>CM049312.1:73526428-74726428 GCA_026874595.1 Sipunculus nudus | reverse complement strand
GCATATCAAATGTGTCACACAGATAATAAAAGTATATATATATATATATATATATATATATATATATATATATATAAAAGAATATATATTTATAAAAAAAGTTGTCCCAACTTTGATACCCTCCTATTCCACGCGTGAAGATAAATTGACGCCACTGCAGCCTATACACCAAATAAAAACAGTGATACTGGTGAGAGAATACGTGCACCGTTGGGACGTTTTTCTCTCTGCTACAGGCTTGTTACTTCGCCATTTTTATAACTCTTCCCTAGTGGGACATGTACATAGTCGTTTATAATGATTACCAACAAAAACAGAGGATTTCTTTCGCTGAAAGAAAAAGAATCGTCGCCAGAACGTACGATGCAATCAGTCATAGAAAGGGATGGTGGTGTCATGTTTCTCGACTCTTACCGTGAATAAATCATCGTTTTTTTAAGGTTTTACTATACAAATCATACAATATGTGTTCATTACAAGGCTTCTTCGCCGCTTTGGAAAATGGATCTTCAAGCCAAAAAGAGTATGATACGAGAGCGGGTTAATAGGCCACGTTTAAATTGACTGAAAATGATTAGAGTAACTGCTGTGATTTTTTTTTCAATTTACACTTCAACTGAATATATTTTTACAGCTTAGTCTGAATTTGGCTTCGGTTCATGCCTTGTCATGTTGAAGCAAATAATAAAATGCGCCATATTGTAATAATGGCTATTGACTGTAGCCGTATATAACCTATATGATTGATTGCATCTGAACCTGTTGTTATGCAAAATAAAGATTGGCCATAATTCAGACTGCTGCTGGCAGGTAAGGAAGTCATTTTATTCGGTCAATGTGGCTCTGAGGTAGGGTTTAGCCGTGAATACACGACCCAGGTGACAATTATTTTAACTGATAGGGCCTATTTTGTATTGCAACGACGGTCAGATGGAAACATTTATTACAATGACCAACGTCCATACCACTGCACTGATACATGTGTAAAGAACAGGTTATCTTAACAATATGACTACAAGTCAGTAATTAACACAAAGGAATAAAATGTAACACCTTGAAAATCACAATTTCATCTCTAAAGCACCTGCCGCCCTCTCATGCTCCTCCCACGAGGCTGACAATCACATAACCCATGGGAGATATGCTTGTATTCGGTCAACAAAATCAACAAACCTGCCGAGGGATTTACCAATATACTGAGCCATAACATATTTTTTCCCCGCACATAATAGCTGTTATTGGATAGTATATGCATATGTAACAATTGATCTGGTTTATTTTTGGTGACATGGTGCCTGTAGGTATGCATTGCTAAAAATGGCGAAGATATTTGCTCCCACATCTAGATTTTCAGTGTAGTTTTTTGGATATGGCAGTTTCTTCCACTCTCACATTTCGGCAAACTCAGGTTAAAGTAATGTTCAAGTACACTCCTCAAGCAACGGTTATATCCACACGCCGTCTTCTTGAATCTCTTTCACTGTTAAGGTTCATATTCTTTTACATTATTTCACATTATAAGCTCATTTTGGCTGAACACAAAATGTTCCAGCAAAACGTCCCGGCACATGGACCTAATATCATTAGTTCACCTGTGTTATGGTTCTGTGTGTGAGTAAACACAGTTCACGTGTGTCTGTTTACCATGACAAGACTGTGTGATCAGAGGTCCGATCTTAATCGGGTACGCGCGACAATTTAAAAAAAAGATAAGAAACGTGAAAGAAGAAACACCCAAGGACGACGGAAAATCTTTATTTGATTTGTGAAGTTGCGCGGTCCCGCCACCAGGTGGCGGCCTGTGTTTAAGTTTTGGGCCACTGATCGAGCTCGATGAAAGCCCTTTCCCTCTTGTGTACAGAAATAAGCAAACGGGTTTTAAAAAGTAATCTTGACAGATACTGTAATATTTTCAAGAGAATTCACTATATTTCATGTGTCCCTAATATTATAGTTATGTGAATAGGTCACTTTAACCAGTGCCTTGCATAGCAAGATTTTCCGGGTTTTTACACCGGGGCCGGCACAGTGGGAAGAATTGTAATCAGACCAATGAGAGCGTGGTATCGCATTGTGCATCCGGCTCCAAATTTCAAACTCGGTGTGATGCACCATGCCATATATATCGCTCTCATCTGTCTATTAACACTTCATGGCCCTGTGCCAGCTCTGATGTTGAAACCCCGAACAACTCTCGTAATAAGCACTGGAGTGATGTATCGTTATATCTATCAATAAAAGTGGACAGAGACAATATTATTAATGGCTCTGACAATAACATTCAGTGATACCACAAAATTGGTAGAATCCTCACGAATGCTTCATAAATGGTTATGCAGATAAAACAAATATAGCACATACTGTAAACCCCGAATTTTTTAGAGCAACCAATTTTCGTGAATTTTACGAATGTGCAATGATGTGCTGTGGATAATGACGTGAATAATGAATAATAATGAAATTATTAGTTTAGATACAAAACCAGTAAGGTCCGAGTTTGTGTTTACGCAATTGATGAATGCATTACTGGCTCGATCGTTCATTCATTGTCATTATTGGCTTTCGTTTATACAATTATTTTCTGTAAAATTTAAATTGTAGTAATAAAAATTCCGAGGCGATTCGCGAAAATAACAAGCTCGCGAAATTTCAGTAAGATAAAAAAAAATAAAAAGGTATGGTTCTCAGGAACTTTTTATCAGAAATCACTGCGGGTGGGCGGTATTTTATTTTTGACCTTTTTTGGACGTTTCGATAAAAATGTCATATGGACATTCATAACAATGGAAATCGTATCAAAACTGTATTAATATATCTTCTTGTAAAATGAAAATCAAAATAAAAATGTTTGATGCGGGGGGGGGGGGGGTTAAAACTTACGCCGTCGGTGCCTGAGAACCATACCTTATATTTTTTGGGCCTAATATGCGAAATTTGAGTGACACAAAACCAACATGTTATACAATGCTTAATCCGCATTTTACAGATAGCATTTGCGGAAAAGATTACTAGAGTCAGTCAAAGCAGATTAAAGCTAATTAAATGCAGTTAAAACATTTGGACCCTGTTGGCTTCTAAAATCGTGCCTACGTTACAAATATCCGTAATTTATTATTAACCCATAATCGAACCGTGACCCATAATCCAACAAACATCTCCCTGTGGTACTCAACTTGGCTTTGAAGATATTACATCATTCCTTCTTAATGATAAATTGTCACCATGGATACCGAGACCATCAAGATAAGGCGATCAGCTGGAATATGTCTCCCAATGGTCTACTATCCGCCTTCTGCTTCGGTTGGTTTGTTCCTTTAAATATTAATTCACTTCCTTGTAAATGAAAGAGGCATATTAAAAATAATGCAATGTCATTTCCGTTTCCTCTATCCCAAAGGTCATAAAGTTTGTAAAAATTGGAATTCAACAGATATAATGGTAATGTTATAATGGGATGTATTTTATGGTGTGCAGTTGTCACTGTGTGATAACAAGTTTAAATGTGTATAAAACGCATTCATGTCATAATATCATAGTCCTCATGTTCCTGAATTAACAACATTTATGTCAATTGACTGTTCCTTTTAACGTTCAGATTTAACAATTAAGAGTCTCCTACCGTCCCTATATAATAAATATGTACTTTCTGTAAATAAGATATTTATAATATCAGTCAATGAACATATGTAACATATATGTACAAGTCAGCAAAAGTGCAGCAATATTTAAAATTATTCATCTTAAAAGCGATTACTTATAGAATTCTTGTCATTCAGTGTTCGGTACTACAAGTACTATAGACGTGTTTAAGAATAAGGTTAAACGGCATTTAGTATCTTAAAATATAAAATATAAATTTAATGTTTTATACACATGATATTTAACTATTCATGCATATTTTCTGTTTATTGCATAATGTTTCCTGTTTGCTCTGAATATAATATATCGTGTGAATCATGTTGATGCATATACTCCTTTAAAGTCGAGCCCCTTTGATCTCCGGTGTAAGATATATACTATTTGTTTGTGAAGCATTGTTCTCTGTCATGCACGTACACACCAAACTCTATACAATAAAAATAAGTATTTTCCTTCAACACAACGTCTGTAAAAAAAGTTTAGAAAATCAACAAAAAATACAATTATTATCTCACTTACACAATCATGAAACATTTTTAGCTCAGTTGACTATAAGTCATCTGAGCTATAGTTATGGTCCGTTGTCCGTCCGCCCGTCGTGCCGTTCGCCCGTCTGTTCGTTAGACGTGCACGTTATGAAACCATTAGACCCACGAATCCATAAATGGATTATAAGATCTCATATCAAACGGAAGACTTGGTCACTTCGACTTCTTTCCTTCGAGAATTTAAGGGTAAACCTCAATTTTCTATTATAAACCTATTATCACACTTCAGTATTGCCTTCTATCAAAACCACTCATCTGTTTTTCTTCATATTTACCATAAATATTCCTCTATTTAGTTCCCATGTACATGCCAGAAATTAGGCCAGTATTAACTAATTTTTTAAAAGTTATGGGCCCAAACATAATGCACTTTGTAAAAAATCAGGAGAGATATTTGCTCACTTAACATGATAATTATTGAAGACTTTTTTTCAGGATCATAACTTTATTTAATCAAGATTCGATTAAAAACCAAGAATTAGATCTGAATTTTGCAAATTTTTCAAGTTATTAGCATTTATATAAAACTAGTACCTTACATTTGCCCAACTTTGACTATGGCACGTTTTTTCCCTGTTAGTACATTTGATTTATATTCACTGCAAATACACATAAAGATTTAATTTGTTTAATTCTGAAATTTGGAAATAAAAGCGCAGAAAAATAGGCTAGTTATTGAAGTTTTTTCAGAGGCTCTATATATTGTATTCATTTGCATTGTCAGGCCCCAGGCCACTTCTGGTCACCATAGCCCTGCCTGGGTAACCTTATTAGTGATGCACTGCTGTCACAGGTGTACACTTATTTTCTTGAACTGTATTTCTTTAGTTGTAAAGCTGTTTCCACTCCAATGGTCCAAACTACTTGAAAAAGTAATTCAAGGAGTAATCCAGAAGATGCCACGTTACGATAATGTTACAGTTTTATTTCTTTTTAAATAATTTAAGCGAATAAACTATAATTAAACCAATCAATAGCTAAAAATTAGCTATAAATGTTAATGCAATATAGAATTGAGAATCAACTTGAATATTGAGATACATATGTTATACTGTAAATGGATAGAAAAATTTATAAATTTGAAAAAAAAAACATAATAAATAATTAGGATCTAATGCGAATATTTATTCATTATTTTCCTGCCTCAGTAGAATGGGAATTTAAGCGGTTTGCTCCTCCTCCTCTGTCCTTATACCTAGACTTTTTAATAACATTAACACATTTTTGGTTGGTCAAATGTATTCTTCCATATGATTCTCAGGCACATAATGTTTTTTTCCCATCATTGCATTATTAAATTATTTCAGGCCACTATATTCATGTATTACACAGTACAATATATACTTATTAGATTAAGTTTATGCTCATTTGAAAATGGAATCTTTTTTACAGCATTTTATTTCAGTTAATTAATTTATTGTGTATTATTATACTGCAACTTATCTCCATTTTCCTCCTTATTCTCTAATTAACAGGTGTTCATACATTCCCATGATTGTTTTATGCACATATCACTGTCACATAGCTGAAATAATGATACTTGAATTATTTGATCATGTGAGACTCCTGCACCTTTGATATACTCCATAAAAGTGCACAGTATTAGTTCAGCAAATATACATTTAATATTTGATTATCACCAGTTAGCAGGGCCATTCCCTCTTAGCATTTCATTATTACCAGTTAGCAGGGCCAGTCCCTCTTAGCATTTCAAATACTAAAATATACAGTGATATACATGGATTAAAAATATAAGTATATTTTGCATTTGCTAAAATTTTCCAAAATTCAGCTGAGCGACGTGACCCATGGGTCCCTTGGTTCACCTTCTTTTCAGACGTACTTCTAGTACGCTCCCCCCGCAGCTGTTATACATTGCTGTCCTCACACCCGTCCTTTCGTATAACCGCTGCATACTTTTATTAACAAATGGAAAATTAAGTCAAGGGAGATTGACATTAGCTTTCCATACAAATGACCCGGGTACTCTCATCTATTTTCACGTCAATATGCAAGATGTTGATTAACGATTTTCGATATTTCACTAAGAAGAAACTGGTAAGAACTAAAAACAAGGACCTCCTTTTGTCTGATATATTCAAGTTGCCAAAAGAGAAATGAATCTTCAGGTCCCAAGAGAATTCTACCCAGAAAGACACGATGGACAACTTGACCGATGCGAAACTGATGACTCGCAATCTAACAGTTTGGTCATTTATCTTTCAATCTTTCTTCAAGGTCAGCTGTTGCCATCACTAGCGAGAAACGTTGAGATAAAGGACTGGTACGCCGAGAAAGGCCCGTTTGTTTGAGAAAATTGATTTCCAATTAGGTCTCCAGCCGAGTTCCTTGTCCCCGGGATTATTCTGACAGCCTAATACTTTTATGAAGACACGGCCATGGTCATGGCAAGTTTATTAGCCCGCCGTCCTTGATCACCGCTACCACCTAGGCAGTATTGGATTTTCATGCAATCACTCTTTCCTCACTTTACACCATGAAATTATCAAATTGTGATTGTATTTGCACTAGATACAACGATTAAACTACGGAAATGGATGTGACAATAAAATTAGAAGAAGAAATTTGAAGACCTAAAAAACAAAACTGCATTGCACGGCGATTTAACACGAAAGTGTTCAGTTAATTCCAGTCTCAGGTCAACTTGGGCTCTCTTTTTATTTACATTATGTGTAATATCTAAGTAATACAGTTCCCTGTCTACTAAATGTTGAGATTCTTAAAAAATTTCAAAAAATTGATTTTTTGAAAAAGTGAATTTCAAGGGGGCACGGGCGAGTCATTTTTTACCTAAAATCTAGCAAATTGAATAATATACGATTTGCACCGAAAAGGGGGCGGTGGTGTAATGGTTAAGGTGCCGGGCTCATAATCGAGAGGTAGTGAGTTCGAATCCCTGAACAAGGTCCCAACCGCAAGTATGCCTCTGTCCACCCTGCAGTAAAATAGGTACCAGTAAATACAGGGAAAGTAACCTGCGATGGACTAGCGTCTCATCAAGGAGGCGTTTAAATCCTTAGTAGCTTCACGCTAAAGAAACCGGGATAAGCTCCAGCCTGATGAGCCATTTAGGCTCGGGTGGAAAAACCTAAAAAAAAGCAACAGCACCGAAAAGCAGCGCCTAAGTTTGCGTGTCGTACCTTTTTCTTTCCAACATTTCAGGATACGAGGGTATACTCTATAAAGTTTCTAGCACTCCCGGCGTGGTGATAATCATATAACCATATTGTGGTTAGCTTTTTGTTTTATAGTGTATCAAATTCGCGATGTTCCGAAATATAGTTATAGTGAAAACAAAACCCATCTACACAGGTGAACCATCATTAACATCGTAGTCTCTTCAGCCTATATGATACTCTACTACTATTATTAAAATGCTATATATACACATGCAAATGTAGAGAAAAATTACCAACATTCTCTATGTATAAAAGTTATGTCACATAAACTCATAAAATGGAAGAACACATTGCGAGGACGAAAGGAAAAATGGTGACACATGTCCAAAAGTGGAAAAACTTTCAAGTCATACTTATAGCAAATGAATAAAACACAACAAAGATAACATGTTTAACACATTTCAAATTAATCAACATTTTATTTCTGTCATGGAACTTGTATATTGTATATGTATGTCTTGTATATTGTCATTGTCGACATATTGTCATGTTGTACAACGTACTCTTTGGCGTCTCATACACGTTAATCTTGTCTGTAAGCCCAAAATATAAATGTTATAAATAATGCATTATCTCACATGTTACCCGTATATCAATGTTTGATATTATAATAAATATAAGATATTTTATATTATTTACAAATAATAAAAAAAAATATTAAGATTTCGCGAGATATTGAATAGTTAATATAATAATGGGTATAAATTGTTAAGATATCTGTATGGATTGATCTCGAATAGTGGAGTCTCCTGAACACTGACAGAGTAAAAGACTTGAAATTTCAACACCACCAGAATGAAGCCAACAACAGTATTAATGGTAAATTTCTCCTTAAAAACAAATCACTCATTGAGGCATACTACTTAGAGGACCGTGACCCCTGTGTTATTTACATGAATGATTTTAAGTTTGTTTCACACTTTCGGTTGAGAGGATGTTGTTTAGGGTGGTAGGGTAAGTATAAGGTGGACTTGTATGTAAACCTTTAAAACACATGGCAGCAAATTTCTCCTATTTCTTTTCTGATGCTGAGTTGGAAATGTCCAAGATGATATAAACCACTCAGTAAAACACACTGAGTACTTTTCTAGCTTCCATTTGTATGGCGGGGATCTCCAGGCCAATAGGGATTGTTCAATTTATTCCCATAGCAATATTTGGGTCAATGATGATTTTCTAGGTGGACGTTTTGGGTCCCCCACAGTGCAAAATCATCGATTGCAGACACTTTTTTACAGACCTTCTGTCCGTATATGCGCCAAATCCCTTATATGGCCGATTCAAAAATAACCTTTGGCCACAATATATTAGTCATAGGTCTCAGATTTGCATTTGATGTTAATTTTTTACCATGACCTAATTCTCAAGGTCTTACACACCATTGTCCATTTCCGAATATCGTCCAGTAGCCGGCTTGAGGGAAGCTTCCTATGATGGCTTTGTTAAAACATTTAGTTGTTTTTTTACTGGACTGTTCTATTTCGCATCCTTCCACTTGTGAATGTAGATTCGAAAATCCCATAAAAAGGCAATAAGTGAAACGGCTTCCGTGAACCCAAGGCTCAAAGCCGAGACATAGTGAGTTCGAATCTCAGCCGAGGCTGTGAGATTTATTCACGGCCGGACCCCACCAGGGATGAGCGCTCTACATGCTTAATGGGAAGACTGTACACAACAGTTATGTTTCACTCACGAACCAATGCGTCTTTTGGTATTGTGAACTAGCAATGACACACACCCAGGACGCGTAGGAGCGATACACCGAGCCTGGTTGGCACCAGGATAACCGCGTGTAAGCTCCTGTCATGTACACAGTTTAAATAACGGAATAGGACTCTGCAGATGTATATAGGCCTAGTACTTAGTTATGCAAGCATGAAAAAAGAGGCGGTTACATCCACCAAAAAAATATTAAGCAAAAAGAGGCAATAAGTGTTTTGTCACTGTGACATTTAATAATTTTCTTTATAAAAAATAAAATCGAGTTCCTGACAAAATTTCTCAAAAATTTGCCATGACGTTTTAGGATTTCTTTTTTCATTACTCCTTTGAAACAAACTAGAAATACAAACACATAAACAGTCAAACATTGGTAAAAACACGACCCTCTTCAACTTTGTTGACTGAGGTAATTCGTTTTGTTGTCTGTTTCATTTATTTATTATAACATCATGTTGTAAATTGGGACTTTGCGACGGTGAAGGAATAATTCAGATTATACCCGCTTCAGATAAATGCGGGTATATCAAGTTACCGACGATAATGTGAAATTGATTTCAGATTACCCCTTCAAAACAGTTGTTTCCTTGTTTTATCTACTTAACATTCTTATAATTCCTTTTCTTCTGAATCTCTCAGATAAGGCTGAATCTTTGTATATCTAATGTTTGCACGGAATTTATCATGCAGTGTATGAGTTAATATAACTATACTTAAAAATATAATATTTTGCGACAAATTATTTTTTTCATAGATTAATTCTAGCTTTTAAATCTACTATCTTTTATATTTTTTTTTGAAATAATATATCATGACTTATAAGCATTAGAATTTATCATTTGGTTAAGTCAGCGAGATGTAAAGTGAATAGTGGGGGGGGGGGGGGGGGTCACCTGAAATCACGTCCAGACTACCCCAGGGGTAATCTGAAATTGATTTCAGCCTGAAATTGAGGTAAGCTGAAGTCTTCACTAAAAGTACACTTAATATTTTGTGTAACAGTTTTATTTTCTGCGAATGGCATAATATTCATTGCACATGTCATGAAATAATACCATGTATGTATAAATACATATATGCAGTGTACATGCAGTCTTCATCTGTTGTGCTATATTTATTGTGCATATTTATGTTAATATGTATATCATATGCAATAGATTTCGGAAACATAACCTACTGAGGTCTCTCTTTCTCTCTCTCTCTCACACACAAGCACGCGTAATGAACGCTATTCGAGGAGTCATTTATGCAGGGGAGATAACACTTCAGACGCGCCATCTGTTGTGTGTTAATGAAATTAGATTCCCAACCACAGTCCTCGATATTCAAAACAACAGAATTTGGTGGGTCACGTGATTCATTACTATGATTTTATAAATTCCTTTCCAACTACCCTTCAATGTTTCATTTTAATTAAACCATAAAATAATGCAATAATGCGTGTACCTCTGACGTCTCACTTAATCTACAAGTAATAATTTTCTCCTTAGTAGAATATTATGGCCTTACAAGCATGAACTTTACAAAAGGGAAATGTCTTTATATTCCGCTTACTTCTCACGTCTGCGCGTAAGAAGACAACCAAATTACAGCTACAAATGTTTTACAGTCCGTGGCAAATACACCCCTGGATTAAACAATAATAGAGCGTTTCCATGGCAACGTTGATTTATGAGACCATATCAAGGGTTTTAATATTAAATTACTGTGTTTGCAGTCAAACACTGAATATTAGTTTGTGCCTACAGGAGTTATTACTGCTTTAAACGTGTGATTAATCTTATGTTATTCAATATTTTGATTATTCAACGATAACGTTTCTTAATTTTTGCTCATTTCGGATCGTCAACTTATAGCACTGCGCTTTAGGTCGTAATACGGAACATAGTCCCTGCTCATGTACTGCGTCCAGTTTTAAAAGATAGTTGAAAACACAACCAAGCACTGGTGGTAGCAAAAAAAGTAAATAAATGTATTTAATAAAACAATAGTTGCTCTAACAGGAGTGCAGAATCAATGAAAACGTAATGATAGATTTGTACTTCATTCTGGAAATCAGTAAGAAATTAAGCTCATTAGAAATAGTTTAACAAATAAGGGGTATGAAAATTAAAGAATATTTATTTTCATAAGAGTCTGGACATGTGATAGTACATATTAGCCCCAGCGAAACCACATGGAAAGCAAAAGTTAATTGCGTCATTAGGGCACTACTTTCAATCGGAACTAAAATGTACTTTTTGCGGTACGTGATATGCTGCAGACGCCAGTTTGAGTATTTGCACGGATAGTTCAGCATATGAAGAAATCTTAGATAGGCGCGTAAATATCAAGCAGGTAAAAAAAAAACACTTATCCGTAAAAGGTCAAAGCGGTTGATTTATTGCAGCAAACCTAATGACCTGCCTCTGAAATCATGACATTACAAATCAACTCAAGCCAACAAGAGTGTGAGTTTCGACCCGAGGATAAAAATAAGGCCAAAATAATTGAATATATTGCTTTATTTATAAAAATGGATGACGCAGGAATAGAAATTTTCGTGGACTTTAAATATCTACAACACTGATCTTTTATTTACATTCAATTTGCTAGTGAAGATTGGTTGAAATTTATTCATCAAAATAAAGAATCTGAAAGAATTCCATTAATATTTTTACGTAATCCGTGAATACTTCCTTAAAATTAAAGATGTTTCATACATTTTTGGGCGGCCCTTGGATTTTTAACAAGAAATTATGAAGAACATTTCTCTGTATTCTTAAGGTACAACATATTTTTGGAAACAGCCATTTCAAGCTTATAAATAATTTATCAATCTGTATTTCCCTAAATTAGTGTTTTTAAGACAAGCTCAAAGTTCTCTTTCAATACTCGTCTAATGCTCATCTGTTGCACTCTTCAAATGATCGAAAAATCATATTTTCTGTTGATACTGATTTTGCATATATATATATATATATATATATATATATATATATACTTATGCATAAATATATTTATTGACATTGTGTAACAAGGGGTGGGACGTAGCATGGTGGTTAAGGTGTTGGACCTCGGAGCTGATGGTCCTGGGTAGCATCCCGCCGGAGCTTCAATGACATAATGGTTAAATCTCGTAATATATAGAACCTGAGAGATTTGCTCCATTGTCTTAACCACAGGTTATGACTTTTGGATTATTCCTAACCCCGTGCATATAAAACTTGAAATCCAGAAGACTCAATAATAACATATCGTCCTTATCACATGGATAGCTTTATCCTCAATCAATAGACAGTGGCACCAACAGGCCATGGACCTATCCGTTAAAAGAGTAATACTTATAAGTATTTGTTAATATTATATCCGGGTTTTAATGTGTGCTGGTACACAAAATGGTAGCCGGAAGAGCGGTTTATAGAAACGGAGAAAGGAACCTGTCAGAGTTTGATAAAGGCGCGGGAATACAGAGAAAGTACTCCGAGGAAAAGTCCTGGCGAGGGTTTTGTGGCAAGAGGACGTGTATCAGCAACGTATAAGTCTGTTTAACACATTTAAGTCGACCACGCCCAAAGTAGAAAAGAATATCTGTTGTTTAGTTCTTCATGTAATTTTCGGGGGGCAAATCATCTTTGTTACCATTTCATTGCTTAAATTTTGATAATGTATTCTTATCACCTTATTCTTGTTGCAAATTTTGGTACATTTATCTTTTAAGATATAAATTTATAAAAAGTGTCTTAGAGTTTTCTGTCTTGCTATTCCATTTTTATCAAGTTAGACTAATATGACGCACCGTGCAAAAATGATCTTCAGATTTATTTCTAAGCCATGGATTTCATGAAGAATTATCGAGACTTTTACGGAAAATGATCAACTTAAATTCAAATATCATGTATTTGGCGAAAACAAAAACTGCGACAGTCTAATAAAAGGCATGATTTGTAATGCATGTTTTCTGCAGTGTTTTATGATTTGTGGCTTCCCTGTTATGTCTCGCAGATGTGATTGAGCTATGTTACCCTCTTTTATCATGATTACTTACATGAATGGGTGTCAAGTAATACAAACCGACCAACTACTTGTGGTGATATGGACCCGGCGGATATTCCGAGATGTAGCGGCCTTGGTCAGATATAAAACTCTATGGCCAAACACAGCTACTCAATCACAAATATACAGAGGTTTCATTACATCTGACGGAATACCAGTGCTCAAAGCTGGTTTGTTTTAGATTAATCTGAGCGTATACGGCCTTAACCCCCTCAAGGAACTGTGAACACTTCTCGCACGGACAGTTTATATACTGCAGTTGCCTTTTTGTTCGCGGGGTTGTTGATTCGCGTTATTCGCGGAGAGTTGTCGCGAAAACATAACAATAAAAGTGTCCATCGTCGACAGCAAATGAAAGGATTAAATATTGATAACATCCTAACTAAATTAGCAGATGGGGGCGTGGTCATCCTCAGTGCGTTCTCCCGTCTTCTACTTGGAAGATACGGGTTTACTGGCCACCAAACTAGCTCCTCATATAAATTCCCATCTTGAAACTGTCTCCCGGGTACCCGTTGTAGTATTTCCGTGCCCTTGTATCAAACCTGCCCTCGCAGAAACCGCTCATTGGGGCTGCTACCTGAAACCAAACTCGCAAATCCTATGTCGAAATTAAGGGAAATTAAGGGTTAGCCAATAATCATAAATCTTACATATAACCCGGTAATCAAAGATTGCTATTATAAATGATATAGGAGCTTTCAAATCATCTGCGAATAATGAAAAATAATTTTACTCGTTCTATGTTTACTTAGGTCCCCGTACAATTATGAAGATTTTTCGCATACATAATTTCATATAATTCATTAATTTAATAATTGGTATACTCTGTGTAGGTTATTTTATGGTGACATCCCATAAAATTAAACCCTCGTGAAACAATAAAATATTGAAAATCGCGAACATTTAATCCCGCGAAGAAGGAGCCAACCACAGCATACGATATACAAAAGCAGATAAATCTTGCCTTATTTACGAGAAACTCGTATACACGTTATAGACAAAATCATAGGTTGTTATAAATTGTATAATTAAAATTCCGGACATGCCTGAGGGTTTTTACATGATTGAAAGAGATTGCATTCCTGTTTCACAAATATGTTTAATTAAGAAGACACCTAACCGTGATTTCATGAATGGGTAATTGTTTAAATTAATGATGGCGCCCGCGTGTCGCGAAGGCAGTTTGTCTGCTCCCTGCATTCGAATAAAAGTTTATACTTTTCAAACTTTGTCATTTGAAACTCTCCAAATGGGCATATTCAGCCACCGAAGCACAGGAGGTGACGACGATTCATCCTAATTTGAGAAACACAGTGTAAAGTAATTACAATAATTATAAGTAAAAAAAGATAAAGAAACAACCTTTCAGGGATACCGGCTCTGCGGTCCAGACAGACCACAGGATTCAAAGAAGGGAGATCGAGGCGGTGATTTTTTTTTTCACGATATGCCCCGTCCCAGAGCGAGCGCTCTTTGGGCACAAAGGAAAACCGTGTCACTTACAAACGAGTGGCCCTTTCGGGGTTCAAAGTAGGACTAAGCAATGTTGACGAAAACACGCCCAGAGCCCGCGGGTGCAGTAGTCACCGGGCCTGGTTAATACAAGGATATAAAATGAGAACAACGTGTGCTACTGTCCTTTCATGTAGCCCGACACGGAATCGGAATTCCACAGATGTACATATTTAGTTTAGCTGGCATAAAAAAATGGAGGCGGTTACCTCCAAACAAACAGTAAAACAAAGCAACAGAAGCTTTGGTGGATGGGGTACGAAATCGCAGGGGTAAGATGAAATCGGGGTTAACATGAAGTAGCCAATTTTGAGCTACCAGGGGGTTGGTATTCTGAAAGGGAATTCAGATTACGGCCCGGTAATCTCAAGCGGGGATAATCTGAATTAACTACATGCGTGCATCGGCAAAACAAAGCTTATATGCAGTCGTATCTCATATTATAAAAGTGCAAAGCTATATCTTGAGAACCAGGTACCTGTTGGGGATATGAATATTATCTGAATTTACCTGACAGAATGATCAATCCGCTTTGCTAGCTCCCTTGGCCCGAACACGACTGTGCGCATGCGTATGGAAGAAGGTGCGTTATTTATTCAGCTGTATCAATCTAGATCAATTAGTTTATTCCTGAAAGTGACATATTCATGTAAAGATTTTAGCTACTAAGGGTGGCTTTATATTCGCCGGTTGAATTTTCGCGATTTTCAATTTTCAATGTTTCGTTGGTGGTTCACTGCAGAGTTACTTATAATAATTTCATTGTTATACAAATTATATAATTTACAATATCTGAACAAGTTGACGAATCCCACAGCGATTTTTTCACATTTAAAAGGTAATATAGCTATATAATATTACTTGGAAAATCAATCCTTGCTTGGTGATATTATAAAAGGTCTATTATCTATCATAATACCAACTTTTTCCCTTTCTAATTTCGACGACAAAAGCGTGGATAACGATCATGTGATGCAAGTGAATGTTCCCCTGTGTAGATAGGGAGGCTGGTCCACCAATGTTCCGTTTTCACCAATATTACCAAAAAAAAAACCACAGTATGCACCCTCCCGCTTGTGCCCAATTCCGTTAATTAAACGGACGATATTTTTTATTATTTTTAATACAAATATCATCATATTTAGGTCATGGGGGTCGGGAAAACCGGAGCGTAAACCCACAAAATGGAAATTAGATTGTATTTTTTTGTACTCTCTGTGTGAGAGTATCGCTTACTATGCAGGGTAGCGTTAGCAAATCGTTAAAATCCTATTTTCCAAAGGGGTCAACCATACTAAGTTTATACAAGGACGGCGGTGTACCTGCTATGTAGAATACAAAGAGAGTTTATTTAAACCTGAGGTGCGGAATAATTAGTTTCGTTGGAATTTGCCCACGGTGACATCACACCTTTGACTCATTAGATGACAGACCATTCCCTTTCCCTGCAAGAATAAAGGCAAACTTAAGTCGTAAATACTCAGCATAATAGTTAGCTTAGGTTTGTCTAAATGTTTATGTTAAACGACCGATAAGGTCGCACAGTGCTTGGTTAATTGACACATTAATCGCCTAAAGGTGCATCAATACGAGAGAGAGAGAGAACCTTTTACCAAGTGATCACTGGACGCCTCTTCCCGACGCCCGCAACTGAGCAATAATTGAGAACCGGCTGTGGAGTGTTCGACCTCGGAAACAGTGTCAAGGCAAAAAAATAAATATAAGAAATAAAAAATAAAATCAGCCATATTGGATATATTGCGCAAACAGAAATCGACAGAAGAAGGAACAATAATGAAATCGATGGTTTTTAACACGGGTGGACCTAAACTTAGGTCCGCCCACAAAAACATTTTACCAAAATAAAACGCACCATGATCTATAAGCCTCCTCCTCCTATAAGGAAAGGATTAATTATCTATTGGCAAATCACACTGATTGTTAATTGTTACTGTTCGGTCAATAGACTAAACTAGACTTTATGTGGTCATATTAATGGCGCCTCATTCTTTTATTTTTTATAATTCCCAGTAATTTCTCCTCACACAGAAATTATTCCATAAAATATTCAAACGTGGTACCGGAAATGAATAGCCTCTTACCCATAATCAAATTTAACATTTCTGTAGTTCTGATATCAGAGTAGAGCGTTTGACTAGAAGAATGAAACTAGGGCTGAATGTATGTATATATATATATATATATATATATATATATATATATATATATATATATATATCAAAATTGTTGCAAAACCATAGGGTTTTAAAGTACTAAACTAATACTAGGAGCCGTTATACATATATTTCAGGAGTTAAACACACTTACTTGTGTTCGACAGCTCTGTTTCGTAAGTAGGGCCCTCACTCGTCAGGAACACAAGTAAGTGTGTTTAAGTCCTGAAATATATGTATTACAGCACTGAGTGTTCCTGACGAGTGAGAGCCCGTAGGTGCCCTTACGAAACAAAGCTGTCCAACACAAGTAAGTGTGAAAATAAACTCTATAAAAAATACCTGATGTTTTGGTATTCTATACATCAAGCGGTACCAAAGGAGTGGTTCTAAAATCAGAGAATATGAGTGATATTTACGTAAAAGACACTTTATTATTGAATAATCAAGTTCTAGACTTTAAAAAAGTCAATTACCGTAAGGTGTATAATATGGTTATAAATGACTATACAAATGAGCCGGCTAATAGAATTAAACTAGAGGAAAGCTTACCTCAGGTATTTTCCTTGAAAGATGCAATTGATTATATATATAAAACCACTTAGGACATGTTTTTGAGGCAATTTCAGTTTAGAATTATCCATAATATATTGTCTGTGAATGTAAAGCTATACATATGGAAAATAACTGATACCAATATGTGTTCATATTGCAAAAAAAAAAAAAAAAAAACAGAAACAGTAGTGCATTTATTCTGTGACTGCGACACAGCTAAATCATTTTATAGACAAATAAGTCAGTGGGCAGAACACGCTGTAATTTACATGCCTGTACTGACTCCACTCCTTTTATATACAGGATGTGACAAAGACAATGTCAATAAACGTATAATAGATTTGTTATTATTGCTACAAAAATATATACTTTTTAAAAATAGAGAATCGGGTAATTTTCCATCTTTCACTGTATATATATCACATGTTAAGAAATTGGAAGGATTTGAAAGAAGAGCGGCTGAAAAAAATAACAAAATGTATATTCATAAACAAAAGTGGGGTAACCTACTAAATGATTTTTAAAGAGTGATGAATTTTGAGAATTAGCTGTAGAATATAATTCTGAAATGTGTATAAATATGTAGGTAAGAGTATGTGCATGTGTGTGTATGTATATGTGTGTATATATTTGGGTGTATATATAAGTATATATATATATATATATATATATAAATGTGAACGCGTGATCCTTCATGGATGTATATATACGTATATATGTATATTTAGATTAATATTCGGATCTGGTAAATATTATGTTGACCAGACCAAACCAGTTAAATCTACAAATGACATTGTTGTTCTTATTAAATTAAATGTGTGTTTCCAATGATATTGAAAATATATCGATAGAATGAGATGTAATTATAATTGTTGTAAACAATATAAAAGTCTCTTCACCAATGCTCGGTTGGTATCCTCTCGGCAGGAATACGTCTTCATGGTCCATATGCACTTGTCTTTGAATGTTCATGTTATAAACACAAGATTTGTAAGTTTTTTTTCTTGTTCCGAGGGATCGCGATGATGAAAAAGAACGTTATAAATAAATATCTAGTAATACTGAGACATCCCCCAAGAGAAAAAAAAAGGTAAGTGTGTATAAGTCCTGAAATATATATATATATATATATATATATATATATATATATATATATATAAAAGCTTTTCTAAAATACTGAGTACTGATAATAAGCAATAGACTTTTCAAATCACATAAGAATATGGGAATGAAAAGTTTTATATTGGAGGCAGCTATCCAATACAGGATGCAGAGCCGGTCCTTATTACGGCTTCAAAGACAGATGATTCCCGACAAAACCTTATGGTACAAACACTTAAACCTTAAATTACCAGCTTAAAGTGTCCATTATCAAATGCCATGTACAGTTTTCTGTTCGGTAATATAAATTGTAGCTTGCAAATTGTACGAAAGCTGCAATTATAACAAAGAATTGAGTTTTCTTACGCCCTAAAATGTGAATATCAAATACACTTCTTTTCTCACAATGAAAAACCGAGATGGAATAATACAAAAGAAATAATACACCTCCATAAGACTGAGCTGTATAAAAAAATCCAAACTAACTTTCAAAGTTTAGGCATTCATTTTATCAGAAGAAATTCGCAATAAATTTTTACACCAAGATGGACGAAGCGAGAGCAGTAAATAATATATTAAGACTGTCAAGACATCGGCTATTTATGTTACAAAATATAATTCACGTTTTATTTCTTTTTAGCAATCCAATAGTATGTTCACAGGTGACAATTATGTAACTACCCGGTTGAAAGACTAGTTTCTACCACATACGGTCAAACCGTTATAGTCGCTACCTGCCAAAGGGGCTATAATTGCCGGTATTGGTACATGATTCGTTCACACAGCTGCTAAAATTATCAATATAAGACAAAAATAACAATTAGTTAAATTTATTAATCAAAATCAATAAAAATATGTAAAATATGTGTGTGTCTATTTTCCCGTGGCCTTTATATCTCGGTGATAAAACCAGATGTCACATTATATATGTTTATTGCCTGATCTTACCAGACGTGAAAAAAAATATATATTCATGCCCTAAAAAATATAGTCTTACATTTGTTACCTGAACGTAATAATATCCATATAATGATACTGTGGTTGCCTTTTTGTTCGCGAGGGTTTTAATATTCGCGAATGGGAAATAATCGCGAAAATGACACCCTCGGGAAAAATTGGCCAACTGAGTATGTCCTTCTTAAGGCAGCATAAAGTGTAGCCAATACTTGTATGGGAATAGGTTAGAACAGTGGGAAATCTTAAAATAAATTACATCCATGCAGGGAAAGGGAAAACGCTCCCTTAAATTTGAACTAAAGAATCTGTGCTGTGTGTACGGGCCCATCCTTATATGAGAAGAATATCACAAGATCATGAATTATTCTCATTTTATAATACACACAGGAATGGCTTTATCAAAGATTTGATATAGGTTCTGGTGAGATCGCGAAAATGAGACCCTCGCGAAACATTAAAAATGGAGAAATCGCGAAATTTTAGCCTCGCGAATATGAAGCCAACCACAGTATATAAAGACATGTTATATATCGACTTAATCCGTGACCTTGACCAATAATGGAATGTAAACGACCAAGGTCAGGTGAGTGTGCCAAAGCTTGACAAGGTTAAAGTCGTGTTTAATGGCGACGCTTCGAACCCTCGGTAATATGAATGATACTACATCATAAATGACACCGCCATCCTGCAATGCCATTTATTCAGAGATGATGTATTGGAATTTCAATACAACACCAAAGCGTACTTTACAAAAACCTTTACATTGTTCATGTCAGCCTCCTAAACAAAGGGATCCAAGGTTAGAAACAGATATAAATCAAGGAATTACAGATCAGAGGTGTAGAACCGTTACGTTTTATGGCTGACCCTGTAATGTATGGTGTGTATGGTGTGCAAGGCGGGGTTAAAGATGGCGGCGGAGATTTCTACGGAGGTAATGGAAAAAAGATATGAGGATAAATTTCACTTACTGTCCGGCAAGAAACAACCAGTATATTTATTTTTTAATGTACATACAGCCTCTGTCTATTTTTTAGCTGGCTGTCCGTATCCGTCTGTCCAGCTGTCCACCCGTCTATGCATGAACGGATGAAACTACTCAAAGTCATCATGAAGTGAAAGGTGAAAGAACCCTGATATATCTGACATACTTTGAGAACGTGTTGGACCTGAGTGTATAACAGCCTTAATATATGTATCCTGACAGAAAAATACTTTGCTGTTGCTGTACTCAAGAATAATAATGACTTCCCAAAATTTGTATATAATAACCGTGATAAATAAAAGATCCCAAAGCTATTTTCCCCAGAAAGGTTACTCATGAAGTATTATCTCAGAGAGGGGGTTTTAATTAGTGGTTGATTTGTTTAGGTGTACTTTACAAAAAATACCTTTTAAACTCGGTTGGAAGATTAGATATGGAATAATAAAATTTTATGTTGACTCAGAAAGTCTAGAAGTATGAAATGCTTTTCCCTTTTTTCGATTCTTTTTATAGGGGCCTATTCTTATATCTGACGTCTATTTACTAAAAATAAAACATTTCAATTGTAAAAAAATAGACCATTAAAGGCCTATTCCTACGCACACAGACTGTTTTTTTTTATTATATAGCCCCATGTTTATAATGTATGTGCGTGCGTGTCTGCGGGGGGGGGGGGGGATTAATCCAAATATATTCAACATGGACATCTGGCGGCAAGTCAAACGAACCGGAGTTTGCAACTTATGCCACAAACCGCCTCAGGTTATATGTTTTTTCCATTTGTCCACATTGCTGTGTTTACTAACAGCTTGAAGACAAAGAAGCTCATATATCAACCCCGGTTAGAAGAGTCAACCAGAAATCACCAAAACATCTACAGAAAAGGAAGGCGAATAGCTAGCTTTAAGATAATAATAATGGTAATAATAATAATAATAATAATAATAATAATAATAATAAAAACGGTATAATTAAAGTAACTAACTATAGTACCATCCAATAATAATAATAATGATAATAATTATAAACAAAATTATAACAATAGTGTTATAATGACCATAGCGACTGTTTGCAACTTTAATCATGACATTGGGTCAACCGCGTCCATATCTGTAACCATTTTACCCCCCCCCCCCCCAAAAAAAAAAAACTGTCAGTAATGCGTGTAAGAGTGCCTTACTAATAATAATTATTCCAACTTAATGCGGCTCCTTTGGCTAATCAGAGCATTAAATAAAATTTAAAGGGTTTTATTTAATTTTAGGAAAAATCCCACAGTTGAATAAATTATTTTATTTTATTGCTGTATACATGTGTATGTGAGCTCTTTCTCACTTAGTGAGTGTTGGCAGAAGGTGCGTTTGCCGGTTGAACGAGGGTATCAATTTAGAAAACAAAGAATAATTCATGGCGTGGCGGCTAGTGAACTGGCTAACGCTCCAAGTTAAAACAAGTTAAACATACCATTGGGACTTTGCTATTAAAATGGTGAAAGGCGGATTTTCGATATAATAAGTATGCAAATGATCAAAGTAATGTTGTATTTATAACATGGAAATAAAACTCACCAGAATGAAAATCGATTCGAATGTATAAATTTATTGATTTCTAAAAGTAAATTAGACAACAGAAATGAGTGACATCACGTTTAGTAAAATCAAGGAGTTTACAGGACTGGAGTAACAACTGTCAGAAGCCCTGCCAGGTCGCGAGTGTCAGTCGTGCACTAATTGCAATTAAGACATGATAAGCCCATTAACTCTATTGTACGCCTATTGTGCCGCGGTGTCAGGCGCAGCGGCGGCACGGCCTTTGATAAAGCGAGCCTGCTAGATGTTACTTCTGCGGTCCGCTGTAGCTCGCTGAAGCGGAGAGCGATATATCCAGTAACTGAGCAGTAAATCACTGGAATAACATTGACCGGAATTATGAATGCGCAAATGGTTTGTTTTGTCAAGAATTATGCGCAACAAATATATCTAGAGAGGTCTCGTGTTGAGGAATCACTTGACCAATTTTTGGATAGATGCGGACACTCTACATCAACTTATGCCGTGATTCATGACGGACGACTGGTAAGTGTAAACCTTACTTTCCCTGAATAACTTCGGAATTATAAAAAATCCCATCAGTTCCCACACTTCTGACTTATGTTAATAATTGGCCATGTATTATAGTATTCCGACGATAAAAAAAAATGTTAAGCTTATGCTCGGATGACTTTCATTTTGATGGATAACAGCGAGCCATTGTCCACTCTGTCACTGACGGCGTTGTTCTCGTATTATCGCCCATATGTACCGCAGCCAAGCTATAGCTCAGGCGTCATTAGCAACGAAACCTTCACACACGTTTCCCACACATATGGAAATATGGTGTTCAAACTTATGATTGTTTAAATATTTATATTAAGTACTACCGGAGATAAATTTCGCGTTAGTTCACATTGGTGGTCTCCGGGAACTAACGAGCTGTTCCGAAGTCACGCCGAAGGGTGGTCTCTCGCGCTGAATCAATTAGCGCCGGGCTTATCAGCGGCATCTCTGTGTACCATTGAGCAGCGAGTTTTATGACCCCCGTCAGCAACATCCGACACGGCCAGACTCTCACTTGATACTCCATCCCTGTAAACTCCTTGGTAAAATTAAATATAACAAAACAAACCATTAATCCGTTTTTAATGCACACAAGATATATTTATCGAATGACTTTCAGTTTTAAAAATGATAATTCTATTGTCGAGGAAAATCAAACACCTTTCAAAGATCAAAGACTTTAAATAAATGAAGGGCTTCCAAAAAGGGCTCAGGGAAGGCTCTTAATCCTACAATTTCCAAGAACGGGGCCATGACTTGATAAACAACAATTTTCTCAGGAGACGTTTATAAACTTGACGCACGTCAAACTGCCAAGCTGTATATCATAGCTCCGCGTTACACGTAAAACTGTTGAGTCATTTTTTAAAATGGAACTGCTCAGGCATATGATTGAGTGTCGTTGCTGTAGAATTCGTTATTCCAACTTAATTACTGACTGACAAGAAAGTAAACATCTATTAAATTAATTTTTTTAATTGTAATTTATTTTTTAAATGACTTATTTTGATGATGAACTATTCTATATTTAATATTATTAATATATGATGATTTAATATAAATCTAAATATAATATTAATAATAAATTAACACACACACACACACATATATATATATATATATATACATATATATATATATATATATATATATATATATATATTACATTTCATAGGAGTAAGTAAATTTACCTGCATATCATTTTATTGATTTTATTGAGAATAAATTAACAAAAATGATGGGCCAGAAGCAGGACACTTTCAGAGAATATGATAACTTAATCAGTCGATACATATTCACAGCAATCATGTACATGGACATACAACAGGTCCACGGTACTTCAAATTATGAAGTCCATACTCTTACCATCATTCTTACACAGCAATAACTTAAATGTTTAAATGTGAGTCGACCTCACTGAAACAAAGACATTGACCTAACCACCACAGTCCTTTTGCTCCGCCAATTTGATCTAAATATGGCAAAGAGCTCCTACACAGAAGGCTTTCTATTTCAATTGGCTGTTTATAAGACTATAGTGACGTTACAAAAACGTCACAAAGGTCGGTCGCGAGTAACGTCGCACTGACTGACGTCATCAGCTCGAATTGCTATATCTTTGTCCTCCATTGATGAATATATAGAGTAGACCAAATTATGCAAATTTTGCCCTTGTCAGGTGTTTATCTGTTTACATTGCCAACGGTAACTTGATTGGTTGCTCGAAAACTGCTCTGCTCATGATTATGCTTTGAATGAATTAGAGATAAATGTCATGTAGAGTTCATGGTTAAGTTAATTCAGACGCTGTAGTTCAGTATAATTTCTGTGGTTATAATTTCTGTTTTTATTTACCCGAGTAATTCCGTTGTGGGCAGGAATGTATCATCTTATTCTTTGTAATAATGAGTGTCACCTGCCGGCCATAATCCGAACATGGAGAAATCATAGACGTATCCAAGGAACAAAAAGTTAATCAGATCACTGATTGTTTAATGCTGAAGTGTCGGATTTTAATTTGACTCTATTAACTTGATTTAAACGAGAGAGTAAATTACAAAAGTCAGCAGGCTATCATTTATTTAATTTGTTTGTATTCCAACCTGCGGACTTCCGCAATATAACCAATTTACTGATAAACAGTTGCCATGGTGATCTCGTTTTGCCTTATTATCAGTTATTAGAATTCATTATGACAACCGCTTTTTCCGCTACTTTGGGAATTGCTACACTAATTTAACATTTAGTTTTAATTAGAATTTACAGATCCGTGGTATTGAGTTAAGCGCTTGGCTAACAACTAAAATGGAGCCCCTGCGAAGTCATCCCGCCTTTCGGAGTGGAGTTATGGTGCAGACTTTCAGAAGTTCTTCTAAAACAATTCCATAATTTGAGATACATTAAGCTAAGGATAAGGGTTACTTTGCTTTTTGTAAGTCTTTGTAAGTTTTACTACTCAGGAGGCATTTAAATATTACCTACCCTGAGTCGTAATAGCAGTCATGCCGATAACTGCTCTGCAGTTGATATCCACCCTGTTACGACGATATAACTGTACACAATCGGTGATCGTGTAACGCTCTGCAGGAGCAAATGGTAAGAGAGAAAATATTTAGATGACAAACAAATGTTTAAATCCCAACTGTATGGTGATTATAAATTTTCTGATGTCGCTTAAAGGGAAACCTGTCAATTATGGGAGCCGTATTGAACATGTTAGTCGGAAGGAAGAAATCCGACGAACATACAGGGAGATCTATAGTGTGCCGAGTCATAACGGAATCATTTTCAAACAAGTCTTGTATGGTCAGAAGGTCTGCTTCATTTGAAGTAGTCCTCATTCACTCATTGTTAAAAAGGCGTGCCTTGTGGTAAAGAAGTAGGGCGTTGGTTTGCGGCGAAAACTGTCAGAGCGAGGCGAAAACATTCAGCCTTTAAAACAAAGGTCAGGACCTCAAACCTTTACACAACCATGCTACGTATAACATATATATATATATATATATATATATATATATGTTATATGTTAGATATTATATAATTTAAGTGGAATCTAGCTGAGACCACCCGTCTTTTAAAAGTGAACCGAAAGCATTTACATTGGTTATAACTGACCTGTCTAATAAGACCACATCCGAATAAGACCAATTTGGCCAGTCAAGCTGGTGGTATTATTACATAGGTGTCATCGATTTAATTATCACTGACATATTTCACTATTTTATTAGTTAATCATTATCTGTATTGTGTACTAATGATAATAATGATGATAAAACGAATTAACTACATACTTCAGTATACGTTTGGCAGAATCTATTAAAGGGAGCCAGGGAGATTTGTTGGTTGTATTGGAATGTCTCCCATGTAAAGGACAATGACTCCCATTCTGAATTGATCGTCATAGTAGTATAGACCAGTATGTCCCAGTGCAACCATAAACATTTGTTTAAATGTTCATCCCGGGATCTTACTGGACTCTGTCTTGATCGCGAGACGTCCCGGTGGACCCTGGGATACATCTAAATTGATAAACACTACTGCATGAGCCCTACAGTTTCATCACTCACATGATACGCTGGGTAATCTCAACAATACAGACAGGTAATCTAGCAAACTTTACCACCTCACTCCTTAGCTCAGCCACCAGAGAGATTATGTTTACAACAGTGTTTGTTTATTAATTGACCTATTCACCACAGCCCTTATGCTCCGCCCATTTTACCTTATTATGCAAATGAACCTTAAAACGCTCCAACACAGAAGGCCTTCCACGCATATGATTGCGAGAGCTGTTCATAAGACTATATTAACGTCATAATGATCCTTCTAGTTTAAATTATATCCCGGGGTACTGTTGCAGACTATATGTGTCCTGTTTTGGAAAGTCGCCCATATTATGCAAATTTGATGACTCTTTACACTGCCAATGGTTACTTGATTTGTTGCTCGCAACTGCTCTGCTCATGATTATTTATTGAATGAATATGCGATTAAGGTCATGGAGTTCATGGTTTGGTCAATTTGCAGGGCTATTGAACTATTGTCTACGATACTTTGATGAGACGTAAGGGCACGGGTGAGGAAGACGCCATTAAAAGCTGATGAGAATACAGACAAAGCCGCGAGACATTTTATTCGCGGAGTTATAGCGTTTTATTCACTGGCATTCAATTTATTTTAGTTTTATTTTTAATCTCCGTAATTGTGATATGCCTGTAACATAAAATTGTGTTTTATTTTATTCATCGGTTTTCTTTATCTGTTTTACCAACAATCTAAGGTAAATTAATATTTGGCAAAGATCGCATTCATCGAACTTAATAAATAAAATTGTAGCAGAAAGATTTGCATTTATGGTATGATAAATATTTTACCTATTATTTTCATATTTGATCCGACAATGCGATGCAACTTAAGAGTCACCTTTTTTGAAGGATTTACTGAAAATAATGCTCTTTTTCACTTTTTTTAGCAGTACTCGTTTCTTTCCCCTTTTGTTAAACATAATAGGTCCGAGTTTAATATTATTTCTCTCCAGCTATAATAGTCCAGGTAAAACAAGAATGGGACACTCCGCAATTTTTGTCTGTGCAAATGTCCAGCAAGTGTAACAACTTGTAGAAGATGCTCTTATATTCATGAAGAATGTACAGAATGCATCTTGCTGACTCTGATTTACCGATCCCCGATGCTGGACTTGGCACAGGCCCATTGTTCACATATACTGATATTGATAATAGTTATATATATTAATATATTATTTAAATATATTAAATATAACTATATTATAAACTTACGTATTATATATTTATTATTATATCAACATTAAAAACCGAAAACAATGAAAATTTATCAATTTTATTTAAAAAAATAAAGTCAATGTACATGGTATAAAACCATAAAAGGGTTTCTACATGTAAAATACTTTCTACATATAACACCTTCTAACAAGGAAGGAAATACATCACGCAGTATGCGAAAACGGCTTCATTCAATCTGTGATAAAAAATATGGAATGGTCGCTAATTTTACTCGTTTCTGCTCTGTTTATTTCAAAGAAGGCTCCTCTTTTTTCCAGGGCACTTACTCTTTTATGTTTGGTCATTTGACTTTTACAGACCTGCATTTGTCATTCTCTACAAGTGAGATATAATTGGTGACAGCAGTTCCTAGCATTTTCCCCCTAGCAAAATGAAAGCCCTTTTCCTTATCGAACGCGTCTGGAAAATAATGAATTATGCATCTTCACATATTTAATATGTTTCAATGTCTTTGTAAGCTATTATGTCATCAATTTCCCTTTGATCCTATATTTTCAGCAGTAAAAAACAAGATTGCACAAGAACGGAGGCGTTCATAATATAAACAGGAAAACTCGCACGATCTGTGAAACCAGTAATTGTATGTGGTATACATATTTTATTGCATGGCTTTATATGTTTGCAGCCCCAATCGATGCATGTGCCTAAGCTTGATAAAAGGTCGCATAACAATGAATTTCCGGTATATAGCTACAGCGCTAAAACCGCCTATATTCCGATATCTGCTGTCTATTTACTAAACATAATCCGTTGAACGTTTTATAAAATTTATTATTAGAACACACTTTTCCTACAGTCTGTCCGTTTTGTTTATATCCACGTTTTAATAAAAAAAAATGGAAGCTCGCCAAAATAATCAAAAAAAAAAAAAAGTAACAAGGACATCTGGCGGCAAGTCAGACGAACTAGTGATTTGCTACAAATGACATTTCACCTTCCGCACATAAACGTGGTGGCGTAATGGTAAAGGCGCTGGACTCGTGACTGAAAGGTTCTCGTTCCGATCTCACCGCTTTCTGTGCTAAGACTCCTGGCCAAAGTCCTTACCACAAGCGTACGCTCTCTTCACCTAGGAGTGATTTGGTACTGGTCAAACATGGGTGTCAGGTAAATGTAGAACGAATAACCTTCAAGCGCCGTGTGTGGCTGCTTGGTGTATGCTCCCTATAGGGAGCCGAGAAAAGCTACAAGAATGACCAGGCCACGAAAGACCAGGAAGGTAAAGTGTAAAGTCGGATGAGACTAACATCGTCGGTGATATCAGACTATAAACCCCAACAACCACTACCTATACTGTAGTCTCACAGTATACAGATAAGGCTCAATATCTCGGATTAACACTTGACATTTGTCTTACATGGAGAGCACATATTAATGAACTTGCTTCCAAATTAAAACCTAAACTAGGAGCTCTCGCTCGTCTGAGCAAAGTTTTACCTTCACAGGAACTTGTTCATATTTATATGACCATTATACAACCCTATATTGATCACGGTTTAATCATTTGGGTCGATCAAAGCCAAACTAATATGAACGTTGTCCAGAAATTCCAGAACAGGGCTGCCCTTATAATTTCTGGGAATTATGATAAGAATACAGCTAGTTCAACACTGATATCAGCCTTAAAATCTCAAAACATCAATCAACGATTATTGTACCTCTCTAATATATTCATGTTTAAATGCCTTAATGGCCTAGCACCTTGTTATCTTAAGTATCTATCAGAAACCCGATCTGTAATACACTCGTATAACACGAGAAATTCTTGTCAAGTGAAAGTACACACAGTTAGAGCTTTTATTTATCAGGGACCAAAATTATGGAATTTGCTACCAGAAACTCTTCGTAAGATAGATAATTTAGATAAGTTCAAAGAAGATCTTAAGCAATATTCTCTAAACTCTTGACATAATATCAATAAATCTATTTACTTCTTTTACATGGTATGCATGCATGTTGACATTTTATGCTTTACGAATGCCAGTAAGTGAATAAACACTAACATAACTATGCACACATTGCACTTGCGGTTTGTATTGTTCTTTGCACTTATTTCATACAATGTTATCAACATTGTTTATAACCTGAATAGCCTATTATTATTGAAATAATATTCTATAATAAACTCTTGATAATGGTCATACTAGTACAGGAACTAACAATATATGTTATATTCAGCTACAATATTATGCATAATTATATTTGCTTGTATAGTACTGTCATGCTATTTGATCATGTTTAACATTTCAATTACTATCAAGGCCTTGTGGAAGATCAGTATATTCTGAACAAGCCACCCTGAATAAAGATATATTAATAAATAATTAATAAATACAACCATCCACCTTAGACCACATGTTTTTTTCGGTTTATCATCATTGGCACACGTACAGTGTTTACTAATAGCTTGTAGATAAACGAGCTCATAAAACGATCACAGAGGGGTTATAAAAACTTGACTGATCAGGAATTACCACATTTCAGAAATAATGAAACGCACAGTAAAAAAATATAAGCTTTTTCTGTTCTCATAATTATATCCGAAATTATGTTATAGTGCGATATCATGGAAAGTTAAAATAATGATTGTTTAAGCTCGTTTGGCCATGTTTAAAACATGTTTAAAGTTAAACGTAATGTAAGTGGAATGGGATGGTTGATTTATCGTCTGTCATAAAGTTTTAGGCCGAGTTTTTTTTTTGTAAATTATTCAAATCAATGACTATGTTTAAGACCAAACTCTGTAAATAAACTATACTCCGTTGCCGTTTTTCTATCCATCATGTTTTACCGAATTTTTTTTCAGATTAATATAGTCTGGAAACCAAAATAAGCATCCACAAGATGAGAAAACTTCACAGTTATCGGGGAATGAGCGATTGCCGTGTGAAGATTATTAAGTGAAGAGCATGTATTCTTGTGAGTATACGATCGAGTCTTACGTAAGTACATTTATAAAGTAGCCATCGGGTCCGTATTCTGTAACATGATGTCACAGAGACCACTCATTATTTATTAATTCACTTAACGTTTCCCTTTATTCACTGCTGTCATGCTGAAGAAGTCACAAAAACACACACGAACTACTGAGAATATTATAATACGTATTATTTAATATCTTATTTTTAAAGGACATAAACACAAGGCATTTTATTAATTTTTTTAATCCTCTTTATTCACGCGTTTCTCTGTTTGTATGGATGGCCCGTTGTAAAATATATGGAGGAACTTAGATTAGGTGGACCAACAATACGTACTTTGATATTTAGTACTTAATCCGCTGGGTTATGTCCTGCATAAGTTATTTACTCTTTTTTTAAATTATATCTAAAATAATCGTCACCATTAAAAACATTAAAAACTGATCATTTTGGAACTGAAACATGTATAGAAATAAAGTTATCATTCCTCTGTAAATAAACATCCATTTATCTAATTTATATCACTTCAAATATTATTATAAATTTATTCATGAAAGTCTCAGGATTATATTTTTTACTGTTTTTGTCTTTTCCTTTGTCGTTATTTATTGCACATTCATACTTACGGAAGCTTATTTAATTATTTTCACTTTTTCACTTGACTGGCCGCGTTAATTAGCAAATCTTAGCACAAAAACAATGTGCAAATTAAAAATACCGAAAGTATTATCAACTCAAATCTCCAGTCAGACCATCATCAGTCTGTATAAATGTATCTATAAATAATGTACTTATTCAAATAATCGCATACGGCATGGGCCCCTTAGCACGATCCCAATAATACAAGGTAAACGGACTTTCCCGAAACGCATAAGAAAGAAAGGAAAGTGACATATAAATCGAATTAATCACAAGGCAATCTTGAATTATATGATTCCACGGGGAAAACTATTGCAAAATTGGAGATTTCTGCTCAGTTCGCTGATTTACCCGTTTCTGGGTGAACTTAAAATAACGTGCCCTTCTTGTACGCGCCTCTTACAGATATATGTATATATTTCCTCAAGGATCATGGGAAAACGTTGCTCCAAAATGGCTAGAACCTGTTGTAGTAGTTTACCATTATGCTTGCTGCCCAAAGGCTAATAGTGTTACGATAAGAGAAAACCACGGAAAACCGGGGGAGTAAGTTCAGACATGTCGTGCCCTCAGAGAAAAAGTCACCTTTGGAAGTCTACGTGACTGCATTTCAATCAAGACGTTTTCGAGAATATCCTGAGATAAACAACGTGGACGCTGACCTTGGTGCTTATTTTCCTGTGATATTCAAGCCCCACACAATTAAACCTTGAAAGTGATTTAGCCACATCAGAAAACAACTCGTCAATCCGCCACAGACCTACTTAATTATTTCTTTCATCCAGACAAAGGGGCATCGAAGACGACAATGAATGCCACATGACCCGACCCGCTGTAGCACAAAGTTTCTCAGCATGTCGTAAAAGGGAAATGGCGCTCATGGGGATGTCGTAAATTTTGACATGTCTTCCTTCGGAATGCAACTTAGCCTTATCAGTCGTCAAGGATTAAATTGACGCAATTCCTAGAATTTATTTTTTATCGTGCTTAAATCCTCTTCTCTTCTTTCTTAAACGGTTTATATTAATGGCAAACAAAAGATAACATTCAACAAGTTTCCTGGTGTTGTTTAAACTAATATGTTAATGAAGTTATCACGAAACACTAGCTTTAATTTAAAAGATATAATTGATCTTTATGTCAACTAACCATCCCTCGCAGATGTTATGAGTGTCACGTGACACTGAGTAAATTTTTACAGTGTTCATGTGATAAATATACCAAACGGAAAGCAAAATTATCGAATGATAATTGCTTAGGAGATTATGTTTTCGTCAGGGTAGGCTTGCGTTACTCGCATGGAAGGATTGGAACTGTCAGCGATCAAAATCCTGTGTACGTTTATTCAATATCGAGTATTTCTGACGGTTCTTCTACCACATCAGCACTGATTTGTATTTGTAATTTTTAGAAGTTAAATAGTTTAAAGTAAACATAGTGATTTTCTCAAGCCTGAGATTTTAAAACGCATCGTCTTATTATTTTGTTTCATTTTTATCTTCTTCACAAGCAGTCGTGTGCCATATACTGAAATATGAATTTTAATGTTACCAAACGCAAAAAAAAAGGTGTGATTAATACTTATACAAGAGACTTGCAAATAGAAAAGTTTAACACTTTCGTTCCTGGAACTACATTAATTGGCACAAACATACGCACGTGTGCACATACACATATATTTTAGGCTATTCCAAAAATTTCCGTAATTTTTTCTGAACTACAGCAATGGACAAGTACACAATTCAAAACCTCACGAATCATATCTGGTGAATGTAAACGCCTGTTTACTTTTCAGTAATCCACATTATAATGAAAGGGTGGCTGCACTTAATCGTTGTCACGCAACTAAGCTTGAAATGTCGAAAACGATTTCAAATGTGTCATAAGGGGGCAATTTTCCACCTTATCCCTTTAATCATGAGGAATTTGACAGCATTTTACTCAGACTCTATCGCAGCGACATCTGTCAGAAAATACAAGAGAAACAGGTTCCGCACAAATCCAAAGTACATGTCCCAGCTAAAGAACGGTAAATATGCTGGTTTGAACTGATTGCACAAATAGGTCATTTTGTCCAGAGTCATTCTTGATTAAGATAAGATTTTCGACAAAGGAATTACCAGCCAACCAAACAGACTGGAGGACCGCTGCTGCCTCCCTGCGAGACTGACCGTGTCTATCTCACAGTTGTTAGTCTGACAGTGACGTAACTACGTGCAAGGTTAGACTTGGGCAAACCTTATTCCATATAGCTTAGCTCCCCTTGGATCATTCAATCATTTTAAGACTCTAGTGAATGTCTGGTATGGTTCTGTGTCTTGATAGATACGATACAAGTCTGTATGTTAACTATCAAAGACCACTGGCTGAGGGTACGATATTGCGAGCAGTTCATTAGTCTTAATTTATGACAGAAGTGGAGGAAGCTTTTTATGTTTCCTTTAGCGCGACTGATCGCCCCCTATGGAAGCTCATTGCAACAGTTTATAGACATAAGGAAATTGTATCAGAACGAAATCTTGACATATATTTTTATACTTCCTTCAGAGAATTCTGATTTCATGTATAATATATGTCTAATATAATAAAAGAATTGGTACCTTAATGCGAGCTGTAGTCAGGCTTATCGTGAATGATGGATGGGGAAATTGTGTGCAGATAAGGGAGAATTCAGAGCGGATTAGATAATTGAAGTCTATGGTTCAGACTAAGAGTTAATACTTTGCTTTCTAGGGAATGCCCAAAAGATGCACTTTTTAATGCTAATGGTTTCTTTTGCTCAATATTTTCACAGCTATTACATTTTGATTATCTTTTGTTTCGTTTTGCCTTAGTGGTATAATTAAACAAAATGGAAACAAAGCATCGCCTGAATGCAGAGCTCGGTAGGAAAATAACAAACTCTGACCCTTATGGCCTGAAAACTGCCCCAGGCGCCATCAAATATCTATCTCATCCCCCATCCATCATTAAACCTTTCAGCAATGTTGTAAGCGGCTACCTCATCAATGTCATCCGGTCACGCAGGAAGAACCACTTTACAGTACCGCATGTACACATTCATCTTTTCATCTTCACAACGCTGTATCCAAAGCAGAAGCTGACCCGGCGGGGAGGGGGGGGGGGTTGGGAAGGGTCCGACCCCCCCCCCCCCCCTTTCTTTTAGCAACTGCGACCTTTAATTAATGATTACCGACCAATTTTTGCGACCTAGACCTCCGCCTATCCGGACCTGAGGGCCATTTTAAAGATTTATTTGTACTTTCAGTACCCCCTTTTCCAAGATCCCGAATCTGCCCCTGCAAAGGACAACATAATGTTTTATTTAACTCAAAACTTGAGATATATTTAAATAAATCTGACGTTGAGACTAAATCGAAAGATTTAGGTCAAGTTGCTATTGTTTCTTTGAAATCAAGCTTGATTTCACAGATGAGCACAAGACGTGTCTCAGAGAGCCTGCACCTTCGCTAGTGTCAATACTTTATCCATATCACATAGCAAAGCTAATAAATCAATCCTAGCTTCGTCTTTTTATACTTGAACTACGTTTTATACCTAGTGAGAGTAAGACATTCACCACCAGATTTCGGCAAAAAATCTGTCACTTCATAGAGTATATAGATAGAGTATATCTCGTTGCATATGTGTTCATGTGTTTGATTGGCTGATCATGAGAGGGCTTGTCCATAATTTGTGAAATGGCTGGCAGAGCGGCCAGAGTGTGCAGTACGGCTCCGATCCCATCATGCACCAGCACTATCACCTGCTCGAGTTGATTATCACAGCAATATGGATTTAAAAAAAATGAAATTCTCTATAGTGGTTTGTTCTGAGAAAAGGAATGATTTATTACATTTTGGGGCCAGTTTGCCCCATAGATGGCTGCTCCCAACCCCTTCATCTCGCTTCAGACATATTCACATGAGCGATTCAACTTACAGTTGCTGGTGACGCCAGTGGATTATGGGTATAGCATGTTTACTTATTACGACAAGGATCAGGGTTCGATGCTTAGGAACAGAATTGAGTTTTGGTAGTTTGTTATTTCTTTCATATGACCTATGTCTCTTAGCCGAGGTGCATGCACTCTATTAAGGGCATTCTATCGGCCTCCTTATGTATAATGATTGAAACGCTCAGGTAAATGAAGGGCGGCTATATAATAAGTGGTGCACGGCTGAGCTTTTTTCATATAGGTGCGTGATTTAGGAAGCAAATGTTTAATAAGGTAGAGATGATACGTCTATGCCGAAGTTTCTTGCATAAAGTATCAATACCCCAAGCAATTACCAAAAACATCACAGTAGAAAAACGCATGTTGAATAGATGTATATCCCTAAATTATACGCAGGAATGACTATTCCGAAATCCAACTTGAGTGTAATTTGCATTTTCATTTCTTGTCAAAGCTATCTGATTTTACGTAACGATGGTTATGTGAAAGAAGCGTTTTTATACATAATCGAGAGGCAATTGAGAATGTTTGTATATAAGTGTACCATTATAGTAGCCACGCCAGCAGGAACCAAGCTTCATAGCCGGGTAAGTTATATAGAACTCAGAGGAAGTGAGGCGCATTGTCTTCAAGATGTATAGGTAAAGAAATACATATTTAGAAGAAAACTGCTCCGACTTTCAAACAAAACCATGATTCACGGAAAAGCAAAATCCGTCTTTGTACATGACACAAGGCTTATAGAAACCCTCAGTTTGTTGGTAGAATAGACTGTCAAGGAAGAATGGAGGTCCCCATTTAGGGGAGTGATTTGGCACTTTGCTATAAAGGATTAGGTCTTTAGGTTTGTTTGTGGTGTTTCCCTCGTCCTGGAAGTGAAAAGCCAGCCTTTAACATGTTTGAAATGGTTCGTGTTCTCTACAGGCCAAGCCAGACCGATCGATGGTTTCAGGGTCAATTCCCACTCCGTTGGCACTGCATGCTTTTAAGCCGAACTCCATTTACGGATTTAGCGTTCGAAGTGAAATCTACACTATTTGAGTAAACGGAAATACAGTGCATACGCGGACATCATCCACTGCATATACTCAATCATTATTTGATGATTTGGGCGTGGTCCAACAAAACAGTAGTCCGCTCTAAGCTGCCGATACACTTTCCCCATGCCACCAAACCCTCCCGCAAATTGATTAAGAGGAGATTAAGAAGAGATTATACTTTCATACAAAAAAAAAATTATAACGAAGTAACGTCCTGTTATCTATCCGTAATAGAATTGAAAACTGAAAGAAAATCAAACAAAGACCTAGACAAGTAACAGAAATCAAAGCAGGAACCATAGGTCATTAGAACAAACCCAGACAGAGGGTTCTATGACCGAGAGCGGAAGGGTGAGTACAATACAAAGACTCCGAGATCATGAACAAGGTCTTGCACCGCTCTTAGCGTCTGGTGAAGTGTTCTTTAGTAATTCAAGCTTACAGACAATTGGTCCAACCCAACTCTCGTTAAATTTCGGAAATCACATTTGAGTTCTTACCAACACGATGAGAAGGAGATTTATTTGTTATATATTTTTTGTTTGTTTGTTGGTTTTTGTTTTAATAAGAATAGCACAAACTTTGTATTGAGTGTTTTAACAGACATTGTGGAGGGGTCATGCGAATAATAAAATAAAATTAAATATTGGTAAAAAGGTAAAGGTATACGCTATACTAAGTGCCAATCTAGTTTTATAAGTGGCGGATCATTATTAACACTTGGATCACAGTGGAGACCATTAGTCCACCGAGTTCAAAGTTTATAAAACCCGTGTGAAATAAAATCACATCAGAGGGATGCCATGGCCTTCAGTATCACGTAGGGGCGAATGCTGTGCTCATGTGCTGTAACCTGAGTTTTCGGTGCAGGTGCACTGTAATGAATGGCTTGTGGGCTCTTGTGGGAACATTTTTTTGTAATTTACTATTGATTCTGAATAAAAGCTCCTACCGGACGTAAATTCCCTATCCACCTACTAAGTGTAAACAGAGAATCATGCGGGCACCCACGTTTAATTGTAAATCATTTATTAACCGCTGGTTCATTCACAAGATCAACATACACATTGTAAATGGTGGTCCTATAACATATTCACTGGAAAATTGGATCTTGCAGGACTAAATGAGAAAAAAAAAATGAAATAAGAGAACCTGAGTTTACCAAGAACCCTTTGGGTGTGTAACTCATTATTCCAAATTAAGAAATATCCCTCCGGGGGTTTCGCGACGCCGGTGGTCTACAGTGATTTTTTTTTGTATATGATTACCGCGGTTCTTATTTCGAGATAATTTCATTCAACAAATATGCTTTACTCTTCATTAAAGAAATATTGTCCTGGAGTTTTCTCCCATACTACCAAGGATGGTTTATAAGAGTTATTTTTTGTCGAATGTTTGACATCGTTTGACATGGCTCTGCCCCAGCCTTGCTATCCATAAACATTGGCAAACTGACAGTCATGACAAGAAAAAGTGCCTTCTTAAACTTAAATCCATGTTGCTTTGATTGATAATAGCAAAAGTAATCAAAGAAAAGTTTTCTATACATATTATTTCATAAACAGCAACAATGTTATTTTATAAGAGGACTTGAACGGTTCATAAAAACTAACATTTGAAATAATTTTTTAAGAGAAATGTTTAGTCTCAGGGCATTTCAAGCCTGTTTCCGGGGCACTTTCAGCTCTCACACTCTAACACTTTTCAATCCAGCTGATGATATATGTGGCATTAAATCGCTTTCAGGCGAACTAGATGCTAATGTTTTTGTTTGCGCCATGTTAAATATCCATTTTGACCTCAGCAGACACGAGAATTATTGATCAAATTTACAAGAATTGAAATGACATTTAGTATATATGATTGCGAGAGAGCGAATTTGGGAACTACGTTTCAAGTCTGACAAAATATGATCCCCTGAAAAATCTGGAAATAATAGCATGAGAAAGAAGGAGATATAAGAAATTGAAAACCAAAGGAAAATGAGATTGAAGTTCAACAGGAGAAAATGAGATCGAAAGCAAGTTGGAACAGGAACAGGTGGAACAGGTTGGAGTAAAAGATAAGAATAATTTCTAATAGAAGACAAGAAAGATCAGAAAGAAAATAATTTACGATTTAGTACAAGGGGAGAAATCAACCTTCCGCCAGAGGCCGTTTCTTCTTATATCTGACCCCCCTCGAATTTGTACTGTGGGGCGGCCGGACCACTTGTTTCAACTCTCAAACTTTCAAATCAGAATTCCTCATATTTCAAGGAAACACTTTCTGTTTGCATTTCACAACAAATTTTTACAAAATATTACTTATTCCGTGAAATCCTTACCCAAAAAACACCCACGTTTATGTACTTTAACTCGAAATAATTCTTATCCACTGTATTTGAACGGACTACATTTTCCTCTTCACTACATTTATACCTACGCCATTTAAATTTATTTGAATCAAAGATCATGACACTTAAGCAGAGCAGTATGTATAGAAAAGAATCAGTATATATAATATCTTACTTGATGAAGTGAGCCTGGTTTCGATCAGGGTATATTCTTAGGAAATTTATGAACTCCACAAACCTGTAAACAAACGTTCCCTGTCAGAATGAAACGATAGGCCACCTATATGGAATACCTGAAGAACTGCCCAGACCAGCGTCGTCAGAGACTTTTCAATTTTAAAGTTGAAGCATTACCAGTTGTTCTCGAATTTGTTTAATAACTTATATATGATTTGATATTATAAATGAATTAAGTACTGAAAATATGAAAGGTATCTAGATGATTATTACAGATATATAACAGAATGTTTGCAATTAGATAGTGCATAGCCTAAATATGACTGATAGATGATATTCAATTATTTACTCATAGGTGTTTTTTTAAATAATTTTAGAACTGCACAATTCCTGAATTACAACTGCACATTTTCTAATTATAACTGCTCAAAAAGGGGTCAAATGCATGTAAAAATACACCCTGGTCGTATATGGTAGCATTAGCGTGGTGGTCGCACTGCGTATAAAAGGTTACTGCACCTCACACTGGGGAAGTTGCTCAATAAGCATGATGAAGTATTATTTTTTCTGAACATACGTGACCCTGATGTCATTGTCAGCTCTCAAAAAGAAAATTAACGGGATAAGGTTTTACCCATGTTGAATAAACTGACTACCAGTTTTGCTTAATCCATAATAAATAACTCTGGGTGACGGGGTCCTATGGTCTGGTAAACATATCACTTCAAAACGCTGTTTTCTGTCTCGTTATTAGTCCTCGGTTGAGGCCCACGGGCCAAACACACCGTCATGTGCAGAAGGAAATTGGATTTTAGCGTGGCTAGTAGCGGGTAAAACGAGCCAAAGAAGATGTCATTTTTACCACGCCCGTGTGCTTACGGCAGTTCTATCAATAGCATGCAGGGGATGTCCTTTGATCAAACTACCAACCGAGCGTACTATGGATTAGTTTAGTTTTGGTTTTCCAAATCTGATAAAATATTAATAAATAAAGTTTTGAATTGAATGCTGGATTGTTAACAATCTGGATTCCAAAGCAAAAAAGAAAATCAAATTTAGACACAAACCACGTATTGAAAGAGACTGAGAATATATGACAGTGTTGTATTCTGAGGGTTATGGTTTGGATTTATCATAAATATGTCACTAATAAACTGATAAACATTTCTTACATTTGAGCGGGGATAAACTAAAATGATAGTATGATATAGCTATATATGATGTTCCGTTGTTAGCATAATCTGAATTAACAAACAAACAAACGGATCCAAAAACATTAAATATAATATAAAAAAGTAATTTCTGACAGTCTAAGCTTCACAGATAAATTTCTAAAGTAATTACCTGAGAAACAAAACAACTAATGCTTTTACGCTTTTCTGCTTTTAAACGTGTGACAAATGATGAAAAAAATTTAATGTTAAAAAAGGAATACAATGATCGCAATTCACTTCTTAATATACATTTTGCTTGCTTGCATAAAAAATGTGAATACCGACTTATGTGTATCAGGACCGTGAATTCGAATATCAGCCGAGGCGACGAGAATTTTCACGGTCGGCCCCACCCAGATGGAGCGCTCTGCAGACTTGGTGGGAAGGACGTGCCTAACGGCTGTGTGCCACTCATAAACGAGTGCGCCTTTGGGGGGGGGGGGGGTCCCTCGTTGGTATGACCCAGCAATGGGAATGGGGTATTACACCTAATAGAGCCAGCAAGTGCAGTAGTCACCGTCACATGGTCTGAAACCGGAATGGAATTCTTGAATACTTAGAATTTAGACAGCATTTAAAAAATGGAGAGGTTATACCTCAAACAAAGAAAAAAAATAAAAAATGTGATTAAAAAAGGATAAACTTACACTTTACTTTTCTCAACAGTTCTTTTAATCCAATGAAGTTGTTTTACTTACACCACAGTGTGTTCTTTAAGTCAGATTATCATGTTAAAAAACTAAGACACTCTGAATAATAAACTGAACCATTGGGGAATTGTAAAAAACAGGCCTGCAAGTCTTCCTGACAAATCAGGAAGTGTTACTTTTTCCTACAATAAAGTACGTTCTGAGCTTGAAATATAATAATGTCAGGTGCTCCAAAATGGCCGACCTTTACTGCTGAACAACCTGATGTATCTGAGTGCTGAAAGGATTGGGAATAGGAATGAAATTAAACTAATCTCCAACTACATGATGGCTAACCAACTACTGAATATGACTATAGATGTTTGCAGTCGGCAAGCGATCTGCCTCTCACCAGATTTGAGCGATAATGAGGACAATGCCTGGATTGGAAATCTTTGAAATTAGGTCAATGAAAAAAACAGATGCTAGCTGCACATTTTTCACCTGTGACTGTTACTTTAACCAAAGGTTTGTTTTAAAAAATCAGTCGTATTGGCGATCTTCAAACAAAACAACAACAAAAAACGAGAGAAGAAAAAAAAATGGGTTTGCACTTGGGAGGGGATGCCTATAAAAAGCACATGTATTTGCATTTGATTATATATGAGTGCATTTGATGAATTTGTTTCCGTTTAAGTTTAACGTAGATTTAGACCACACACTAAACTTGTTCAACTGACTCTTGGAAAAGAAATATGGTACGGATGAGCATTTGTTTTCTTTCCTTTTTTAAATGGTGGAGACAAAATACGTTGAATTTTGCAAGCTTTCTCAGAAAATACTTAAATTTGCTTCAATTCTTGTAATAATGTATTAGATCAACAAAAAATGTATTCCATCAATTTTCCGTACTTTCGAGAAATGTCTTTGGGATGCTGTGCAATAACGCAAATTAGCAACATTACCTATGACCTTGCACTTCTAACTTAGCATGCAGGGAGGTCAATAAAATATGTCCTTGGGATGATCACTGCGACCTATATCTTCAATCTGATACAATAACTCCACTAGTTGAGTAACTAATAATGCATTAATTACCACGATTCTTTCCATGCATATCGATCATTTAATGTTTCATCAGTTCCTAAAGACTGGTGGCGCCACCTGTTTATTTTCTATTTTTTTTTACATTATTATTTTCTTCTCTATTTTAAAGGCCTTCAAATGAAGATAACTGGCCGTTAACAGGGCACAAATCGTGACCAAAACTTCATACTGTACATGCACAGAGGTCCAAGACAAATCTCTTTGGAAACCTGAAATTAGGTCAAGTTGACCTATATTTTGCGAGCTTCGGACCGAAAACATTATTTTGAGCACCAAGAAAGTCATATAATGGGCACAAATTGTATCCATTTTGCCGAGAATATCCTGAAAGTCAGATGGGCTCAAATAGCATCTGTTACGCCTAGAACTTTCCAACGTAACATCTAGGGAGGTTGTGGGCATATTTTCTTAGAAACCTAGAATTAGGACATGGTGGTCTATATTCTGGTAACTGTTGGCCAAACATATTTTAGAGCATCCAGAGAATCGATTTGTATCCATTTGGCCCAGAATCTTCTAATGTGATATTCAGGGAGGTTTTGGGTACATGTCCCTGGAAACCTGAAACTAAGTTATGGTGAAGTATATTCTGCAGTTGACAGGCCAAAAATATGATTTTGAGTACCCAGACAGTCAGGCCGGGCACAAAACTGTTGAACTTAACACCTTCTAATGTGCCATCCAGGTTCCCTGACTATATCATCAATAGTTAATACATGCATCACCTGTATGACAAATGCAGCAGAGCGTTATGGCCCATGGGCCACTAGTTACACATTATCTTAATGATAACAGGATATGTAACGACGCTTACAATAGCCTGTCATCTCAAAACATAACGGCTTTACGTGCAAGTCTGTAAGACGAAATGATTTCTTGAGAACATTGCTATCAATAGAATAGCCTGCTGGTCTAACAGAAGCACCATGGTTGTATATTATTCAGGAAAAAAAATAAATAAATGACAGTCGTGCGTGTGTTGCTGGGATACAGGTGAGGGAAACACGCACGCACCGGTAAGTTTCAACTATTCTTTTAAATATCACTGTTCTTAATATCAGCGCAGATTCCGCCAACTCCAAAATTCGGTTGACAGGCAATTAGAGAAGCACGATACCCCGCCAGCCTCCATGAACTTCCGTTTGGCCTTGACAACGAATTGGAAACTCCATATAGAGGTCATGGCAGTTTTAAACTACATGGTAACGAAAACCTCTGCCACAACTTCGTAGCCGAGAAACATGGACTGGCGTCCTTGGCTGTTCAACCCAGTAAATCAATTAAATTGATTAAACCTCCACCAGGATGGAATTATGTTTTCCCCTTAGGTAGTCGTATCATTTGCCTGTTAGAGACTGTGTTAAAAGTTCTGAACGGATTTTGAGGAATTTTTGTAGTTTTAAGGTTAATTCCAGAAACGATCCATATTTTTTTTAGATAATCTAGATCACCATAATATTAATTTAATTCACGGACTTGTATATCATTGTGACAAAGGCGATTCTTAGTCCATTTGGAGACCGCTCATATCTATTAGAGCCAGGTTTTGTTTAGCTGGTGAACCCGTATTAGTAAACGGGTTGTCTTGGCGGGGATTTCAGGTACGATTTCACACACCCAGCTATTTATATTTAAATTTTTCAGCCTTTCATTTCTGAGAGCTTACTGAACCAGGAGCTCCAACTTATACGTTAGTTGTGCCTACAGCAGTCAGACAGCATTGCTATAGGGTTATACTAACAATTTTATGACAAAAAGTTTGCTTATATGTGTTTTCTTTCCTGAATTGATTTTCTATGCATAAAAATGAACCGCCTAACTTTCTCATCTTTTATCTGTAATTGCTAGGATTCTCATATTGTTTTATATTTGATTTTATTTTATTTTCTATGTTTTGAACCACAGGCAATCGTTTCCAGCACATAAATGGCTTTTTTATAACCGTAAATACTTTGAATATGGGCAATATACCAGTTATAAAAGAACTTTTAGAACTGGTATATCGCACATACTCGATGTGTTTACGGTTTCTAAGCCATTTAATGCTGGAAACGAGTGCCTGTGTTGAACGGGGGTAACAACTAGACACAAAGAAGAAATAAATATCTTGGAATATTTCAGGGCTTTCGTTAGGAGTCCGGGATTCAAAGGGAGTTGATCTGTGTTCGATTTTAAAAGGTTGTGTAAAATTTATCTTTTTGGTTTTTATTTATGGCTTTTGTGTTCTCTGAGTAAGTCTAGCGCGGTCAGTGACTGACACATGAACTTTGATCCTCTTGATCCAACGGCCTGAAGTTTCGTACGTCCGTTCGGACCCCCCACACCGAGCGTCAGTTCTTTAAGCACTGTATCTTTGCCCTTTGCAAATGAAACTGAGATAATTATAAAAAATACAACGACACCCACAAAACTATGAGGGCGGAGTTGTGTGCGATTTATCATAAATGTAAAACTTTAATAAATATTAAAACACGACACAAAATTTCATTTTCACATCACATTTGTTTTAATATATTTGCCTAAATCAGCAGAGCTGCGCTCTCCATTTGGTGATATAATCCACACCCTTTTTTTACTCTGATTAAGAAATAAAAAACTGCCCAGCGCTTCATCACTAGCGCCCATGTGAGTAAATACAAGCTCTCAGTTAGTATACGCCTGGGGAGGTGTGACGTATTGATGCCAAGATCGGGGCCCCCTCAGATCTCTCCCTGAGCCGAAGTACAGTTCCTATAAAACTACAAGATTTATCAGACTTAGCTTTTGTTTTCTCATCGGTACGAGAGCTAGAACAGAAAGGTGTACCAAGGGAAATTGGATTTGCTGTGCTCAGTGGGAAGGAAAATGAAATGGACCACTTCGCGGGGCCTGTCAAGAACCCTGGAGGCACGGACATTTATCAACTGCTAATAAAAAAAGTAGGGAAAAGCATGATATACAATAAGCTGAGAACTTGATCGTTTGTCACCAGACGCTTGTTAGGTGATCGGTGTAAGCCCGCTGTGATTTTAAGGCGTCATGTTGTTAATCATACTTGACGTAAGCTTTTTTATGCATGTTGTAAGCTTTAATCTGCTTGCAGCACGACCTTGAACTTTATCAAACCTACTGGGTTCACCGCGTTCGCTGTTTCAGCAAACCATAAATTCTCCGGGGTAAGGACCGGACCCAAAAGGGCTTAATCAAATAGTCCGGAATCGCTCCGCGAAGACAAAATAAACCATAGGGATTTGGATGCTTGCGTCCATCTATTCTCATCCTATCACCCGGGTGCACTAGCCATACGTCACAGACTTCTAAGAAGACAATATTTAAAGTGTGTCCCTCGATTTCTTATTTTTTCCTCCCAGTATCGTAAATGTTTTGTAAAAGTAAACAGACAATCAAGCTTTGTTTGCTTGGGCCACAAAAATAAATTATTCTTGGAAATAAAAATATGGTGTACGAATTTATTTAACCGGTCAATATAATTTTTCTTGTTTGCCCAGACAATAAAAAATAAAATGCCACAGTTCTAGAAATGGTTTATATGGTCATCACAAAATTTACTCAGATTTCCATACCTTTAAGAATTCTTTTAGAGAATGTGTTGTGTTATTGGATAGGTTAGCAACATTATCAATTACCTGGTCGATGGTCCATTTTCGTTTAAAAAAAATTGATCCACGAAAATTGAAACGGCGAGTCTCAATAATTTGTTATAGTCTTGTCTTACTTTTTCTGCTGAAGTTCTATCAATATGTGGCCTTTTAACTTTATAACGAATTTAAAGTATATACGTGTACATCTGCCAACGCCTCCATTCATTTCACTTCCTGCATGGTCAACATCTATATTTCGGAAAAAACTATGTTTTCTTAAAATATCATAGATTTAAAGAAAATATTGGTTTACTAACTGTTAAAATAAATGGGATCTTTGTATATGAATATACGTTTCAGTTTTCTTCCTACACAATAGCTCATTAAGACTTTCTTACCCATATAACACAAAAGACAAGGTTAATTAAAACAGGGAACAATTGGAATCCGAGCTAATTTAGAATTTTAAATTCTTATTTTTAATTGGTGGTATTTAATTTGTTTTCAATAATCTAATCATATTGTGTTATGAAACTAATTACGCAATCAGGGAAACAGCTGTTGTTTCTGTCCTCTTCGCACTTGGTAAGGTCGGCATCACCCTTAAAAATATAATATATTTTGCTTACTGGTGCAATCTGCTTATTATGCTCCAAGTGTATCGAGAATCGGCTTGATACCAGATACCCATATCAATGACCCACGCTAAGCTGAGACCCGGGCATTTATTAGACTAAAAGCTGGAGGGATCTTGAGTGAATTTGGAGTAAGGACCTGAAAGGAAAAATAATGAAGAAAAAAAAGTGTAGCAGCTTTACCAAGGCAATCACGTGGGCCCTGCCACCGAGTATTTACGTCAAGTGCCAGATTTATATGCTGTACTTGTCTGTTCCGGTTATCGGATGCGGGTTTTTTTCTACCTCTTTCGGAAAAGAACACAATATAAGCCACACTCGTTCGTGATCGACCTGGTAAATTACGTTCACCGCAGTAAACATTAAAAATGACAGAAACCCTTTTCTACAGCTTGCTTAAATCTTAGTTATTACCATATAGTTCGTCACAGGCTACATGCTCTCAATTCATATACCTATTGGTAAAATTGTTTGATGAGAAAACTTGCTTCTTTTGACAACAATAGAGCATATATGAACGGGATTTTCTTCATTTTTACAAAATGTATGAAAGATATGGCAGCTTTGTTTGCTGGACACGGAACATGGACACCGATAAACAACAAATCCAACTTCCTAGTGAAATTCAAACTGTAATGAAAGAGAGAAAGAGAGACAGAGAGCCAGAGAGAGAGACCTCATGCTACCGAAACTTGTATATAATATATTCATTAACATAAAAATACGCAATAAAAAAGGCAAAAGACACATCTTTAGTCGAGTAAGCAGGGGGGAATGTGTTTTCGCCAACGTATGCATGTGTTCCTGTTTTCGGATTTCTGCTATAAGGGAGTAGTGAAATAAAATATCACAAAACGATATGTAAGAGTTTTTCAATAAATCCTGTTAAGACTGATTTGATTAAAGAAGTAAAGTTGGTTAAATGTTGAGAAAGAGAGAGATTAAACATGTGTTCATGGTTTCAATATTAAATTTTAAATTATTTAATTAATATAAAATAAATATATGAGCGTATACGTCCACTTTACACACACACACACACACACACACACACACACACACATATATATATATATATATATATATATATATATTTGTGTGCGATTTATATGTGTGTATTTGCTTGCTAAAAACGATGCTACCATCGAACATTTTGGAATGAAATATAACTTGCTTCAGTTTTGTAGTTTTTTTGTGAGCTTACTGAAACATATATAGCAACTGTTTATCGCCTATTGTTTATTATCAAGTCTCCGGGAGACATGTGATATTTACGGTAAGTGACTTATCGGTGATAACTTGAAAATAAGAAAATTGGGAGCTAAAATAAACCCTGCGGTCGGGAGTAACTTAAGGTCCTATATATTTTTGCTGCCCTACTATATCGAAGTAATCTTCATCTAGGCAAGCTGTCAGTAGACGGAGTGAACTGATAATTAGTGCCTTGAAAGATGAAAGGATATCCTCTCTTACGCTAAAAGCATAAAAATCAATATGTGGGGTGATCAGCACATACGGCTTAACAGGGTAATATGTAATGCATCGGATTTAAGACGGAACCGGTAGTGCTTAGTTTCGCAGAGACGAAATGGAGCCAAGCATAACTTTGGCTTTGCTTTTATAAATATTTTTTATTACAGAAACCCAAATGCATGCAATTAGGTATTCAACAAGTGTTTTGGACCTTCTTGAATGATGAAATACAATGCCAACTTTCTATCTTTCCAGTTAGAGAATTATATGATTCAACCCTTTCAGTTGAAAGTTTTTTGAAAGCCAAATCTTAAAATAGCGTTGGCGTTTTCTGTGTCCGGATATTTATATCCCTTTAACAAAGGACGGATAATGCTGTGCCCTCGTTGACCAATCACCAATTTAAACTCCTTTGAACAGGTGTTTTAAGCACTCACTGGGCAAAGTTTAAAATTTATATTATAGATAATATGAGAAATTTTCATTTGTCTGCTATTAATGAACAATATTCTTTTGTCAAAAAGATTTTGTGAACATAATATAGGATAAAATTATTTCATATTATAATGATATTACTTTCTGTATAGGTCGTTTGTATTGTTAGATCGCGAAAATGGAACTCTCACAAAACACTGAAAAATAATAAAATTGCGACATACTACCCCTACAAATTAAAAGCCAACCCAAATACAAGATCATCAACATCAACCTCCTGTAAGATAAGCACCTTCTGCCTGTAAGAGTGGCATAGTCCAACATATCTAAATAATCACTGTACATGCGGGGCAGTATCTTAAATATTCAAGCCTACGACAAAAACTAATATTATAAATGACTACCCATTGAAACAATTAAAAAATTACTACGGTGTTGATAAGATACATACGATATACATTATTTTTAGCCGACCTTAAATAAAGGGGTCAAAAAGCTACTTCACAGCTGACGCACTCTCGGAGTGTTAGCCCGTTAAACGTATCAAAAAGTCAAATCTTCGCATGATAAATAATGCGGCTGCAGGTTACTTTTAGTGCATGTCCATTAGGTGAAAGAATAAAAAAAACATGGAGACGCATATTACACGTATTTAAGGAAACACCTGGAGCTGTAAAAGATAAATATTTTTATACATCTCGTAAAGATGTAGTCTCTTAAATCATGTTCTAGATAAGAGATATTGATAAGACGGTAAATGGGTATAGGCAAAACGAACATATACATCAGGCAGGTATACATGAGACAAAGATTTGCACCGAAACTGTTCACAAATATAATACAACCAGGGTCCCTAAACAGATTATAATTAAGTGAACATTATGGTTTTAATAGGCACTTTTTGACCAATTCCCAATTTTTATTTCGCTGTGTTAACTATTTCTCTTGCCTTGGATATAACAAATGTATGTAAGAATATTGATGTTCTGGCTGTTCCAAACTAATTCTCGGCAGAATCTAATATTTTCTTGAATTTCAGTCTTAACTTTACCACACAAATGAATATATATATATATATATATATATATATATATATATATATATATATAATAATTAGACGTTCGTGAACATAGTTTCGTGAACATCAGAGTGAACATAGGTTTGGGAAATATGTCTTTACTATACAACATTGTTTACTTGCCTCCGAAGAACCGCGAGATAGCACAGCTAGATTCGCCATGATTCTTGCACGATGTGATGTGGAAATGACGTGTGTGACGTAATATGACTACCTGGATATGACGTTTGAATGAATACACATCAAATCGCATATCTACTACCCTTTCCTCATTGAGTACGACCTCTTTTATCAGATGATGATTCTAAAAGATCACATTTAGACATGATGGTGGGCTCTTATTATAATATGTTTCTCAACGTTCTCTTGTTCTGCTGTTGGAACAATTGAAGGTATTGGAAGGTATGGCTTAGTGCAGTTATATTGGATATGAGTATACTTGCTTAGGCCTTGCATCGATACACTGAGGGTCTTGACAGAATCTTGAGAGAAGCTGCAGACAGTTCAGTAAATTCTTATAGTTTCGTTCTAACATCTGAAAAAACAGGCTATAATTAGAAAAAAGAACTCGTTTAATATAACCCTGCATAAAGAAAAAGAAACACAGAGAGCTCGTTAAAATCAAGCACCTCTCTATCCCGGATACCTCGATATTACAGACATATATTGGAACTCCCCATCAACAGCACCTCTATATTACAGACATATTCCCACTCCCCATCACCGGCACCTCTATATTACAGATATATTTCAACTCCCCATCACCGGCACCTCTAAAATACTAGACATATTGAAACTCCCCATCACCGGCACCTCTATATTACAGACATCTATTGTAACTCCCCATCACCGGCATCTCTATATTACAGACATATATTTGCAACTCCCCATCACCGGCACCTCATTATTACAGAGATATATTGCAACTCCCATCACCGGTACCTCGATATTACAGACATATATTGGAACTTCCCATCAACAGCACCTCTATATTACAGACATATTCCCACTCCCCATCACCCGCACCTCCTTATTACACAGATAAATTGCAATTTCCCATCACCGGCACCTCAATATAACAGGCATATGATAGGGAACCACTCATTCACCGTCATCTCTATATTGTGGAGTGTGGACAGTCATATAGGGCACCTGTCCCAGATTATCACCTCTGTAAACGGGCATATGAGACAACTCCCATCACAGTCACCTCGCTTTTACGGACATTTCACTCAATCGTGCCGTTAAGAGTTTATCTTGGGGCCAGATGTGTTTATCCTCTACGTTGCCGATAGTGGCATTTAATGGCTTTCATCGTTAAGCCAAACTGGAAATTTCTCAAATGGTGCCCTGTAATAAAAGTGTTTAAAACCAGCTATTTAATCACCCTTTCTATAGAATGTATGTGATTTCTGATTTACTCTACATACACACAATCTAATTTCTGTTCTTGTAACGCCTCAGTGATGGTTATGTACGAGCTTGTTTTTAAGTGTAAATAGATCACTAGTGGCAATAAAACCCTTTGTCAAAACTCTGTGTCGTCTGACTTACCGCCAGATGATCTTGTAGAATGTGTTTGGATTATTTTGGCGGGCTGTGGATATGAACAAAACGAATAGCCTGTGTGCAGTAGGGTCGGCATTTTCTGGTCTATTATCATAAAAGGTTCAAGGGTTTATTTTTAGTAAACGTCATATTTTGGAAGAGCCCTCATAAACGTTAGGATGACGTCACAAAATTCGTGATCTCACGAGAGCAATATCCGCTTCGGGCGGATGATTTATTTTCTACCGATGTCTCAGTGATTTATTATGTTTTTTCTTCTTATAGGGGGGGGGGGCAGATTTTGATGACGCCCTCTCAATTGAGAGAAGTCAATTGCAGCAGGATCAGACATTTGAAACATCACGTATAAAATCAATACATCAGATATGGCGTAGCCGCGTATGTCAGCTCCGCTTTTATAATAATCCAGGGATAATTATCTAGTGGATTAGCGACCCAATCTCCATAACAGACATGATTAATTTCATATATTTTGTACCGGGACTAATCCATCAACGGTTGAGCAGTGAACGCTATTTATAGAATGTTATGTTCACGTTTTCCAGTTTCTAGTTAAACCCGTTACACTAAAGGAGATGCTATGGTTTAATTCCTACAAATCGGTTGTAAAAGCAGATTGCCTCACTATACACATCATGTAGAGGGCCTTGTTTTTGCCTTTGCTGTCTGTAAAATAATATATACTACTTGTACTAGTTTTTACAACGAAAGCAGCAGGATATTAAATAACTTGATTTAGTATCTAATTATACCTGAGCCGAAAAGATATAATTACCATTTATTTCGTACAAACATTGTACAACATAACATATCGTCATGAAAAGTGCAGATTTTATAACAAAAGTAAAATGTGCTCAGTGAAAATCCGTTGTACTTGCTTTTTTATGGTTATCATGGCAAGCTTAATCTGTCGCGCAAAATTATCTATATAAATTGTACAAGACATTCGGTTATTTCTCTTACCAACTCTGCCTGACCATATGCATCTTCATAAAATGAGAATCTATTGATCATCTTTTTTCTAATCTCTCTGTAGTACGATTTGGACATATTTTTTTCATATAAAAATCCGTACTGCTTCATCATGTAGCTTACACTGCTACCAAGATTTGTCAAAATGTCCCGGCAAGCATTCCGAGCAATATGTGAAACAAAAGAATTATCTGAACTATAAATAGAATAAAACATGTTCATGAAGAGCATTTTTAATTGACATCTTAATGGTTTCATCCAGGCTATATTTAATACAATATATTTATGTGCTTTTGGAGGTAATTTTATAATACATCTCAAACTTTTATTATATGCAGAGGTGAGAGAGGCAATATCTTTACTTCTAAACTTCCAATTCTGTTAACCATAAAATGAACAGCAACATTGAGAAAATAATGTATTCCCTAATTTCATAAGAGGGTTACCAAAATTCTCCACAACAGAGTTTACTTTCACAAAAAAACTGCTCTCTAATGGAGTATATCATCACTGTCTGTGAGAGTACTTGAAAGTATACTCCTTAGTATTTAATCCTATTTTTCCATTGTAGAGTGTTGTTGTATAAAACAATATTTGATTCTTAATGTTTCCCCTCGGTTGTTCGATGGTTGGTTGATTTTATGTACGCTACTTTACTCTTAAATCTCCTAATCCTCAATGAGGATTAACACAATCAACAACACGCATCTAGTTTTCATTACTGTTTTAATGTTTCATATCTGGAACCCCTCAAAGTAATAAAACTTCCATTATGAACAATTAACCTTCTTCAATATTCCATACGGAGGAGGCATAACAACGTCTATACTCTGCGCCACCAACCTGTATCCATCTTTTTAAAGATATTTTTTTAAATATCTTATTTATCAATTATTCCTGAAATATCTGCATATGGAAGTGACAGCGCGATATGAAAATTTAGAATTTTACAATAAATCTCTAGTTTGTGTGTCACAACTTTATTGACTCTTTACAAAGACCTGACAGATCAGATGTCCCTCTGAATGAGAAGCCATCTTATTACTGGTTATATTTTTAGAGTGTTTAAATGACATCATCCAATCAGCATATGTCAATTGAAGCAGGTTTTTGCATGTAACCAAATACCTTGACTACCATAAGGGGACGGACATGTTGTAAAATGTATACTATTTTATAATATTTTAAAATAATTCTGTTTCTTAAATAAGGTGTGAGGTAGGTGTTTATCTTTACCTTGTTTAATTTTAGGCTCCTAATATTCTACCCGACATTAAAATTTTCCCTTAAAATATATTTAATTAATATTTTTATTAAAAAAACATAAACGGGAGGAGATAAAACACACTGTAGACAAATGTCTTCGGGCGTATTTCTCCGTCAAACAAAAAGTATACAGGATTTATAAATCTAAAAAAAAAAAACAGTGAATTTTTTTTCTTCTTCCTGGCGCACTTTTTTCCTGATAGTTTCATTTTTCTCCACTGGCTGTTTCTATCCAGTCCATTAAAGACATATGGACAAATACATGTACTTATTTGAGAATTCAGCGACACAAAATTTAAACAAAAAAAACAATTTTCAATTTAAATGAAATAATTCTTACGTCTCATTCGCTTTAACCTGAGAATTTACAGAGAATAAACAGATAGACAAACATACACACAAGAAGACCAAAAGATTTAAATGAAATACAATCTTCATCTCATGATAATATAATAACAGTCATAATCATTATCATTATTAATAAAAATCCAGGAACTGTTGCCTACCTGTTGATGAATGATATTGATTTTAAGCTACATCATTTGTCATGTCGAACATTAACGTCTGCTTTCATTCAGAGACCGGGTCGCTTTGTCGCAAACAGAACCACTGAGAAACGCCAACTGTATAGCACACGGTCTGGAGTAAGAGTTATGGTGTGGAAGTTTTTTTTATGAGGCCACGTGAGCTGTTTGAAGCGCCTATTAACTTCACTACCTAACAGGGCCGCAGTTACTGGTGTATAAAACAAATTATTATACTCCAAGGTCGCCATTTTGTTGATATAGTAAACTTGCCTATTGCCATAACAACAATGCAACATGCATAAATGCCGGTCAACAGCTCTTCCTTGAGAAATAATTCATGTAACCACAGAGGCATATTAAATATACAGGAAGGCCAAACACCAGCGGGCCATTCATCTTACGAGATGTTGCATGTGTCTGTGAATTAACAATAACCTTCATGGAATTTTAAAATGATCGATTTGTACATAAACCCCGAGGACTGATCATTTACTTTTGTACGAATGCATGATGACTTGGATCGAGTATAATTTTATTTTCCGACGTACATGGTTTCCTGTATTAATCGATTCCAAAGGAGACGATATTTAACGCCAGCTGAACTAATAGGGTTCTTTGAGAGATACCTAGAAAGTTTAGAAGAAATTGGAAATGTCGCCAAAGGTATTGGCTCCGACTACTGTAGAAAGTAAATGAAATTATAATTCTGTAATTTATACGACAAGAATACCCATTGTCATTAGTTAGTATTTTAATTAAATTTCCTGTGGCATTTTATTTTTTCATAACGGAAAATGAAAATATTTCCTGTTCCTTCCTACACGCGAGGTTGCCATCTTCGATAAATGTAATTTATTATAGTCAACACAGCTTCTCTTATTTAATTCCATCGACTTACTTGCTGATTCAAGGAAATTAAACGCGTCGTATTTCTGCAAACTGACAAACTCCAGTAAGAAGTTACACATTCGTTCACCACATGCAAAGAAAGAAAATGTAGAACTCAATTAAAATGAGATGAAGTCGAATACCTATACAACACCAGGGCTAATCAAGTTTCCCCTACCATTTGACTATTGCTTTCCTGCTATATCACACATTTACACAGTATTTGCCATTAGATTAAAGAGACCTTATCACGTCAAAAACATGTTGAATTAATACTAAAAATAGCGTCTCCTCTTTGAAATAAAATGGTACCCAATAATATATTGTCCTTAAACTATTGGCTTACCTGTTCACGAGTGTTAAAAAAGGTGGACAGGGGGCTAACAAAAACATCTTGGGAACGCCACCTGTGTTTTTTCTTGTTTGTTTTCAGACTGACAACCGGTGTTTAACAACCGTGTACGTTCAAGTTTGGACCATCCCTTGTTTTGATTTGTCGGGCATGCGCAAGATCGGACCTCCGGCCACGCGGGCTTGTTACGGTAGACAGACACACATGCATGGACCGTGTTTGCGCTCAGTCTTACACGGAGAACCAAAATAAGGTGTTAAGCTGCTGAATGGGATATACTGAGATAGTGCTGGGGTGGTTTTGCTTGGAAACCTTTGTATAGAGAAAAACTGAAGTGAAAGTGTAAAAGAATAGGCATAATATTGCTCCTGACTGTGTCCTTTTATGATGGGAGCAGCAGCATATTTTGCAACATCCCAACCATCAATATTCACTTACTTACCATTAAGAAAACCATCTATCTGTGTTTGAAGATATATCGATATCACGATAAGTCACCAATCTTGATATTTATCAGAAGGGACATCATATAATCCCAAATATTTTCGCTGAGGCAAAAATATACAGTGTAACCTCTGTAATCAGACCTCCCTTAGGACTTACTAAAGTAGTCTTAATACACAGGTGGTCTTTTTAAACGGGTCAGTTTTAACCAAAGTGAATATTTTCGGTTCACTAAAGCGTAGTCTTAATAGACAGGATGTCTTATTGGAAAGGTGATCTTTCAGACATATTCAGTTCTAGGTGACTTTATGAAATGCTGTCAAAAAGGGGTTCCGACTATTATTAACTACAACAATCAAAACCAAGGAGTTCATTTGTCTGATGTGATGATAAGCCATGTAACAATAAAAAAAGTTTGCCCTTTGTTACAGTTTCATCACTCCATTGTAGGCTGAAGAATACATCAGCATAAATATTCATAAAAAAATATTTAGCAAAGCTCAATTTTAAAATATCATGATAAATATTGTCCAAAAACTATGTTTTATTCCATGATATATATATATATATATATATATATATATATATATATATATATATATATATATAATCACCTTATTTATGTTCCCCGTGACATTTTTTTATATTTGTATGTTATAAGTATCATTGGAAATTTGGGGCAGAGGCCTTTTTGCTGAATATAAACTTACTTTCTCACAATTTTGCAATACTTAAAAATGACATAAAATCCCGGTATTCTTATAAATGACATATTATTCTGCGTCTTACAATGGCCTATAACTCGTTATTATATACGGTTGCATTCATTCTGAGTCAATAATAAATATTTACAACGGGGACGGTCCTACTCTGTAAAAATGTACCGTTGTAATTATACATATATGTTATAAGTCACATTATGACATATGTTCCTGATCTGTTTTTTTTTCATGTAATCTCCGCGATATCATAAAATAGAGAGATTTTCTTACACACCCACGAGGGTATATAAAACAGACACTGTATAATAAACCAGTGCTCCTGTCAGAAGTGTTCTGGCATTTTAAGGAGCAAGAGAAACAACTGACATGTTATGAGTTAGCGTACGATCGTATGTCACATGGAATAGATTTAATATTGTTTCAGGTTGTAGGGCCTACAGAATGAGTCGTTAATATACACATTAAATAATATACATATGTCCCGTATACAGTAAATGCTACCGGTTATCCAAATATCACTCTACTAGATTTCCTTGTTTTATTTTTGCCGTGAAGAGAAAATGTCACGGCCACAGAACAGTGTCAGCAAAAACATGATGTACGATTCCTCAAACTACCATATCTCCCTTATAAAACATATCATAAATGCCATCGTAGGCTTACACATCCATAAACTTGCATCGTTCAAGATATAAAATATAATGATCTCGAGAACTATGGCAATATCTAGTATTCTTAAACTGCCTACCTTTAAGAGTTATTACTAAAAGGATATGAGAGAATATAGTTACGAATCAACATACCTTTCTTGTCCGTCACAGTCTGTGGAACATTAAAATTCTTCCACTTTTTCCAGAGGAAACATCCAAAACGTTACAATTTTCTGTAGGTTCACCAGCAACGCGGTATCAATTTTTCATATGTCTACCGGCTTCTGGCGCGGGTTTTCTCGTGTGTGTACGCTACTGGCCGGATATCGTCTGCCAGGCTGAGGCGTCCCATTGATTCACGCTGCCCGTCCGATGATCCTGCTATAAACGGCTCTCCTGAGGACGATATCTGCATTTTATTGGAGTAACATCGTAGCAATAATCGCCGATAACGACCCGCAATAGTTCTATAGGGAACAGATGTCTACGCACAACAATGTACTCCAAATTACCTGTTCATAGTCCTCTGCCGGTAAAGCAGTGTTCAATCAACCTGATGCGTATCAGAAAAATTTGTGAATTTGGAAATAGGCTTTTGCCCTTTACTGCTCAGATGGTCATTACTCACCTAAAAGCACTTAAGACTGATATGTAGAACTTCTTTGGCCAGATTTTCAAACATTTTGTACATTAAATCACTTTTAATTTTAGGCATAAACCTTTCTATTATTCCGAAGCTAAAAAATTTTGACTGACTGTTGAAATGTGGAAAAGATACAATAAAATGAACGATATATTACATCTAACACACACACACACACACACTCTCTCTCTCTCAGTTTTGCCGAGTTTTAAGGAAGCCTTATCGACTGAGTCTATATTCCCTGAAGCAGTATTTGTGGAATTACCAAATTTTGGTATATGGTCTGAACAATTCTCTCAGGGCAATACAGTACACTTTATAGAAAGAGTCTACATAAAAAATCGGTGTTTCATTTAGAGATGTGACTCATATGCGTGTAAAGGACAAAGCAAGGTCACGGTGGGGCAAACTGAATTCTTATTTTAGAAATATCTATGAATACCTATTTCCCTAGATACCACTTTGCCCTTGCGACACGATAGCAGACTAGTAGGTTTGTACCCTGCTCTATTCAGATCCGCGGTGCCACATCTCTCTATTTAGACTGGTTCTCTGGTCATGACCCCCCCCCCCCCCGGCTTGTACTTGGAGCACTGTCTTGGAAATAAGATTTTAAGAAATTATATTGTGTACAGAAATACTATTTTGTACAAATGTAATATATATATATATATATATATATATATATATATATATATATATATATACAGAAATAATAAGTGTTAAGCACCTCTAACTGTTTATGTAATTTGCTGATCATCGATGAACAGGACAGGATTAAGCTTTTAGCTCTTTGTTAAATAAAAGGTATGAACTGTGGTGAGCTAGTACTGTCCTCTAGTAGTGAAACTCTAGGCATACAAACTTAATAGAATTTGAATGTTTACTGCTTAAGCTTTATTTTATGTTTCCGTAAGGCAGCAAATGCATGGTAAATATTTTCAAACTGCAATTACGTTGTTAGCTGATTTTCTGAATATGTGTCCCAGTTACTGACATTTCCAGTGATATGGCAGTTAATAATTAGTTAATAATTGTATTTTGGTAAGTGGTTATTCTTAAAAATAAAAAAATGCATGGTAATTCTATGACACTCGTCCTTACCTGTGAAAAAAACTGGAAAATGTTCTACCATCAACAAAACATGATAACAATAACCACTCAGATGGTCGTTCATTATGAATATATGAAAATAAATCATATTTTTATTAGTTGGGTCCCTTTTTGGTTGTCCCTAATGTAAATTTGTGGGTTAGATAAGGCTGACTTTTGGTAAAACAGCGGGGCGGGGCGGTTGCGGGCCGATATATTATTCACTGGTGCGGGGCAGTGCGAGGCGGGTTTTTACAACTGCGGGGGGGGGGGGGGGGGGGGTTGCGGGCGGAAAGTTAGTTATGCGGGGCGGATGGGAGCTCTTTATTCCTGCCCGCGCAGGGCTCTAATATGACACGAAGTAAATGTTCTAGAAATTATTATAGTATGATGATAACACGATTGTCCTGACATAAAACAGGAGCGTTTTTTTTTTTTTTGTCAGGCTGGCAACAACAGATTTTATCTGCATAATGAGGAGTTCCTTGTACTAGTTAAGTTTTTTTTGTACAGACGAAAATGGATATAACACCAAGTTTATTTTGAGTTTAGCGTTGCTTACCCCATCAATTATGTAGGAGGTCAAATTATACTATTTTATGTTTTTATGATAGAGATCTAATAAGAGGATAACGTCAAAGGAGAGATTAGAGGTGAGAGTAAAGTTTAGAAGTTCCATTAAAGGTTAGGGGTAGAAGATGAGATGTTCAATTTGAGGGCCTATTGTTAGTTCAGGAAAGGATAAGAGGTTAAAGAAGAAAATATGAGGTCAAAAAGAGGTTAGAGGTTGAAGAAAATATTAGAGAGTACACAGGAGGAGAGAGCTTGAGGAAGAGGTTAAAGAGGAGATTTCGAGGTTAAAGAGGAGGTCAGTGGTTAATAAAGAGAAAACAAAACAGGACGTAGGGGTAATATTTTAAAGAAGAGACAAGAGGTTAAAGAGAAGGTCAAAGGTGAAAGAGGAGATTAGAGATAAAGAAGAGGTCAGAGGTTAAAAAAGAAATTAGAGGCTTAAGGCCAAAATAAAAAAAAGGTATGGTTCTCAGGCACTTTTTTCCAGAAATCAATGCGGGCGGGCGGTTTTTTAATTTTTAATTTTTTTGTATGTTTCGATAAAAATATCAAATGATAAGTGAAAAGCATGATAAGAAAATATTTATTTTGCTCAACAAGTAAAAGCACTACATAACAAAGGAAATTGTATGATTTATATCTTCTTGAAAGAGATGTCCAAGCGGCTGCAGCTCAAAATGGTAAAATTTCTATTGAAAATCAAAATAAAATTTTTTGATGCGGGGGTCTAAAATTGATGTGGGCGGTGCCTGAAAACCATACCTTTATATTTTTTGGCCTAAGAAGAGTTAAGGGGTTAAAGATGAGGTCAGATACTAAAGAAAAGATTAGAAGTTTAAGAAGAGGTCAGGGTTTAAAAACGAGAATAGCTAGAAGGTAGAGGTCACAGGTTAAAGAAGAGATTAGAGGTTAAAGAAGAGGTTAGAGGTTAAAGAGAAGGTCAGAGGTTAAAGGAGATATTAGAGGTTAAAGAAGAGATTAGATTTAAGGAGGAGGTCAGAGGTTAAAGGATAAAGGAAATATTAGAGGTTAAAGAGGAGGTCAGAGGTTAAAGAAGATGTTAGAGGTTAAAGAAGAGATAAGAGGATAAAGAAGAGATTAGAGAAAAAAGAAGACGTTAGAATTTAAAGAAGAGGTCAGAGGTTAAAGAGAAGGTTAGAAGTTAAAGAAAAGGTAAAAGGTTAGAGGAGAGGTTAGAGGATAATAAACGGAGGTCATAGTTTAAAGAAGAGATTAGAGGTTAAAGAACAAGTGAAAGGAGTATAAAATGACAGAAATAGAATTGGTAAACGAATAATAAAAAGAAAATTACCATTATTTGCGTAAACTGAGTATATTTAATTAAACATATTTATCAACACAATAACAAGTATTTGAGAATTATTAAATGTAATATCACAAAACTGGCCTGACCGGACTATACTGGCGACACTAGGATGTGTCTTATTCTCTGGCGTCATTCATATGACCTTGAATTTGAGTAATTCTGATGTTACCCTTTTAACATTTGTTAGGGTCACTTGACTATCATGAACACCTGACACGGTTCAGGCATATTCAACCAAAAGAATTACATTCGTCTGCCAAGAGACCGTTTTGTACAGAACATCAAAGTCAATTCCTGTGCTTAACAGAATGGTATAATAAAGTCCGTCATGGATTTTTTTTTTAAATCGATGATTTTAATTTGAGTCAATTCAGCCCAAATTTAGTTATCCAGAAAGGTGTGTGACCACTGAGACTCAAATGTCTGAATCTCGACCGTGTTCAATACCGCTGGGTTATTTATGGTAGCTAGCGGGAAAGGTGTACGCATGCGTGAAGAATCATGGCGTCATTTGCAGTTCGCCTGACCCCAGAATACCGGTAAAAAGATGTTTATGCCTGGCGTTCATCATCTCGCCCGGACGACTTTTATCCAAATGCCACTTCTCTTTATACGGCTGGTTGCAAAAACGGCACAAACGCCAGTCTCGCTGATTTACGCATTGTTACGGGGACCGGTCGTATGTCGTCTGTGTAGGCCAGGGTCACGTGACATGGATCAGCTGTTGATAGATTAAATCAATATTAGCTTAGGGTTCTTTATCTACAAAGACCCATTGTGTCAGCTAAAAACTCCTCTGAGGGTCTGCTCCATTTTTGATAAAGACTTTCGGTGATTCTGCAATCTCAGCGATTCTCTGAGGAGATGGACCATTCAGACGCTTTTCTTTCTCTCAATTGAGAATTTCTCAGCAACAATACCATCGAATAATCAACGACTGGTACCTCGGAATTAATTACAAGGACTATACAGCTTTATTGGTGTTAAGCAAAACGTAGACAGTATATATTTACCTATATAAGCGTAAAATCGTTGTGGCAGCTTTTGTCTGGTAGAGTGATACTTCAGTACTTCTTTGTTTGTACGGTTTTTACTCATTGATCCCTAGTCGATACTGACGGATCGAGTTTTTCAGATGGTCTAATTAACTCTTCCATTCAAACGCCGACGTCGCCTATTTAGGACAACCCTCATGACTGCGTGTTTCCAAACACAAATGAAAGAAGGAAAGAATGGATCTACCTGAAAGTTTCATTATATATTTGCTGCCGATAAAAGTGTGCAAATGATGTCAGGTATTATGTCAAGGCAGACCATTTGACGTAGAAACCTTGGGGGGAGGGGGGGGGGGGGGGGGTTACCAAGTGAATGCAACACTTGATCAGTGCATATTAATTATAATGAGACAGTTCAGTTGGGAAATATGACCAAATCCGCTTGTTACATTGTCTTGTTCAATAAGTTAACTAATTAATTAACGTTGCGACTTCTGAGGTTTTTTTGCAGTAGATCCTTCATAATCACTTAGGGACCCATTCACACGTGATGAAGGGCAGGGGCGGATCCAGGATCCAGGAAGAGGAGGGGTCCAATCCAGGAAGACTAATGACAACCCTAAAAGGCCGCAACAATTAGTCTGAATTAGTCAAGAAAAGGTTGCTGCGGCTGAAAAGGTGTGTGTGTGTGTGTGTGGCGGAGGGGTCCCCCTTCCTCCTCTGGATGCGCGCTGAAAGGGGGTGATCACCCGAAAGAAAGCTATTGTGAAAGAAACCTAACGCAGCTAGTCTTTAAAAAGGCGCCAACTATTTACATTACTTCTTTTTAAGACAGACCAGCATGGCAATTCAAAACTTCACATCAGGAAAGTATGGCATTAGTGATTTTCTGTCACACATTTTGGCAAGAACCCCTTTGAAATTAAAAAAAATTCATGCACAAGTACAAAGTGGATTTTTTAAAAGAAATTGAATTTATCAGTAGCTTTGTTGTAGATCAGACTAACATGGTGCTGTTTTTAACTGGGAGTGGTGGGGGATGTTATTTGTAAACTATAAAGGTAGAGGACACCCAAGGGTCAGGTGTTGCCTTGCCTCAAATATTGTGCATGATAATATACAGTGGAACCTCTCCTAGTGGGCACCTCTATAAAGTGGGCACCTCTATAAAGTGGGCACTTTTGGGCAGTCCCGTTTTTTCTTCTCTTTATTATGTTTAGCTAATGTGGGCACCTCTATATTCTGTAAAGTGGGCAGTTTTCGAGAGCTAATGTGGGCACTTCACGGATTTTCAAGGTTGACCTATCTCATTATATCAACTTTGTACGTCTTCTTTATAGTGCTTTTAAAGTTTTTAAGATAATATTAATTCTTAATTATTTATTAATAATAATCATAAATTTTAATAATAACAATCAAAACAAATGAACCAAAATTAGAGGTGTACAAGTAAACATTGCATTATAATGATTATAATCTACTTGACTCAAGACTTAGCTTGGGATGCATGCACACTAATTAGATATGTCTGCATCGGCTCAAGTCAGAGATCACCCCAGACGGAGCCACTATACAACGCGGGCAATTTATTATGCGACACCCGTTGTGCATAAGGTACCGGCGGTAGGCTGAAGCCCGCTTTCTATAGTTCTACCCCCCCCCCCCCCCCCCCCGACTAAATGCCCTGTGCTAATTAATTACTATTTGTTTGTTTGGCTACCAAGAGTGGAAGAAAGCCCAGCTTATTCACCCAGTTAATACTCTGTGATGAGGTGACACAGCTAAATGTCCCTCTGGCCCATCACAGATAGTCAGAGTACATGCCCACTAGACCAGGGGACAGTTGTTACATAACGATTCACACTGTTAAAATGGTGTTCAACCTGGACTCTCTAATAGCAAATGCAAAGCTACAATGTGCTCTTTGCTCCAAAGAATCTACAATCACAGACATTTTCACCAAGAAATAAGAATTGTGACAATTTAACACATTCATTCAAAGTGTATCACACACTTCAAATGTTTCATGGACTTCCAGTGACTGGATTAATGTTTTCGTTTTACTTACTTGTCACCTTGATATAGAATGTTTGCTTAAGATGATAGTATTTAGATTAGTGACGTACTAACGTTCTGTAGATTTCAAAGAATATATTATTAAGAATTATTACTTCCTATGTTAAATACTACATGCTGCTTTGTCATATTGTGCTGATAAAATATTAAAAAAAAAATGAATTAATATATATATATATATAAATATATATATATATATATATATATATATATATATATATATATATATATATATATGAGTTCAGCTATCTTATAGTCCATTTGCACACAGCTTCCTTTTATTGTGCTGATTTTTTGTCCATACTTTGATGTAATAAAATACATATTGTCTAACAAATGTCTCGATAATTAAAAATAAAATGTCACTGTAAAACTTATCATTAAATAAAGAGAGATGATACATGAAATAAGTTAATTAAGTAATCTCAAAACATGAGTAATTATAGCAATATATCATATTAGGGGGCAGCGCTCTATGTGCTTGCCATTACCTCCATATAGTGGGCACCTCTATAAAGTGGGCACTTTGGTCCAGTACCAAGGGTGCCCACATTATAGAGGTTCGACTGTATAACAAACAGAACAAACAATGAAATTGAAAATGCCATTCCAGCTTTTTCCAAAATAGGTTGTAATCCTTGTGGCCAAGAAATACATATGCAACATTTTATGGCCAACAGCTCTTGCCGTTGCTGGATATTTGAGACTAGGTTTAATATTAGGTAGGCAAACACTTGAAATGGGATTTGTATTGGTACTCTGACAATGGCACGATTTTTATCTCTGCAATGTCATGCAATGCGTCGTGCCAATGATTAAAGTCTCCGTGAACGGGCGTGAGGAGTATGTGAAGGGTGCAGATGTGCGTGCCATTATTAGAGAGAATTTTGAAATATTCAAAAATTCGGCACGTATCAATTTTCGTACCATGTATGTGCCACTTGCGTGAACCATGCGTAAACTTTGCGCAAACACTTCGGACGATGCGTGTCAATGCGCGAAGTCGTCGGGGCAATGTGTGGCGATGCGGGAAGATATAATAATAATAGTCCTGCAGCTGCCAGATATAGCCACCTTCTCTGTTCTGCATTAGCAAGTCAAGGAATGAAGCTGCAGGTGTGATCCTACACGCTAAATATATATAGTGCGCCGCCAAGCGGGACAAAGCGTGAACTAAAATTACCCCGACGACATTACGCATGCGTAAAGTCGTCGGGGCAATGCGTGGCGATGCCGGAAAACAGGGGGAACTATGCGTGTCGTGCGTGACACTGAGGGACAATGCGTTACGGCAGACGTGAAAAATGCGCAAATACTTAATCTATGACTAAACAAGTAGCCAATGCGTGTCAATGGGTGCCAATGCGGCCCATTTTTTGGTTTTGCATTGCGTACACAGTGTGTAACTTAAGCGTGTACAGCGTGTAAAGCGTGCTTATCCTAAAATCGTTCATCCGAAATGAAGAACGGAGAACCGCAAATTTGACCATTAATCCGAAATCTGAACAATGAAAAAAAATCCGGAATAAAAATGGTATAAAGATTGTCTGATTCAAAACCAAAGTAGCCAGATCAGCGGTGATATATATTGCCGAGTGATTAATAGACCCGAGCACATGCAGTAGGTGTGAAAACACCACCCGATGGCCGGGGTTGTCCTCGGCTCGATTTAATCAAAATGCCCAAGCCGGGGTAATTAACCTGTAAAATCAAATTGTTACATCAGACCATAACTGTGTAGCCTACCACAGGTTGTATTTAGGTTTGATAAACTCAGGCTCGCCGATCCGTGTAGTCCTCGGTTCAGCTTGGAACAGGGTAGTTTTAAAGGATAGCTTTGATCTTCGTTCCGGTAGTCGCCCAGGCCTCAAGTACTACGGCGAACATTAGTTAAGTTTATGTGCGCCTTCGTTATTTACTCACAAAGTCTATTGGCCAGATTATTTCTGCCCAAAATATGGGAATTTTGATAAACTAGAATCGCTACTTACGACTGCAGTTGAGGAAGTCTGAGCTTTATATAAACCATGCTACGAAGCTGATTAAACGATTGTGATAGTCAATGCCACACGATTTACTGCTCATCCTGATTATTCTGCGTGTAAATTTTTACATACTGTTAACTCTTACACGGAGTCAATGAAGTCATGTAAGAGCAAGCGCTATATGTTCTGTCAGTTAATGACAAGCTGTCGATCCTTGCAAGACTTTACACGGGTACCAACCCAGCTGACCTCGCCAGAGAATTCAACGTCGACAGATCTACGATCAGCGACATTTACGTTTTGTTTCATTTATTTGAAATAAAACTGTGTACATAAACTTATTTATTTGTGCATTCAACTGATCCTCTCACTTGTAATTTCAATAAAAAACCGTACATGTATAAAGGTTCCCGTAGTTAACCTATCTGCCGGGAGATGGCAGCTTTTTCGAGGCCATGGCAGGTCATTCCAGTTATCATGGAGCCACGCGCATGATGTAGGTACGATACCAATTGTTTCCAGCGCAGGGCTGTTGACCAACAATTATATCAATATATAATAATGCGTTCTATATGATTATTTTATTAAATCGATCGAGAATGATAGAATATATTGTCACACGTTTATCATGGGCTAGCTTAATCTGTTTGGGTCAGTCAGTATCTGGTAATGTCCCGAACTCGACGGAAATCACGGTGATTCCCAGAGAAATTTCATGCGAAATCGTTCATCCGAACGATCGTTCATCCGAACAAAAAGCTTGTCCCTCCCGAGGCTTTCGGATAAACGATGCTTTACTGTACTTAACCTATGCGTAAAACGAGAAGTGCCATTGCGTGTCAATATGTGCAAATGCGGCCAATTTTTGGCCTTGCATTGCGTAGACAGTGCGTAACTTATGCATGTACAGTGCGCGAACAGGCTTCACGCTCAACTGCGTAGCATCGAAATGTATGCCTTGCCACGACTCATTGCGGGGACACAAATCATTCCAGAGTCAGGCTTGCAATACTTGCAAAGGTTGGACGGACGGACAGACGGGGAAAATTTTAGCCATCCTCATTCTTACGGCGGGGGAATCATAATAATGATTAATTCACTAATTTCGGTGAGCTCGATTTACGTAAATGTATTTTGGCATGTAATAAAAATCACAGATTTAGGAAAATTGGATGATTAAGTTATATATAAAATTACTATGTTAATAAACGTGTACTGATATTTAGAAGCTGCATAAGGAACCTACATTTTTTTCATTATAAACTGTTTAAATATTAATCTAATAATTTCACTTGTTTTGGGAAGCTTACGACATCCTCTACCAAATTGCCATTGATCTGTATTAGATTCGTATCGGATCAGGTCACCTGTCTGCTTGGAGCGTGGCGTTATTAACTGATAGCCTGTTATCCGTGTTAGGTGGCATCGCCTACAGGCCAGAACAACACAAACAAATCAATACGTGTGAATGACTGGCACTCTCCCAACTCGTGGCCAACTCGTGCGGGGATAGCAGACCGACAAGTATTCTGCACACATTGATTGTATAAGGAAGTTTGATAGGATGTTACAAATTTAAACAGGAAATAGTCTCCGACCAAGTGAAACCCAGCATGCTCAAGTACTAGTGTTAAAGCCCCATTGATCCAAATTCACAAGGCAGACAATTTGCGTTGCTCACGATGGGGTGTTTGTGTGTGTCTTCGAGTCATCCCTTCCACCTGGAAGATAAATTGGCGCCACTGCTCTCATGATTTCAAACCAATCTCGTGCCACCGTAGATATCCATTAGTTTTTACAGGCTGCGAAACTGCCAACCACAACTTGTTTAAATTTCAACAAATTTTATATCATATTCCACCCTGTTCTATAGGATTTAACAAGAATTAAATTCATATTCTCCGCTTTGCTTAGGAGTGATATAGAGAATCAAGTGAGCGTTTGGTGCAATGATTATCAGTGATTTGGCGGATGAATGTTACTGTCTGTGCATTCACCCATCTCTGACTAGTTAGTAATTGTCGTTCTATTAATTAATTTTAGACGGATATAGCTAAAAAATATGTCAAGCCGGTAGGTTTACCCCTCCGTCACGGAATCATCCAAAGGACTCTATACTACACATGAAGTATAATTTCGAAAATGCATTACAACACTGAGAATAAATGGGTTTTTTTAAAATTAATTGATGAATTTTGTAAAATATCAGTAGCACATGGTTGTGCGTTGAAGTACATTGTGGTTATTGTTAATTAATAAGAACCCGGTTACTTCCCCTAAATTTTGAAACTTCATTCACAATAACAGTACAATTAATTCTGTAAATAAAATTGTTCTTTATCAATCGACCGGATGTAATTTTATCATTCATTTACTCTGTGGTAGTAGGGATCATTCCGAAAAAAAATGTTTATTTTACATGGATTGTACAAGTAGTTATATAATAGCTTATTTATTGCACTCCCCCATGGCATAGATTGTGGCGTTCGGTAGCCTGTAGGGGTGGAGGAAACCGGAGGACTCGGAGAAAACCATTAACCTTGGACAGGCCACTACAACCCACCCGGGAGAGCACCGCTCGCATTTCCATTCGACTGATGTTTTTGTACCAAGTCAATTGTATTAGGGGTTATTTCCGAAAGGTTTGAATTGATAACCTCTTCTATTACGTACCCTCCTAGTTCCACTGAAAATACACAAAAATGTACCTAAACTGACATTGGGAGGATAAGAGATGAAACGTCATTTACCAATCGCACAGGCAGTTGGTACCGCCCATTACCAGCAACAATCACCTGGGGCCTGGGCATTCATTAACCCTGGCAGGGGATCGGGCATATCCATCAAGTGGAGTGATCGGATACATCTTTTCATTGCCCATTGCAGTGTGAACGGCTGGGGCCCCGTCCCGGAGGATGCACTAATGGAGTGACAATGTGAACTTGTACAAGTTTCACTTTCACTTTGACACGAGAAAATGGAACGGACGATGAGAACAGGAAATATTGTTGGTAAAAATAACTGACAACGATCGGTGCTGTTAAGAAATTATACCATAGACAAAAAAAATATCTGATGAAAACTTGACAGAACGCTTTTTCTGCGAATCAAAACAATTTTATCAAACCTTTTCACAATATGTTGTTAAATCAAAATATGTTGTTAAAATGTTGTTAAAATTTAACTGAACCACAGCTGGTACAGTACCTGCCAAGGGCAACTATTAGCCAAATACCGGGGACACACACACTCACACAACTCCACAGAATCGCCGCACTACTTTTTACGTGGATCTCTAAAACATCCCCGGTATTAATTAGACATTGCTTATTGTTGCCCTGGCATTAAGCCATTAAAAGAAACCATAAGTGTTTTAAAATATTCATTCACCCAGTAACCACATACATTTGATTATAATTCTTTTTATAAATGAGCATCTTTTTTAAAATATGTAGAACATTTAGCATCCTATCTGTAAGTTAAAATTTGGCCTCGACCTGAACATTAAAAAAGGAGAAATATGTGGCCGTTGCTACTTATAATTTTTGTCTCAGATTACGTGGAACAAAGAGCGACATTTATTGCAAATAAATAGTTACATAAATGTACTAGGCTATTGTGACTGATATTTTCGTAATTAGCTCTGAAATTTATTTAACGTATGCAATATATATTTTAGAGCACTGCCATATTTACCACATACTGACAGATATGAAAATAAAACATTTGTTAAAACAAACAGTTCATTGTATTTCATAGCAGCTTTTGGGCACAGCTGTTGTTAGGTGCTATGAGTATTTATTAAAGTTCATGTCCTAAGGGAAACATTGACATTTCTATCAATAGTACTATATTGGTCGCCCACAATATATACCCATGGGCTTTATGGTTGTTGTATGACTTACACGATCTGTTAAATACTTTAATTTGCCATGATACATACTAATGTGCGATCTCGCGAGACTCTCGTCTGGGTGTCGCTTACAAATCCAAGTTTCGAACTTATCCCCGGGATTATCGTACACAACAATGGTAAATGCTTTAAAGTCATCTATTTACTTGCCTTATCTGTAGAGTTTATGTAATTATTGGCTTACTTGAATAAATTGTACTTAATTCCAGCTAGGAAAACTTTTTATAATCCCTCTTTGACATATCTATTACATTGTTTATCTACAAGCTGTTTGTAAACTCGGTACATGCGCCAATGCTGACAAACAGAAAAACCCATTTCACTGAAGATGTTTAGTTGCATATTTGAAAGGTCGCCCTTCGCAAAACGCCATTAGCAAAAATCCATTTCGTCTGACATTCCGCTAGATGATTTTGTTGAACGTGTTTTGATTATTGTGGCGGGCCCCCATGTGGATAAAACAAATCGAAGAATCTGTGTGCCGTGGGATTTGCGTGCCCTCGTCTACTTGACGAAAGATTCATGGGATTATCTTTAGTTAAAAAAACATCAGATATCGGAATAGGACCCTTTAAGAAGGAATGTGTTTAAATCCGCACTTTTATCTAGGGCATGAAACATATTCCAATCCCATAATATTATTACATAACAAATACATTTCTGAATGGATAAAATGTAATTTAAAAATTTTTTTTTGTTACCTTTTTTCTTAACAGTTATGTGATTTCTTACATGCTACTGGCACTTATGAGCACTGCCAGCTTGGCACTCACGTAATCCATAGGAAACCAGTGTGACAACAAATTCAAGTTCTCAACCAAGAAAAGATCACTGGGCAATGAGGTAGAAACAAGAAAATTTAATAATAAATTGCATGTAAATATATAATTTATACTTTATGTTTATGTGACAGCAGACATAAACTTGTGGACTCGCAGTGTTCCGTGAAAAGCTGGGCACAACATGTAAAGAGAGGCATATGTTGTTATGAGGTCCTTCCTCTTCTGTTTCTAGAGATTTGTGTAATGCGCTGTAGTGCCACCACTTGGTGTGAGACGGAACTAGTGCGACTGGATGTAAAATAACCACGACCAAACGCAAATGACACATTTCGTCTTCTTTTATAAAAACAGTATTGAAAATGTCGATTTCCGGACACGCGTTATTATACCGTAATTACGCGTAATCCTGCAACATCTTCTTGCAAACATTTATTTTATATAATCAGAGGAGGAGGCATGGAATGGTTGCTCTTGAAAAAGCACCTTCACTTGTTATGAAAAAAAACAAGGTAACGGGCTAAGGCTCTCTCCGCTGGTGAACCGGTTCGATTCTCGGCGTGGTGATGAGAATGGGTTTTAGTGGCCCGTCCAAGGTCGACGGTTTTGTCCGAGTTAGTCCTTTGGTTTTCTTCACCTGTACATGTTAACCTTCCTGGTCTGCTACACACGACATGGTCACTAATGACAGTTTCATACGTAACTGCTATCAGGCAGCACACTAACACAAATATCCGAGTCAAGAGGAACTACGAACAGGTTTAATCTTGAACATGGCAGACTACAACATCCGGGCACTCGTATATTATATAAAGGGACCAGTCGGTAAAAATAATACCCGAAAATCAAGCATCACAGGGATCAGCACTTAATACTCTCAACATCCCCTTTACTTGAAAGATAGTGACTATCTTCTGTACTGCAGTTAGAATTACAGTTCCTTAAGTACATTATCAATTCGACTTAAAGAATAATTACACGTTACAAAAAAATACTGTTCGAATACAGGATATTAAGTATCAACCAGTAACTGTCGCATTATCAATATATAATACTATAATGGGAGTATTACCATGAATATTAAAAAAAAAAATTTCGCCCGGTCCAGTACTGATTTTACATTAAAGTATAGAGTTCATATCAGCAAAAAAAGAAAAGATGTCATCTCAGGTGACTTAACTTACAGTTACTTAAAATAAATCAATATCTATTGAGAACAAAGTCCTTAAATCTCTCAGGTGGTCTCGTGACGCGCCTTGGTCTACCTGCGGTGTCACTTGGTTGAGCACTTTCAACAATCACCTCACTCGGTTTTGCAGCGAATGGATAAGTTACATCAGGGATTACTGGCTCGGGAAGGGTAATCTCACTATGATTGTCATCTTGCACCCTTAGATGTACACGATTTCTGCGGTACACACTACCATCATTGCTTATGATTAAATATGACCGATCACTGAGTTTGTGTTTAATAACGCCTCGTCGCCACTTATCATGGGAATGCATTTGGAATCGCACATCTTGTCCTCCACGTAACAACGGCATATCACGAGCAGTTTTGTCATAATGACGTTTCACAGTCTCTTGACGCTTGCGCAAACCTTTCTTAGTGTGAGTGGAATTATGATTTGCTTGTTCATGTATCTGAGGAATTACAGATCGGGTTTGCCTCTGAAATACCATCTCAGCTGGGCTGTGTATTTCGCAATTCAAGTAAAGCTAAATAATGGTCATTCCCTTCTCTCACTGCTTTTTTCATCATGCTTTTCACTACCTTAACAGCGGATTCCGCTCTCCCATTTGCCTGTGGGTGACTAGGTGTAGTATGACAGATTCCCCACTGTTTCACCCACATTTGAAATTCTTTCGCTGAAAACTGCGGACCATTGTCGGATACTATTTGCTTAGGTATGCCATACCTGCCTGCATGTTTCTTAAGTATGTTAACTACTTGATTGCTAGTTGGACTGGCAAGGAAATCAACCTCAATGAAGTTGGAGAAATAGTCAGTGGTTACCAGATATTGCCTACCACTGATTTAAAAAAGATCACATCCAATCTTCTCCCAGGGAGCTGTGCCAGTAGCATGTTGCTTCAGGGTTTCTTTCTGATTATCAGGTTTCATTTCCTGACACACATCACAATTTGCAGCTATCTGTTTCACTTCATGTGACATTCCAGGCCAATAAATTGCACTAAGTGCTCTACGCATCATACTATCGTAGCCTAAATGTGCCGTGTGCAGTCTTTGTTTCATGTCCGTTCTCAGAGCTTTCGGAATAACTATTCTCTCTCCTTTCAGGATTAGACCATCATCATGACTGACTGTATCCCTAATGTCATAATACGGCTTGAGTTCACTAACAACTTTCTGTTTAGTGTTAGGCCAGCCATCTTTAATGTAGCTCAAACGTGTCTGCATAGTTACATCACAGGCAGTTGCCGCCTTTACCTCCTGTAGTCTTTGATCAGGGATATCATTGATGGAGCCAACAATCATAACCTTCATTTGTACTTTATTTTCACTGGTCAGTTGTGCTGAACACCAGTACTATACAGCAATGTTTCATTGACCAGTTTTTGACGATTTATAGAACATTAAGGCAGGGGCGTAGCCTGGATTGAGGGAGGGGAGGCGGCCGTAATCAGTTGCAGATCCAGAAAATCGAGTATTACGGGGGGGGGATAATATTATGCAAACGAAGTTCTCTCTCTCTCTCTCTCTCTCTCTCTCTCTCTCTCTCTCTATATATATATATATATATATATATATATATATATATATATAATGCTCTCATGATAGGCCTTTGATTAATTAGGTCGGATTACATCGCGAATTCAAGAACTATAGGCCAGTGAGTAACCCCACGTATATTTCAAAGTTAGTAGAAACTGCAGCCCTAGACCAATATGTGCTACACCTTCAAAGGAATGGTCAGATGCCTAAGAAGAATGCAGCCTACATGAGAAACCATAGTACTGAAACCATATATTACTGTGTGTGCACCCGTGCTCTTGATACAACAGATTTAGATATTTTACCTGAGATTTTTCAACATTAATTCAGAAATGGTGGGAGAGTTTCTCCCTTGTTTAGGGAATATTTTACTAACCGTAACCAGTCAGTAATGGCATTCTATCAAGCAAATCTAAGATGTGTTTCGGTGTTCCGCAAGGAAGTGTAGCAGGACCAGTATTGTTTTTGTCATTTTTATCATCCCTGTATGACCTTAATCATAAGTACCTTCCTGATGCTGGTGGTTCAGTTATATTTATCATTCAGGCCTGAAGGTGATGATGAGATCAAAGCCTTTGGGATAATGATACTTTGAGTCAGTGCAGTGAGGGAGTGAATGCACTGGCTACCGATACATGACTGAATAGATTTTAAAATTGCCTTTTTTGTGTATAAAAATAAATTAGAAATATTTCCATCATACCTAAGTGAACTGATAAAGAAGAAGACCAGTAAAGGACTATTCAATCAAATTTAAGAGACCTGATTTACACTTCTTCAACAAACACCAAAACTTAAAAAAAAAAAACAGTAGCGTGCTTTTACTTGTTAAGCACCAACTGTTTGAAATTAACTGCCTGAGGACATTAAGACAGCTGGCTCTATTGTCATTTTTAAAAATAGTCTAAAAAAACCTACTATTTCAAGCGAGTGTTTAGCTAGTTTTTATGTGCATATACTTGATTTGTCGTTCTCTTTCTATACCTTATACCTTGTGGGAATGTTTTTAAATGCTCTGTATCTTGCATTCATGATATAACGTGATAATTTATAAATGTTAATTTTACGTTTGTACTTTGATATGTAAAGTGCTGTTGAGCATTATTGTATGTATGGGCGGTTTAAATAATCTAATAAACTAAAAAAAGATGACTATATATAATATATATATATATCTTTATATATATATATATATATATATATATATATATATATATATATATATATATATATATATACATATAATGAAATACGGAGAGGACGGGAGTACAGGATGCAGCCGGGGAGGGGGGCCATGGCCCCCTGCGGCACCCCCTGGCTACGCCCCTGATTAAGGGCTGGATGACTATATACTGTAAACTATAGCTATCAATAGACAAAGGAGTATAACAGACGGTGTTGTCGTATATCGCGATCTCACATGCTGTTCGCTGAAGTACATTTAAATGTAACCGATTTCTGTAACGACATATCATGAAAAAGACAATTAATTTCATGAGCTGGAAGACAGGTATGCACAGATCTATGGCATGTTCAATTATTGGTGAAGTTCCACATGGAACGCTCAGATTGGTCAGAATACAGTCACGCCACCCACATGGAACCCTATGATTTGTCCGAATACAGTCACGCCAACCAGAGACACGCCATATTCTGCGGACGAGGAACATTGGAGAGTACCATTATTTAAACTTCGTTGGCAAAATAACTGTTCACAAATGATAGTATTTAAAATTGTATCAACATATTGACATGACCTAATGTATCTAATGTATGTTATTATTTTAATTATGTCAGGCGGAGAAAGTGTGTGACATTTTTGGTGGGACGGTTTAGTGAGAATGACCTTACATAGCGTAACTAAACCAACAAGTGATATAGTTTGATGCTTTTATGTTAAAATTTCACGTTAACAGGCATAACAGGTAAGGCCCTGATTCTTAAATTATTCTAAAAGGAAGTACAAAAGAAAGCCCATTTAACGGCACTGCGTACCTGTTTCGCATTTATTCAAATGTATTGCACACAAAATATAAATAATGTACCATACTCGTGTTTAAACATTTCTTCCTTCACCCGGATAACGTGGTCTATAGGGAGAGAGCACAAGGCTCAAAGCCAGGAAATCATGAATTCAGATCGAGATGGTGAGATTTTTCACGGTCGGCTCCCACCCAGGGGGAGCGCTCTGCAGGCTTGTTGGGGAAACTGTGCCAAACGACCGTGTTTTACTCACAAACGAGTGCGCCTTTCGGGGGTTCCTCGGTGCTATGACCCAGCAAATGCGGATGAAACCCAATCAGGCACTGAAAGAGCTATACACAGAGGCTGGTTGACGCCAGGATTATTGCATGCAAGCCTCTGTCACAAAATCCGGAATGCAATTCTGCAGATGTTTATAGTACTTACTTAAGGCAAGCATTAAAAAGTAAAGACGGTTACCTCCACACAAAAAATAATTTTTTTTAAAAATGTTTCTTTCTTTTCTATAGGTTCATGTTTAGCTGTGCTGGTGATGGCGAACTTTACAGGTATGAGACAAGAAAGGGAAGACACCAGACTAGTTTTACTCTGCCAGGGTCTCTGTAGCTGCCACGACCCGGTGCTCCAAACAAAGTTAGATTCCGTCATGAGCGATATATTTATAACACCAAGAAAAGGCGTTTTCCAGGTAATTGTATTTTCAATAATTAATATTATATTTAAAAGACAAAATCCAGAAATGGTATTTAATTTACCCACCTTAATACCTTCACTTAACCAAAATAAGTATTCAGATATACCATAACAATATTGGCTGTATTCAATACCGAGAACTTGTTTTCGGACTTACCCATCGTCTGCTACTCCAGATGTTATAAAAACAATTAACCAAATCTCAAACGCATATATTATTTAGCAAACAACGGGTTTAACTGTTTAAAATCTAATGAGACATGCTGTCTTAAACGGAAATTTAATATAGAATGCTGTCTTCGTTTGAAACGATGGTTCCTCAAGCAAAAACTGCATAGGTTATTTAACATTTATATATATATATACATTGTATATATACATATTTATATTGAATATTGATTAAACACTATGTATTTATGGTCAATATTTAATAATTAATGTAATACTCTTTGTAGACCGTTAACAGAAAACTTGTATAAGTACGCCAGTTACCGACTAGATCGTGTACTTTAATCTGTTAGCAGACTTTGAAAGTTGAAACAGACACAGACTTATGTGGATTTGGATGGAGTCATCCGCTCATATTAACAGGAAAGAGAGCAGGATTTTGCTACATGATCGTTTCCAAGAAGAAGACGTGGGACAGATCACGTGATGAGTGCCGAGCAGCAGGCGGTGACCTCGTCAGCATAGAAACCAGGGAGGAACAGATTCATGTGATCAGGATGGTCTATGAATCAGGTGGATTGGTGAACATATGGTGAACTTAAAGGGGCCTAATCACCTTTCTGACTTTTATAAACTAAAGGTAATCCCTTGGAGCTTTCATTAAAATAGGCCAGAAAACTTGGATATCACCTCACACAGGCTGTTTATTTTGTTTATATCAACATGTTATGTTATTTGAGGGCCCGCCAAAATAATCAAAACAAATTTAACAGGGGCATCTGACAGCAAGTCAGATAAGCCAGAGCTTTGCAAATGGCATTTTGCAACAAGTGACCTTTCTTCCTCTGCATACGTGCATTATACCACCTTAGATTACATATTTTTCCCATTTGTCAACATTGCTGTGTTTACAAACATGTTGTTGATAAACAAGTTTACACATCCTTCAGAGAGCCGTTATAAGAACATTTCACAACCAGAATTACCCTTAGATCATTATTATATACACAGAGGAAGCCAGATATAACATAAATTCTTTTTAAAAAAAGTAGGTGAATGGGCACCTTTAAATATATTGATAATGAGCAGGTTAGAATTATGGTGGTCTTGCCATACGCACTCCTCCCCCTCCCCACACACACACACCTATATATATGGTTTGCGTCCTTATTACTTAATGTACTTTAAGTATTTCTCATTATTCCTATAACGGTTAACGTTATTTTCTTTTCCATGTCGTAGTTATCACACAAAGGCAACAAGATATATATCTTCCACGTATCAAAGGTGTTTACACGTGCGACACCATCCGGTTGCAGGGTGAAACTTTGGGGTCAACAAATATATTATATTTTTGTTTATCTTAGGGAAACATTTTGAGGATAAATATTGGACCAGCGGGATGTATGATTTTCTCAAGATGAAATGGTACTGGTCAGGAACTGGGATGGGTGTCCATTATCAGAACTGGTTACAAGGAGAAGACACAAGAGTTAGAAAATATCCTAATCGTCTATCTATATAGGGATCTCATCTCGTATGAATAACCGATGGGACAGGACTAAGTTTAAAGGAATATGTGAAAGTCCTTCAGGTGTGCTAATTATTAACGTCATCCATAAAATGAAATAATTCAGTAATGAGTTTCGTTTATTAAACACCAATAAAAGTGTTTTCCTGGTTACGATGAAATAAATCATATATTTCATATAAATGACATAAATATACCTGCCGTTTAAATAGTTTAAATATAAGACATCTCAGCTTCTAATTAAATGTTACAAATATATATACAACCGATGGACAATATTTTATAACTTGAATTTCTTTTGTTACCGAAATAGAAAGGATATCGTATTGAAAGTATGATTAAATATGTAGCTACATCTGTCATGATTCTTCGACACAGACCTTTGTGGATTAGGATAGAGTCATCATCTCATATTAACAGGAACGAGTGTAGGTTCTTGCTACAAGATCGTTTACAAGAAAACGACATGGGACAGATCACGTGCTTAGTGCCAAACAGCAGGTGGTGACCTTGTCAGCATGGAAACCAGAAAGGAACTGTCTCATGTGCACAAGGTGGTCTTAGATTCAGGTACGTTCATGTATATGTAACATATACTAAACTTTATTATAATAATAATAGGCATGTATGATTTCTTGTGGTACAGACCCACAGACCCGAACACATCTATATTTTCTTTGCCCTCATTGCATAATGTACTCCAATTATCAATTGTAAATATTTCTCATTTATCCCTTAACGGTTGACAATCATTGCCATGCCGTAGATATCACACAAAAGGTAAAGGCAGCAAGTTATTTTAATATTTTACACGTATCATAGATATACAATACGTACGACACCATCTGGTTGCAAGGTAAACTGTGAGGTCAATGAGTATATTAGGCCCAAGAAATTAACAGCATGGTTCTCAGGCACCGCCCGCGTCAATTTTAACCCCCCTTTCAAACAATTTTTATCTTGATTTACATCTATCAAGAAGATAAAATGATACAATATTGATACGATTTCCTTTTTTTATGTAGTACTTTGAACTGTTTAAAAAAACATGTTCATTTCATGCTTTTCCCTGATCCTATAACATTTTTATCGAAACATACAAAAAAGGTCAAAAATATAATACCAGCCCGCCCGCACTGATTTCTGAAAAAAAAGTGCCTGAGAACCATACCTTTTTTTGGCCTTATATTTGTTTTATCGAAGTGAATTATTGGGATGGGGAATACTGGACCAGCGGAATGTATGACATTCTCAAGATGAAATGATTCTGGGCAGGAACCGGTATTCAAGTCGCTTATAATAAGCACGGTTATAAATATCAAAATCGCCTTCCTATATGGATCTTTTATCTTTGGTTTAATCGATGGCATAAGGTGAAGTCTAAAGGAATTTGTGAAACGTCTTCAAAATGTGAGGCTTGTTAAATATTGAAGTCATGTTTGTACCCTTCCTTTCCAAAAATGATATGAACTCAGTCTCAGTCTTATGTAAAAACTACGTAGTCAAAGATATTTTCAAGGGTACTATTTATTTCATAATATACTTGAAATACTTAAATGACAAAACCAAGTATATCAGTTAATGTATCTGCCTTATACCTTCACTTCAAAAATAAACACATTCAGTTATGAGCGATAACTCTTTTGGTTACATAACAGACACAGGATCGTAGAAAGGAGGGACTCAACAGGTAACAAGTGTACCTGCCTTCTACCTTAATGTCAAAAACCCTATGTATTCAGCTACAGGTCATGGCTCAGCAGGTAGTATTAAGTATCGAGGATAGCAGAAGATTGTGGTAAATATATCCATAGTCTACCGCTAAAAAACTGTTGAACAAAATTTTATCTTCTACGATGATTCCTCTCTATACTTTTTTTCAGAAATGACTATTTTTTTATACGTTTTCATACTTTTTTCGAGTTTAATGCTTATTTATACTTTTTTTCTCCAATCGTCATCTTCAAGTGATGAGTTAATTGACTGCCATAGATATACTCTGTCAGTATATCATAAAGGTGACATTTCATTTGAGATTATTTTTGTTTATGATCATACTAGTGTTTGAAAAAAAATCATTGGATATATCTAATACTCTGGAGGTATGCTTAAACTCGCCGCATAATGACAATTTTCATACCTTTAAGCTTATTTAGAAGTATCACATACTGTAGAATTGTTAAAAACTTGACCCATTTGGCATGGATTTATATTTTTCCATTTTTTTTTCAGACATTTTGATACGTTTTTGTAATTTTTATTTTACTTTTCCCCATAAAATAAGAGTAGCAGCATTGCTCATATAAACAATATATGTGATCGCCTAGCTCTTGCCAATGCACTTTAGTTTGGATAAGGCGAAGGGAAAGAACCAATGTTAAAGGAAAATGTAAAAAGCCTTTTGATATATTACGTTGTGGTGGTTTTTTTTAAATAATTACCGGGACTCATTATATGTGTTTTGAAATCATCACATAATATCAAGTTTTCATTTCAGTGTATATATCGGTATAGTCGCGCAGTCTCATGAAAAGCCAGACATTCAGCATATACCTGAAATATTCTAAATTATTGGTTAAGACTTTTGGTGTTAAAACCGATAATTTTGTAGAAAGAGCATGTCTTTGAATCGAGGCGAAAACAGTTTAAGGCCAGCTATTCACCTATTTTTTTTGTTAAGTTATTGCGATTTCTGACTTATTCTGTGAATTATTAATTAATTGGAGGTAATTAATGTTGACCAAAGTTCTAATAACGCCCCTATGATGGAAGAATGAGCTTTACTAAAGCCGTCAGTAAACACGCGAAATGGACCAAAGTTTACAAACAGGAAACCTATGTAATCTATAAGGTGGATGTTTACATATATGTGTGGAAGTATAAATGTCACTTGTTGCAAAAAAAACCTTTTCAAACTACTGTTTCGTCTGACATTTTACCCTTTGTGAATGTGTTTGAATATTTAACGTACCCCCACATGTTTTAATCATGTGGATATTTACAAAAGGAACAGCTATGCGAATTGGGAACGGCGTTTTCTGGCCTTTATGAATAAAATATTCTAGGAATTACCGTTAGTTATAATAAACGTCAGATATCGGACAAGGCCCCTTTAAGCCCTTTTTGTTATCAAAATGCATCTCAGTGACGTCCATTATATGTCCTTTATATCTTTATGAAATGATTTAGTAGATCATATAACGATTTAAGCATATAGGTATATAAGTACTGAAGTACTCAAGTAACAAAAAATACTCTCTAATTTGTGGAAATGTTATGTTTTTCTCTGGATCAGCTGCAATATTAAAACCACGAAGGTGATAACCCAAGCACTTATTCCACAGACTATATCACGAAAACCTAACACCGATTATTTCATATATCGCACTCATACCATATCATCAGCTTGATATCCATTAATGAAGCACAAACCCGAAAAGTCAGTGTCAGTCATTGCCTCTAGGTATTTCTTATTTTGAGGAATGGATTTTTGATTATCACGTGACACTGCCTAAGATGTAGATTATATTGTGTCTCTTACCATTGAAATTTATTCATATCTCTATGTATTACTATGGTGGTAAGGAGGTTGTGTTGTGTACCTGCACGTGCCAGGTACAGCTGCTTAGCATTATGGATTTTGTCGTGAATAAAAACTTAATAAAGATTTGTATGGTATATATCTGTGTGAACGTTAAACCAATGTGAGAGCTGTACTTGCATTCACCTCGCATCTTCAATGTCAATTGACCTAACTATGAACCATATGTGACCTTAATCGCATATTCATTCAATGAATAATCATAAGCAGAGCAGTTGCGAGCAACCAATAAGGTTACCGTTGGCAATGTAAACAATCAATCACCTGACGAGCGGAAAATGTGCATTATTTGGGCGTCTCTCCCAAACAGAATACGGGCAGTCTGTACCAGTAAACCTGTCCGCAGGTTTTTCCGGGATATTGTTTTATACAAAGGAGATTGTATAAAATATTCAAGGTCAAATGTTGTAGAACCTATAGTCCACCGACTACCATGTGAATAATAATGGTTTACCTTGCACTGAATTCTTTAGAGACAAATAATTCAAAATTTGACAAAACACTTCACAATGATTGCGATATATTACTCACTGGGTCAGAGATATAACAATATCAGCTGATGACGTCAGTCAATGCGACGTCATACGCGTCATACGTCATACGGTTTACTCCGGTGACAATCAGAAGATGCCCTGACTGACTTGGCCAAAAAATGTAATACATGTTCCCGCTGGCTGGAACATGGCATGTTTATTGTGACTTGGGGATCCAATACATAGGCTCACAGTGTGTTGTCCGTGTCTTTTCAGCTGAGGTCCTGGACCTCTCGTGAAAATTTGTTGCGACTGGTTTCTAATGATATAATTAATTTACATTTGGCCCATGGACATAATGTCAGTCAAGCGGAGATATATCAGAGGACATGAAGGTCATGTATGAATTAGTATGGACTAGTCTTTATTTTGGATCTGTCGCGCTTGCTTTGTTGTTGCAATCAGACACACGTGGACTGTGTTTACTAACACATAGAACCATAACAAGGTGTTTAACAGCTTCCGTGAAAGTACTTAGACCGTGTGCTTTGATGGATTTGCATTGAAAGATTTTTATAAAGAAAAATTGAGCTGATAGTGTGAAAGAAAAGGCATAATATTTTTTTCTGATTTTTCTGACAAAGACGTGAATATACCATTATGTTCCCTTGTAGAATGTCGCCATGGTAACGAGTACACGACTTCAAGTCGGTGATACCTAGCGAGTACTCAACTCCGAGGCCGGTAATACCTAGAGAGTACTCGACTCCGAGGTGGGTAATACCTAGCGAGTACCCGACTCTAAGGTTGATAATACCTAGCAAGTACTCGACTCCAAGTCGGGTAATACCTAACGAGTACTCTACTTCGAGGCGGGTAATACCTAGCGAATGCTCGACTCTGAGGCGGGTTATACCTAGCGAGTGCTCGACTCCAAGTCGGGTAATACCTAGCTAGTACTCATATCCGAGGCGGGTAATACCTATCGAGTACTCGACTCCAAGTCGGGTAAAACCTAGCTAGTACTCATATCCGAGGCGGGTAATACCTATCGAGTACTCGACTCCAAGTAAGTTTATACCTAGCGAGTACTCGAGTCTGAGGCAGGTAATACCTAGCGAGTACTCATGTCCGAGGCGGGTAATACCTATCGAGTACTCGACTCCAAGTAAGTTCATACCTAGCGAGTACTCGAGTCTGAGGCAGGTAATACCTAGCGAGTACTCATGTCCGAGGCGGGTAAATATTGTCTCTATTTAGATGTCAGCTAACGTCCGTATCTCAGCAGCAATAACACTAAAGATATAAAGATATTTTGATAGTCGTGAGCGTCCATGTTCTGTTTACGAGTGATCCTTTTCACGTCATTTTCCTTATCATGTTCTTGATATACATCATTGATTTTTTAGACAGATGGTGAATTTATGGTAAATTATAAATTTTTAATTAAATAATCTAATACTCTAGAAAATTACCATTTTATCATCAGTTTTTGTTATTTTATTTACTTTTTATGTCTCTGCTTCAGTATGGGAAACCACCTATTTATATTCAGCTACTATTTAAATTAATAAATACAGAACAGGTTGACTAGAAGCAGATTTCCTCCCGTGTATAGGCTTTATGCGGGTGCACTTTTACATAAGAAACATCCTCTCCAGCCTTTGAAATAACGGGAAACTGAAACCTCTCTCTTCCAGAGCCATCCCTCTTACTATCCCTTCTCTATTACTGTCAGCTCTATATAATAGCACCTCCCCGTTGCGCGGTGGCTGTGGTATAATGGTTTAGGTTTCCGGGCTCCTGACTGAGAAGTCGTGATTACGATACCAGTCAGACCCCCACCGTGCCAAGACCCTTAGACAAGGTCCCAAACGCAAATGTGCCTCTGTCCACCCAGCAGGAGATATTGGTATTGGTAATTACTTGGAAGGTAACATGCGATGGACTATCGTCCAATCCAGGAGGATTTTAACTCCTAAGTCGCTTCACGCTACAGAAACCAGGACAAGCTACTGTCTGATGAGCCATTAAGCTCGGTTGTAAAAGCCAAATAGACTTTACTTACCTTTTTACCCCGTTGCGCATTTAGAGAAGACAGTTGGGTTCCAGACGGGTGAAGAGGACGCAAGACGTTTAGCAACTGTGGAGCTAGAAACCAGCAACCCTCCGTCTCTTACCTAAGCCGCTTTCCACGACTGGCAGAATACAAACATTTGGCATACTAAAACAACCATACATCCAAATTCGGACAGACCTTTCGGCAATTTTGGTGGACTTAATCTTTATATATCTTGTTGGTGTATTTTATTCGGGGTAAAAGCTTACAACCTGATTCAGGCAAACAAAACCCATTGGAGAAAAAAAACTAAAGACTCTAAAACAAGGTTAGCATATATATATATATCAGATGTATTTTTTTATGTAAGGAAAATTAAATTAAACTTTCCTGGTCACAAAAGACTTCATAAGTATAACAAAGTAAACTGAATTTAGTTTTGTCGCTCATGACATCAACAAAAGGAGTTAGATTTACCAGTAATGCATGTGATTATATGGGAAACTAAATCAGTTTCTGGTCATTGGAATGAGAAACTAAATTTAGTCCTTTTTGAAAGGACTACCGAGGTTGCCTGATTCCAGGTCCAGACAGCTTTGTCTCATTAATAGAGGGACGTCTAATATATTAGCAACTGGCAAAACCTCATTCCCTCAGATCAAAGTGAACCTGTTCTCTATTCCAGAAAACATCAATAACAGATAAAACAGACTTTCTGCCATACATTAATTGTGTGTATTTATAAATATGACACACTTTTTTTTAATTTTTTGTTTACCTCTGAAGTTTTGTTTTTAAGCTCTTTGCCATACTTTAATTTTTTTCTAATGCATTTGAGTTTTAAAAGTAGTATTTTAACTTCAGAGTTTGCTGTATTTTTGTGTTTTATGTCTTTAAAACTATTCTTTGTCGAGGCAAAACTTTAAAATTTGGTCTTTTTTTTAAAGAAGTTAATTCAATTTTGGTGAAGATTTAAGATTTACTAACATACGATGTTGTCACAAAACGCTTGGGATCTAAGGGATAATCCCTTCCTCAAACCTCTGTGGACCCCAGGTTCTCAACAGGCCAAATAATGCACGGGTCTGGTTTGTCTGTGCGTCGGACGCAAGTAACCTGTTGTTTACACACACAGCAGCACCTAGGGGTCAGCTGGCTTCGTCATGGCTCATGCAAACGCATTTGATAACGAAAAAATAGCCGTTGCAAAATGACTACGTATTATGCCGAAGCCACTTTTCCTTTTGCCACACCAGGTTATGAAAATAGTGTTCAGGGTGAATTGTCATGATTAATATTTCAGATACAAGGTTTACTAGAGGATATGAACTAAATCAGATTAAAAACCACGCACGTGATGGGGACTGCTGATTTTTATGCATCTAGAAAATGCTTTATCAAGACAAATATTGACACAGAATCGTTATCTAAAGAGTATGACTGCCGGTTATGGATTGTGGGTAGGGAAATTCTTTAACCACAATGCACTGGGGCTTCTAAATACACTGGCAGCGTAGGTATAAATGTAGGAATGTAGTCCAATAAATATGTCGGATAAGAATTCTGTTAATAGAGAAATTACATGAACATGAATATTTTTGTGATCAGCATGTCGTGGTATAAGTATAATGTTTTTAAGCATAAGCAGGTAAAAATTTAAACAGGTGGTGTTTCTTGAACTGTTATAAACTTTTATTTTGGAGTATAACCGTAATCCCGACCATCCCAAAATTCCTACCCGGAAGGGTTTCTTAAAAACGACTTCTGGCGGAAACAATAATGTAGTCGAGTCCACACCATGCCAGTCCGAGTGCAAGTCCTAGTCCAGACCATTCGAATCCTAAGTGTCCGAGTCCAAGTCCAACTCTTTTGAGTACAAGTCATTTGTATTCCGAGTCCAAGTCCGACTCATGGTCCAATAAACTTTCCACTTATTAAAAAAAAATTAATTTAAGATTATCTTGCACAATTTTTATGTTAGTTACACAGTTTTTTTTCTTGTACTATTCTGTAAGTAGTTTTTACATATTTAAACATGACTTTAAAGTGTGTGAAAGGGACTTCTTTTCTAGTGCCCTGGATTCGTGATATTTCTGGATTTCTTACCTGATTTCAGTGTGCAAATCATATCTCGGACCCTTGAGATCAGGTCCGAGTCCAAAAAATTGAATTGAATAAAAGTCCGGACTCGGGTCCTACATTCCTGATCTTGACCATATATTGCTCGGCTAATAGACCTTGGCTAATTATAAACTAAATTAATTGAAATATTTACACCATAAGAACAGTTTTGCAAAAATTGTATTTGCATTGTTGACGAGTACATTCGCATTAGTTTGCGAAAGCGCAGCGTTCCACAACCCTGTGTGTTTGGTCTGTTTTCAAAAGAAAAATATATCTAAGACATTTTTTATATAAAAAATGTTGACTGACATAAATAAATAGTTAAGGTACTGTTGGTACATCATAATAAATGTTTTTTTTGGGGTAAACTTATATGCAGAATTTTGGTTATAGGGCATTTATCATCCTTAATCATTTAATAAATTGAAAATCATGAACGTTTCCTGTAATAAACCTCTGGAATATTGTGATTATGTTAACGTAATTATGTCACTAAATGACATTAATGAGCGATATAAAATGGACTTGGTACACACTGGTAAATACCTATGAATATAGCAAATTGGGAAAAACATTTCAATTAAGCTTTCTTATTCTGGTAAATTTATATTGCTTATTTGGTATAGAGCTTATATGATTTTTTGAATATTTTATTTTCACTAAATCTTACATTAAATCTAAAAATGTACACTTAAACTATGTTTACTTAGATTTTCGGGATCCACGAATTAGGAATGCACGGAATGACAATTATTCTTTTTTTTATCTCGTCACCTGTGACACAACATATTAGGGTTGTGTTTCTTAAAAGAAACAGGACATTTTGAGAAATTACTTTGAAAGTCCCTAAATCTCAAGGAGGCTGTGAGCCACGTTTAATCTTTCGATTTTAGTCATGCACTGTAATGACGTGTCTTTTTTTCCAATCAGGAAGATAAAGACGAAGATTTAAATGGATAATTCAGTAAGTGGTGTGAAATTGACAACTCGGTGGTGGTTACTCTTTTGGAGAATCAGATAATCATTGGATAATTTACGAAACCATTCACTCAAAGAAAGGAAACAGACATTTATCTCTATTTTCATTTAACATGCCAGAAGATTTGTTAAGCGTCCAGAAATTAGAGTAATTTTGGCCATATGGCCATCTTCTATGCTGTTTTCTCCAGTTACGTCTTAACAGTCAAATATCATTAATTTAGCATTTTCATGTCATAACGGTTATCCAGTCTACTGGTATCTTTAACTCCTGGTTTAAATGATCAGAAAGAATATTTGCATTTTGTCCGTGAAACATTTTCAATTGATACCAAATCGTGTGAACGGTTTTCCCGCCATGCACGTTTGGAACACTAAATAAAGTGCATGAAACCCCTTATTGATAAAAATCACTACGTACAGAGGCCTTTCCCATCCTATGACTTATAATTTTATTGTAATAATTAAATTTTTTTTTCACCCATCCTCAATTTACATTTATGCTGTGACACTTGTTTTTATTTTGTTTTGGGTATTAAGAATGTTACAAGAATATTGAATTCTATAGGCTGCTTCATTAATCTTAACAGTTTAAAAAATGTCTTACTCGACTCGTCTCATACGCATACATAAATTTTTATACAAACATACAAAATATATATTTGCTGCCATCCCAGGCACCCCCCCCCCCCCCCCATCTAAGGAAATCTTGGCAACGTCCCTGTGAACTTAACATCCCGATTTTTCTTTCATGGGCCTGAGTAGGAGCATTAAAGGATATTTGTTGATGGTAACATTTTTGCACTCGTGACACTGACCAAATCACAGATAAAACCATATTTGATGGGGCTGTGGGTCAGATTGTTTTATCTTGATGTCATCCCGAGCAGGAAGAAACATCACCTTGGAGAAGACCATTTATCATCCTGCGTCACAGTGGGTGACATCACAAGGTCACCAAACAAACAGCAGACGACAGCAGCGGGGAGCTCTCTACTACCGGGAGATAAATAAATATTCCTCGTAAAGTACCATTTTTTGATGATCAGATTTAACAGCAGACAACAACAGTATGAAACTCTTCAGTCTGCAGAAGTGAATAACGTACTGACCTAACATGCATGCACATGACGTAATTCCCGAGAAAATTTAATTCTCTAGCCCCGGGAGGTAAAAATTTCTCCACCTGACGCAACTGCATGCTAGTTTAATTCGGCTATCATATCGAGTGGACAGCAGACGATATCAACGTATAACTCCCTACTCCGGGGAGGTAAAGATAATTCTCCAGCCGAAATCAATTAACTATGAGTTTCGGGATGACACAGGCCGTGGATATCACATAAAGTATTTTCAGCACTTTAAAAGATCTACCCAGCCATGGCTATACGCTGGCACTGAGCTTAACATCCACTGATGGTGGAAGATGTCATCTACAGCTATTACCTGAATAATTTGGACTTTTTAGGCAAAAAAAAATAAATAAATAACAGGTATGGTTCTCAGGCACCGCCCGCGTCAATTTTAAGCCCCCGCATCAAAAATTTTGATTTTGATTTTTATCTTTCAATAAGATAAATAATACAATGTATGTAGTGCTTTTACCTTTTTAACAAAAAATTGTTAATTTTATGCCTCTTCCTGATCATATGACATTTTGATCGAAACATACAAGAACAGGTCAAATATAAAATACCGCCCGCCCGCACAGATTTCTGAAAAAAGTGCCTGAGAACCATATATTTTTTGGCCTTAGGGTTTTATTATTATATAACGGCTATAAATGTGTTAGATGTTTTTTTTAATCACACTATCTTTATACTATATATATATATATATATATATATATATATATATATATGTCCCTGTAATATATACTATGGACTGGTTCCTGCAAAACAAGAGATATGAAGTTCAATGCCCCTAGCGCCCTTCTTTCATCTTGTTCCCTTGAGGCCCCGTCTGGAGGAGATGAGAAAATTATATTTTCTGAAAGATCCATTTATCACCCATCACCCCGAGTCTGACACTCCAAGGACACAAACAAAACAGAGGAGAATAGAAAGTCTACCAATACGAGACTTCATCCTTCACTGCTCGAGCAAAAACGAGATTCAGCGAGACATGACGGTCACCTAACCGTCTGAATAGGTGCGTGCTACATGCAGACAGGTTTTATAGATGCCTGGCACTTAGCCCCGCCTCGTTTCCCTTCCGTACATAACATCGATATTTGGAATGTGAAATCTAAGTAACAACTGGCGTCAAATTCCGGTGAATGCCCACTTTTAACGCTTAATCTAAATATAAAACATCATCCTTCAGAAAGGCTGCCAATGTATACGTTTAAATCCTAAAGGTTAAAGGTTACGGTTACCAATTCTCTCCGTCTCCGCAGAATTTACAGTATTTGCAGAAACTTTTTTACTTATTTTTGCAGTTTTATTTTTCTTCCTATTTGTGTTCCTTAAATTGGTAGTATAAGAAATTATTTTGCATTTGCTGTCTGAAGGCGGTATATGAATGCAGAGTTTGCGGATAATTCAAACATATTCTCTTTACATAAACCCTTAAACGGAATATGCAAACCGGTTTAAAACCGTATGGAATGCGCATCTATGATTAGAGCATTCAGATGGCAATCCAAGCGTTTTTAAACCGCTTTGGCCAAAACGGTTTGAATCTACCTCAAGAGGTGGTTCCAAATCGTTTAGAATTCGAATCATTTTATCCGCTTTGTTGAAATGTCTTTTGTACGCCCTAGAACGGTTTGGACCCAATTTACAAGCAGAAACTCGGTCACAGCGCAAGCGCGAATGCTTGTGTCAGCATGTTGTTACATAAATAATCCACATGTGAAACGTACACCTCTTGCATTGGTTCTAGATGGCCAGGTGAACGCATTAAACCGATCTTGGCAAAGCGGTTTGGCCTAATCGGTTTGAAAAGGTTTTGTGTGTGAAAGGGGTATATAGGAGAAGTGTGAAATCGTTATCAAAAATTTGAATAATGGTTGAACAAGGCTCGACCTACTTCCCTGTCAATATTTTATGGCGGGAGTATGGAGATATGTCTTGACGAATGAAACTGTAAAACAACAATGAAATGCCAAACAATTATGAACTTTTGAAACAACAACACAAAAGAAACAAGAATACAATAATTATGTTTTGTTATTATATCTTGTAATTCTACTACATTGTTGGACATTTAAGAAAAATCACATTACAATGGTTATAATAAGTCATGAGAACTTATTGTGTCGGCTGTAACACGACGGTTCACTCGCAAAAAAGAGTGACTTTCTCATAAAATTTAAAAAACATTGAAGACAAAGAAATAACAATGATACAACCATTCATGAATTAAAAAGGTTGGTATATCAAGAAGAAAGGACACAGGTAGTTGCCAGGTTAAAAAAGGATAATTAAAGAGTAATGTTACAAGATTAAGAAATTGGTTTAACGGTCTGTTCTACAGTTAAAATTTCTTATCGACTGCTCTGTGGTACTTTGCAGTTTTAAAACAGGGTGGTAATATATGCCAGTCTTTTATAAGGACCTACCAGTTCGGAAATATATTTTCACACAAAAGGATACTGTTTCCTCAGTACATGTATTTACTCAATAAAATAACCATGAAAAGAGTGCACTTAATATAAGGCTTGCATCTTTAATTAAGACTGAGTGCAAGGCTATCAAAGAGTTGTAGTAGGTGACAGCAATGACATTTCTCGCAAACCTTGTTATCAGATCACGCACTCTGCTCTGGTAATCAAAGCTAGCGTCCATTTGATGACATCGGTTATTGATGTATAGGCGTATACACAACCCAAATGGAGAACCTTTACAGCCAGAGAGGGAATGTATGGGGTAATTACGTCACCGACTTGGTTTCCGTTTATCTCCGCACACCAAGGTTACATCGTTATGCCCTCGTTTCTGCTTCCGTTGAGGTCCTGGGAGAGAGAGAGGCTTAGGCACATTAATACAGTATTAAATTGGCTCAGATACTTACAACCTTTAAGATACTAGATTAATATCTGGAAAGTTATTGGTTTGACTCTAACCTTGATATTTGACGGTCACACGCTTCATGACTTAAGCATTAGAACTTTACCCAGCGCCCTTCTTAAACAATTTATCTGTAAAGCCCTGTTCGGTTGCCTGAATTGACAAGGTTTAGCCACGAGAGGGCAAGGCGTGTAGCACGTCTCTGCTGGTAAGGGTTTGCCGGCGTTAAAATCTGACACTGGGGGTTCGAAATACATCAGCGCCTTGGTATAAACGTAATGAAGAGGGTAATATAGTCCGTAAAAATATGTTGGACAAGAATTGTTTCTATCCAAATTACATAAACATGGATGTTTAGTGGTAAGGCCTTCACGAAATAAATATATTGTAAGCATACCTATGTGAAATGTAAACAGAGGGTGTTTCTTCGAAATTTAAAAGTAAACCATTATTTTAAGATCTAAATCTGGTGTTCGTTCTTCCGAATTATATAAGAAGGGATATTTTTTTAACTTTTTTTAATTAATATAACAAATCACCTAAATATTTATATATCAAGATGTTTATCAGGTGAAGTATAACCATACATCATATATATCAGAACATCAAGTAAAAGTGTGATTTGGAACTTTTCTCCAAATCTTTCTATAAATTTGATCTATATAGTCATGGAAGTTATAACTTACATACGAGCTTGTCACCCACAACCGCCACTCATTTCACATTTCACTCATTGAAACTCAACGGTTACTCTGTCAGTTGTGCGTGTTCAGGATTTTGCAAGCCTATAGTTTCCCGGTGACATCTAAGAAAATTACACGCGCGGAATTTTTTTAGCTTTATTTTCTGTTTTCTTTAACATTCTTTTACAATATTCTGTTGTAGATAATGCAATGAGGATCAATAAACATAGCTTCGATATACATCAATTCTTCTCATCTATCCCTTTGGGTATTGAAATTATTGTATCTGACCTAATTTTCGCCCAGATGGATTGTGCCCGTTTAAGTTAACTTTCGGTGAAGGTCAAGTCGATCTCGTAATATACCGCATAGTCACGCGAGTGTTCACAAAGAATCCAATCTCAATAACAAAGAAAAAGTGACAAAATGTTACTTCAAACAGGATACTTGGCAGGTTACGCCTTTTCAGTCTAAATGGATGGTTACAGGTTCAGGTTGTTGACTGATGGCTAAGATGAAAAATGGAAAAAAGTCAGACTATTAAAAGATTGAAATGAAAGGATTAGATCTGTAGACATCACTCACTTTGACAAGGGTATAAAGCAGTCCCTCATAGGGGGCGTGGCTTCTGTCAACAGAAACAGTCGACCGAAAACGTAAACATCAGTGACTTTGTTATACCTTCAATATTTAAACCGTTTTTAAAATCTCAACCATTTCTCTTCTTTTTTCTTTTTTTCCCAGCTTCTTTATTTACTTGTTTATTTGGATTTGTTCTCTTTTTTATGTCTTTCTACATGGCGTCAGTTCTAATTGACAATACTTTGTGATTTATTTGACATATTCGGCTACTATAATTATCAAATAGTCGATATTCTAAAATTGCTGAGATTAACAGTAAGCAAAAATAAATAATCTATTGCAACTACACCATACACATCAACCAGTTCACAAATAAGGTCTGAACCCACCCGACTCTACCAAGGCTGATAATCCATTAGGCCAAAAAAAGATATGGTTATCATGCACTTTTTTTCATAAATCAGTGCGGGCGGGCATGTTTCGGTAAAAATGTTATATGATCAGGAAAAACATGATAATAACAGATTTTTTTTTGTTAAACAGGTAAAAACACTACATAACAAAGAAAATTTTCAAAATTGTATTATTTCATCTTCTTGAAAGATGAAAATAAAAAAAAAATGTTGATGCGGGGGATTAAAATTGACGCGGGCTGTGCCTAAGAACCATAACTTATTTTTGGCCTTACCAATCATGACTGATATCCGCTTGTGTGCGAACAACAGAAGTTAAACCGTCAAAGCTTTGGTCATTTGTAATCACTGGCTCGAGCAGACGATACCCCTTCTTCCGCTTGCGCAGAGCACGCCCGATCTCTTTTATCATACACCAGAACCGACACCCGGACAATGGTTAATCTGTGTAAAGATCTGGCTACTCTGCCTTCCAGGAATACACTCTGTCTGATCTGATTCCCGTTTCTTATAGATGACTTGACCCGGCCCAGTTCTGGACCAAACGCCAAAGTTTCCTGCTAGCCTTTGTTCTGTGTTCATGTTAGACGAGCTAACTGCTACCATCTAAATCTGTTTGCCATAGTTACAGTGAACGAGATATGACTTTCATTTCTATTATTTAAGATAAACATGTATACACATTTTAGTAAAATAAAATTATATGCATATGGTTATTTTACTCATACATTTGTAAATAACTGTAAATTATACATGCAAATACAACATAAATTTTGTATGATATATATATATATATATATATATATATACATATACATATATATATATCTCCGGCCTATGGGATTTATTTAAACTGTATATGTGACACAACCTTTCATATTATGTTCAGTCGGTTTCTTGAAAATAAATTTTATTTCAAGCATATACAAACATTATAACAAATATATAACAAATTAGCGCGAAATCCCATACATCAAAAGAAACTTTGTAAAGGAGGATTTCGTCAGAGGAAGTCTAAATAACGTATAAATCAAAGGGAATACAATGACAGTAACTGGTGTACACAATAATGTCAAATGTTTTTCTTATAGATGAACCTCACCGAAAAAAATTCAGTGACCAAAGTAAAAAAATAGACAGGTATTAAGAGGTCGTGGATAAGCTTAATCAACAATTATGCAACGCCGATGAAAAAAAAACGTTCTGTGAACCCTCAGAATTTATTAGTTCTCTTCTTTTGATTACAAATCGAGAAAAATGTGTAAAATTTTGCCAACATGCAGGAAGGAAATTTTGTGCTAATTCCTGAAATGTTGTTACCTTAACAGAGTTGTTGGCATTTCTTATGACATCTTTATGAAAGAGAAAATGGAAAAATAAACGAAGGAAATTCTTTAAAAGGAAAAAGGCAAGAGCAGCTTTAAGTAGCACTAATGCGGATGACATGGTATTTACTCATGACAGCCATTTTAATAAAAGATCCGTGAAAATAGGAACTGAGATTTGTTAGAACAATTATTTTATTTTATGTAGGCTTGATACCGTCAAGACTAATCAAAAACGTTATAGTCTAATGTCTGTTGCAGTTATGAAAGTTATACATTTATTTCAAATTAGTAATGCGATTATTCCTGCAGCTTGACCTCTATGCGGTGGAATGCATTATTTATATTAGATAAATTCCTATGTTTCAGAAAACATATATTTTTCTTATTACCAAAGCTGCGGTAAATTTAAGAACTGGCCCTGACAGAACCTGAAGCCGTCATCAGAGGCGTGCTTTAAGGCAGCATCCCTGGCAAAAACCCTAATTTTAAAATGAATCAAGAAGCAGTTTTAATTGTATTTTAGACTCCATGAAGTATATATCATTTAACACCTGGTACAAAGCTCTTCTATTGGTACATGTATTAATTAAATTAACATTTATTTTCATGTGAAATTTTAAAATTTTTGACAAATTTAAGTTTTTAAATGGAACACAGTTTTAAGCAACCAGTCACAGCAAACTACTTTTTAATGGGCAAATCCGCGATTTTGTTTTTCCTGTAACAAGTTTCTTTTTAACTTAAAACTAAAATTTTGATCCGATCAAAAAATTAAATTCCAATTTTTATATATGAGTGAAACATGATAGAAGAAAAAACTAAGAAAACTGGGTTTGAGATTTGTCATGTGGTTTGATGTTAGCCCATTTAAAAGTGGTTTGCTATTCCTGGTTGCTTAAAATTGTGTACCATTTAAAAATACTTTTTAAAAATTAAATTTCATTTGAAAATTAATATGAATTTCATAAATACATATACTATTAGAAAGAAAACTACACCAAGTTGAAAATGATATACTTCAGCAGATCTATATTTAATATTAAATGACTTTTGGGCTGATTTGCGGAATTGGCCAGCGAAGTAAATTAAAGCTTTACGTATTTTTCAAGAAAAAGGTTCTGAGCTATACTTCAACATTAATAGGCTATGCTTGTACCGGGGCGATATCCGCCATTGGTCACCTGACAGAACGTATCTGTCAAATCTGATTTCGTTGATTCAAATAATTACCTGGCCTACCCAGCAAAAATATACCATTACCGACAGATTAAGAGTAAGACTTAATTTTAGAATCACGTCCCTACAGTAATAATGGATAGGAAACCACCTGATGTTAACTGATCGCAGAAACTTATTGAGAGATATACACAGAGAGTTTGTTAGATTTTCCTGCAGAAATTGCCAATAAGAAAGTAAAATTAGAAAACCCCATGTACATAAGCACTGTCGGTTTCCGATGCGTTTCCAGCGTACGACAGAAGAAGTACTACTTATTATTCCTGTGTAAGTAATTCCCGTTCTGTCAACACTTTTGGAAGAAATACGGAGTTTGTCTTACCTTAATCCCCGAAGAATAGCTCCTAGCATCTTGTGATAATTGGCAAACCGGGACCGTGAGGACAGTAAGCCGGTTCCAGTCGCATTCGCAACAACAAATGGTCCCGGCCCCGGGCGAACAATTGCTTTTTAACGACCTCCTGCCAGAATGAGTTGCCTGCAATCAATAGCGAGCGAAGCCGTGATGGTTGATGCGTAGAGTGGTCGCTTGATCAGGGTAGACCACTGCCCTGCCATGCCATACCTAACACCTATATACATTATATATGGCTTGTCATAACTGTATCTCAACCGCAACAGCCTACCGGTACAGGAACCTATTTAAAGCCAGCTATTCATGTAACTGTAGATGTTTTTTTTATTTCTGGCTTACTCTGCGTATACATATTAACGAACTGTAGCTTGTTCCTGTTAAGGAACGTACTTATAACGCTTCAGTGACGGATGTATGAGCTAGTAATCTAAGGGTTGTTAGTTAAAACGGTACATGCGCTAGTGTTGACAAACAGAAAAAAAAACATGTAACTGAAGGTGGTTGGTCACATCTTTGCAGAAATTTAAAGGTCACTAGCAGCAAAACGCCGTTTGCAAATATCTGGCCGTCTAACTTGTCGCCAGATGCGCATGTAAAATGTGCTTGGAATATTTTGCCAGGCTTTCAAATGTAATAAACACGTGGATATGAACAAAATGAACAGCCTGTGTGCGGTGGGATCGGTGTTTTCTGGCCTATTTTCATAAACTGTTCAAGGAATTATCTGAAGTTAATAGGTTAAGATACCCAAATAGGCCCCTTTGAGAAAAAACACTTTAAGAAAGTAACACAATGGCAGATCACATCAGGTCCGGAAAGGGGGGGGGGGGGGGGGGGGTGTCCAGGCAGCAAAAACTGGTCTGAAACCTTTACAAAAATTGTGGTGCCTATAAAGGTGGGGGGGGGGGGGGGGGGTGGTTAGAGGGCCGGACCCTTGATCCGCTTCTGACTCTTAGGAGTGATTAAAGTATACGTGTCGGATTTGGTGTCACTGAATTATATCAGTTTTCTAAAAGCAAAAATCATTTACATTATTTGAATGAGGGTGTGACGCAAGTTTATCAGTCAAAGTTTAAATCATGTAAAATGCAGTACAGTGCACACATGGCAAACATGTTTCCTGGTACCTGTCCATAAGTACTACAGACAAAACGATAATACTTAAATATTTAAAAAAATACTTGCATGAATACGTTTCCTTACTGTTTGGACAATTTTGATAATTTCTTCTTGAAAGGCCTATATCACCAAGGCCGACACGCATCTCAACACAGCGCGACGCGGATCGACACAGATGTCAGGCGCCACAATCCGACACTTTGCTACGTGTCATACTGAAAGACGTTCCGGGAGTGAAAACGCCCATTCCGGATATTAAAGCTGCAACGTGCGCCACAACGTTCATACAGCGTGTTATACTGAGACACAATACACCATCATACTTGCATTCTGATAGAGGAACAAATTATTTATCTCAGCTTATGAGAGAAGTTTGCAAACAATAAGGAGTGAAACATACGCATTGTACCAGTCGTCACCCACAGTGCAACGGTCAGTCTGAACGAATGATGCCTTTCATCACTCAAACGTTGTCCAAGTATTTAGATGCAAATAATCAAGATGAATGGGATAGATTTGTACCATTTGTACAGGCGATTTACAATAACAGCCCATGCCTTGATTCAACAGAATATACCCCTTTCTTTTTGAACAATGGGTATCACCAAAAATCATTTCTTGGAAACGAATTTGAGTTACAAGCGACAATAAGTCATGGCGCTGCTGACTACATCACAAAAATGTTAGCTCGACAACTAGCAACAGTTATCCTAGAAGATAGGAAAGAAGCAATGAAAAGAAGATCGGAAAAACTGGCGAACGAACCAAATTTTTCAGTAGGTGACACAGTGTATCTGTACAATCCCGATATTAAAACAGGGAACAGCAAAAAGCTTAGTCGCCCATGGACAGGTCCGTATTACATCTTAGAGAAACTGTCAAACATACATTTTCGTGTACGCCGCATATCTGACGGTAAGCTCTTGCACAACAAAATACATATTGATCGCCTAAAAAGGGGTTTTGTACGATCTAATCCAGGTGAGTATGTTTTGGACAATACTGATGGTGAACAGCTAAATGGATACCAGACAGGCGACAACACCAGTATCAGTGTGCCTGATATGGCTGACGGACAAGCGAATGACAATGATCAAATTACGGATGACCATAAACAGACACCGACTGATGATCAGGTACAGGCTGAGCATGGGGAAAATATCAATGATAATGATCATGGGACTAGGCAAGGTCATGATGACATTTACTATGAAGTTGAAAAGATACTAAGAAAACGCTACCCTTATTCTAAGGGAGTTTGGCAATAAAGAGTCAAATGGCTCACATTTGATAGCTCTTACAACTGCTGGGTAGACCTTGCCGATCTTTCACCCAAGTGTAAAGAGTATGCAGAGAAAATGCATGAGAAAATCCCTTCAGATAAGCCCAGTAATAGACGATCATAAGCAATGATTTATTTGTTGTTCTGTCATGCGTATACAAGCTTGCCGAATACATTGTATATCGTATATACACATGTAAATCCAATATTTGTTTGTGCATTTATTCCATGTGTATACAAGCTCGCCAGATACATCACACGTATATCCAATATTTGTTGTGCATTTATTCTATTATTGTTCTTGATGTATCAAATATTATAACTGTGGATGTACTCTGTTGTCATTAATGTTAATCGATTATACGCATGAGTACTGAATGAATTAATTTGCTAACGCATTATCAATGTTATCCAATGATGGATTGCTGCAAAAACCTAGCATACACTTCAACACTGTAACACATATACTGGTTAGTTTAACACCTTTAGGGCTTATAGTCATGTTTGAGGTCATGTTCGATACCACAAAGCTATTTCTTACTTTTGTATGCTACAAATGAATTGAAGCAGTTACTTTAAAAACAGGTTTGTATTAATATGCAGTATAGTATCAACTGTATGCTACCGAATGTACTGTTATGTCTGTTTGTGCACTTAATTAATTTGTTCAGGCAGTAAGCTTGATGAATACTGATGGATGAGAAATGTAATTTTTTTTAGATAACCATGCCATTTTATCAATATGTTAATGTGTATCAACGTAGAAGAGACAGTAATACTACTAGTATATACATAGTATTTATAGTATGTTGTTTAGATTTGTTAGTGTTTCTATATCCCACACCATATATTTGCTTACATCAATTTGCCGGTGTTTGTATTGAAAAGCCCTTGAGCAGTGCGGAGTCTGCTTGATTATTCTGTAGGGACGAATCCAGTTCTTTTCACTTATAATCATTTGATTTAGACCTTCGTCCTTTATATACATGTGTATAGATATATTCTATGGTTATTTAACAAGTTCAGGTTGCTCAGGGTGAATTAAAAATCACAAACTTTCACAATTAATTTGTTCTATGAATGTCAACATCTAGATAAAATTATATTTCTGTATATGTTCATATGTTCGAGTGTAGCACACAACTAAAGCGCCGGGTAATGCTACGTGTCATACCGAAAGACGAGTGAAAACGAGGCAATGGGTGAGGCCGCTCGGGCCTGCTGGACAGCTATTGGCAGTCAGGTCAAGAGGGTGAAATTATAAAAATGCACCATGAGACGAAGTGATATCTCAATCAATAATATGGAACTTATACTTTGTGTTTTGTGCTAATTCCCCTCATCCGTAGCAACTTGGTTGTGTCGGTTGGCGTCGCCTAGCGCTTCGTGTAGTGTATAAAATGTGTCGCGCGTCAAACTCCACAGCACGATCCGTGTCGAGTTGTGTCGGGAATAAGCCGACGCAACTCGACACGGCCTTCCATCGCACGACAAATCGAACATGCTCGATCGTGTCGCGCGGCCCGCGATGCAAAGCTGACACTCTCCTCGTGTCGTGTGCTTCTCCACGACGTGTATTGTTACCTGGTCCACTGCCACGACACAAGCGGACGTCGTGGTTCAGCCCTTTAAGCTGTGACGTCAGGAACAAGAGCTCATGTCGCAATCTAAAGCTTTGACGTTAGAACCAGGGGACCCAGTAACAGATTATTACTATATGAAGTCAGAACCATAATATCCTCTAATAATCTGAAGCTATTATGTTAATACCAGAAGAATAAAAAATGCAGGAATTTTACGTCAGTACCAGAATATTCATTAAAATTTCAAAACTGAATTTTCGGACCAGGATGTTTTAACCTTTTAAAGTAAAATCACTAGCCTTTTACACATTTATATTTGTGAGACTTTTGAATTATTGCCTTTCACGGATATGAATACCAACAGGACACCAAAAAGTTGCTTTTACAATGACAGTGCCACCTACATAAAAAAGTATTAAATTAAGAAATGACCCCGGTTTTGGACAAATCCACCTTTAGAGGGACAGTTAATGTAGGCTATTATAGAATACACTGTGGGATTTGTATTAAATGTCACCAGTTGTTTTTGAACAATTATTTGTTTCTAGTATACCAGCAAATGGATAAACTGTCAAGTCACCGGGTCCTTTGAGACATGGCTAAAAACAAGTGGGCCCTGTAGGACCCCCAACGGGAGCCCCAGTCACTGACTATGTATACAGTGTATGACAGATGTAAATCAAAAGTGTCTCATAACATCACTGTTTACTTGTATATCCAATGATGAAGTGTCAGAATTGTCATTTTGTTCAGTTCTCTTCGGGAGGTACACTCAGTAGACAGTTAGTTTTGGGAACGCGACTTTCTCATTGTTTTCTGTTTACAGATATAACATGTTTGTTTAAATAAGCTTGTATATTATCACATATGATGAAAAATATGACTGATTGTCTGACAGTTTATAATGGTCTGTATGTTATATTATAGGGATCACTTAGAATACAAATCCTGTTGACATTTTGTAGAAATAAGATTAATAATATTGGAGCAGCCTAACAATGACAATAGCTCATCTTTAAATTTTTATGATGTGTATATTTTATTTGTGTATTTATATCAAATGCTCTCTCTCTCTCTCTCTCTCTCTCTCTCTCTCTCTCTGTATATATATATATATAAATATATATATATATATGTTATATATATGTGTGTATGTATAGATAGGCTTTACATGTACACATGCGTTTATATGTATAGATAGGGTTGAAATCCGCTGAAAAGTTCTTTTCAGTGTCGTAACGACTTAAAATTTACGGTTTTTATTTTAGTTTAGCATTTAATATAAAATATTGCAAAATAAGCTGAAGCGAACCAAATTGTCTACTTATTCTCATTCCATTCATAGTTAGTTTTGACGACATTCAATATTTTAGCGAGAGATCAACATAAACAATATTAATCAGACGGTTTCCTTGAACAATAAATTAATAAAATTAATAAGGTTTGATGGATGTTTTCGGCTGGAGCATTTATCATCTGTCTCAAATGTAAATTAATTGTTCATGATTTAAATTAAATTGATGAATATGATACTTAATGTTATTAATGTTCTAATTAAAGTGTATAAATGAAATTATTCTGCATTTTACGTGACAGCCACGGAAGGATTTACGAGAATCTTTACTGTGCTGTACATATGATTGATGATAAAGTGCTTCATAATTAAACAATATGTTACGTATTTGAAATAGATTTAATATCTGTAACGACTGTAAGTATTTTGGCTTTAATGTAATTACTGTAATATGCCTTTTTTAAACAAACTTCCTGTTCATTTCTTATATCTATATGGCATGGTAATACATGCAAATATATGCAATTTTTTCCCTGGAAAATTGCATTTTTTGGCCATTTCGAATCCAAAATATTATGAAATTTCATTCCTTTTTTTGCTTAAATTATCTTCTGGGTACAGCCAACACCAAAGAATTATTTATAATAATACAATAGAAGATGATTATACAAAAATCGACATGAATTTCGGGAGTCTCATTTGTTATTGTTTTTCATGAATTAAAAGTCAATTTTGGTAACACAGTACTAGTACATAGATCTGAGAGATAATCAGCTTTCGTCGTTGACTTGTAATAATACTTCAACTTTTAATGATATTTAATTTTATTTTTCCCACAAAAGGACCATTTTTTTTAAATTGATTGTAAATCAAAATATTTTTGTAAATCCACAGAGATAATCATCTTTCGTCGCTGACTTACAACAAGCCACAGCTTTTAAGTGAGAATAAATTCATAATGATATTTAATTATTTTTCCCCACAAAAGGGTCATGATTTCTGTAACTGATTGTTAATCAAAAGTATTTTATAAATCAATGGAAATTCCGTGTCGGTTGCACTAAATTATCAATACTATTCTTCCTACAAGCAACCAAAATGTTTGTCGCCTTCGCCTGGACCTTTGATCGTCCCACAACCTCAGTGTGTTTGTTTCAAGGTCAACTCTGGCCACACCATTAAGACGGGCTGTTTTAATGAAAGTAATTTATAGGTCAAAGACGGACAGCCTTTGAGATAAACCGCGGTGTAAACTTGGGAAGTACCGTGGCATATCGCGAGATCTCGTCGGTGATTTACTTAAAAGATTCTGTGGCGCAATCCTGTGATGTATGACCTTAGAGTACCGAGACTTCCGGATTGATTTGACCCTCTCACCAGGTCAAAGGTAATGTGTATCTCTGTTACCGTAAGTACACTCCGGGAACGCATGTAGTCCCTTGAAGCGTTATTGTCATGCCATTGATGAAGCCTGTACCTGTCACAGACAGTTAAAATATTGGAGGAACAAGCCACAGGACATATTGGAGGGAGCACCTAATGACCTCTATTCAGACCAATCATAAGCTTGATTATACTGTCCGCTCATAATTTCTCCTGCGACCACCAGAGCGCTTGCTCTCACTCATATGAACTTTGAAGATTTGGCATTCCGGAATATATTGAATAAAAAACTCATCCAAACACCAGTATCACGAATTTATTTTTTAAAATAAGGTTTAATGTCTGAAATAAAATATTGGACAGTGAATCAATTATCAACCATCTGGGATAATTATCTAAACCAACACTGAAACCATAAAACATTAAATCAAAATTTTTGTTAAAATACATTGTGTTTTGATATTTGCCTGCTCCTTGATCATCCTATTTCTCAAGTTCAGTCATAAAATCAAATAAGAAAAGCCTTTTCGAAAGAACACTGTTAACACCCCCCCCCCCCCCCCCTTGCCAGAACGGGAGTTACCCCCTCCCCCCTCCCAATACCAGAACGGGTGTTATCAGAACAACAAGAGCGGGTGTCGCATGTTAAAATTTGGAGCTGGATGCACAATGTTATATACCACGCTCTCATTTGTCTAATTAAAATTCTTTGCTCTGTGTTCACCCTGATGTTCCAACCCTGAGAACCTGGCTATACAAAGCAGCGGTTACTCGAAAATATGTCTGGGACGACTGCAGTTTACAACCGCTGCGTGAAGAGTTTTTAGTTTTTACAAAATTTCCATACCGCCAAAATACGGAACTGGCGGTCTGTGAGACATAAGTATTCGCTGAGATGATGTTGTATCACAGAGTAAGCCTATGCTTTTGTACCCGCATTGTAAACCATATATTTAACATTAGTCCTGGGACCAATTCTCAGAGAGGCTCTAAATTTCGAGTTTGCTGCACCCCCCCCCCCCGTCATAATTAGGTTAAGCCCCAGACAAACAAAATCCCTTCAAAGTGGTGTCTGTAATTTCGGTGAACAAGAGAGAGAGCACAAGGTCACATGACACTTGCTGACATCATATGGAGCTGATTCATCATTTCTTTATCCTACAGCATGCATTTATACTGTTGTGGATTCCGGTTTATTTAAGCTCTTTTTTTTACTTCGTTTTTAGTGTTACTTATGTATGAGAGTGAGGTTCCGACTGAAAGATCGCCGGGACCAAGCTGGTACGAGACAGGAAACAGCGGCTGTGATCTTTCGCCTCTGATCAGATTGGCTGTGATCCGTCTCTTGTGCTTCCTGATTAATATGCAATTGATGGGAACACAGGGCGCGGGCTAATACCTCATAAACACTCCATCAAAATCTGGGTCTTAGAGAGTTAACTGTGATTGCCGAAAGCGTTTGGGTCTATCTGAAGAGAATATCTCCCGAGGCTACCTGTCGCACAGACTTTTTAGATCTGAGAAACTTTTTTTATTTGTTCTGGATATTTGTACTAGACAACCTCTTATTTCAGAGGTATTGTGAGCACAGAGAGAGTTAAATACGTGACTGGCCGAATTATATTTTTGTTCAATAACTTAAAAAAAAATTTAATAACAGCGCCGGATTTACCTTTTGTCTAAGCTGGCCACAGTCTTTGTTCTCATACTTAAATTCAGCAAGATGGCATAAAAAAGTTAAATTTTCCTTTCATAGGACTTTTCTTTATTTGTTTGTCTGTTAGCAACATCACTCAAAAAGTCATTAACGGATTTTGATGAAAATCTTCCGAATACCTCGGCAATTATAAAAGGAACAATTGATTTAATTTTGGGGGCACCGGATCATCATCTGGATTCAGGATTTTTCTTTTGGAAAGATACTGCATTTCTGACAAAGTCATATGGGGGTAATAAGCTGCTTTGGCGGAGGTCTGCACTCTCTGAGTGCTAATTTCTAATTCCATTAGTAACAATGAAAATCTGGAACAAAATCATGTACATGTATAAGCAGAATCCAAACTGCAGGAACATATTGACTGGAGTACCGAACGCGCTCACCCTTGGTAATACTTATACTATTTAGTACCAGAAGTTAAGAAAACAGTTTACTGCCGACAGTAAATGGAATTGCACTTGGATATCCTTGTTTTGGAGGATTACAATCATTTGTAAACTTATTTTATTTTGGTAACAAATTTATAAACGACATTTTCATCAGTTCTTCTGTTCTTCTTTCTTTGAATAGATAAAAAGTGATGAAGGGGTTTATACTTATAATTAGATGTTATTTATTTGAGGTCTCTAAGACAAGGGCTTCCAATAGTGTGAATCCGGCAAATTTTCACAAGAATGTTCCCAACTGGCATGAGCAAATGTAATTTACAGTATAAACTATATGTATTGGGACTGAAGGTGTACTTACATGCATAACTTTAGAAAATGGGCAGTCGACAAGCGACTACAGGTATCCGCCAAATCACAGAGGCATGGGTAAAGTAAGGCATTCAATGCTCCTGACATGACATGACTCCAAATTTGTGGCATCAGAGATGCCGATTAAACTCATCATATAAGTGCAATTTTCTCCAAAGACAGATCTACAAGTGGGTACGAGATGAAATTGATTGTAGGTGGTCCAAGCAGTAAGAAGTAATGATAAATCATTCCAAGATCTATTGACATGCACCTTTTAAGGTGAATACATCAAACAACTCCTGAGAAAGAGGCAACATATTCTTTGGAAATTAAAAGGTAGATAGCGCCACCTGTCAGGTCTATGATGAATGTACGCTATGTAAAAAAATGTTATAGGTGGCGCCACCAGGCTTGTGTGCAAGATAGAGGTATCCAAAATCGGTGGACATGTGAAATTTCAGACTGATACATTAAACCAGTCCTTAGATAAGGGCATGAACGTAGTCTTACAATACGTGATTGTAGGTGGCTCCACTTGTCTTGTAAATGAGAAATCTACCCAAGACGGATGTACATGCAAAATTTCAGGCAGAGATACCAAACCACTACTGATAAAAGCGCCTGAATGTATTCAACAAAAACATAAAGGCAGGTGGGCCACCTGTCTGGTCTACAGCCAAGCTATCCAAGACAAATAAACATGCAAAATTTCAGGCTGATACATGCATCCACTTCTGAGATATGATTGATTTTCACCCTAAGCTAACGACCGATGGACGCAATTTTAGATGGCGCCACCAGTCTTACGGCAAACCCATTCCTGAGAAAACAGCATCAATGTAATCTACAAAAACGGGAAGGCAGGTGGCGCCAGCTGTCTGGTCTACAGAGATATGAGCAATTTCCATTCAAAGCAAACGAATGCATGAACGCCACGCGATACCGAGTGAAGATGGCGCCTCGATGGTATGAGCTGAAGGTATCCAAGATACACAGATGCCATTTCAAGGAACTACAACCCAGACGCATCGGAGTGTGAGCAATTTTAAAGAATAATAGTACGCGGGTGGTTCTTCGTCCATTTTTCCGAATGCTTTTTAGCTCAGCTGACTGAAAGTCATCTGAGCTATAGCGATCACTCTTTGTCCGTCGTCCGTCTGTCCGTTTGTCCGTCCGTTAACCAGGCACAAATCGTAACCGCTGGACCTAGAACCTTGTAACTTGAGATTCTGAGAGGTCCATGAAAAATCTCCTTGGAAACCAGAAATTAGGTCTCTGTTACCCATATCCTTCGAGCTATGGGGCCCCAAAGTACCCCCCAGAAAAGTCAAAAATTTCATACAAAAACATCAATATCTCATTAACTACATCACTGATGGTCATGATTTTTTGCATACATATTGATCATGAGATGTTCCATAAGTTTTTGCAGACTGGTGGCGCCACCTGTATTTTTCGATTTTTTACGAATTTTTTTCTCTATTTTTGAGACCTTTAAAAATGTGAACATCTGTTAACAAGGCACAAATTGTAAAGACTGGACCTAGAATCTTCATTCTTGAGACATTGAGAGGTCAATGAAAAAATGTCCATGGAAACCAGAAATTAGGTCTCTGTTACCCATATCCTTCGAGCTATGGGGCCCCGAAGTACCCCCCAGAATAGTCAAAAATTTCATAAAAAACTTCAATATCTCATTAACTACATTACTGATGGTCATGATTTTTTTGCATGGATATTGATCATGGAGTGTTTCATCAGTTCTGCAGACTGGTGGCGCCACCTGTATTTTTTCAATTTTTACGAATTTTTTTCTCTATTTTTGAGACCTCTGAAGATGCAGTCATCTGTTAACAGGGCACAAATCGTAACGACTGGACCTAGAATCTTCTCTCTTGACATGCAGAGAGGCCCATAAAAAGTCTCCTTGGAAACCTGAAATTAGGTCTCTGTTACCCATAACCTCTGAGATATGGGGCTCCGAAGTATCCCCCCCCCCCACAAGAATAATGGAAAATTTGATACAAAAGTTCAAGTAACTGATCAACTATTGCATTGATCACCATGATTCTTTGCATTGATTTTGATCATGGGGTGTTTCATCAGTTTCTGCAGACTGGTGGTGCCACCTGTATTTTTTCGATTTTTACGTGTTTTTTTTTTTCTCTATTTTTGAGACATTAAAAGATGCGGTCATCGGTTAACAGGGCACAAATCCTAATGAATGGACCTAGAATCGTCTCTCTTGACATGCAGGGAGGCCCATGAAAAGTCTCCTTGGAAACCTGAAACTAGGTCTCTGTTACCCATAACCTCTGAGCTATGGGGCTCAGAAGTACCCCCCAGAATAATGGAAAATTTGATACAAAAGCTCAAATATCTGAACAACTATTGAATTGATCACCATGATTCTTTGTATGGATATTGATCATGGGATGTTTCATCAGTTTCTGCAGTCTGGTGGCGCCATCTGTATTTTTTCGATTTTTACGAATTATTTTCTCTATTTATGAGACCTTAAGATGGGGTCATCTGTTAACAGGGCACAAATCGTAACGCATGGACCTAGAATCTTCTCTCTTGACATGCAGGGAGGCCCATTAAAAGTCTCCTTAGAAACTTAGAAAAAGGTCTCTGTTACCCATTTTCTTCGAGCTGTGGGGCTCCCAAGTACCCCCCAGAATGATGGAAAATTTGATACAAAAGCTCAGATGTTAACCTAAGTCATGCAACCTTATAGCCTATTTGTCTAAACATATAACATCTGACCTGAAATATTCTATGAATATTTATTATGCTGTACAAAGTCAACTAATGTTTATGTATACATAAGATTATTCCAAAAATAAGATTTCTGTATTCTGATTTTGCATTCACTAGCCATCTATTAATATTCAGAATATATTGATACAAAAAAGTTAATATATTAGCATGAAAAACACTTTGTTCAACAAAATAACTATTTGCTAACTGATAAAAGTATCTATAAATCTCTTTCACATAGTAACAACACCAGATCTTATCAACACCTTTAGTCTCTATAAATAGCCTTCACACAATCCCAACATCAGTTCACATCAAGATTCTAGACATCCATAAATATCTTTGGCATGATGGCAAGATTACAAGTGGACCACATGTTTTAACCTTCAACTGTTCCTACAACTTGGTATGCATTTTCATGGTAAGTTAAGTGTTTTATTTTAAACCAGTCAATACAAATTTATATGTAAAATGTCGCTTTATCAGCAGAAATCCTGAAACCCCATAAAACTGATTTCATGCCAATCTGTCCTCCAGTGTGACATAACTCCTCTACACACATATCACCCAAGCACTAAACCTGCTGTTTATTCCATTACACATGTTTCCATGAGGCCTTGTCGTTTTACACTAGAAAAAATATAGTTGTTCCATTTTCTCAACACCAGGTTATGTGCTCAAGTTTGGTATGTTGATTTATCATTTATTCATTGTCTGTGCATTCCAGAACAAAAAAAAACCTTGCAGTTCCACTTTATTTCTAGTCTGTATGCGCAACATGCTGTTACCAGCAAAATTTAATTCTTGCAATACCAGTTAAAACTAATGTCTGATTACTACATATTCATTAGATTTTGCATGCAAAACATGCTTGTAATTCAAGTTCAGCTGAGCGTCATGGCCCATGGGCCTCTTGTTAAAAATGTACGCACTCTCCGAATTCTAGTTGTTCCAGCAAAATGTGTACCAGTTCTGACACGTCGAGCATAGGAAAGATCGGTGCATTACCGCACATTGGTAATACGCACATTAGTAATACGAGATTGTCAGCATTTCCTGAAAAAATAATAGTTTGTGTGCATAAACTGTTTCGATACAAGGGCACAAGTTAATGTTATGTCTCTTTCTACTCGTGGCAAGTATCAGTCACCCTGTTTCTTTATACAGTAAACTGTGACTGGCACCTCTACGTGATCCAGTTATTATTCGTCATGCACTTAACTGTACTAACTTATATGACTCTGCTTTAGTGGTCTAATGAACGTTAAATAAAGTCTTCCTAAGGATCAACTGTCAAATTTGTACAGGTAACTACTTATAAGAAATATATTCTTTTATTGGCCTCATTACATATATAGTCTATGTGGTCTAATAGGGTACATTTATCATTTAAGAACAAACCTACATGTGTATGAACCGCCACTTCCTATACCTCGTGATCTCAAATAAGGGTATCTTCCTGCGTCACATGTTTCGAGGCGAATGTTAGTTTTTATGTGAATTAAAAGTGACATACCACTTCTCAGCCAAGTTTCGTATCCTTACACTGTCAGCATTTAGACATTGAGCCAAATGTTCAATGTCATTTCTTGTAATAATAGCGAAACGTCATCAGCAAATAACCTGATGTTTGTTTCAACTTGTGGTGCCATGTCATTTATGTATACTAAAATAAAGTGGTCCAAGAGGGATCCCTGAGGAACTCCAGCTGAGATGTACCTATGGTCTGACGAGCTCCCGTTCAGTGAGACACGTTGTTTTCTATTTGTTAATCAACTGTAGAACCATCGAAGTGATTTTCTCCAATACCTGTGCGTTATAATTTATACTGCATGCTCTCATGCCGTACTCTGTCAAAAGCCTTGGATGCATCCAGAGCTACGAAATTGACAATTTTCCCCTTGTCTACAGATTCTGTGATTATGTTGTAAACATGATTGGTACACATAATTATGTTCACATAATTGGTACACATAATTATGTTCACATAAATGGAACACATAATCATGTTCACATGATTTGAACATGATTGGTTCTCAGAAGAATAACTTGGTTTATAGGAAGATTGTACACTTATTGTTTTGCAGAGTGTACCCTTACAATAAATTAACTCGCAGCCAGAATATTAAAACATGTTTAAACACGCTTCGTTCAAATAGCTTTGCTACACTGCTAAGCATAAAAATGGGACCAGTTCTGTGTACATATAAGGGCTAAGTTCGTTAAATTCTGTCTTTAGGTTGGAATAAATAGTTTATATACTGCTGGTCGCGGAGGGCCCCCGACCCTCGTTTTTTACCTTCATTCTGTATTGCTAATACAATGGTATTATCTATCTATACATATATGCTTTCAGGGGCCCGTGATACTGACAACACTTTATTCGATAACCTACTTGTCCCGAGTGTCAATCAATTAATCAATCTATACCAGTGCCAGTTAAACACATGGAATAGTCGCGCTGCAGCTCATGGGGCGGGGGGGGGGCAGTTTTTATAAAAAACCTTCAGAAGCTTATAGTCTAGTAAGTAGGTCTATGGTGCCTTTACAATTGCTTTAACATCTACCGAATTTATGTGGGCAATTTAATTCATAGTTTTAATCATCTGTTGGGATTATTAGAATACTAATGATTAACTATGTTTATCCAAATAACGGTAACGTGAAGTGTGTGTAATTAAATCAGGTTAATCAGGACCTGGACAGCTGAGTGGTAAAACGCTCGGCTCTCTCCACTAGCAATCCGGGTTCGATTCCCGGCGTGGCTATGAGAGTAGGTTGTAGTTGCCCGGGTCCTCCGGTTTCCTCCACCCTTACCGACTACCGAGGGCTTACATCCGAGCCATGGAGAATGCCTTGTATTAGTTATTATAACTAGTTGTACAATCCATGTAAAATAAATAAAGTTTATATTTAAATCAGGTTAAAATGCGCTAAACTGTGTAAACGAGTAACTTATTGCATACACCAATATCAGAATATGTATGTTTATTAAGGTAAGTCGTACTACACTGGGCTACGATAAAATAATGAAAAAAAAAATCCAAAATATTGTCAATCTTTCATGGATGGCAACTGGCAACAACATACTTCAGATAATAAAATATGATTGCGTGTTACGGAGGTTGTGACGTGACGTTATCACATGTATTATTGATGGTTATTCTTGGCGTGGGGCATTCTGTGTCCATTCCTCATTTTATCCTTTGATGTTTTCCTGTGGGCCTCATCAGGAAGTTGCCCTAGCAACCCTTTGGTCGGCGGAACTAGATGACTTAGTCGATGGGTTGACAACCAGAAACGAACCAAACCGAACAGCAGAAATTTAATTAAAGTCCTTTCAAACCTGTGTCAAGCTTGTTTTCTTGCCCCTTGGTGACGGTACCATGTGCCAGTATGTAGTTTATTAGCATCATGAAATGTTTAATAAAATGATAATGTTTGGTTAAGTATTATTTATTTTTACGTTGGGTTATTATACACTTATCAGCATGAATGCTGGGTCATAACTCAGTTGTAGCAACCACTTGGCTCTATCATTTGTTTAAGGAAATATGGGAAGACATTTTAGGAGCAATATTGAACTTAAATGGCAGGATCTTTCCATTAACATTAAAAAGGACCTATTTAATATTTGAGTGAATTCATAGAATAACAAGCAAAAACATAATGACAACCTTCAGCAATGTCAAAATGTTTAAGACTAGACAGACTAGAATATGAGGAACGAAGCTCAAATATATGAAACCATGCACTAAGTTAAATAAAAGTAGTCACTTAAATAAGAAATCTTTGATCTGCCGTAGTGTATTTATTTAAAGACTTTAAATTACATCCATAATAATCTATCTACCTTGACCTATGCTCAGTTTTTTTTTACAGCTATCGTAACCTCGAATTTACGCCGTGGCTACCAAGTTCCACAGGTATAGCCGGAGAGTTCATGTACATGGAATCAAACGCATGTTCCGAGGTAGGAAACTGTTTATTCCTTTTAATTGTATTCTAAAATATAACGCGCTGTTAATTTAAGGCCATGGTGTCTAGATCATGAAATAAAGGTCTCCCCGCTTGTTATTTTGGGTTATCATAGATCCTATGAATATTAGGGCTGTATCAATATACCGATATATCGATACATATCGATACGTCATGTCGATACAGTTACTGGTACGCTTTGCATGCTGTATCGTCGTATCGATAAAACAGCTCACAAATAGACATACAGATCATACAACCCTAGCCTAAACTATAATCTGAGTTATAAATACAGCTTAAGCAACTTTTTATTTCTTATATTGACATTTTAAGAAATTTAAGTATTCCATGACAATGATAGACCAATGTTTCGGTCTTTATTATATGTTAACGAAAAAAAATTATCCACAGAACTTTTAATCAGAAATGATATACAAAGAAAAATGAAGCTGATCGTCAAGACGGATAGGGTATCATAAGTATATCGCTAAACGTACTGTAACTGATCAAGCAAACCAATGCCTAGCCCCGAGAGGGCCTATCCATACCTGCGGGCCCCCGCGCGGGTACTGCGCGGGTCCCGCACGGTTTAAATCCAACAAGGGTGTTATTGTCCCCTTTCCATACGTGCGTCAGTTAGTATAAATGTTTACACTGAATATTTTCTTAACACATTTCACTAAAATTTGAAAAATCATGATTATTAGTGCATGCGTTTATCCAAACTAACGGTTCACCCGCATTCGGGGACCCTCACATATGTGAAGTGAATATCCGCATGTATGGAAAGGCACCATAATGAATATGCCTTGACTTCTGTTTTACTTTAGCATGAAGCACCAATAGCTTGGTTCTCTTTAGTAAATTTAAACAAACATCGTTTGGATAACAGGCAAGATTGATAAGTGAATTTACTATTGTTTTAATGGTTAGAGTGAACTTTTGGTTGCAAAATAAGAGAAATTATATCACGAATTTTCATATTTTTACAAACCAAATATATCCGATGCCGCAATAAAAAGTTCAATGGTTACAAAATAACCAATATAACGGCTGGCAGATAATTTGCCATGCAAACAAACAGACGGATGGACGTCCTGCGGAGGGAGATCGCAAAGACTTAGCTGTTTGATGGTCAACAGAACATTCACAGAGTTTTCACAAATCAATCCAAATTTATATTTTCTATATCCATATCAATAAAAATCAAAGCAAGAAGTTCATCGGTGCGGTATTGTCATCAGTAAAACGACTACCGGTATTGAATATATGCCGAATATTCCTGTAATCAGGTCAAAGGGGACCCACAGACCTATAGGGCCATATCTTTTTGATTGAAATATTCATAAAACACTATATCAGTTATTCCCCAAGGCCTGTGTATTGGTCTTATGATTTAAGTCTCAATAACTGTATTCCAAAACGGTCAATATCAGTCGCCCTGAGGGTACATAACGATTTCTTCCTCCATTTATTAAGTATTTATCTCGACAGATAGCGGGCAAATGGATCTCAATCTATGCTCCCCAGATTGCAGGCATTTGTAATTTACTTGGTCTATCTTTTAGCAGTTTGTATAATTGTGCTATGGATAGCTCGGTCCTTTAGGGAATATTAAACCAATCTTAATAATCATTAGATTATAATTGTGTTTCTTTTGCGTGATCTCTAGATTACCTAACTCCTTCCAATAATTATCACATTTCTTTTCAGATGTATCAGTTAGCCATGTATTAGTTCTGCTGAATATCTTAACAACATTTTCAGTAAAAAAATTATTTATATTGATCTATTCGTTAAAGGCATGGATGTCTTTATTGTGGACGCAATAAATAACCTACTTAAACGTGCGGGTATGTTACTGCTGTATATGGGTTTGAATACCAATAATCAAGTCCAGTGTGGAGACACGTGTTTATTCAACTCCAAACGGCCATGTTGTTCTTGAAACAAATAACCGTAAAGTCACCTTAAAATATGAAGTTATGCTAGTGTCCTGTATGAGGCAGCACTTGATAGAGTGCAGACCATTTCTACTGCAATGATTAGGGTACTCGAATTTTCCTGCACATGTCTCCACTTTTCTTCCTTTATGGCACATATCAGTACAAATCTATGAAATTCGCATGAACAGTTGCCAATTAACCAACCTAAAAGTAGCACTACTCTTTACTTACTGGTTCAATTTATCTTCAAGGTTGGGGGCATGACAAGGAATCGGAAGGATATCAAAAGTTGGGTTTTTTATAAAGACACATACACACATATATATATCTATATATACATACATACATACTTATATATATACATATATATATATATATATATATATATATATATATATATATATATATATAAATATATATATATATATAGAGAGAGAGAGAGAGAGAAAGAAAGATAGAAAGAAAGAGAGATTTTTTATCTGTGTGACACATTGAAAATATATTACAATTTAGGATGAGGTTTTTAAGAACTAGGTATTATATGTTTAAAGTATAGGTTAATTATACACCGGGTTTACTTCATCTTATTTAAAAATCATATTAAACTCAGAACCACCTTTGAACGACTTTAGGCAATAAGTCTGCCTCCTGTGAGCCTCAAACGACGATCTGGCAAATTGGATTGTCTCACACGGGAGTAAAGAAGGTCGCCATTCTGTGAAAATGCCCCTTAAGATAGTGCTTTATGAGTAACATTGCGTCCATGTAAGCCGGGGTTTTGCTGAATTGTTTACATTCCTTTGCGTAATATTTCACAAAATTTAATACGGTTTTCGTTCATCAAGTTAACACTAGATGGCATAATGGTCAATCACAGATCAGTCCGATGTATCCATAATACACAAAAATTAACATTTTGAATTTTACCCATTGCACAGCGGAAACCAATGCAGAGAATACAAAATTGGTAACATATGATCTGATTTTGAATCACCCGTATTTAATTCATGCCGCAGCATTCTGTATACTTTGCATGCGATTTATTTACGATTAGGAGATTTCTCACAAGACTACATTGCAAAAAATCAAATTTCGAAGTAATAAAAGAATGAACTTTTTGTTCCAAAGGTTCTCTGTTAACAAACTTTCTTATTTTTCTATTATTACTAAATTTATGTATGTATGAAGCCCTGCAGATTGTCATTACATGGGCTTCCTCGGATGCATGTGAATAAAAAAAAAGGCCAAGATTTCTTACTTCCGATGATGGTGTAATTTGTAATCAGAGCACTGAATGTGTGGTATTGCATTGCGCACCAAGCAAAAATTTTAAACATGCGACACCCGCAAACCTGGTTTTTGAGCCCAGAGAACCTTGCCATACAAAGTTAGGAGCTGGTGCCATCTACTGGGGCCAGCTGACACGAAAATCTTTACTGTAAAGTGGTTTGATACTACAGACTTGCTTTATTTATTGGCCGCACTTACTGACACACTGGATGTGTCAATTAAGCATCAAAGAGAACATATACACTTATCTCATGCATGTTACCAGGGCAGGCAGGCAGGTCCACAAGCCCTTGATTTTTTATCCGTCTCACTAACTGGACTAGGCCTATAATGTGTTACTTACCCTAAGGACTCGTATGATATTCATATCTGCTTAATATGTTCATGATGTGCTATGTGTTTCTTTTTTATTTTCATTTTGTTGATGATTTTTTTTCTATGGAAGAGGCGAAATATTACAAGGAACCTACACCCTTACTGGGACAAGCTGACACGAAAGTTGAGTGAGTGAAAGCTTTAGGTCATGCGTGGCAGTATTTAAAGTGGTTGACACGGCAGACTTAATTTATCTATTTTGCATGGGTCCGGCATGCAACAATGGCAGGAGCGTAATGGGCATCATGCTACTGAAAATTAACAAGATCAAATGTCAATCTTTCCAACATATCATCCCTTCTTGTGCTGGGACAGGGCCACTTGATTTCGGCCAGGATCTGTGGGGGCCAGGTTTCCAAGGGTTGAGGTGACATATGGGCAAATTAGCCTACACTTTCATAGTTTCAGAAATATGGGGTTACAGTAGACCATTTGGCGACATATTGTCAATTTTTTTTTTTTCTGAGAAGATACCAACGGCGTGGTCAAAGGCGTAGTCAGGGAGGAGTGCCCTGAAAACAGGTGAACGCCACCATCGTCAATTAAACTCAGTGGCGGAAACAGGAATTGTTTTGGGTGGGGCTTATCTGTCACAGAGTGTTACTGGCATCTTAAATATGTGCAAACCTGGGATGGTAGGAAGGTAGAGTGGGGTTAGTGGGGGTGGGGGGGGGGAGACTTTGTAGCTGAGAATGAAATCCTTGCGTTGTAGTACAATCTAGCATTTAACTTATGGAATGTATAAGTATGTAATATTTATGGGCTTTCAACAAGACCTACATGCTCATGCCAAAACGGACTCAGTAAAAAAAAAAAAAAAGAAAGAATATTAAGATGTTGCAAACTCGAAGGGGTAGAGATTTGATCGTAAACGTTTTGCTTTGGGTGAGTGTCCACCAGTAAAATTTTAAGACTTATCCTACTGACCTACACATGCGTGACCAGCAATATTTTTTAGCTCAGCTGACTATAAGTCATCTGAGTTATAGTCATGGTCCTTTTTCTGTCCGTGTGGCTGTTCGGGCGTCCGTCCGTTAACAGGGCACGTTTTGAAACCGTTGGAGCAACGAATCCAAAATGTTGCATGAAGAAAGCTGTCCCCAAAATCTCCTACCATACCAAAAATTGGGTTACTAGGACTTAGTTCCTTTGATATATAAAGGAAAAACCTCAGTTTTCCATCAAACACCCTTTGTTACACTTCAAGACTGGTAAATATCAAAACCACTGACTTTGATCCGTTTTAATATGCCTAAACCTCTATACATTTGCTATGTACATGCCAGAAATTAGGTAAATTATTATTATGTTATGGGCCCGAATTTAATTAACTTTATAAAAAAATCATGAAATATATTTACTCACTCAAGACGGGAATCGGGATTTTTTTTCAGAGATATAACTTTATTTTATGAAGATTCAATTGTACACCTAAAATACAATTTGAATTTTGCAAATTTTTAAAGTTATTAGCATAAATATAAAATTAGTACCTTAAATTTTGTCCAAATGTGACCATTGTATATTTTCAGTGCTGTTGTGTTGATTTTCATGTCATGTTAACATAAGCATTTCATCTGTAATAAACTGAAATTTGAAACCAACTGATCAAAACCTGTAGATTTCCTAACTTTGCAAGCAGCATGCCAAGTATTGTTAACATTAATCCAATGGTATGCAGTGTACTAGAGCTAGCTCTCAGATCACCAGGCTTTTAAAAGTAATCACTTCACTCCTGTTCAAGCTATCTGCAGTAAATACATAAGAGTGTCCCCTCTCTCTCTCTCTATCTCTCTCTCTCTCTCTCTCTCTCTCTCTTTGTCCACCCAATTCTGTTGATAGACCTGTTCAAAATACAAGATGAATCTTATAATTTCATATTTTTATCAGCATCCATGCAGGAGTAATAACAGAGACCCCTCACTCAACCTTTATTACACAAGACAAATAAACAAGATGAATCTTATGATTTCAATGTTAAATTCATTTTTTTCTTGTTCAGACTTGTACAATTATGAAGGTTTTTTAACAAAATAAAAATCAGGATTTGAGGCCTAATATTCAAATGTGATTAAATATTAGGATTTAATGTAATTGTTTGTTGACATGTTTAGAGATTTGATAAGAAATTAATACATAGCATTTCTTTCATATATCTCAAAGTTGGTTGGGCCTTGATATGAATAACACTGTTAAACTCAGTTAATCAGGAATAGCTGATATGGCCATATAATTAGTGAAAATTTAATTACATTCGCTCATGTTTAGTTCAGCTGACTGGAAGTAATCTGAGCTATAGTGATTATACTTTGTCCGGCGTCCGTCCGTTCGTCTGTCTAGCTGTAAGTCTGTCCGTCGTCCGTCCATTAACCAGGCACAAATTGTAACCGCTGGTTCTGGAATCTTCAAGCTTCATATCTTGGGAGGTTCATGAAAAATCTCCTTGGAAACCTGAAATTGGTTCAGTGTTACCCATAACCTCTGAGCTATGAGGCTTCGAAGTACCCGCCCCCCCCCCCCCCCCAGAATAATGGAAACTTTGATACATAAGCTCAAGTATCTGAACAACTATTGCATTGATCATCATGATTCTTTTATGGAAATTGATCATGGAATGTTTCATCAGTTTCTGCCGTCTGATGGCGCCACCTTTATTTTATTAGATTTTATACGATTTTTTTTTTCTCTCTATTTTTGAGACCTCCTAAGATGCGGTCGTCTGTTAACAGAGCACAAATCGTATCGACAAGACCTAGAATCTTCTCTCTTGACATGCAGCGAGGCCAATGAAAAGTCTCCTTGGAAACCTGAAATTAGGTCTCTGTTACCTATAAACCCTGAGCTAAGGGGCTCCGAAGTACCCCCCCCCCCCCACCCCAAAAAAAAATTATGGAAAATTTGAAACAAAAGCTCTTAACAACTATTGCCTTGATCACCATGATTCTTTACATGGATATTGATCATTTGTTCTTGCAGTCTGGTGGCGCTACATGTATTTTTCCAAATTTACGGATTTTTTTCTCTATTTTGAGACCTCTTAAAATGTGGTCATCTATTAACAGGGCACAAATCGTAACAACTGGACCTAGAATATTCTCATTTGATATGCAGTGAGGCCCATGAAAAGTCTCCTTGGAAATCTGAAATTAGGTCATGATCCCCATATCTTTCAAGCTTTGGGGCTCCGAAATATCCCTCAGAATAATGGAACATTTGATACAAAGCTCTAGTATCTGAACAACTAATGCATTGATCACCATGATTTTTTGCAAGAATATTGATCATTGAGAGCTTCGTCAGTTTTTACAGACTCCGCGTGCCACCTGAATTTTCAATAATTCTTACACATTTTTTTCCTCTAATTTGAGACCTTTAAAGATCATGTGGTCTCCTGTAACAGGGCACAAATGGTTAAAATTGGACCTTAAATCTTCTTAATTGACATCTAAGGAGGTCCATGAAAAATCTTCATGAAAACTTGAAATTAGGTCTCTGTTACTCATATCCTCTGAGCTATGGAGCTCAGAATTAGCCCCTACCCCCCCCCCCCCCCCCCCAAATAAAAAAAAGGTTACAAAAGCTCCAGTATTTGAACACAGTTGATGTTTTGATCACCATGATTCAGTGCATGCATATTCAACAAGGACTGTTTCATCAGTTCCAGCACACTGGTGGTGCCACCTGGATTCTTTTTCGATTTTTTCTCTATTTTTGAGACCTTTAAAGATGCAGTCGTCTGTTAACAGGGTACAAATCGTAACCATTCAACCTAGAATCTTCTTATTTAGAATAAAGAGACGTCCATGAAAAATCTCCTTGTAAATCTGAATTTAGGTCTCTGTTACCCATATCCTTTGAGCTTTAGGGCTGTAGTCACCCTTCAGTATAATTAAACATTTTATATAATACCTCCAGTTTCTGAACAACTAATGAATTTACCACCATGATTCTTTGCATGCACATTCATCATGGAGTGTTTTATCAGTTGCTGCAGACTAGTGGCATCACCTGGATTTTTTTTCAATTTTTTTGCATTTTCTTGAGACCTTCAAAGATGTAGTTGTCTGTTAACAGGGCACAAATTGTAACCATTGCACCTAGAATCTTCTAATTTGACATCAGGGGAGGTCCATGAAAAATCTCCTAGGAAATCTGAAATTAGGTCTCTGTTACCCAAGTTGAATGGTTTTACCACCTACAAAATTTGGAATGACATTTTTTTCATGGTCACAAAAACATGCAGTTGTCCAACCATCGGCCCCCATCCCGTCAGGATTTATTACTGTCACATTCCAGTCACTACGTTATAACAAAGAAAAACCCCCCGAGAACACTTTTATTTTTTATTCATACATCTGAGCTAAGGCCGTATATGTTATATTCAGATAAAAGTACAGTATGTAGCCTCTATAGTTATGTACATATTCCGAATCATAGGAGTCACCATTGTAACAAAAGAAAATTGGAACTGCCTCAACTGTCCAGTTACACACAGGAGCATTTACTATTCATAAGTCACTGCTGTTTCTTTACTGGACAATAATTTTATAATTTGTAAATCATGAAGAGAAAGGCAATCGCATTTTTCTACGGATACAGAGGAATATTTTGGAACTTATGATAAATTTCAAAATGTTAGTCATACGCAAAACATAAAACACGGGATATACACAATACATTTATAATACAAAATAAAACACATTTAAATGTGAATAGAATCCCTCGATTGGTGTTTTAATAAAATCCTTTGCAGACCGATTCCTTCAGATATTTCCGAAACTTTTCACCCATGACTAGATAAAGCATAAAATTGATCAGTGGATATCCCATTAGTGTAAAATCATAAATGAGTTGAAATGTATCTTTGAAATAAACCAGTTCCTCTAAATCTGCATCAGGAGTCTCCTTGATATATAGATATAGATCGCGAACATAGAAAGAGGGATTCAGGAGTATGAAAGCGATGCACATACACACACAAACCACAGACGATCGAGTGTTTATTTCTCTTCTCCTTCCAGAGCTTGCCGTCAGTTGGGATATCGGATCCTTTGCACGTTTTACAAGCTTGTGTATCACCAAAATGTTCAATAGGAGGACAGCAACAGCAGGCAGTATTCGCAGACATATAGCATCGATCATTGCTATAGTGGGCCTGACAAACGTTGGTAACTGCCCCTTATCCAGTGCATTAATCATTATCACCGGGAGTGTCACCACTGTGGTTAAAAGTAGAGATACAAGACATCTCTGAAAATGAGAGTGTAAAGGAAAAGGTTTGACACAAGTGTATATTCTTATGCAACACATAATTTCATTTATGTTATCCTTTTATCATACATGACTGACAAAGGATGAAAATTTCACCACAATTAAAAACATTTTCGGATTGCGGTACTAATAATGCATATATAGCTATTTGGCATCGTAAATATCTCCAATATGCATCCTATGTATATATTTAATATTAATTGGATATTTGGGCAATTGTGGAATGAGGAAATAGATCTGTATCTGAAACGTAGTTAATCCCCGTTGATGACATATGTAACTTACGAAAATGGTGTAAACAATGGAAATGGGAAAAGGGATGTTACTTACCTTGATGGCTTTAACCGGTAGACAGATTTCTTTAGCTTTATAAGGGCGACAGACTGCGTACCAGCGTTCGTACGATATACTAATGATTATCATGAAAGACCAATTGTGAGAAAATTGCCCGATTTGTAGAACGTCGATATATCTAATATTACTTAGATGAAAAAGGTTAAATCCGTGTATCAGAAGAAGATGAAAAATATAGTAAAAGATGAGACAAATCAATGTAACAGAATCACTGATGCATCGAAATATGTTACACACGTTAAACGAGCTTTTCCTCATCTGTTTGCTGCTCACTACATACAGGGATAAGAGTGCAGCTGTAAGACCCAGACAGGAAAAGACCAATTTTATCCAGGTCATGGTAATGAGAGTCTTATTTGTGTAAAGCCTTTTTCGACTATCCGATTCATCCCAAGATTTTGTTGTCAACAATTCCGCGAAATCTTTCCGGCACTGATCAGAGCTAACTGCATTCGACGAAAAATAGAATGCTGGAAATCTGAACAAACGGTACTGAGAATCACATATTTGCTTTACAATATTTTCTGAAATTGGAATATGTGACATTCTTGGGTGGAACCCACATAAATAAGCGTGTGCGTGTAGAGAGTACGGAGAAAAAATTACAACACACGCTGAAACAACGGAAAAAGATCGGCAGTCTTCATATTCCATGAACGGATAAACAGAATGAAATCGAAATCCGGAATCACATTGTGCAAATAGTTGGCTCAAAATTTGAGGGGACATAATTAAAGGCCGGCTTGTTTCTTGTGCAACACAGTGTCTCGTATTCCATGTATCTGGAATATTTGAATTGCTTGTGAAGTTAGGCTGTTGTACACCGCACAGAGCGACACGGACTGGAACACGTTTCACTAAGGATGAGGTTTTGCATGTTCTATGTTTCGTGGAAAAAAATTCCAAAATTCCTGTTTCTAATATAGCACTGATTTCCACACCACACATTTGAAAAAGGGAAAATGTAAGGTTGTTGTTTTTTAAATATTTGTCTGAGAGAGAAGGGCAAAGTGAATAACGCCATGAAAATCTATCTTTGAGTAAAGTGGTCCGGATACATAACATGTTGGCCGGTGCCTCTTTGTATGTACGTCTTATTGACTTTTCAGCGTGTATGCCTGCATCGACAGCAGTTGTTTCTGTTCTCAGATCGTTTGTTATAGTGTCATCCGTCAATGTCGATGAATGTTCCTGGATAGACGTTCCTTTAAAATGTATTTCATGGGATTCATTCCCTTCCGATTTGCCAGATGACACTTCGAAATTCCCTGAGGGCGGGGCAAAGTCTCTCACTTGTAAAGGTTGCGGATGCGAATCCCAGATTCGGCGAAACATATTTAACGACGTTTTTGAAGCAATTGGCATTTGTCCATGCATAACGCTAAGAACATGTCCGGCCTTATTGTTTTCTTCTGTTCTCAATTCATGTCCCCTTTTATTCTGTCGTGGATCCTGGTTTTTCCTCAGGTTATAAAAGGAAAACACTTCAGAAGCTCCTTGTGTTTTTCTTATATCTTTGTTATAACCTGTGGATAATCTAAAGGTTGATGCAGAATGCTGTTCCTTATGTTGAAATGTACCATCGGCTTGTGAATCCCTGATGCTTGGAGCTCCGAGAGGATGCGTTTTGTTTTTCATCGGTGTGACTTCACACCGGTCTAGTCCTGGAGATGAAGAATTGTTGGCAGCATGCGGTACCATGCTGATGCTTGAATCTTTAGCGGGAGGTTTAATCAAACCTATAAAGGACGTCACGTTTGAAGCAATTTTCCAATCCTCCTCCGGCATTGCTTGTGGCACCAAAGACAAATTAATGATAACAGAGAACAGTAAGATCCCCGTCATTGTCGAATTCCTAAATGTGTTTTGGTGAAAGTATACTGCAGGAACTGAAAACCGTGTTGGTAGATGAGCTTATAAAGTGCGGTTTTCGTTCAAAGTTTATTGAAGTTGGTCCGACACAATATGGGTGTGGTGCAGTTGTGGGCTTTTCTTGTTGTTAAAGAAATAACATGACCAGTGTATATTCAATTTGTTCTGGTTTCTTATGTTGTTATTATAATAATCCCTTACACTTGGAAAACCTGATCTCTTACAAACCGACAAAGTCTAATAAGCATTGATTTTATGTTGGGTGTGGCTGAACTCCCACAAAACCGACAAATTAGCGTTGGGCGTAGTATTTGAAACTTGAATGTACGGCGAGGATAATGTAGCCAATTAATGAATACCGGATTGTGGTCAAATTTCCTCGTCGCCATTGCCTGAACTCATACAACAACAACAAAATATAGTGAGCATTTGCCCTTGGTTGATCGTTAAGAAAATTTTGAGGATGATGTAGCTAAATAATTAATCCCGACATCTTCTCATATCTCATTGTCACCATTACCACACATCTAATGATGTACCTTTTAAAAGTTCTGCTGAGACAATTCTCATTGATCCCATTGATTCATAAAAAATATCCATATAGAGCTTTAGTATAAAAATAGCAATTTTGAACACTTTCTTCAAAATAGATGGTATTTATAAGAGACGTGTCGTAATGTGTTGTTTTATAGTAAACAGCTAATGCCGTCCGCCTGATTCTTTTACAGAGTTGATAATGAGTACGACGTATTGCAAAAATCTGGTATTCAAAGAGGTACATAAAATTATACATTATAGTCCAATGGAATAAAACGTCAACTAACAGATCAATTATTAATAGATTATCTATCGGGATATGCTTTACATTCAGGAATGAACCTATGCTCAGAATCAGTAAGGACTGGTATTAGCATTATGATTTGCCTCTCAGTGCAACATACATGACACGGTTTGGAGCTTGACTACTCCCCAGGAAGAGGACTCTTCAGGCAGAAAATCTGGAGGATTTTTAGTTCGTGTCAGGTTTGGGGTTTGTATACTCCTCAAGACGAAAGCTCTCCAGGTAGAGGAGAACTCTTCAGGTGATGGTTGAGACAGTGTCAAACCCCTATTAAAATGGCCTTCTATGTTCTTTTAACGAGGAATTTGGATGGCTGTAGCTCACACATACACTCAAGAATGACTAAGACACGTGTAACCTGAACAACAAAATATGATAAATAAGAATAACTTCCAATTCCTGGGGACGATGTTCTACACGTTCGTGACAAAAGCCACTTAGTCCTACATATGCACACAACATAAAGTTCTGTTTAATCCTAATCCGGTAAGATAACAGAATGTTCTTTCAACCATGAAACTTGTCCGCTGGTACATTACCGTGGCGCACGAGACTGGCTAAGAATGTACCCCTTAGTTTCTGTAAAAACACTGAACACTGGCGCTTACGTCCGCCGGACATATCACTGATTTATCAAAGTCTCTCTCTCTTAGAAAATCACCTCACCAAAACACAAACTAATAGGCTAAAAGCCTCCACGGCTGGGAGGTATTCCAGGAGCTCCGCTTAAATCTCGAAATTATGATGGATATGCAGGTCTAAACTTAAAATGAAGGGTTCTGTGTTTTGCTGACGATTTCTGAACTATATAGATGAATTTGAATAGAAAAAATTATTGACATAAAGGTGAGAAAATTGTATAAACATTATTCGATGAATTGAATTAGGAACTTTGATTAAGCTCAACTTTTTATTGAGAAAACCTGTTGGTGAAAACCAGTGCTTTATCTCATTTACTTGAAGAAAAGACGCAGGTACTTGAAAGTTCGTAATTGAAGGTTCGCGCAGGTATTTATTCATTCAGTGTTTACTTTCACTTGGTAAAGGACTCGAGCTGGTTTAAAATGGCTAGTAATGAAATTCCTACGACGGTCTCGGATCGTCAGTTGTAAGAAATAATTTAGAATAAAAATGTATGTCACAGATGACTGAATAATACAATTCAAACCTTCGTAAATGTAATGAATATGATAAAAAAGAAGAAGCTGAAGAAGAAGTAGGAGAATAGAGCGATGGGTTTCATATCTTAAGCACGAGTAAATGGAATGTAAAGAAAATTTAAAGGAGTTACAAACAGCAACCGCCCTAAAAATGACTTGTCAATGTCCAGAAATAAATTGTTGATTAAGGTAATGAGCTAGGAAATAAAAAAAAATTGATTCAAACAATTTAATTGAAAATCTATTTAATGAACAATTAAAACTGGATCTAATAGCAATGATCGAAACTGCTTAAACTGCATGGTAAACTGCATGATAAAAGATCTGAGTGGTTCAAATCATGCCCAATATTTGTCAAACATTAAGACGAGCAAGACATATTTAAATGCTGAAGACAACAGCCAAAACCCTGAAAGGTCGGAACACCAGAAGGATCTTGATGACGTTCATCCTGCGACTCGCCAAATACGCAAACGACTGCTGCTTATTATGAAGGACCAGCGGTCCAAGGGATGGCTTACCTACATACCCTTGATAGTTCCTCGTGTAATAAAATTTAGAAACGCACCTAAAGGAACCAAAGTCCCTTAAGAACTTATACATTAAAGACTGGAAGAAAAAAATTTAACTGAAAAATTTGCCCTTTCATTCTAAAATAAGTAATCTTTGCAAGGAGTTTTCTTATTATTAAAGTGAAGAGCTAAACCTGATTCAAAGTAAATTCAAAATTGTTTAAGAATATGTTGGTGTTTATCATTAATATTATATTTCTCATTCCTGTCCATTAATCCTTGTCTTTAATATATTAGGTAAGAAAACGATGTTAAATTGCATTATTGGAGCAGTAAATGTTAACATTTTAATACACAACGTTTTTATTTAAAAGACATTATTTTAAAGGTTACAGTAATATCCAACGAAATTATATTAAGAGACGTAAGGTTTATAATTGACAGCAAAACACGGAAGACGATATGGTGTTTGATTTTTAAGAAGAGGTACACTGTAATATAGAGAGAGAACGTCTGGAAAAAAATCAGTGGTATGGCCGTTCCTTTTCTTTTCATGGTATTCATGATAAAAGATGTATGGTGACATTGATAGGGCAACAAAAAGATTTAAAGTTAATTACAGCTAATGCTGACAATTCAGGTCGCACAGTTTATCTTCATTGTGTCATTCAAGGGCATGCATTTCTTGAGATGAATATGTATGCACCTCATATCGAGGCGCAACAGCCATTGTATGTTAGATATATTCAAAATGAAATTGGTAAATATGTAAGAAATGGGAGTGAATTAGGAATAATATGGGACCGAAATTTCAATGTGGCACAGAGAAAATTAGATGCAGATGTAGGCAAAATTAAACCAAGGAAGGGCCAATCCAAATTATTGAAAACATGAAACAAAATAAAAATAATATGTGTGAAATTTGTAGTATAAGGAACCCAACATCCAGGAATTATACCTGGAAGACCACAAATCCGTTATTACAAAAGAGACTTGATTATTTCATAATTTCTGATGATCTGTCGTAACTGAGACCGATTTCGTACCCGGAGTGTCGTCTGACTATTCTGTTTAAAACTACAGGTAAGTTAATTTCTTACAGAAAAACATGGCCCAAACCACAGATGGTTTAACATATCTTTGCTCCAGGACAATTGTTACATTACCAAACTAACTGAAATTCATCCAGAGTGGAAAAGCGAATTTAAAAACGATCCAACAGATGTTTGATATTATTCGGAGTATAAAATGCGAGAATTTACAATAAAATATTTGGGAAAATAATAGAAGTAAATTAAAATACATAACAAAAATACTGGAATCTGAGATTAAGAAAATTAAAAAAATACTTAATTCGAATTCATCAGTAGAAATTAAAAAGCAATATGCTGTTAAATACAAGAAATGGGTGAGATTGAGAAATTATATAAGGATTAATTTACAAGACAGATACAGTTACATAGGCTGACTGTAAAGCATATTTATGTGATATATACTCACCTTAACTATCAGAGAGTGATAAAAAATTCTAGAGAAGGATATAAAACTGGTTGAAGTTCATCAGGCAATTCTTACAATGATAAGTCCAAAAACCCCTGGAAACCATTGGTTACCAAAGGAGTTTTTTTGTAGATATTTATGTTTAGTGGGAAAAGACCTATATAAATGTACTCGATAAAGCTACAAACAAGAAGGCTTTCAACGAGCCAAAATCAAGGGATTATTAAATGAATGAAAAATTGGAAAAGGACACTAGATATTTAAAAGAATGGCTGCCTCTAAGTTTATTAAATGTGGACGTAATTTTCGTCTATCAATTAATCAAGATCAGTGGGCATTTTCTGATTGTCGTTATAGTCGGTAACCGATAAGAATTTCGGATGTCCTAGAATATATTCAAACAGAAAATATAAAGAATATTCTGTTTGTCTCTGAATCTGCAATCGACACAATAGACCATTTATTTTTACATGAAATTTTGAACAAAATAGGGTTTCCATTTAATATATTGCGGTGGGTTAAAATGATATAAGATCTTAAAGTCGTGTAATAAACAACGGTTACATGACTGGGTATTTTAAATTGCAACTCGGAACCAGAAGAGGTTACCTTTTTGCACCTTATCTGTTAATTTAAGTAGTTGAAATATTAGCAGCTGTGACAAGAGCAAATTCATATTTTAAAGGGATATTAATAGATGATACAGATGTCTCCCCTTAGACGGCTTAAGGAATCTCTAGTTACTTTATCTTGTTATTAAACTTCTGAATAAATTAACTCAAATGTTTTCATTAAAATCAAACTAAACTACTTTGGAAGCGTGATTGGTTGGATCGAGTAGCAAAAGAGAAAAAAAATATTGAGGGATTAAAATTAAAAACAAAAAAAAAGCAATTAAAATATAAGGTTTATGCTTAATATACAATAAAAATTGGTATGAGATATTAAATGATCACAAAACTGAAAATAACTATAAAACAATTTTGAACATCTGGAACCAACAAACACTTACTTTGTATGAAAGAAAAGATTGTTAACACATTAGCTGTGTCAAAAAATATTATATATTAGTAATATGATAGATATCTCAGAGAAAGACACCTAAATTAAAAAAAAGTTATTAACATATTTTATGGAACGGGTGGCGGTCCAAGATAAAATATTTACTTCTTGTATCAAAATATGAATGAGATTTGATACATTTAATTGATATTCAGAATTAGATTAAATCACTAAGAGTCAGTTTGGCATTTCGGCTGTTTAATGAGAATAACTCGAGATTTAAAATTACACAGTACAAATACTTAAGAATAACAGGACCAAATTTATTTTGCCTAAAAATAATTTCCCACATCTTCAAAGAATCCCGAAAAAGTTTGGCAGAGTACGTTTATGTGAGTAAATCATGTTATTACAACTATAATTCATTACCGTAAGAGGTCAGGCAATGTGCAATAGAGAACCGTCTTAACAGATTAACAAACTGTGGTCAAAAGCCAAGTGTTAAAAAACAATACTTTACTAGCATTGGGAAATGCAATTCTAAAGAAATGGACACTTTTATCAGAAAATAAGGGGATACACCGTGACATAAATTACCAAAAAAAGTACCTTTCCTTTACTATAAAAAGTCGAAAGAAATTAAACTTAATAAAAAGTAAAAAAAAGTATAACGGCTTCATTAATGATTTAAAAGAACTTGTACATTCACATTGTTAATTGAAAAATAGGCATAAAGAGGTCAGCTGGAATGATATATATAATCGAATCTATATTGTTAAGGTCTTCGTTCAACTGCAAATCTGACTTGACGGAGAGTAATACAAAAGTTCACGCACGTGTCCATACACGTGTAAAAACGACTTCGGGAGACGGTATAGGTGCTATAAAGGTGCTTTATTTATCATCCTCATGGTAGTATTTACAATATGTACAATAACAAACATCATTATTGGATTAACACATAATGAAAGCTCGTTCGGAAAGAGGCACCTGCCACAACCCTTTAAACAGATCAAACTTCTAAATGTATATAGAGGAACCACTCCTATCAATATAATCTTCTACCCTAGGCAAAGTATAAGTATCTGTTATTGTTTTAATTGTTTACCTTTCGGTAATCCATACAAAACCTGTCCGTCATATCAGGCTATTTAATCAGTAAACATTTGGAACTCCAGGCACTTCAACTATTTTCAATGATATCATTCTTCATCATATACTGAATTTCTTTGTTGATGATCGGAATCCAAATGTGAGATTTTTTTTATCAGAATTACTCAAAACATACGAGTTATTCAATTTTGTGTGATGTTCCGTTTTGTTCATGAAAATATCTTAAGTATTCTCTTCATTTTCTCTGATTAGTATCAAAGTTGTCTGAGGGGTAACAGGGGGAGATTCTTCCGATGATCAGTCATAGTATTCTTGCTACATATTTATATGACAGATTTGTTGTGACTTCCTAGGATTAGGAGTATCTTTCCGATTTCTTTTCTACAATCTTATATGGCCCAGAACATTTGGCTTGAAAAGGTTGCCCTGGAAGTGGAAATAATGCCAAAACCCTTTCACCTGGTTGGAACTCGCTTTTCGTGGTGTTTTTGTTGTACCATGCGATCATTTTATTTTGAGCTTTCTTTACATGTTCTTGGGCGATTTTCTTTGTCCTCTGTAGATTATCTTTAAGTTCTTGAACATATTTTAACAGACTGCTCTGACTACTCTGTTCCAACCAAATGTCTTTCATTACCGCCAGGGGGCCTCTCACACAGTGTCAATATACAAGTTTCAAGGGACTAAACCATATGCTTCTTGTACAACCTCTCTTGCCTCTCTGGGGGACATCAATCCAGGTATAGAGAGACGGCCTCAGTCACAACAATATATAAAATCTCCATCAAAACCTTTTCTGGTCATTTCCATTTTAACATTGTTTAATCTTCATAATTATCTTCCAGTTAATCAGATACGGTACGGATGGGGCCTATCAGAAACCCGACTTACTGTTTCCAAAGACAGAAACAATCAAGTATATATTTTATAGAGGTCATATTGCAATTACGTTATATTTTAAAGTAAAACACTGGTTACAAAAAGCAGGGTTAGTGCTCCCGCAGACGTCGGAAGATACAATAATGTATGGTTTATTTGAAAATGGAAAAAGTTAAATTAATCATATCTTCAATATTTTTAAACAATACGTTTACTTATCACTGGTGGGCAAAAAAAATGAGTCTTTGCTACAAAACGTGAATACAGAATAGCTTCCAGAAAAATAAATTAAGACAACATAATATGAAATGGGAAGTGAAAAATGAACTATTTTGTGAGATATAAATGGCAAGTAATGGCAGAGAGATTAAGATATAAACGTGTGTATATCTATGCACGTAAGTATATTGATGCATAAAACCAAGATTGATGAGGCTGACGATGAGGCTGATTTCGCTTTTTGTCTGTATATGTTTGAATTTGACATTGTAATTCGTTAAATTTTTTTAAACTTGATTAGTGGTTAGTGACGTACTTGTGTTGATGTTGATTTATCTATGTTCTTTCTCGATAAAGTCTTTTTTTTCAATTTGATTACTGAACCTTTGACTACAGTTGAATTCTACCTATAACTATTTACTGAGTTTTCTCCGCATTCGTGATAAGGAAGTGGCAAAAATGTAATATACGAAACTATTATGCAGCTAAAAACGCCTTTGTGAACTAATCTTAATATATTAAATTGTACACAAAATAATAGGTTCATCATTAGAGTACATATTATAGTTGCTCCTGTAAATACAGATTCAGTACAAAAGGGATTTAGAAGGCACAACGTCTGTCTGTGCGTAAATGTGAATGTTTAGCGAGCAGTTGCACATCTGAACAAAATAACAAATTTCTTATCACATTTAAGATAAATTTTATGTACAATATTCACCATCCATCAAATAGGAAAGTTTTTTGTTATGTCGGTTATGCATGTTGTGTAATGTAAAACATTCCATAGATATCTCTTTAACATGCGTGTTAACTATAAAGTACTGCTTGAACATGGAATCTCTTGTAACTCAACACAGGATAATTCTCACTAAGATGTAGTTGTGTACAGTTTTATTTTCTGCAATGAAATCATTTTCACGTGTCAGTACCATTCATTTATCATCCAAGAGTTTATCAATCTGAAAATTACTCTTGTTTGTGAAATGTTCCAAATTGACAACGCGTGTCTGGAACTAGGGTTCTATCGCCTCTTTGTTATGTTTTACAAAATAATCCATTTAATGATACATCTACTCCGTTTTAAGCACATTTCTTATATTTTCCTAGATTCTAGACCATCCTACTATATAGTTCACCCAAAAAAATCACAACAAACGTGAAAAGTTTCCCAGTTATTAACATTTATTTCCATTAGAAGCTCCAAATGACACTGTAAGACATCAGGCCTATTACCCGTCAGCTATCAGTATTTGGACTGTCCCATTAATAGGCCACCCCTATTGTAAAGTAGGCTGGCCTACAGCCGGGAATGTTCAGGCCTCTCCATTCTTCTGCGTGCGCTTGAATGATGCAGACGTGGGCCACTGGTCAGCACTAGGTTATTTCATTTAGACGTGTTAAGGGGCTAAAGGATAATCGACATAAGGCGAAGTTCAGTAGCCTGCCGCGACCCTTCTAGCTCCCTGTTTATCATGTGTAACTATCAGACTGGCAGTATAATGTTATGGACAGATCTATCGGCAATTTTGGTAATTAAAAACTTAATTTCTGTGTTGTTTTCTATTATCTGTGGGAAAAATCCTACAACACCACTGTGCTGAACAATTCATAGAATTTTGATATTTTTTCTTGGCTGCTCCATCGTTTCTCTCACATCCGCTCTAAATTAACAAACAGGTGTCACAAAATACCTAATAATATTTCATATCATATGCTGTAATTGCTTACTGTCCTATAACTTTTACCTATATTTATGGGAGCCTTGAAGTCCGGCATTATGCTCTCTCCTGTCAAACCATACACAAATCTCCGAGGACACCTTGACATCATTGTGACCCGAACATCTGAAAAGCCATTAATTGGATAAACCTATTTTAAATATATTCCGAATATAAATCACACGGAATATACACTAACTATTATACAATATTAAACATACATTTATATCTGAACAGATTCTCGCAACTAGTGTTCGATTAAAATCCTTTATTGACCGATTCCTTCAGATATTTCCGAAACTTATCACATGAGACCAGATAAAGGAGAAAGTTGATCAGAGGATATCCCGTTATATTAAAATCAACAACCAGTTAAAATGTATCTTTGTAATAAATCAGTTACTCTAAATCTGCAACAGGAGTCTCTTAAAGATATAATTCGCCAAAATAAATACAGTTATTCAGGAACACCAAAGCGAGGCGAGTGTTTATTTCTCATCTTCTACCAGAGGTTGCCGACAGTTGGAATATCGGATCCTATGCACGTTTTAAAAGCTCGTATATCACCAAAATGTTCAATAAGAGGACAGCAACAGAAGGGTGTATTCGCAGACAGTATCGATGATTGCTTAAGTAGGCCTGACAAGCTTTGCTAACTGCAGCTTATTAAGCGCATAAATTATTAGCACCGGCAGTGTTAGCACTGTGGCTCAGAGCAGAGACAGCAGACATCTCTGAAAAAAAAATAAAGTGTATAGAAGTGCATAGGTATATATGCTTATTCATTAAATATAATTTCAATTATTTTTTTTCACTTTTATTAACACCTGAAACACTTTTCACACCGACTAAAAGTTTCTTCACATCTTATAACATTTTCGTACTAATAAAAACGTTTATATATTTCACATCATTTATATCTGCATCATACATCACATGTATATATTTAATATATGATGGACATTTATGAAATTGTTGATTGGAGAAACGGTTCTGTATTTAAAACGTAGTAACGCGACGTGAATTTTATATATGACTAGCGCAAATAGGGGAAACAATGCAAATGGTTACGAGGATTCAACTTACCTTGACAGCTTTTACCACTCGACAGATTTCTTTGGCTGTGTAAGAGCGACAGACTGGGGTACCAGCGCTCGAACGATATGCAAACTAGACGACCAGATGTCGAGCGCTTGCCGGAAATGATGTGGAAACAGTCAATGAATGAGCAATGACGAAGAGGAAGAAAATGACCCATAGCAAGTGAAGATAGGATAGAACATTTATTGACAAAGTTATGAGGGAAATAAGATTTTGACGTGTTTTGATGACAGGGGCGTCAATATAGGGGGGGATGGGGGTATATATACCCCCCACTTTTTGGCAAGGGGGGGGGGTAGGTGGTCAATGTTATCATCCCCCCCCCCCACTTTTCAGATAATAATATTATAATATTGCAAATGAAATGTATCAATAAATAGAATTAAAGACTTTGGGTAAAATTCACAAAGTAACTTATTGTCTAAAACATTATTTATAATTATTTGAAATATGATTAAGTATATATATATATACTAGTAGGATCGGCGATTCTACTTGGACAAATCCGATCATAGCCTCTACTAGGACAAACTCTGATCAACCAGAGACCACAACATAATTAGACATTCTACTAGTAGAATCGGCGCTTCTACTAGGACAAACTCCGATCGTGGTCTCTACTGGGACAAACTCCAATCATATATAAATGCACTAGTTGGATCAGAGCTTCTACTAGGAAAAACTCCGATTGTAGTCTCTACTAGGACAAACTTACCATAATGGTCTAATTTCTGAAACCTCAGATTAAGAATAAATTTAACACAGATATATGGTAACCAAATGTTTTATTTATGAGTATACACAATATGACTTTCTAAAAGACTAGAGTATATCATGATTGTTTTATACAATATACAGGACAGCGGTTGTTAATTTGGTTTTTAATGTGGGGTTAAACACTGGTATATGGTAATGGTTGACATGTTATGATTTTTTTTGTAAAACCATTATATTTATTCATTGTTTTATGTACTAAACATAAGTACTGTCAGATGTCTAGATTGAATTTTTCTCTTTTATTTTAAGAAATAAGTTATACCTATGTTCAGAAATTGTAGATAACAGTTTGTGCTAATATGTGCTTGTGCTTTTATTTGTATTTTTATCACATAAACGTGTATGTTCTACATGAAACCTACATACTGTATCAGTGGCTTTTTCATTGATTAGCAACAGTTGGATGTATATATTGCAATTTTTCTCTGTGATTTTAGGACAGGATGTGAATGAAATATTTTAGATCTATCCTTAAATTAACAAATTTTACATATATACAAGTAGATAAACAGTTTGTGCTTATATGTACTTGTGCTTTTATTTGTATTTTTCAGAATATGAACTCATCTGAATTGTACTTAACCAAGGGATGTGTATTTCTGAGAATCAAAGTTCTATTTGAAAATACCTACATACTGTATCAGTGGTTAAATTGATAAACATAAGTACAGGTGGATGCATAAATTGCATTTTTTTTTCTGTGAATTTAAGACAGGATGTGAATGAAATATTTTAGATCAATATTCAGGAATTTTACATATATACAAGTAGATAAACAGTTTGTGCTTGTGCTTATATTTGTATTTTTTTTAATAAACAAAATTGTGTGAATATGTTTAAATGAAACATTAAGATGTATATCTGACTTGTATATATAATTTTAGGATATAGTGTTTTATCATATGTGCTTGTATTTAATTTTCTTTTTTTTCAAATACATAAATAAAACATTTGGTTAAAATATTACTGTGTTTTATTCATTATAATCCCAGGTGTCAGAAATTAGGTAAATTATGGTAAGTTTTTCCTTGTAGAGTCTATAATCGGAGTTTGTCCTAGTAGAGACTACGATCGGAGTTTGTCCTAGTAGAATCACCGATTCTACTAGTAGAAAGTCTAATTATGTTGTGGTCTCTGGTTGATCGGAGTTTGTCCTAGTAGAGGCTATGATTGGATTTTGTCCTAGTAGAATCGCCGACCCTACTAGTAGAAAGTCTGATATGATTTTCTCCTAGTAGAAAGTCCGATTGGACTTTGTCCTAGTAAGATCGACGATTCTACTGGATAGGAGTTTGTCCTGTGATATATATATATATATATATAGATATATATATATATATATATATATAGAGAGAGAGAGAGAGAGAGAGAGAGAGTTGAATATATTACTCAGAGACGCTGAAAAAGGTATATATATATATATATATATATATATATATATATATATATATATATATATATATAGTCATCCCCCACCCTGTAAGAAAAATTGACGCCACTGTTTGATGACCTTGACATTTAACTTCGACATATTGAAAAATACACATACAGATACAAGAATACTTCTCGATATTCGATATGTGTAAGTTACAAAGTGATTCCTACCAAACTGTGGCCTGTAGAATGCTACATCTCACAGGCAAGAATATGCGAACACGCGAAATTGAGGACAACTGACAAACGGAAAGGTATACGGACAAACTGTCACAGAGTGGAAGATAGGTAACTAGATCATTTCCTAGTGATGACAAAGAGGAAGAAAATGAACCATTGTAGAACCAATATTGACAAAGTTATGAGGAAAATAAGATTTTGACGTGTTTTTATGCCCTTGACCTTGAACTTTAACCTATCTAGTATTTTACATACACCTTCCAGAAATCGTTCTGATAAACGATATGTGTAGGTTACAAAGTGATTCCTGCTTAACTGTGGCCTGTTGAATGCTATATGTCCTGCACAAGAACAAGCAAGAAGGTGAAATTGGGGACAAATGACAATCAGTACAGACATTCTGATAAGGTGACACATCTGAGATAAAAGATGACTATTGTTCCACCATACCCTTTTTTGGGAAAGGATATGGTGGAAAAAAATGAGCTATATTTTATGTAAGTTAGGTTTATAGTTTTAGAGATATGGCAAAAAATGAGATGATAGAGTGTTTCGAGTGCAGCGCCTCCTTCCGGCTATTTTCCGAAAATGAAATTTTCTAAAGAATACCTGCAAAACTGTTGCCTTTAGAATGTCATATGTAAGACGCAAAAACAAGCAAGCAGGCGAAATTTAGGACAGCTGACAAACATACAGACATACTGACAAAGGGACACAAGGTTGAGATCAGAAGACAAAACCAGAAGACCCAGAGAAAGAAAATGAGCCTATGTTTGTGATGATAGGACTAAAACTGACGAAGTTGTGACGAAAATAAAATGCCCAGGTTTTTCGATGACCATGACCTTGGACTGATCTTGATTAAACAAAAGGCTCCGACGGAAAAAGATTATATGCCTACTGTATGAGTTTCAGAGCGATTGCTGCTAAACTGTTGCCAGTAGACATACGGAACTGACCAGCATGAATTGATATTCGGGCGGCTGGGGCCGCTTGCGAGAGTGGTGCTCTCGCTAACGGTAATTACTAGGCTCACTTATGTAAACAAAGCCAACTGTTATTTATGTTAAATTTAATATACGTAACAATCTGTACGAAGACAGACAGGTCTAGTCCGGGACATGACGAATTGTTTGCATCATGCAGTATTATGCTGCGTTTTCATTCTTTAGCTGGAAGTCTAAGTAAAGTTATAAAGAACGTGCATTTGAAGCAAATTTCCCATCTTCCTCCGACATTGCCTCTGGCGCTAGAAACAAATTGATGAAGACATATTACAATATGATCCCCGTCATTGGCGAATTCCTCTTTTCCTATATATGTTTGCGTGGAAGTTTACTACAGGAACACGTTTGTGGGATTTCACTGAAAACGGTGTTGGAAGACTAGCTTGCGCAGTGCCGTTTTAGTAAAATCGTTAAACCTGGTCTGACACGATTTCTGGGTGTGGTATTTCGTATCAGTGTATGGCCATTTACACGGATCACTTTTCTTCAGATTCTTGTGGTTTCATAAGCTGTAAGTAAAGATGATCGCTTACACAGGCCTCGGGAAAAACGGAATTATACAAAACCGACAACATTGATAAAAGTTTGGGTGTGGCTGAACTCATACAAAACCGACAAAATATAATAAGCATTGACCCTTAGCTGGGCGAAGGTGAAGCAATTTAGAACTTTAATCTAAGGGGAGGATAATGTGGCTAATTAATGAATACCGAATGGTGGTCAAATTTCCTCGTCGCCATTGCAAGCCTTCACCACACCCCTGAGGATGTATGTACACTCTACAGCTTCTGTTGAGACATGTCAGTCTCATGAATCTTATTGGCTCATACAAAATACCCATATAAGGTTAAAACATTAAATATCACTTTTGAACACGATATTCCTGAGTACAACGGCATTATAAAGGATGCCTGATAAAATGTTGTTATTAAAGTTCATCATTATGGCCGAACACCTAATTCCTTACACTGGAGGTGCTACACCTGTCCGGTCTGGTCCACTGGTAGGCGGTCCGGACTAATGGTGGACCGTTCCAAGTGGTCCAGGCCATTTATTTAATAATAATAATAATGAATTATTCTGAATAAATTATGATTTAATGTAATTTTATTAATATAATAATAATAATAATAATAATAATAATAATAATAATAATAATAATAATAATAATTACAATAATTATAACTATATGTAGTCGAATAATGGTACTCAAAAGCATTTCTGGCAGTGCTGAAATAGTTTACATATGGGTAAAAACTATAGTTTATAGTGTAAAAATATGACAAACATAAAGACTTTTTATCAATGTGCACTAGGAAAAAAATCCTACAAGTTCAAGTCATATTAAAGAAGATATGTTTGAAATATTGTGTGCAATACAAAATCACCGATTGTACTCTGGCGCCCAAATTTGATTTTGTACGGATCTGTTATTTGATAGGAATGGAGTCCTCATACAACTAATCATCCCTATGAATTTAAAATAAAATGACAGGTATTCAGTTTGTGAAAGTGTGTGCGACAGAAAATCTCCAACCATGATCTGTTTGTCAAAATGTGGGCAACAGAAAATCTCCAATCGTCTTCTGGCCGCCATATTGGATTTTGGGCGGTCCAAACGAGTGTTATTCAATGTTGATGTTCTTGTTGGGATATCGCGCACGATAGAACATCATCGATTGTGATATGGCAGCCATATTGGAAATCCGACAGGTCTGGAATTCAATAGGTCTTGAGATCTCAAAGCCCCCAGTCATTGCTGTGAATTTGAAGAAAGATCAAGCAACTTCTTGTGAAGATATCGCGTGTAATAGAACATCACCGAATGTGCTTTGGCGGCCATATTGGAATTCCGACAGGTCTACAATGCGAAAGGTCTAGACCCCTCAAAGGCCCCAGTGATCCCTGTGAATTTGAGAAAGATCAAGTAAGTTCTTGTTGAGATATTCCGCGCGAAAGAAATCACCGGTTGTGCTCTTGCGGCTATATTGGAAGACCAACAGATCTGCAATTCGATAGACATGGAGTCCTCGTTAGTACCAATCATCCCTGCTAATTTGAGAAAGATCAAACATATTCTTGTTGAGATATCGCGCGCGAAAGAAAATCACCGACTGTGCTCTGGTGGCCATATTGCTATTCTAACAAACCTGTTATTCGATAAGGATTGAATCCTCATAGGTACTAATCATCTCTGTCAATATGAGAAAGATTAAGCATGTTCTTGTTGAGATATCGCGCGCAAAAGAAGGCTTCACTGACGCACGGACAGAAGGACTTACGGACGGACGGACGGACACGGTGATCACCATAGGGCACCGCTTTTCTAGCGGGCCCTTATAGTAATAATGATCGTATTTATAATGATCATAATGAAATAAAATAGACCTCCTTACCATTGTTATGTAGAAATAACCTCGGTTGGTATGTCCTGCCTGTTTCAATCAACTGCCAGAAATTATAAGAATGCATACCATAATTATAGAATATAGTAATCTCAATGTTAAATGATTTATGAAATTATAAAACATTAAATGCTGAACAGTGTAAACACATTGTTTTTCGTGCTGTATCCATATCCACTTGTGTACAGAGTTTGGTCAATGTAAACAATTAATTTAATTACTAGATTATATTTCTACACTAGACGGAGATTGTATATGTAGGAAAATATATAAGGTCTTGTATGCAGTTAAAAAAATCTTTAATTGTCTCCTACGCGCCAAGATGGCTCAAACTTATACTGAAAATCGAATTATTAAATATAAATTTAACTCATGATCAATGGATATAATAAGGATTTAACTCAAGAACCTAATCTCCTACGTTTATATATTTTGTGAGGTAATTCCCAAGGCCACACTTACTCAATACATTCAACATATCTGGTATGAACCCTTTTTTATACTACATCAGTAAAATTTCCATTTATATATCCTTACAGTAAATGATGTCCTGTCAGAAGCGGAGGGGGGGTGGGGGGTCGGGGTCCGGACCCCCCTTTTTACATCCGCCACAGCCTTTCTTTAAGGGTTTCGGCCTGGTCCCTCCTTTTCCGGGCCTGGGGACCTTTATTTTAGGGTTTTCATAAGTCCTCCTGGGTTGGAGACATCCCCACCCCCTTTATCCGAAATCCTGGATCCGCCCCTGCCTGAGAAATACATGTTGATTATAATCAATCAGAGGACCCAAAAATAAAAGTTTTCCTTTGTCTATTCTTCCACGCATGGAGTATCAGCTAATACATAAAATCTCACTAGCAGTTCTTATTTCTAGTCCTTTAACCTAATCTTTCCGGCGAAATTCTGAACTTGTTCAAAAGATTTTCTTCAGTTTTGTTTATGTTATTATACAACATCGATAGGATGGGATACACATTCGGTCCCATAGTTTTGATGAAACTTAAGGAAAGGAGCGCATTATAGACCTCACTTCTATAATAACCAGTGCGCCTAAAATGGATTTACCTTTTCTTCATTTTCTGCTATACGTGAAGTGGAAGAAAAATAAAATTTCAATTACTCCTACATGGTCAGAGTCTTGAACCTTTGTTAGAAAACTGGAATCCATTCGCCAAACTAGATTATCTCATGTGGGGAAACGCGTGCTTTAGTATTCCCGAATACCTCACATATAGCTTTTATTAAAGAGAAAGATATTCTCCACAATATACTATATTGATTTGCTCTGTTTATCATTAAATCTAATTAACCCTTTGTATATGCTAAAATTAAAGTATCATCAGCATGCGTTGGACTACTGACATCGAAGTTATGTACCTGAAGACCTACTTTGCTTTCATTTAAATACTTATGGAAATCCGAGTATAAAAGAGGGAAATAGGACATAAATGCCTTATAAACAGGCCATCCCAATAAAATTCAATCGAAAGCAGAGCTGGACTCACGGAAACAGCAATACACTTTTCCACCTGATTAACAATAATTACAGATACTAATGAACAGGCGAGCATCAGGCTGAGCACTGATTATATGAGATATATAGAAATCAATGCACAGTCATGAATCGTCTCCTCAGGCCAAATCATCCTACTATTTAAACAAACTGGAGGAATGTGGCCAAGGTACAAATACATGAGGATCACAAAACATCTCTTGGGGGTCAGCAGTAGTCTGCCTCTACCTGATGGTCCACCCAGAGAACTTGCACAATGGTTCAGTGAATTTTTTTTATACAAAAGGTAGATTTCATCAGGAGTAATCTACAGCCTACTACTAATCCAGTCATGGATACACAACACGAGACTTCAAAATGAATCCATCTTTTATGTATTTTTACTACCTGCTACACAGGAAGAGATACACACCATTATCAGCAAATATCAAGACAAATCTTGCTATCTACATCCTGTTCTTACTTGGTTGACAAAGAAATGTCAATGAACATCTCCCTCTTATAATCAAGATTATCAAAACGTCCATGGATATAAGCTATGTTCCTGGATATTTCAAATGTGCTCTTATCAGACCATTTTTAAAGAATCCAGATCTTGATCCTGATGTATTTAACCACAATAGACCAGTGTTCAACCTCAGATTTTTGTCTAAGGTCTTAGAAAAAGGTTATTGATTCTCACCTCGAGCTTCACATTTCAACCAATAATCTCCACGAGATCTTTCAGTCAGCCTGTTAGAATTACCACTAAACTGCATCTGCCCTATTTAGGGTATACAATGATATTCTAAAATCACTTGACCAAGGCCGTGCATCTGTGCTTGTTCATCTTGATTTGTCAGCTATATTTGACATGATCGATCATAAGACACTGCTTTTACGTCTCAAACATTATTTTGGTATTTCAGGGAAACCAATGACATGGCTAACATTGTAGAGTTCGTGACAAGAAGACAAATGTCAACAACACTCCAGACTTATTTATTACATGCTGAACATTCAATGTCGCGCGAACACCGCTCAACAAGATGACGATCACTTTCAGGAATGTCTACCCATGATGCAATGCGGTTACCGTAAAGTACCGTTAAACATTACCGTAAAGACTTAGTTAAGTGGCGACATCTCGACCATACCACATCTCCCCTCTGAAGATGTATTGTACTGAATGGATTAAACATATCATCTGAAAAACAGTCTCTTACGACATCTTAAAATTAAAATAACCTGTAGCCATAATGAGTCCTTGTAAACCGTAAAGTACCGTTAAACATTACCGTAAAGACTTAGTTAAGTGGCGACATCTCGACCATACCACAAACATCATACCTCGCCGAAAGACATCGAATTGTCTGTGTTGATGAAGGACAGTCTAAACCAGTAATGATGAAGTATGGTGAACTCCAAGGGTCAGTTACGGCCCCTAAGAACTCTATCATATACACAAAACCACTTGATGATATTATCAGGAACCATGGATTACAGTATCACTTTTACGCAGATGTCACACAATTATAACTTTCATTTAAACCGAATGGTAGAGCAATTCAACCAGATGACTCTCGCCTAGAAAATTGTTTGGTAGAGATTGATACAATGATGCAAAGGAATATTTTACAACTGAATGGCAATAAGACGGAATTATATTAAGTAATGATCTTCTCCTTAAAACACAATTTAAAAGATTTAAACACTTTAGATCTCCATGTAGGTGGTTCATTGATCTCTTCAAAAGCACAAGTAAGGAACCTTGGTGCTGTGTTTGATAATATCCTGAATATGGAAAAACAAGTGAATTCAATATGCAGAGCAGGTTACACACAATTGCGTAAGATTGGACGTATAAGGCACTACCTGAATAACAATGTCACAAAGTCGTTTGAACATGGACTAGTTACATATCGACTTGACAATTGCAATGCTCTTCTATATGGGTTGCTTAGTTTTCAGACTGATAATTTACGAGAGTTAAGAACACAGCTGCACGCATAGTCACAAGAACAGCCCGTCGCTTTCACATAACCCCTATCTTAGCAGACTTACACTGGCTTCCCATACGTACGTTACAGAATACAAAACAAACTATTGGTTCATACCTTTATTGCCTTGAACGATCAGTCACCGAAATATATCAGAGACATGTTAGATATATATAGGCCAGCCAGATCACTTTGGTCAGAAAAATGTTTAACATTGGCAAAACTAAAAAATACGAACTCAAACCTATGGAAAAAGGCGTTTCAGTTACGCTGCACCAGAGCGTGAAACAAACTTCCTAGTAGCATCACAGATGCAAAAACACTTTTAGTTTCAAGAAGTTACTTAAAACCTTTTTTTTTTTTAAGTTCCACTTACACCTTAGCTGCAATGCTTCATAATTGTATGCAAGAGAAATTATATATTTGATTTTACCTCTATCAGTGTTCTTAATTCTTAGTTGTATAATTCACTTCTTGTCAATCATTTTTTTAATCTATTTGTATTTTATTGTTTAATCAGTTTATACTTCATAAGGTTTAGTCATTGTATAATTGTATTTTGATAATCAGACAACGGTATATATGTTTAATGTTCTTTTTTTCATGAAATTTACATTGTAAAGCAAATTTGGGTGTAAAGATTGCTATTTTAATATGGTATAATAATAATTAGTGAAAGACGACATAACGCTTTATCCACCCTAATGACAACCTCGTTGGAGGGGACTAGGAATGCTGGTTTAATTACCTAGGTTCCAGTTGTCACCATATGACTTTCTCCAATATTTTTAGGATAGGCATAAGAGTAATGTCCTTGAAGCTTTATGTTTTATATATGTACATTGGACATATAATTCCAAACTTAAATATTCTTGGGATATATAAAAATTTACAAAACTGCATTGTAAAGCGTTACTAAATAGTTGCATAACAGGTACGCTCTTTACACAGCGCTTTACCTATAGGGCTACTACCTATATCGTAAGGCGCTGTTTGTTATGACCTCGTATCCTGAATTGCTACACCAGAGGGGAGCACTGTATTTTTGTCCAATCAGATGAGACCTTGTGCTGGAAAACAAAGCCAAGCGAGGAATACACGGAGCCAATCATGTTTATTTCCTTTTGAGTGACAGCTCATAGCCCCGCGTAACCGTCTCAACAAGCCACAGGCTCAGAGAGAATTGCCCCTGACGTGGTTTGCTTAGTGCCTTGGGCACAAAGGATGCTCGGCCGGTGAGCTGTAATTCAAACGAAATGTAACAACAAAGGCTGCGTGCACACCTCGCCGGCTTGTTTCAGTTCTGCAGACAACAGATACATGGCTACGCTAACACAGTCATAATGTCATAATCGAATCGGTCGACGATGTGAGAATGCAGAGGGAGTAATTTAAATTCGACCGGAAACTCATCAAGTGGCGCTTGAAGCGCAGCAATAGGCGGAGCCAGGATGCCTGTCGAGTGTTTGTTTATTGGCATCTGATTGGCTGCTTGTCACATCATACGCACGTTTATTTCAGCGGACAACGAACCGCCATCTGGTGTCTAAATATATCATAAACGGTCAAAGCTGGCAGCGTGAAAATCAGTTGTTCTTTAGAAGCGCAAGATTTCCGCTGCCTCGGGAGCGTACATAACAGGGGGCCCTATATTTTATTCGTATATAACAGATTAAATCTATCTCAGCGCCTTGGCCAGAAGCGGATCCGGCGGGGGGGGGGGATTCCAAGGGGTCCGGACCCCCCTTTTTCATCAGAAACAACGTTTTATAAGGGCTTCAGACAAAATTTTGCGACCTGGACCCCCCCCCCCCCTTTCCAGACCGGGGGACCTCTTTTTTAGGGTTTTCATTATCCGCCCCCGTAGGCGCCTTATTATTTGGTAGCTGTGGACAAACCCTGAACATCCCACATCTGATACTTCTGAAACCTGTTTCACAATACAAGATGTAAAATCAGTATCATAAGCTTGTTCTTTACACTGTTCATTCAACATTTTGTTGAACTAATTGCGCCAAAAGGAAACAAGTTCCACAGGGTTGGTAGAATACTGGTACACGTATCGGCATCTTTCATAACATCAATATTGTCCGGCTGTTCTTTGTATTCTTAAACAAATTTCCAAAAAGGCCTGATATCAATATGCTGCAAACTTGCTTTTGTTTAATTATTTTTTTTTATTTTCTATTTCGAATTATTTTACCTTTCGTTTCAACAACTTGGTAAATACTGGCTTAGCTATTTAAGATCTCTGCACTGTTATGCTGGAGTCTTCGTGGTCGCTCCGCATCTAGCCAGTACATTTAAAAGACAGTAGTTCTTTAATTATTCTAAAAAATAAAATATCGCTCGTTACATGAACTTTCGACGACGGAATGATGAAAAGCAAGAGAGAGAGAGAGAGAGAGAGAGAGAGAGAATATGTTTGTACGTTTAGATACAAAGGTCTTTAGCATTAAGAATTATTAAACTTTGAACATATCTTGATACATATATTAGGAATGAAGCACAGGCGATTCATTCCGAATTATATTCTACCTTTTTACGTAATGTTGGAAAATACCTCTATAACGATTACAAAAGAATCAACATGCACGCATTATTTTCAGATTTTGCGTGCCCATATTCATTACCACAATTATACTCGAAAAGTCATATATCATTTGCACATGTCATTGATGCTGTATTTTTTATACTCTTACCCGAACGCATAGTTGCAGAACGACCTAATTCAGATTTTTATTCAGTGTTGCGTTCCCGGTTTATTACACTTGTATATATGACAACTAACAAGGACCACAGGCCTAATGTGAACCTGTGATATCGGATATACATCAGGTATAATGCTTCCATGATAACATGCTTGACTATTATTAATTACCACCAAAGTTTATGTGTGACGGATACATGAAAAAAGCAAGTACTAAACATTTTGAATCCGTGTATATGCACCAATTACACAAACGTCTCTCATGAAATTCTGGCACGGATGTACACAACACAATAAAAAGAATGCAGGTGGCACCATCAGTTTTTGTGTATAAGAAAGCCATCAAAGATGTATGAACATGCAAAATTCGAAGCACATACTTCAAACCACTCTTGAGCTATGTGCACAGATGCATGAACCCCCCCCCCCCCCCCCCCCAAAAAAAAAAAAACTTGGTGGCACCACAAGTCTTGTATACAACGAAGCTATCCGAGATGTACAGATATGCAGGGCAGGATTTCAGGCTGACATATCAAGCCCCATCGGAGAAATAAGCAGGGACATACTGTGCAAGCATCATTGTAGGTGACGACACGTGTCTGTGTACGAGAAAGCCATCAAAGAAGCATGGACATGCCTAAATTTCAGGCCGATACATCAAACATCTTATGAGTTGGGTCCACTCAGCCGACAAAGCATAGCTGAGGAAGGCAGTTGCCCTCCTAACTCAATGGTGGCTAGGTGACGGTGTGGCTACTGCACTGAGTGAACTTCTGACCTGTTGCCTAATCTAATACAGTTGGCTGTCTGCCAAGGCTATTTCTAGATACACACAAAATCTTGGCATGTTGCCAAATCTATTACATATACTGAGAATCTTTAGCTACAATGCCTTTTTTTCATGCCGACATATTCATAAGATTTTACAATTAAAAATGTTTTGAATAATAACAGATCCCTTTTGAAAGCAAAATCAGAATACAGATATATTTATTCATGGATTTATTTTACACATCCGTTGGATATGGACACGAATTATTTATATTGCCTGTACAGTTCTGCCTATATTCCTATATAGTTCAGTCTGTTACTACAATAATTCTACTAGCTTTGTTTAAAGAAGTATCAGACAGTCCTTTTCATTGTCCACTAATTCAGCCAAAAATCATTTTAGTAAACTTGAACAAAGGCCACCTAAGAATAATTTTTTTGTGCAATGTGACAGAATTTCATAACAAGTTTTGCAAAGAAAACTATTGTAGGCTTCCTTAGCTTCAAGATTAACTTTGGTTTTCTATGACCATAAATCATGAATTTGATCGATTCTTGTAAAAGTGAGAGAATCCTACCCTAGGATAATTCGAGAATAGATAAACTATTTGGCTTGACGGATTCATCATAAAACATTTTTAATGTACAAGCAGCAAGAGGCTAAATTAACGAGGTTTCTGTCCGTAAAAACATGTCGATGTTGTTACAGGTGCTCTATTATTTGACACGGACGTGGCTCGTGTTGTTGTTACATTTTGTGTTTGATCCGTACTGGTTGAACTCTCGTTGTCATGTGGGCCTTGAGTTTTCACGCCTGGTCGTGGGTCACGTGATGAGCCTGGTATGTGTAGATACACAGCGATGCCTTTCTAGAGAATTCCTGAAACGCGTGTTTACTGTGGAGTAGGGTCCTTATAGACTGTTCGAGAAGCGGAAAATTCCCGGCTTAGGGGGTGAAGGTATATAAAGGGGCTGTTGTTTAGAACCAGGGGGCAGACAGCAGAGCAGGTACCAACGGACGCAGAAGCGTGTGTCAGATTCAAAAACCTTATCCGACGAATGCGGCAATTATACATTTTCAAGAACTTTCTCTGGATTTTATACATTTGGACTTCAGTTTACTTTATGTGTTGTTGCAAGAACTTTCCACTGGACTGTCATTCTCCGAGAGTTTACATTCAAATGACTTATCTTGTTGACGGTGTTGGTATCGAGGTACTGTACCATTATCTTTCTGTGTGATTGTATTGATTTGTTGCTATAATGCTGTGTTACTGTATAATTGTATTGATTTAGGGTATTGTATTGTTAGGGTTGTTTTAGGAATAAATTATAGTTATTTATTAACAAAAAAAAACTGACTTCTTTATTCATTCCCCTAGACATTTCCCGCTGCCTAGTGTTACAGAATCTGATATTTTTATCTCCATTACAAAATATGTGTTCCGTAACATAAAATTTGGGGCTCATCCGGGATGCTTAATAGTTTTCAAATTTATTAGGCCTTGACCTGGACATTGTTTTATCATACATTGTTTACAAGATTACATATTGTTTACAGTACATTGTTTACAGGATTTATCTCAGTGTTTTTTTTTTGGTTATTGTTTTGACATCTTAACATGGCAGATTTCAAACCTGAGACATTTGTTGACGATCCGGACCCTGATCAACTTGAACAGTTGTAAAAAGAACAGTTGTTGCTTTTGGGACAACACTTAGAGCTAAGTGTGAAAAAAGCTTTGAGAAAGCCTGATATAATTGCTAAAATCATGCAAGATCTTATAAGCAAAGGTTTAATTGAAGAGACTGAAGTTGAAATATCAAAATATTACAGCCTTGCTATGCAATTAGAATTGAAAAAGTTGGAAATGCAACATGAGCTAGCATTAAAACAGTTAGAATTAGATTAAGAAAAAGAAATTGAGTTAAAACGACTGGAGTTAGAAACACATAAGACTTGTCCCACCTTTTCAAGAAAAAGAGGTTGATAACACATTAGACTTGTCCCACCTTTTCAAGAAAAAGAGGTTGATAAATATTTCTTACATTTTGAGAAGGTAGCTTAAAATTTAAAATGGCCTAAGGAAAATTGGACTTTGCTGTTACAAAGAGTATAGACTGGCAAGGCCAGAGAAATTTATACAGAGCTTTCAGTGGAAGCTGCTGCTGACTATGACCTCGTAAAACGGTTAATCCTAATAGGTTATGAGTTAGTTCCAGTGGCTTACCGCCAGAAATTCAGAAATTGGGAAAAGCGCAAAGAACAGACCTACCTAGAATTTGCTAGGACAAAAGAGCAGTTGTTTGATCGCTGGTGTAGTTCTAAAAATTTAATGAAAGATTATGACAATTTGCGCCAGTTGAATTTGCTTGAAGAATTTAAGCGCTGCATTAATGCAGATGTTAAAACTTTTCTTGATGAGAAAAGTCCTGAAACACTTGACATTGCTGCTCAAATAGCTGATGATTATTCATTGAAACACAAATGTCCTTTACAAGCAAACCAAACCAGTCATTCACAAATAAGAATGTAAAACAGTATCGTCAAAAGAAGTTTACAGCGCAGTCTCCCAGTGCTAGTAGTCCTGATAGTTCAGCAAAGCCCATAGCTACACCTCAGTCCATGTCCACTGTGTCTAAGTCCAACAAAGACCAGTCATTTTCAAAGAAAATCTGTAATTACTGCAAGAAGGAAGGTCATCTAATATCTGACTGCTGGAAACTTGCGAATAGACCAAATAGCAAACCTTCTAGGTTTTTTAAATCTATGCATAGAATAGTACAAGGGCCAGGCTCTTTTCATGAAAATAAGGGGTACAACTCCTTTGTCGACTCAAATAAAGAGTTTGATGCTACGGAGGCCCAAGTGCCGTCTAAATCCAAAGAAGAATCCGTAGAATGCGGGGTAAAAACCTCAGTTGATTCCTGTGAGGAATTAAATAAGGCTAGGTCCTTTCAAGACTCCTGCGAGGAGTGTTCTCTAAATGAGGCTTAGTCCTTTTATGACTCTTGCGAGAGTATTTCAAATGAGGCCAGGTCCTCTTATGACAAACAAAAGTTTGTTTTTGCTGAGGAAAATTCCTCTGTTGACTCCCATGAGGAGTATGTTAAGGATGTAGATTCTTTAGATGACTCTGAAACAGAGTTTATGACTGACACCTTCAATGTCAGTTCTTTGTTTGGTGAGGTTGAGGTAGTAGATTCCTCTCTTGACTCTGAAATGGAGTTATTTGAGCCATTCATACATGATGGTTTTGTATCACTTTCAAGTGATTTTTCAGATTCTACCCTTATTAGAATTTCGAGGGACACTGGTTCAGGCCAGACTCTCATGTTAGCAAACACTTTGCCATTTTCTAATAGGTCCTTTACTGGTGCACATGCACTTGTTCATGGTGTGTTTTCACACAGGCACACTTCAGTTCCGCTTCACAGTATCCATTTAAAGTCAGATTTGATTTCTGGGAATATTACTGTGGGCATAAGAACTACTTTACTCTTTAAGGGAATTCAGTTGCTTCTAGGCAATGATGTTGCGGGTATTAATGAACAGCCTGTGCCAATAGTGACAGAAAAGCCGTCACTTAATCAGGACACTGATCCGGAAAGTCAGGAAATTCCTGGTTTGTATCCTTTATGTACTGTAACTAGATCTATGGCCAAGAAAAACACACATGAGGAAAATGGTCCAAATAATAACACTCTGGGAGTCACTAGTGACTCGTCTAATGACTCGCCCGTGCAGGATGCAGCATTCTCAAGGTCAGAACTTATTGCGGAACAGCATAAGGACCCTGATATTTCATGTTTGTTTCCCAGGGCAGTTTCTAAAGATGAACTGTCACAGAACTCAGTTTGTTTCTATGTCAAAAAATAGAAATTATGCGTGAATGGCGACCACCTGATGTATGCGCTGATGATAAGTGGGCCATCAAACATCAAATAGTAATGCCCAAAAGCTTTCGCAGTGAAGTTCTAAGCATGGCACATGAGGCTCCTTTGTCTGGCCATTTAGGTATAAATAAAACTTATCAGAAAGTTAGTACACACTTCTATTGGCCTAACCTCAGGAAAGATGTTGTACAATATTGTAAACCATGCCATACATGTCAGATGGTAGGCAAGCCCAATCAGATTCCTCCTAAGGCCCCACTTAGGCCTATTCCTGCTTTCGAGGAACCATTCAGTAGGATCATTGTTGATTGTGTTAGACCACTGCCCAAAACAAAATCTGGACATGAGTAATTGCTGATGTGCGCATCCAGATTCCCTGAGGCAATACCCTTGCGCAAAATTAATGCCAAAAGTATTGTCAAAGCTCTGACCAAGTTTTTTTTACAACTTTTGGATTACCAAAATCCGTCCAGTCTGACCAAGGGTCTAATTTTATGTCTGGCTTATTCCAACAAGTTATGCTTGAGCTAGGTATAAAACAGTACAGCTCTTCGCCTGTTGAAATAATTTTCGGACATGGACCTCGAACGGATCGTCCATTGGAACTGCTTAAAGAAAAACTCTTGTGTGAAAATCCTGATTCTCTTAGTTTACTGTAGTATGTCTTAGACTTTTGCACTAAACTTCACAATGCTTGTGAGATTGCAAAGTCAAATCTAAAATCTGCACAAAGTAAAACGAAAACAGAGTATGACAAGCACACTGTAAGTAGGACGTTTGAGCCTGGTGAAAAGGTCCTTGCCTTACTTCCCATCCCTGGCAGACCTCTGCAAGCTAGGTATTTTGGTCCTTACATTGTTGACAAGAAAATCAGTAATTTAAATTACATACTGTTGACACTAGATAGACGTAAGAAGAAACAACTGTGCCATGTTAACATAATGAAACCATATTATGACAGAAATAGCACATCAGATGTTGTACAAAATGTTACTGCTGTTAATTGTGTAAACACTGACCCTGACCCAGTGAACGTATATACTGATTGTAAGTGTGATGTAGACATTCAGTGTGGTACAGTACCATTAAAAAACTCCGACGTGCTTAAAAACCTGGATGCCAAACTGTCACACCTTACCGCACAACAACAAGATCTCAAGAACCTGCTGCGGAATTATGAACATTTGTTTGGTGACATTCCAACGCGAACTAACATGTTGTGCCATGACGTCGATGTTGGTGAGGCAAGCGCAGTCAAGCAACATCCATATAGACTGAATCCTGAAAAGCAAAAGTATCTACAGGATGAGATTCAATGTTTGCTGGACAATGATTTTATTGAACCTAGTAACAGTAACTGGAGTTCACCATGTATTCTTGTGCCAAAACCTGATGGAAGTTACCGTATGTTCACATATTATCGAAAACGGAACTCTGTCACCAAGACTGACACGTTCCCCATTCCGAGGATCGATGATTGTATTGATAGAGTCGGTAGCTCCAGATATGTCTCCAAGTTTGACTTGCTAAAAGGATTCTATCAAGTTCCATTGACAGAAGGAGCGAAAGAAGTGTCCGAATTTGTGATGCCGCAAGGACTGTACCAGTATAAAGTTATGCCGTTTGGCATGAAGAACTCGCCAGCCACGTTCCAGCGCCTCATCCATATGGTTGTCAAGGACATTCAGGGCTGCGACGCATATATTGATGACCTCATCGTGTACAGCGACACCTGGGAGAAACATCTGCAAATTCTTCGCAACCTCTTCGAAAGACTCAGTGAAGCACGTCTGACCATCAACTTAGTAAAATCTGAGTTTTGTCATGCACAAGTAACATTTTTCGGTCATATTGTAGGGCAGGGTCAGGTAAAACCTGTTGATGCTAAGATAAGTGCTATTTCTGCATTTCCTAGACCAGAGAACAAAAAGCAAATAATGCGTTTTCTTGGTATGGTTGGATACTACAGGAAGTTTTGTCCAAATTTTTCTGCTGTAGCTGAACCTTTGACTAATTTGGTAAAGAAGAAACAAAAGTTTGTATGGAGTGTACAGTGTGAAAGTGCATTTCAGAAATTGAAAGCAATTCTGCAAAGTTCACCAGTTTTAGCAGCTCCAGACTTTTCTGTACCTTTTAAGTTAGCTGTAGATATTAGTGATACTGTTGCTGGTGCTGTGTTGTTACAAGAAGGCAATGATGGCATAGATCATCCAATTTGTTATTTCTCAAGAAAGTTTAATGCAAACCAGAACAAATGACCCATGGGTCATGACGCTCAGCTGACTGGGAAGAGATTAGCAAAAGTAAATTTTATCATCTGAATGGTAGTATATAACCATTCAACTGAAGCATCAAACAGATTAACCAACAGACTGAGATTGTGTCTGTATTAACATATCTCAAAAATAGAGAAAAAGTGCGTATACTTTAAAAAAAATACAGGTGGCTCCACCAGTCTGCAGAAACTAATAAAAACACTTAATGGTCAATATCCATGCAAAGAAGCATGGTGGTCTCTGGATAAGTTGTTCAGATACTTCAGCTTTTGTATCAAATTTTCCATTATTCTGAGGGATACTTTGGAGTCCTATAGCTTGAAGGATATGGGTAACAGAGACCTAATTTCAGGTTTTCACAGACACTTTTCATGGGCCTCCTTGCATGACAAGAATGAAGATTCTAGGTGGAGTTGTTACAATTTGTACACTGTTGACAGATAACCACATCTTTAAAGGTCTCAAAAATAGAGAAAATAATTCGTAAAAATTTGAAAAAAAATAGAGGTGGTGCATCCAGTCTGCTGAAACTGATGGAACATGTCATGATCAATATGTATGCCAAAAATCATGAGCATCAGTGTTGTAGTTATTGAGATACTGGAGTTTTTGTATCAAATTTTTCATTATTCTGGGGGGTATTTTGGAGCCATACAGCTTAATGGATATGGGTAACAGAGACCTAATTTCAGGTTTCCATGGATTTTATGGGTCTCCCTGTGTGTAAAGAATGAAGATTCTAGGTCCAGTTGTTATGATTTGTGCCATGTTAACAGATGTTCATATCTTTAAAGGTCTCAAAAATAGAGAAAAAAATTCGAAAAAAAGCCCGAACAAATTACATGTGGTGCCACCAGGCTGCAGAAACTGATGAAACATCTCATGATCAATATCCATACAAACAATTATGGTGATTATCTCCGCATTAGTTGTTCAGATATTTCAGCTTTTGTATCAAATTTTCCATTATTCTGAGCTGTATTTTGGAGTGCCATAGCTCAAAGGATATTAGTAACAGAGACCTAATTTCAGGTTTCCATGGAGACTTTTCATAGGTCTTCCCGTGTGTCAAGAATGAAGATTCTATGTCCAATTTGAACCATGTTGACAGATAACTACATCTTAAAGGTCTCAAAAACAGAGAAAAAAATTGTAAAAATTTGAAAAATACAGGTGGCGCCACCAGTCTGCAGAAACTGATGAAACATCTCATGATCAATATGTATGCCAAAAATCATGACCATCAGTGATGTAGTTAATCAGATATTCAAGTTTTTTATGAATTTTTTTATTATTCTGGGGGGTACTTTGGGGCCCCATAGCTCCAAGGATATGGGTAACAGAGACCTAATTTCTAGTTTCCATGGAGACTTTTTCATAGGTCTCTCAGAATGTCAAGAATAAAGATTCTAGGTCCAGTCTTTACGATTTGTGCCCTGTTAACAGATGTTCACATTTTTAAAGGTCTCAAAAATAGAGAAAACAATTCATAAAAAATCGAAAAAATACAGGTGGCGCCACCAGTCTGCAAAAAACTGATAAAACATCTCATGATCAATATCCATGCAAACAATTCTGGTGATCCCTGCATTAGTTGTTCAGATACTTCAGCTTTTGTATCAAATTTTCCTTTATTATCAGCTGTACTTTGGAGTGCCACAGCTAAAAGGATATGGGTAACAGAGACCTAATTTTAAGTTTCCATGTAGACTTTTCATGGGTCACCCTGTGTGTCAAGAAGAAAGATTCTAGGTCCAGTCGTTACATTTTGAACTCTGTTGACAGATAACTACATCCTTAAAGGTCTCAAAAACAGAGAAAAAAATTGTAAAAATTTGAAATATACAGGTGGCGCCACCAGTCTGCAGAAACTGATGAAACATCTCATGATCAATATGTATGCCAAAAATCATGACCATCAGTGATGTAGTTAATCAGATATTCAAGTTTTTTATGAATTTTTTTACTATTCTGGGGGGTACTTTGGGGCCCTATAGCTCGAAGGATATGGGTAACAGAGACCTAATTTCTGGTTTCCATGGAGACTTTTCATAGGTCTCTCAGAATGTCAAGAATGAAGATTCTAGGTCCAGTCTTTACGATTTGTGCCCTGTTAACAGATGTTCACATTTTTAAAGGTCTCAAAAATAGAGAAAACAATTCGTAAAAAAATAAAAAAAAATACGGGTGGCGCCACCAGTCTGCAGAAACTGATGAAACATCTCATGATCAATATGTATGCCAAAAATCATGACTATCAGTGATGTAGTTAATCAGATATTGAAGTTTTTGTATGAAATTTTTCACTATTCTGGGGGGGGGGGGGGTACTTTTGGGCCCCATAGCTTGAAGGATATGGGTAACGGGTAACAGAGACCTAATTTCTGGTTTCCATGGAGACTTTTTCATAGGTCTCTCAGAATGTCAAGAATGAAGATTCTAGGTCCAGTCTTTACGATTTGTGCCCTGTAAACAGATGTTCACATTTTTAAAGGTCTCAAAAATAGAGAAAACAATTCATAAAAAATCGAATAAATACAGGTGGCGCCACCAGTCTGCAAAAAACTGATAAAACATCTCATGATCAATATCCATGCAAACAATTATGGTGATCCCTGCATTAGTTGTTCAGATACTTCAGCTTTTGTATCAAATTTTCCTTTATTATCAGCTGTACTTTGGAGTGCCACAGCTAAAAGGATATGGGTAACAGAGACCTAATTTCACGTTTCCATGTAGACTTTTCATGGGTCACCCTGTGTGTCAAGAAGAAAGATTCTAGGTCCAGTCGTTACATTTTGAACTCTGTTGACAGATAACTACATCCTTAAAGGTCTCAAAAACAGAGAAAAAAATTGTAAAAATTTGAAATATACAGGTGGCGCCACCAGTCTGCAGAAACTGATGAAACATCTCATGATCAATATGTATGCCAAAAATCATGACCATCAGTGATGTAGTTAATCAGATATTCAAGTTTTTTATGAATTTTTTTACAATTCTGGGGGGTACTTTGGGGCCCTATAGCTCGAAGGATATGGGTAACAGAGACCTAATTTCTGGTTTCCATGGAGACTTTTCATAGGTCTCTCAGAATGTCAAGAATGAAGATTCTAGGTCCAGTCTTTACGATTTGTGCCCTGTTAACAGATGTTCACATTTTTAAAGGTCTCAAAAATAGAGAAAACAATTCGTAAAAAATAAAAAAAAATACGGGTGGCGCCACCAGTCTGCAGAAACTGATGAAACATCTCATGATCAATATGTATGCCAAAAATCATGACTATCAGTGATGTAGTTAATCAGATATTGAAGTTTTTGTATGAAATTTTTCACTATTCTGGGGGGGGGGGTACTTTTGGGCCCCATAGCTTGAAGGATATGGGTAACGGGTAACAGAGACCTAATTTCTGGTTTCCATTGAGACTTTTTATAGGTCTCTCAGAATGTCAAGAATGAAGATTCTAGGTCCATTCTTTACGATTTGTGCCCTGTTAACAGATGTTCACATTTTAAAGGTCTCAAAAATAGAGAAAACAATTCGTAAAAAATAAAAAAATACAGGTGGGGCCACCAGTCTGCAGAAACTGATGAAACATCTCATGATCAATATGTATGCCAAAAATCATGACTATCAGTGATGTAGATAATCAAATATTGAAGTTTTTGTATGAAATTTTTAACTATTCTGGGAGCTACTTTGGGGTCCCATAGCTCCAAGGATATGGGTAACAGAGGCCTAATTTCTGGTTTCCTTGGAGACTTTTCATAGGTCTCTCAGAATGTCAAGAATGAAGATTCTAGGTCCAGTCCTTACGATTTGTGCCCTGTTAACAGATGTCCACATTTTTAAAGGTCTCAAAAAATAGAGAAAAATATTCGTAAAAAAATAAAAAATACAGGTGGCGCCACCAGTCTGCAGAAACTGATGGAACATCTCATGATCAATACGTATGCCAAAAATCATGACCATCAGTGATGTAGTTAATTTGAAGTTTTTGTATGAAATTTTTAACTATTCTGGGAGCTACTTTGGGGTCCCATAGCTCCAAGGATATGGGTAACAGAGGCCTAATTTCTGGTTTCCTTGGAGACTTTTCATAGGTCTCTCAGAATGTCAAGAATGAAGATTCTAGGTCCAGTCCTTACGATTTGTGCCCTGTTAACAGATGTCCACATTTTTAAAGGTCTCAAAAAATAGAGAAAAATATTCGTAAAAAAATAAAAAATACAGGTGGCGCCACCAGTCTGCAGAAACTGATGGAACATCTCATGATCAATACGTATGCCAAAAATCATGACCATCAGTGATGTAGTTAATTTGAAGTTTTTGTATGAAATTTTTTACTATTCTGGGGGTTACTTTGGGGCCCCATAGCTCGAAGGATATGGGTAACAGAGACCTAATTCCAGGTTTCCAAGGAGATTTTTCGTGGACCTCTCTGGATGTAAAGTAAGAAGATTCCAGGTCCAGCGGTTACGATTTGTGCCTTGTTAACGGACAGACGGCCGGATAGCCGGATGGCCGGACGGATCGCTATAGCTCAGATGACTTACAGTCAGCTAAGCTAAAAACTACTCCACTATTGAAAAAGAATGTTTGGCTTTGATTTTGGCGTTGCAACATTTTGAAGTTTATCAGTAGGCCTATCATTGTCTTCAGTGATCACACTCCCCTCACGTTCATGAACAAGTTGAAGTGTAAAAATGAAAGATTGTTGAGATGGAGTTTGTTCTTACAGGATTACAATCTTGATATTGTACACATTAAAGGGAAAGATAATGTACTTGCTGATTGCTTATCGAGATGTTTATGAAATGTTGTTAACAGGATGTTTATGTGATGTTGTAAATAAAACGAATTTTCAGATGTTGTAAAATATTAGTGATTGTGATCGCAAAAAGAAAGTTTTCCGTGAAAACTTTCTTTTTTTCTTACAGGAGGGGGGGGGGGGGGGGGGGGGAGTGTTACAGGTGCTCTATTATGTGACACGGGCGTGGCTCGTGTTGTTGTTGCATTTTGTTTGATCCGTACTGGTTGAACTCTCGTTGTCATGTGGGCCTTGAGTTTTCACACCTGGTCTTGGGTCACGTGATGAGCCTGGTATGTGTAGATACACAGCGATGTTTTCTAGAGAATTCCTGAAACGGGCGTTTACTGTGGAGTAGGGTCCTTATAGACTGTTGGAGAAGTGGAAAATTCCCGGCTTGGGGTGTTAAGGTATATAAAGGGGCTGTTGTTCAGAACCAGGGGGCAGACAGCAGAGCAGATACCAGCGGATGCAGAAGCGTGTGTCAGATTTTCTCCTGGATTTTATACATTTGGACTTCAGTTTACTTTGTGTTGTTGCAAGAACTTTCCAATGGACTGTCATTCTCCAAATGAGTTTACATTCAAAGGACTTATCTTGGTGACGGTGTTGGTATCGAGGTACTGTACCATTATCTTTGTGTGATTGTATCGACTTGTTGCTTTAACGCTGTTACTGTATAATTGTATTGATTTAGTGTATTGTATTGTTAGGGTTGTTTTAGGAATAAATTATAGTTATTTGTTAACAAAAAACAACTGACTTCTTTATTCATTCCCCTAGAAATTTCCCGCTGCCTAGTGTTACAGGATCTGATTTTTTTTTATCTCCATTACAACATTTGTGTTCATCACGCATACGTGATCTGTTTAAATTAGGTTCCGTAACAATGTAAGTGGCGCCACAAAAACCTCAATTTCAAATAAGTTATGTGACCAACTTTTGCACAAAACTTGGCGATGCTAGCTCCTGTCGTTTCTGAGATTATGTCAGTATGCTTACTTGGCCAAATGACAGAGTTCAAATTCCTGGAACTCATCCAAAATTCATCAGACCCAAACCATTTGAACAAACTTTAGAGCTTATCCCCGGGATCATTTCTGTGAAATATTGAACAATATAGCCAACCGTTATGAAATTTTAAAAGGTTTCCTAGCTTTTCCCCCCTAATGTATAAGCTGATGAAAGTGGCGCCACAAAAAGCTCAATCTCACAAGATTTATCAGGTGACGGATTTTTGCACAACATTTAGGGAAGCTAGATCTTCATTTCCTGAGAAATAAGGTTAATGCGGGTGGCATCACCAATACCTCAATTTCAAATCAGACTCCTGTGACCAGCATTTGCATAAAATTTGGCAAGAATAGCTCCAGCCGTTTCTGAGATTTTAATTACATTATGCCTTTCTGGCCAAATGACTAGGATCAGCTTCTGTAACTCGGCCAAAAAAATCACTAACTGGAACCTATCAAATCTGAGATATTGTTTAGACATTGTTTCTGTGAGATTTTGAACGATTTCGGAGATTTTTTAAAGGTTTTTCCCCTATAAAGTCTAAGTAAATGGAGATAGCAAAATAAATCAGCTCAATCCGACAGTTTCTAGAGGACTTGATTTTTAAGGTTAAATTTGGTGATGCTTGTTCCTGCCGTTTTTGAAATAGCATGGCTTAACGTACGGACGACGCCATACCATCGCGTAAGCTCACAGGTTCGCTAAAATTTATTCGAATATATTAAGAGAGAGGTAAGAATAACAGGAGTATTATAATACTGAAGCATTTTATTCATACAATCACAATGCGGACTACTTAAATATTCACAATAGTATACATGTAATGATACGTGTAGTCAATGTGTATCACTCACACCGACTTGACCCCATGGATTGATGCTAAGAAAAGTTGCTTCACCCCCGTATGTACTGCGCTAATACATTAAAGACGACAGTCTTGAAACCCAGGTGTTCTGGGAGAGTGGTACCAGTCCACACAGACGCATACTAACATCTCGCGAGGGAGAACCTGGTGACATACGCATATGCACGGAGGTTAGATTCACTCTCCATTCATTGTCATTTTTCTCGAAAACCGGTCACAGCAGCGCCGCGACAATCTCCACTAGGTGCGGCGCACCTGGTGGAGAATGGTGGAGACACTGGTGTCATATAATGACCAACACTGCATGCTAGGTTTCAAGCTTGCCTAGTACTACTTCTGTCTAGAAAAAATGCGTCGCTAAGAAAAGCCGTGTAACAAAAGAGGAGAGAGGCATAGCACAGTGTCTATCCGTGCGTGTGTGAGTGCATGTCTGTGCGTGCGAGTAGTTGCATAACTGGACAAAATAACAAATCTCAACATATCACACTTCAGCCGAATTCTATATACAATATACACCATCCATCATATATGGATGATTATCTTGTTGTTTGTTATGCATGTTGTGTAATGTGAAACATTCCAGAGATATCTCTTTTAGATGCGCGCTGATTACAATGCACAGTTGGAACATGGAATCTTTCAGAAATGAAATCATATTTATTCTCAGAAACATGTAGTTGTATACACAGGATTATTTCCTGCAAATGGTAAGAAGGGAATCAATTTGATTAATTCCATGAACAGATTAATTCTTCGTCTAAGTTTGTTTTTCTGGAAATTACTCTTGTTTGTGAGATATTCAAAACTGACAAACCGTGTTTGGAACCAGTAATTATTAATTATTTCTTAAGAACTGTACAGTCTCTGGTTTGTGAAGTACACGACAACAGTGCAAACTTATTGTTGTGCCTAAAATCAGAAAGCACGCTTACACTCAGTCCAGTACTTAAAATAAGCCTTAGAATTTCACTAGCTTATGGTGAAGAAAGTGAAACTTGCAAAGGGATATCAATGTGGGTGTGGCCGTTTGTGGACTCTCCTCTAATGTTACAAACATAAAACAACTGGAGTCTCCTTAGCACCAAATAATGAAAACTGAAGTAACAAAAATAGATAAATGATCTGTCCGTTATGAGGTACTGTGATACAGGAAATATAATAGTTAAGTGCTGGTTATAGGAATTAATTATCATACATTAAGGGGGCCTGAGGTAAGAAGCAGCAGCACCTGGATTTTAACCACACCCCTAATTTGCTTAACACCGCCCACTTCTCAATGGCACCGCCCACATCACCCCCCCCCCCCCCCGTAACTCCGCCCTTTTCCGCCAATCATCTTCTGGCACCGCCCATGTTCTGGCCTGTTCATGAAAATTTGGTTGACTGACAGGTCAACAGTTTGGCTCCCCTTTTTACTTTGTGCAATTGTTGATCACAGAACGCTTGTAAGAATATTTAAACCAGCTGAGTATATGGTTTCTGGAGTAAGAAAATGAAAGCACGGCTGTCAAAATAAAGCATGTTTAATCATTTTAATAAGCATTTTGTAAGTTCCGTTATTCTGTCTCGGGTCCCTCGAAAGATGAGGCGGGTTTATGCATACTGTATGTAAAAAAGACAAATTTTGCATATAAATATCACATTAAGCAACTGAAGTTCAGTTCATTGCGAATAGTCAGATCCAACATTTTCAAAGTAAAAAAATTATAAACTATGGCAGTCACTGGTACAATAAATAACCTACATTATCTACTGTTATTCTGGGACAAGGGTCTAAGTTGACCCCTTTATCCTGATCAAGGTGTAATAAATATATACATTTTAAAAATAAATGTTACAATTTAAAAAAAAAGTGTAATTTTGGTGTTCTGGGTGGATGGCACAAATGAGATCAACAAAGAGTACAAGCAAAGGTAGAGATACCAAAACTGTTTCTTTGCCAGGTTCATACCCTTCCCATCATCCCATTTTCTTGACAGGACCAGTTTCAATAACAGATTGGCACCCTGCTCTATAAATGCCAACTTAACTCGGCAAATTCACAGAGATGGGAACCCAGATCATTTTCAGTTACATAAAACTTGAATGTGGAGGAGTTTACCCATCTCTCTGATTACCGGATCATAGTGGACTTGTAGAGAGTAGGGAACCAGCCAATTTTGAGATTTCACAACAAGCACAGAATTACTGAGTACATCATCTTCTTAACGTTTGCTTCATAACATTAAGAAAACTGAAGGGCTCAGATATTCACCCTTGTGCAATGAAAATGGTCCTGGAACATTCTTCATTTTTCAGGAAACTGTACTGCTGTTCTTACAACAAGACCACCCTGTGAAACTGATTATGCGTAACACGCTCTGGCAAGCTATATACCTATATATGACACCAATGAAAATATATACTGTACAATCTGGGCAACCTGTACAACAGCCTACCTAGCACTGCCACGCAGGCTCTGCGTCATCGTCGCCAATTTTCAATAAATTACAGCTAACATAGAGACAATAACGTGCTAATATAATCAGTGAAATACAACACTGAATTGAATGCGTTAACAACATGGCCACCTGTTATATTAATAATATATGTACTACACTTGATATTACAGGTTATGGTTTAGATGGCGACTATTTCTACGAAGAAATGGTGTTATGATACACCATACAGCCAGCTACAGTTCCAAATATATACCTGTTACAAGCTAAGGGTTAAATAGGATTTTTATTTGGTTCTGGAAAAAATATTCTACATCTTCAAAGAAGAAAGCCAGAGTCACCCCTGGAGAATGAAAAAAAAAAAATATGGTGTTCTCACTGCACACATGGTAATAAGTGAAGAAAAAATTATGAGTAATGATATCTTATGTTAATTGGTACATGTAACCAAGCCTGGGGTGGGAATGTGTGTAATAGTATTAAACTGCCCTGATTTCCACCCTACGTCTCAAGTGATCCCATCATAACCCATGCCACCCCTTTGCCCAGTAATGGGGCGGACCTTTCCTATATGTTTAATAGGCTGGTGGGAGATGCCACTTTAAAGACTAGGTAGTACAAGATACATGACTATCACAATACAGCAGACTGTTTTAATATTGTCAGGATTTTCTTGAACTTGTGCCCAAAGCCCCTCCTGTCTTAGATATTCATGACAACCTGTGCTCCCTGTTGCTGCCCAATGACCTCTTCAGACCCACCTGTACCCCCTACTTTTTCAAATGAACTCTTCCTGCCAGCAGGGGAACATATTTAAAGATCAAGTTGCAAATGACAAATTAAGGTCATCTTGCAAATCATTTACTGACCTCTCACCATATTCTAATTTTAGTTGCATCTGCTAGATGGCGCTGGTAGTCCTTGCCCTGAATCAGCTTGTTATATTGTGTAATTATTTCTCACTCCTGTTCAACATCATGATTGGGGTCATATTTATACATAGTGAGCCACTAAGCACCGGTTTATGGCACTTTGACAATACAGAATTCTAATTAACAAACCACCATTAAAAAAATTGGTGATGTTACCAGAAATGTATGAAGAATATCAAGAGCTCATCTCAATGACATAAATGGGAGAACTAGCCAAGTTAAGAAATGGCCAAATCACAGTAAATATTGTATAAACAGCAATCATATATAAGCCAATGGCTACCTAGATCAGCTATCAAAACCACTTATGAAGGCTGCTGAATATTTTAATTTGGTCTAATTTACAAATGCAAATCTGTATCAGCTGATACAAGCATTTTGCACATGACAGCCATCCAATGATTAAGTATGACACATTATCTGAATATGATGCAAATCAGCATCAGGTGACAAGGAGATTTGCAATACATGCTCCATATAAGGACAAAGCTGCTAAACATTATGCAAATCATTATCTGATGATGACAGTGGGATTTGCATACAGAACCAAATACGGGTATAGTCTCCAAACAGAATGCAAATCAATATAACAAGATTGCATCCAACTTCCATATATGATAACTAATTTTATACACTCTGAGTAGATGCAAATCAAGAACCCTTGACTGTTCAAACTGCAGGTACCCAATGTCACAAATATAATAATCAACTTTCAAAGCAAAAACACTTCAGCTGAGAACTTAATTTGCATACAGCAGCCACTGTTGTTAGGGACATTTGCATATTGCAGCTATGGTAGGGGTTATATTTGCATACTGAGAACTGGACACAAGCACACACTGAGCTATACAGGGCACAGTTGATACAGGAGACGCTGACGACACAGGCTGGTGTACTGTAGAAGTAAGTAACAGGCTGCTTCTGGTGCTTCCCTAGGCTGGGCACACGTTAGCGACATTCCCAGACCTTCACCGTCTGATCAACACTTCCAGATATCACAAAGGGAGCATTCTTGTGGAAATCTGAAATGGCAGTGAGTATCAGAGGTTTAACTTATACATTGTCATGTCACAGAGCATTCTTGTAGAAATCTGAAATAAGAGCCAGTTGCAAAGGTTTAACTATTACATTCTAATTTCACAATATTATTGTGGAAATCTAAAATAGCAGTGAGCAACAGAGGTTAACTATTTACATTCTAATATCACGGAGCATTCTTGTAGATATTTGGAAAGAGAGCCAGTAGCAAAGGTTTAATCTGCATTCTGAAATATCAAAAATGATGCATACTGAAAACCTGTAATAACAATGAGTAACAAAGGTTTAGGACAAAGGGCCTGGCATTCCCAATTTCACAACCTAATTTAAAGTTCAATTTCAATTAGTTAAACATTAATGTGGAAAACCCTCTCACCTAGGGAGGTGACAAAATGTTGGTGTGCCTCCAGTGTTTTACTATTTCTCTTGTTTTTGATGTCCCAGATGCGTAGTGTCTTGTCGTCAGAAGCGCTGACGATGTACTTCCCTCCCTGGTGAAATACGAGGCCACGCACCCAGTTATCATGGCCGACCTGTCAAAGAAATGAATAGTCCCTGTGATATATCACTCGTGAGGATCAAGACAGGACATTTCATCTGGACACCAATAAACTCTGAAACACCAATATACTGCCACAGTGTATCATATCATCTGATGTCCCAGTATCAAAATGTTGACGATGTATCATCATCAAATAGAAAGTGACATTCATCGTTAACAACAATCTCATTGCTTCCATCTAAATGCAAATAACTAGCTTTTTCTTTGGACAAAATGTTCATGTTTAAAATAATGTTTAAAATTTTTGCCTGGTATGTGAACATAGTGATAAAAGTTAATATGATTAACCAAAAATGTTTATGTGAGTAGGTCATTAACAATACAAATTTACTTGCATTAAGTAAATTATTTTCATTACCCAACAATATAAATATTTTGAATTAAGAAGAAAGGTCAAACAAGACAGAAAAGTTGAGCTGGCACATAAAACACGAAAACTACAACCACGTAATACATTTGCATTACACCAATGAGGGTGAAAAGAGATACCAGTATGAATTACCATGCTATGAGAGTTATGGTTAATAGTGCTTTGAAATAATAATTTGTATTCGACTCACCAGAGTAAACAGACACAGCCCTGTGCTAATGTCCCACATTTTTATCGTCTTGTCACGTGACCCAGAAATAAGGAAAGGTCCTGACCTCTGGCCTTTCTTCACCTGTGAATAAAATCCAGAAAGAAATATTCATAATTTTCTTAAACAATTTTCTAAAACTCTTAGGTGAATACTACAACAGATCACCTCTTGGACTGAATTTACTAACAGAGCAACAATATCTCAAGTCAAAGAAGGTCTGACTAAGGATGGGGTAATGGACACATAACAGCTATGATTTCAGACTAATCCATTTCAGCATGATGGTAGCAAGTGCAATATATTTATGACTCCCAAGTCTTTATTAAATTTCAAATGAATAAAATATGAAATTTTATTAAATAATTATCTAAAATATTCTGAAATGCAATTTTTATTTAAAATATTATGAAATGCAAATGTCTTTTTTTTTAATTTGAGTTTAAAAAAAAAATGGTACCAATAAGTGCATAAATCGGTGGTTTCATAAAATCTACATATTTATGTTTGTTTTAAAGCACTTAAAATGTGATCTCCCCATGTAAGGATATATGTTGCCCTGTGTCAGGCTGTTACTCACGTCAGCTCCTGCTGCCTCGTTGATCGCCGGGAATGAAGCCTCTGGAGCCCAGGCGATGCACTCCACGACGTGCTCATGTTCCCTCAACTCCGCTTTACACTCGCTCGTCGCGACCACCCACACGCGGACAGTCTGTAACACATCATGTATAGAACTGATACAAACCTCGCCTATTTTACATGGATTGCATAACCAGTTGTAATAACTAATATACAGCACTCTTCAAGACTCGGATGGTGGCATCGGTACTCTGAAACCAGACAGCTTTGCAGAAAACCCCCAACCTTGGACAGGCCACTACAACCCATGCTGGGAATCAAACTGTGTTACCAGCAGACACAGCACACCATTTTACCACTAGACTGTCCAGGCCCCATTATATCTACAGTAAAGCACCAACTGACAACCACCCCTGTAACAAAACCAGCCTACCATCAAAGCACACATTTCGTCTTGGCCCAGTTTTTACCATTTGTCCTTCAAAAGTTAACAAATCTAACATGACATGCTATGACGATTTCTTATTTAAACCCATGAGGGTTGTGATACTCAGGTGTAACACTTCTTATAGCTGCATGTTTTACCAATTTTCAAGAACATTTTTCAGTTTCTCAGATATTATGGGAAGTAATTTATGGGAAGCTAATAAACTTGCACATACATTTTTATAAATGCAAAAGAATTTAATGACAAAAGAAATCTTTAAGAGAAGTCAAATCTATTAATAGGTTCTGTATGATATGTTATTATGCTTTAAGCACTTGCAAAAGGTATTTACATCTTGGATGTATTCCATCCTCTAACCTGATCATTGGAGCAGGTTGCTAGTTGGGACAATGACCTTTAACCTTTCACCTTGATCACCAGGATTTTATCTCATCTTACCTGATCATTGGAGCAGGATGCTAGCAGGGACCCATCTTGGTTGACCCTCACCATTCTCACCCATTCACGGTGTCCTCTGAAGGTCTTCACACAGTATCTACCAGACATACATGTAAGAATATTATTAATGTCTTACTTTATTGGCATTACAAATGTGCCATTGTCCTTAAAACGGTCTGACTCAATGAAACTAGACTGTTGACTAGCACCATCTACCATTGTCTGGAGGAACTCCCACACAATACAGCTGAGATGGTTTGGGCAATGAGGATTGATTAAACTGGTTTCCTTCCATGTTGTGCATCCACAAAGGCATAAGGCCAAAGCTGATAGGTTGTGCTAGACAGCCTTTCTTTGTAGGTTAATGCTGAAAACAATTGCTTTGCACATTTACCCTGTTAAAAGGTCTTTCAAAATTAGGTCCAAACTCTTCACACAGCACTTTAGCAGAGCAGATAATTCATCTAGCATTGGAAACTGTTTAAAACCTCTTCCTGAGCTGGCTTTGAGCAAAAGGCTTTGAACTGCCAGGTGAACACTCCATTCACTTTCATAAAGCTGCATTTGTAATGTGAATGGTGTGTACAGAACTCTTGACTGACCGGATGTGTGCAAAACCATAGGCAGCCAGGATCATCAGGGATTATATCAGGGATTCACAAATTCAACAGTGCATCTGAATGACTAGAAAAGATACTGTTTCTGTTGAAACAACAAGATCCTATATTCATAGTTAGCCCCTTGTTTTGTACATTTTTAGCTGCAATTAGACTACAAATGGCAAGAATTCCACAACCATATTGTGCCCTACAATATATAATGCGTGAGAAGTAAATAATAAAAGATTCCAGTTTATCAGTGCTACCACTGAATTAATGTAAAAGGACTAGAAAAAGTGCAAAGGCCATTCAAGTCATGAGATAAACTTGTGTAAGAAGCATTCAACTTTTCAATATAAATTACAAAGTATGTCAGATATTCTTTCAAAAGAAAGGCATGGTCAATATTTTCATTTTGTTGTAAATGATACTACAAATACAAAATAACCAGTATCCAAAGGTACCAAACATTAAAATAATACAAGAGCACAGCGAATGGTGCATAGTACGCCCTTTGCATATCTTGACCCCTGTAACCTCATAAAGTATGGGCAAACTTTGCCAAGAATGAAATTCAGGTCATAAACTATTGGTAAATATTCATCACAAGTAGAGTCATCATGGCACCACCAAACTCTGGAGACTCTCACCTAATGAAATATGCATGGATTTTGCATGAAATTGAACTTAGGTGAGATATAATATTGTCGAGTTTTATCTATATCTATCATATTCATGGAAAGTCATGGCAACTTGACACCACAATGCAGCCTAGTATACCATTATATGTCACTGAGTATAATTTATGTCCCGTCATATATGGGTGTATAAAAATAATCAATATCCTAAGGCACCAAACATCAAAAAGATAATAAAATCTTTTAAAAATCTTTCAAACAAAATCAAAATGATAAAATGGTGTGGAAGTTATACAAACTTTCAAGAATTTAAAAGAGCAATACCTGTGTTTTGAAGTATCAGACAAGTTAACTGTATTACAAATGACTCACCCTGTGGCTACTTCCCACATTTTAATTGTCTTGTCTCTGGATGATGTGGCCAAGAAATCCCCGCTAGGCATGAAGGTCACGCTAGAAACATTGTGGTCATGTCCTACAATACAAACAAAAGTAATGCAATGTACTAAGTAATGTCAGCACAGTGTGGGAATTACAAGTGATGCAGACGAGTCCATACCATTTGAGTCTGAGTGCAAATCTGAGTCCAGGCCACTGAGTACGGGCCTAAAGTCTGACTCCTTGAGGCTTGAGTACAAGTCCACGTTCTTCATATGCGAGTCATCTGAAATCTGTGTCCATGTCCAAAAAAAAAAAAATAGTCCAATAAATAATATCTTTATTAGAATAAATTTAAAATGGAAATTTGAGATTACCATAAGCATTTTTGTTAGTTTAAACATGATTTTTACTTGAATGCTGAAGTATATTTAGCTCCCAATGCAGAGCTAAAGCTTGCTAAATAGTCCTTTTTTTTAATATTCTGTTAGGAGTTTGCTCATGTACATGAATGTCTTTAAAGTATGTGACCGTGCTTTCACAGCAAAACGTTATAATTTACATAAATCCTTTACTGTGTAATGCTACACATATCAATGAGATATGAACAAAGATGAAATATTTTTCAATATTGTCAGACATGACAGAATTCTGTAATTATTCTATATTGGTTCTTGGCAAATTTTAATCAATGCTACAATTTGATTCACTGAAGACAAGGCAATCACCTTCTCCTTTAGAGATAAAGCCACAACATAAATACTTGCCCATAAATTTTAATGAATTTGTAAACTATACTGAAAAATAATCTCTGAATATCCTTTTTATTTCATGAAAAAAATGTTCTTCCCAGTCACTCTTTAAACCTTGAACTTCTAAAAATACATTTAATCTAAAAATACAGAAGTATTCTATTTAACTTGCATATTACTTACCATGCATGGTTTTGACACACTCAAAGACTTGAAAATCCCAAAGTTTTACAGTCATGTCAGCTGAGCATGATGCTAAAACAAAAGAGAAACTTCAATAAACAAATTATTTTCCACTGATATATATTAGATCCCATTAAGATTATTATATTTATAAATAATATATAATTATATAAATGGCCTAATAAGGAAGACAGGTGTATATCACGCCTATTACGGAAGAAGCTGCCGCAAAGGTTTTGATTACCAGTGGGAAATTCAAGAGACACTTAAAAACGACTGATGCGTGTAAATTTCAGTAGCACACAGTAATTACAAAACTGCAGCAAGGTCATCTATGTTTAAACTGGTTCTACCCCTTCATAAAATGCATGATTGGTCAATCAATGGCGACTGTGCCTCTAATTCTTTTCCAGTTATTGAAATATAATTTCAGCAAAATTGCATCTGTGATCTTGAAATATACTTCAAGGTCATCCATATCCAATCATGAGATGCATCAATGGAGCAAGTATTGTGTCTGTATGTCAATATGTTTTCAAGTTATTCTGCTAACATAATATCTCAAACAGACAGATGCACAGAGGAGCGCTTACCATTTCTTAGTCCCCCTCTGACACCACTTTTTGCAATGGCAGGGAACAACTAGTGATGGAGCCTTGTGTATTTACATATGACTCCAGAACAATAAGATGAACCTATTTACCTAGCCATTTTCCTGTGTGATCAAATGCAATATCTTGGACCGAGTCTGTGTGGCCCTTCAGTGTTCTCTCATAATCCCCGGTTTCATAATCCCACACCTGAAATTCAAAATGGTTTAATAGTGCCATACCTGAAATACAAAATATCCTTAACAACTTACAAATGTTCTCTTAACAAAATAAAAATATAATTAAGCAAGTGTGATTTCAGCTTACAGAAGTGGTCATTATCCTTTACAGCAATACTTTGCTTGTCAACCTGCTCAGGGGTTCATACTGGAAATGTTTATATTAATTCCTGTATATCTAACTGTTTGAATAAACTTTCACTCATATATTTTCTTACAATAAACAAGCTAAACTAAGCTATATCATAATATAAACTTGATATGTTATATTAAATACAATGGTCTTTTCAAATTGTTAACCTCATGACTTACTCTTTAAGACAAAACCATCAAGTTTAAGCACACAAAATATTCAGAATAATTTCAAATACAGTAAATTCTTGCATTTGTATCAAACTTGATAAGCTAAAAAGTTTCTGCAAACTTATTTAAGCTATTTCTAAGAAAATCTTGCCTCTGTGAAACCTTGAATGTCTCAACATTTTCAGTCAATCCGTCAGGATTTTACTTTCCTATATAAATACTAGAATATGAATGTTTTATTTTTACGAAGTCTTAAAAGAAACCTCAATGAAACATCAGTACTGTCACACAGATTTGGAAGAACTCCTCCAGTTTTTGTTCCACCTGTTAAGGTTTTCACTTGCCTTGATTGTGGCATCTTCACTGGAGGACACCATTACACTGAAAACGGGGTGGAATATAACCCGTGTGACCGGGCTGCGATGCCCACTCAAATCATATTTTGCTGGGGGGCGTGGGATCCATTCTGAAGGGCTGCGTTTATCTCGTGTGGGGCCTCCTCCATGTATAAATTCTTTTTCTGTTTCTGCCAATCTTGTTTCGAGGTCCATGACCTATAAATACAGAAAAGAGAAAAGCCCATTTCAATCTTTAATTACACTAATGCATTATATCATACTGCTGTTGCTGATTTGCCATATATACAAGTTAGGTGACTTATATCACGCAGAGAGACTGAAATTAAACAGAAGCACAACTGGTCATGAAATAAATCAAAATTATAACTCAAAACTGCACATGTATTGTGAAAAAAACTAAGTATCACTGAACATTCTTCCATTTGATGCTATATGTAAACTCAAACTGAAACCTTTTAGCCACTGTGGTCTTCTTTGCTCAAAAACATGATGCATTAATGATTCACATTTTAAGCTTGTCATAATCCACTGAGTTTAAAGCTGTGTTGTTCAGCTTCTTTGAAACCATCAATGAAATATTTGTGATGGTTTCAAGAATTCAATAGCTAGCTAGCAAGGCCAATGAAGTGAACTAATGAGAGTGCAGAAACTTCTTTTCCAACGAATTCCCTCCTCATAATAAGGCTATTTTGTTCCCGGGGTACATACAATTCATGATGATAGAAATTTAATGATTGTTTCATCAATTTTTAATGACTTAACAATAAAAGTCAATCCCCCAACTTTAGAAATACTATCACAATGCTTTCATGCCCCCCCCCCCTTCCCAGTATAGAATCTGATGGTAAATATAAGTTGTATTTCAAATATATTTTAGACCAGAAGTTTACAGGATACTGATTTAATAGTTGATTTAATCTGTCACACATTCTCTTAACTTTTGAAGGTATTGAGGGTGAATTTTAAGACTTTCTGAGATCTATCATTTAATTTTTTTTTTCAGGATTTATATATAAAGACATACCAAAACCAGCTTTGATCATAATTTTGTGCTGGATAAGCGTATGATGAAAACTAAGATCAAGTTGATGGATAAATAAGTTATCAACAGGTAGCAGAACTTTGATCTTGTAAATTCTCTCTCTCTCTCTCTCTTTCTCTCTCTCTCTCTCATATCTTCAGAGACTTTGAAACCAGCTTTGATCATAATTTTGTGCTGGATAAGCGTATGATGAAAACTAAGATCAAGTTGATGGATAAATAAGTTATCAACGGGTAGCAGAACTCTGATCTTGTAAATTCTCTCTCTCTTTCTCTCTCTCTCTCATATCTTCAGAGACTTTATTTGTAGGTAGACATCACATACAGAGAAATCCCGCTAACAGCCAGGAAGACCCCATTAAAGTGGTTCTACCCATTATTGTAGCAGCTGTTAACCAGGCTGACAGTGCTGTATGAACTGACAACCCTTCTCAAACTGCCTGTAATTTTCATGTACAGCGACAGTTACTGTACAATCAACCACTTGTCATTTTGTCAGTTAAACAGGACTTGTGGTTTTGGAGGGGCTCTCTTGGTGTTATAATGTGTACATGGTTTGACATTATGGAAATGAACCATGATTCTTTTTTAAGTCTACTTCCATCACAGTGACTTAGTTCTAAATGAACCAGCATTATAATAAATTTCAACTATGGTGTATATGTCTCTGTTGTTTTTTCACAGATCTGTTGCATTTTATCAGATCAGACACAATTCCTTGGAATAAAAGAGACCATGTCTGGGTTTAGCCTGGCGTATACCACAAAGTGACATCAACTCTCTTTAATTTACCAACAAAACAATTTTTAATTATCCAACAAACCATCCTTTAAGTACAACTGAAGATATGATGCTGCAATATTTGTAAATAGATTCTTGTTCATGTTATTGATACACAAATATCCACTAACACCAGTTTTGTGATGTTTCTGACATGTCCATGGGGTACATTAATATTTACCTTTTTCTGTAAGCGAATGACTGATGTCCATTTCTTTTCAAGGAGGCCATCATATTTCTTTTCTATTTCGCCTGGCTGTAAATAAATGAAACAAAATACAACTTTAATTCACTGAGTATATAACTATTAACATACCGGTAACTGAACATATATATTTATGGAATGAGAGTATATGATTACAAAACTTATAAACTATTGAATCACAAGTCATGCAATGCATACAATTTACATGAAGTGATAAATATTTCAACTCATGTTCCTTTTATTAATACATCACAAAATGAATGCAATAGGAAAGATTTATAAATAAAGTAAGATTATATATAATCTGAGACCACAAACACTCATGCTCAATCTCATGTAACTCAACACACTACAGATCTTCTTCATCCTTCAGACATTACCCTTCTCATAGCTTGTCTCACCATCCTGGCAGACATACAACTGTAGCCATACTGGGCTCTTAAAATGCCTATCCTATATCTGACATCTGTTAACTAAAGACAGACCTAAGTATATACGAATAGGCCAGAAAATGCCAATCCCACCACACACAGGCTGTTTGTTTTGTTTATACCCATGTTTATAACATGCATAGGGGTGCCAAATTATCAAAACACATTCAATAAGGACATCTGGTGGCAAGTTTTGCAATAGGCGTTTTGCAACTAGTGACCTTTAAAATTCCCACATATGCAACCAATCACTATAAATTACATTTTTTTCTGCTTGTAAACATTGCTTGTAAATACCATGTTTACTAACACCTTGTAGATAAACAAGCTCAAACATCCATCACTGAGGCATTGCAAGAACTTAACAGTAATTACTTATATTTCATTAATATGTCAGCAGATTCAGCCAGAAGTCACACAAATTCTACAGAAAAGGCAGGTGAATAGCTAACTTTAAAGGTTGCCTATTTCCTTTTACCAAAGTATATTTAGAGCTCATGGAGTCCTGGGTGAAGAGGGTCAACCTTGTGGGAGAGACCTTGGCCCGGGGTAATACCAAAGGACAGGACACATCCTCATCAGCCCATTAAATCTTGCCTCCTATATATCCGCACACAGTCACACTCAAAAGTCAGTTTACAACCAATACATTTCTTTTTTTTTTTAGAGTTCTCCACCCTGCATGAACTTTCAGGGAGTATCAATTCAGGATATTTGTGGCATGTTGGCACCAAACACTGCCCCTAGTATACTTAAGTACATCTTGCAGGTTGTTTTAATGAGCTCTTATCCCTGAGCTTAAGTTCTTAAAATGAAGTCCAGAATGTGGAGTGGAGCCACAAAATATCAATGGATTTATTATGCAAGGAAGTATCTTTGTGTCACATAAGGGAGGGTTTTAATACTGTGACTGCTGATATGACTGCCCCCCATAGATCAATGTAAATGGCAGCATAAAATAATCATCCTCCACACCAGGGATGCCATTTATTTAGCAGAATTAAAGATTTGGTCGAATAAAATCTGCCTGGCTGCAAAAAAAATCAAAATATATAACTTGACTCTGCATGATATTCTGAATATTTTCAAAAATTGTATTGATTTTCATGGTTCTAACTTTTATTTGACAAAACCAGACTGATGAGATGGCCAATCCCTTCCAGTCAAAAGGAATACCTAAGAAAGAGGAGAACCATTTTTGTATAGCACAGTTTATGTTTTTAGTCTCATAAATGAGTCTCTTGGAGCTGTTAATAAAGTTCCATTCTTATAAATGTATATGTGCCAAGCTACAAGACATCCAGCAGTGCCTAAAATGAATCTCAAATAATGTAAATTCTTTCACAATGTGCGAAATTAGAAACTGTTAATTAATAAAATTGCTACCAAAAGTAGTGAACGTAGCCTCTATGGTAGCACCACCTTGTGTCTGTATAAAAGACTAACCCATATATCACTACCGAAATCCTATGACTCACCATACCGAATTTGATTAACTACTAACAAAGAACGATGTCAATATCTGAATATATTTTAAAGGTCACAATTCATGATGGGGTCTAGAGCATTGAAATATGATGTTTGGTCTGAGAATAAGTACGAAAAACTGAATACAGTCCATTCTTTCATCCATATGGAAAATCTGCAACAAATCCTGTCACGAATACAAACTTGTGTACAATATCAAGCAATAGTAGTATCTATTACATATACAACTAGCAATGTCTGCCTCACTTATGATGACACTGAATTGGGGGGGGGGGGGGGGTTAAGGGGTAAACCCAGGTGCTTCAACAGAAGAAGTCTGTGTTATGCTGAACTGACAGATGAACTTTGCAGTTACCTTTATTCTTGCTTCACCATTGCGTTTTAGCTCTCAATATCTGCATAATGCTATTGGCAATTCTGAACTTAAACAATATATTTGCTTATCAAGCTGAAACTTCACATCTTGCAAAAATGAACAATAATACTTTCTGTGGGAACCCCCCCCCCCCCCCCCCCCCCCCAACTCAAATTATTCTGAGCACATCCCTGCATTTCATTACAACAAATCTGAACATCTCACTCTGTGGGAAAAACCACCAGCATCATGGATATACATACCTACCTAGGAACCTAAAATCTACACCCCCCCCCCCGAAAATATTTATTTTTTTATTACCTAAAATTCCCTATTTACCTATTACACTGTACAGAAATATCACCCCCTTTAAGCAACAAAGGCCCTAAGTCCTGAATGACAGCATAATTCCTGAGTGTTTGGAATACATGAAACTCATCCAAGCTTCTAATAAAGTTAGTCCCTCTCTCTCACTTACTGTCTGCTTCTGCAAGTACTTTCCCAATTCACCTTGAACTATTAAGGGTCACTGGCCTGCATTCTTCACCTAATTTGCGAAACATTAAGCTTATTTGCTTTGGATAAAGTAAACATATAAGTATGAGATTACATTTAGTAATATCTTGATGGTCAGACTGAAAAAGCACCACACAAAGGGATAGTATACCACAACCCAGTGATGTACAAATTCTGCCGGCTTCACCTATCTGAATCAGTGGTATTTTGCTCAGTAAATATTGCTTCACTGTATCACCATAACATAACAGTTACACAAGCCACCAGCATAAGCTGCGACAATATAATCATGCCACGCAAGCCCTTGTAAAGTACCAGTGACTCACCACTGCAGTCCTACTCCTAGCATCCTGTTATGAATTCATCTCCATCCTCCAGCTTCATATAATAACAAACTGTAACCTATCTACCACCCCACAGTATATGATGAATCACTTACAGATAAATACATGTCCTAACACTTGACATGTCAGCTGTTAAATACCGTAATTATTACCACAAAAATTTAACCTGCTAGTCAAAGATGAATACTTGTTTCTGGTAGTGTATCAGTTCAATAGAGAAGATGGCACAGAAACTGCTTTTGATGAAATGGATCAGATACTACTTTTTCATGATAAAATCAGATATATATCTGATATTGTTATTACAGCTATACATAAGAAAATCAAGCTGCCTCAAATAAGATCTTGAGTTACTATTTTTTGTGAAATAAGTTGATTTTTAAAAATTGTTCAATACTCTTAAATAAATAAATAAAAAGACAATGGTAATTTATCGTGAAAATTCTGTTGATGACTTTAGGACACGTAATACCCAAAATGATACTGGTATATAAGAAATAATCTTGATAATATCACAAAATTTCTAGTTTAAATAGCATATTTATTGTTGTAACTAGATGGAAACAGGGACAGAATAATGGTCAACATTCACTACCAAGCAGCAAGTCAACTGTTGTTGGTGCAAAAACTGGATCACCCGGCTGACATAGCATTTTTAACCCTTATACATATGTCTCACCATACACTGACAGGTGACATGATAAGATGTCTATCACATTTGTTACTTTCATATACATTTCACATATACATCAGTCACACCTGGTATCCCTGCATACATGTTTATAAACACATCTATAGGTATCAGATTTTATACACTGCCAGCTATTTTTGGACAAACAAATTAAATGTGACACCTGCATGTCCAATAATAAGGTCATACCAGGACACAGAAACACTTATGAACAGGGCATCAAGTAAAATGGCCTTGTACAACCCCACACCTAGACAGTCCTAATCCCCATATTATATCAGTCCTAGAAGAAACTTCACACAGTCTGACTCAGAGCTCTATAAAATCAATATTTAGCAGTTCTCTGTGCCAAATATGGCAGGTGTACTCCCTGCCTGTGGCACAGGCTCATGATCAACTTCCATGAATGCTATCACAAGGTCCAGTGGTTTCTTATAACCACCAGGTCTCTGACAATATACCCCACAGTCACAGGTCAGGTCTCTTATTAAAGCAATTCACATTGGATAAAGGACTACACATATGTAGGCTAACCCCACATGCAATCATTTAACACACAGGCAAGTATTTTATAAGGTATTTTGTATACACACTATACAGCTGCATGTTTGACCCTGGAATCCACCAAGATAAATTGGGATTTCTGATAAACACTACATTTTCCAAAGACTGCATTATTATGGTTTTATCTATGAATATGAATTACTATGGTACTGCATTAAAATTATAATGAAAAGAGACAGCAAAAATTAGAAATGGATTCTTTTACATAACCTTGGAAACTGGACGTGAAGTGTTGCACAAAAAAAATAGCCTGACAATCAAAAAGTCAGATTATTTTACGATATCTGAATCCTTGTGTAAATCACTGACTTGGGTGTGGTCACCAGAGGGATATTAATGTTCCAAATTTTCCAATCCCATCTTTCCACCAATAACTTCCTGCCTCGGGATTGCACTTGGAGAATTAACAATACTACAACTGAATACTAGTTAATTTGATATTATCAAAATCTCACTAAGCAGACAGCCGTATCAGAAAATGAAATAACAAACTAATACTTATTTTCTCTCGAAGAATGACACTCATGTTTTTTCTGAGGCTGTATTGTTTATAGTTATTTGAATAAAAAGAGCAAAATATTTATCATTATAGTTACAGAAATAGAGAATACAATATATTATTTATCATAATATAATTAAGAAGTAAGTATATAATTATCACCTGACCCCTACTCTATGGTTATTTCTTTATGGGGTTGTAGGTATAAAGCACTTCTAGGGTGAACTCCTTGACGGTCAGGAATACCCATTAAATGTTTTTTACCAGTTTCTGTTGCAGCTGTTTACCAGGCAGTCAGCACTGCAAGAACTGACAACCCTTCTCAAACTGCTATCATCAGCCTCATGATGTCCAGCACAGAAAATTATGATGACCCCCCCCCCCCCCCCCCCCCCATTTTCAGTTGAACTCTTCAAACTATTTTAAATATGTTTCAAAATATGTATTTATTTTTCAACCTTTCCATTGTTTAGGCAGAAATGTCATAAATATGATGAGTACAAGTGCTTTTGTCATTTTGAGAATGTACTAAGTATGAGTACTTTGAGTACAAGTACTTTTGGACCCAGCTCTAGTGTACATATGATAAAAACAATGCTGATTTGAAACTGCATTCATTTCCTGTGCTGAAATCAGCAAGTCCTCACTGATTTTGGATTACTTGCTACATGTAAAGTTCATCAGGGTTCAGTAGAAATACATATTCATGAATCTGCAGTGTATGACCTTTGACCTTCTTCAAGCAAACCCATTAAAATAACCAACCCATTGTCACATCATGTTCATCACCCACTTGCTAAATTAAGTCCTTGCCTCTCTTCTTTCTCAACAAAGTGCGATGTTATTTAAATCTAACATCTGACTCTCCTGTGTCTTTCACAATAAACTGTGATAATATTGAGACCATTATGTCAACAGCTTATTTGACCTTTGACCGGCTGTTACTGATCTTTGGCATTAGGTGTCACATCCTTGGTCTGAACATAAATCCATCACCAACCAACCTTACACAGGCCACAGGCTACAATTGCTGATCAATAAATTCTGGCTTTATCAGTATTATAATGAAAGTATGCCAAGACTGTATTTTGTGGGTTTTTTTTTTTTCTTACACTGAGTTACAGTAAAGCAACATGATTATTTAGTACAAGTGTCCCCTCATTTAACTAGTGGCACAATAAATTTACACAATAAATTTTTATTCTTATTTGCAAAAATTGCAGTATAAGTTAAATTAACTGACACAAATCCTACTCCATATCCAAGGTTTGGAATAAAATGGTTTCATTTGTCACAATGTGTCTAAATTTGAGGTCTTCAAATGTACAGGATTACACGGGAATTATTTCAGGTAAGCAAATTAAACTAGATATTTATTGAGGTGCCATAGTATCCCCAGACAATTAATCCCTCCCCCCCCCCCCCTTTAAGAATAGGCCCCCCATCTTCAGTGCAATAATTAATATTAAACCACCATCATAGAAAAGGTCACTCTCATAGAAAAGGTCATGACCCCAATTTCAATATACATCATCCCCTAACCCATGTCTCTGCAAATGCATAATATGAAAGAAATCTATTAATTAGTTTTTCACTTATAATGCTCACAGCACTGTTAAGTGGCAATGATGGGGTATTAAAAGGCACAAAAACAAGTAAAAGAATAATAGGTTGCACTACCATTTTCTGGTACATGGCAACACTATCCAAGATCTTCGGTCAAGTTGATTTTTGGGCCAATCCATGCAACCCCTACTGAGATATTAAAGATTTTGTATGAATTTCACCACATAGGGGAATATTCAAGGTCAAGGCCACTCTCATAGGAAAGGTCATGACCCCAATTTAAATAAACATCATCCCATAACCCATATCTATGTATATGCATAATATAAAAGAAATCTGTCCATTAGTTTTTGACTTGTAATGTTCACAGTACTGTCAAGTGGCAATTTTTGGGGTATTAAAAGTCATGAAAACAAGTAAAGAATCATAGGTGGCCCCACCAGTTTCTGGAACATGACAACCCTATCTATGATCTTCGACCAACTTGATTTTGGGATCAATCCATGCAAGATTTCTTGAGATATTTAAGAATTTGTGTGATTTACCCAAAAACCTATTCAAGGTCAAGGACACTCTCCTAGTAAAGGTCATGACCTCATTTTAAATAGGCGTTGTCCTCTCACCCATATCTATACATATACTAAGTTTGGTAAAGATCTGTGAAATATTTTTCGAGTTATCGCGCCAACAAAATTTATATGTAGTGGCAGCGGCGGCGGGAGTGGTATGAAAACAGTATCCCCCGACTTTGTCGGGGATACAATAAAGCTTTAGGAACCAGATTGTAAAAGCTTAATAGATATGAGTTTACAACTGCAAAACTGTGGTTTTACATCAAGATGAAATTCAAGGGCATCTCAATTAGTTCGTATTGATAATATTATGAATTTGTAAAATAAACTTGTTTTGCAGCAAATAAATCACTAGCAGAAACAAGGAACTCTTATTAATATTAACATACAAACATTACTGTTCTTCCCTTTAGGAATATCCTTGTAAGCTTAAATCAAGCATAATAGTAAATTCAAGAGGTCCTTTAGAGAAGAAAGTTAGCCACAGGATAGAAATCAATGCCATGGCCTTCAGACCTCCTGTTGATGTCACAGAGCTGCCAGCATCTATAAATAACATAACAGTTCTTAATGTCAAAGTTATCGGGAGCTTATGACGTCAATGGCCCTGATGCAATAAGCTTTAATTAAATGTTGAACAGTATCGCTGGCATATTCAATAGTTTAGCCTCAATTAACACAAGCATGATGCAAAACAGGCATAAGTGAGGAAAGAATAAAACATTTGAATAAACCTCCAGTCAAGTGTTTGAAAATTATCTACCAAACGATACATTTAATACAATTGATACTACAATGGGGCAAACTGTTGGTTCAAGTGACATTAGTCTGGCAATCATGCATCAAGCAAGTGTGATTTTTTTTTTAGTTTGGACCCTGGCCAGTAGATGCCACCCCTTGATGAATATGAATCATATTTACAAAATATGCAGGTTGGCAATTACATGAATTGTATGAAAGAGCACAAAATTACTGTAGTTATGGTATTGTTACAGCCTTCTTGGTTCTCCACAATTTTATTATACATCGGTAAGACATTCCCCTGAAGCCACAGAAAATTGAGTTAAACCTGCAGGCCAAAAGTGCTCTGAAGACAGTCAAGACTTTAAACACAAGCTAGAAATTCATAGAAGTATAGAACTTAAGGTAATTATAAACGGATGAAAAAGCCTCAACAGATCTTATTATCAAAGGGTCACTGTAACCTTGTCTAAAAAGGGCAGGGTTTTATATTGCTTTTGAGCAGATCTTCCTAGTAACCTGCAAACAAAAATGGTAACTGCCAATCAAAACTAAAGATTCAAATGTAAACACCACACAGCAGTCAAAACTATTCATGTGGTGTCTGGACAAGAACACATGCACCAGAAACAGGATAGGTTTACAAGCCATTATTCAACTGGTCAGATACTTTATGCCATCAGGCTATGCTATATGTTTGATCTAAATATAACAATGGATGCGTTTTGGAAGCTGTGTACAGGGTGTGTATGAAGTCATCTGATTTTTTATGCTGCCTTGTTTATTATGCATTCATGAAGTAGAACCAAGAGTGGATCAATGAAGCATGGTCTCTGATAGCACAGCTTCCAATAGCCTTTACGGTGGGAACTTCCAAAAATGTTTCAAAGATGCTAAGTACAGTTAAGTCTGTTTTCTATAAACTAGAATACGGGTAGTCGACAAGCGACTACGTGTATCCGCCAAAACCAGAGTAGGACGGGTTAAGTGAGGCATGGATTGAGTGGCAAGGGGAAATGGAGTTACATGTGTTACATATTAGAATGGTTGTCTGCCATGTAAACATGATTGTAGGTGGCGCCACCTGTTATTTGAATGAGAAAGTACGTGTATCCGCAAAAATCAGAGTAGGACAGGTGAAGTGAGGCATGGATTGAGTGGCAAGGGAAAACAGAGTGAGGTGTGTTGCATATTAGCATGGATGTCAAAATGTATATGTAGGTTGCGCCACCTATAACAAATGCAGAAAGCTGTCACATAAATGTAGGTGGCGCAACCTGTCATAAAATCCAGAAAGCTGTCCAGGATGTATAAACCTGCAAGCTGTTAGGTAGTTATGTCAAACCACTACAGACATATGAGTTATTTTATCCCACGGCAGACAAACAGACAGACGCTGTACAAAAATGGTTGCAGGTGGCGCCACCATTTTTAGTGTATGTTATAAAGCTATCCAAGGGCTACATTTGTGTAAAAATTTTTTTCCTGTTGGTCAAACGAGTCCGGAGATATAAGCATGGATTTCTACAGTGTGAACGTGAATGTAGGTGGCGCCACCTGTCATAAAATCAAGAAAGCTATGCTGGATGTATACGCATGCCGAATTTCAAGTAATTTGGTCAAACCACAGCAGAGATATGAGTGATTTTAACCCAAGGCAGACAAACAGATGGACGCTGTGCAAAAATGGCTGCAGGTGGCACCACCATTTTTGTGTATGTTATAAAGCTATCCAAGGGCTACATTTGTGTAAAAAAAATTTTCCTGATCGGTCAAAAGGTTCCCGAGATATGTATGTTTGTGTGGAAACAGACGCACAAACGGACACTGGGCAGAGAGGAAAGGTCAGAGGGCAAGGTCAATGGGTCAGGCACCAGTTCACATGTGCCCCGATAATTTGTGTAAGTTTAGGAAAAATCCGCCCAGTAGTCTCAGAGGAGTTCTCCGGAAACATACACGGTGGCAGCGGAGCCCGGTTAAAAACATAGTATCCGCAGAACTTCGTTTTTGCGGATACAATTATAAAAAGACAGGGTTCTTCAGATAATGCTAAGCACAGTAAAAATTCAGTGTTGCAAAAAACTGATTCGTTGGCCTTCATCAGACTCCGCCACAGCCAAGAAGACTCTTGAATAATACATAAGTTTTCGCCTTGCGGACCCATGGACTCTGAAATGCTGTCCCGTCTTAACAAAACAGAACAGAAAGATTTCTAATATGTCTGGCCAACTTACCACTGAATGCTCTGAATGTCAATAACAAAATTTTAAAATCAATATAATGGTGCTATAAGTCAGTTCATTCACTGCATAATTAAGACCAGTGAGTCTATAAATATGACAATATTAAACAACCTGTCCTTAACCTCAGCCTGGACTAATACCACTGAGTTTGCCTATCTGTGTGCGATCCATGATGGATCTATGATTTCAAGGACTGGGGGAATTTACTGCACCATATAATATACATACATGCCCTTAAGATACCTAGTCCCTATCAATGCTCAACACCTGACATTATCTCTGCATATCAAAAGAATGTCATCTGTCCAATAATTACTTATAAAATGTAAGCATACTCCGTTCACACAGGGGTCCAGATATCACAAAATTTAAAATTGTTCTGAACTAAATGCACTGAATGCATGTTCTCACAGGGTCTCAATTTTTAACGGTTTCAAGGTTTTTAATTATATAAATTTGTATTTTAGCAGAGATTGCCTTGGTAGATTCAGCCGTTCTTTCCTCCACACGTCTTTCATTTTTATCACAATTTTTACACACAAGTCTAATTTACAAAAAGTTTTAAAATTGCCATAACTAGCTGTACACACTTAATTTTGACCTGTGATATCAGGGTCTCATAGTGTTTGCAAAATGGCAGCTCTCACATTTTTTTTTTTTAATGAGAGAAATAAATGTTACTGTTAGGGTTTCATAAGGCCAAAAGACCATTAAGGGGTGCAAGATGACAGTAATCTGAGGACAATGTCCAGAGGGGAGCCTATGTACAACGAGAGTTTTGTGACAAGGGGACACATAAATCTTTAAAAATTTACATTGGACTAATGCTTTTTAGACCATGCCCAGATCCTTTAATTGTAGTAGGATTCAACCCTCACAAGACCATGAAACATGAGAACTTGCTTAAATGATATTTACACATTGCAGACATTGTCTGATAGCAAAATTTTCTTTTGCCACCTTGCATACATATTACCTAAGGAAAGACCTATTTTTATATTTATACCCAGCGGGATACTTACATTTTCTCTGTCTGGTTTTGTATTACTGGTTACTGCTGGTTCAGCTACCCAGCAACAATCAGGCAATGCTTGCTACTGTGAAAGTATGGTCTGTAACAATACCTACAGTCTGTAGTGTAAACATGATATCGTCTGATCACACTGTGATTGAACATGATTTTACTGTTAACATGGAGCCAGTCACCAAGTACAACCCTCAGCCTGTTAACTTAAACATTATATATAGAAAAGAATATTTGATCATTGATTCATTTGGTTTGACACTTTTGTTCATCAACTGTCACCACAAGATGACACCATTTGCTGATTATATATGCAGCAAACTGCACTGCAACAGCAAACCTCAAATTTCACATAACTGGTACGAATAAAGCAATATTGGTCAATTAATTGTTGCAACGCAATATATTTTCTTAACAATTAAAATATTATTAAATGTGCTAAATTGAAGTTAATTCTCCTGATTTTTCAACTCTGACATCCAAACAAGCATTTTTATGAACTGATTATCTGCATCCTTGTAATGTCAAAGGTCATTCAGTGGTGCATACTTTGGGACACCAGGGAGGCTCTTATTCAAGTAAGGGCAATTAATAACACCCCCTGCTTGATGAGTAATATATTCATGTTAATTAGCATTATTTAACTTCCATATTAGCAGCCAGAAGAGATGATTCACAACAGAGCTAATAAATCTTTATTGCCGCTCATTGATCCGTCAGTACTGCTGGCAGGAAATTGAATGTTCAGCCATGCTGTTTTCATGGATCACCTACTCTGAAACCTGCATGTAAATGAGCTGTGAATGTGGGACAGCTGAAGCAGGGCCTGAGAAGAGTTAATATAAATCAAGCTACAAATAAAATTTATGACCAAATAATTCTGACATAACATTCAGGTCATACACTGTCTTTTACACATAAGTCCTAAATGCTATCGCAACATATTTTTCATAATCATTACCAGTATCATTTATTTTCAATTAAATTTACCAATATCATCTTAATTTCATTACTTGTATTATATGAACAATGACCACTGCAAAGTTTCAGAATAAAGTTAACTTTTAATATTCACTCCAAGTCCAAGCATATCACAAAGGACCAATTTTTCTCACTGCAAAGTATACAAATATCTTCCCCTAGCACTGTATTCACACATAATGGTTCGGCCTCTGGATTATTACCACACTAAGAATCATACGTTTTATCACTGTATGCATGTTCATTATTAATTATAGTGATAGTCTAGCATTTTCATGATTACAATTCTGTCACTAAATATAAAGCCATGATAATGATTACACAACAGTGATTTATAGATGGCAATCTAATTACTACTTCAGAAAACAATCAATCTCATGACAATACTGTACTGTCATTACTGCCCACTACTAGTTATAGTAGTATATGTAGTTGTAAAGGTAACAGTATTTAGTGTTGTAGTAACACTAGTTTCAATGGCACACCTGGAGTCTCAATAAACATATCCATGACACATACGTTTCTTATAATTAATGATCATGCTATTCTATAAGTAGAAACTCCCATATAAAGTAACATAGAATATCTGGTTTCAGCATCAAAACTGATTAAATGAGCCTTTTTTCATACTACACCCCTCATATACACACCAACAACTGAACACTTTTTCTGAATAAACACCCAATATATCTATGGACAGCACCCTTTTTTACAACTAAAACTCCCCAGATATACCTTCATAAACTGAACCACCAGAATTCATTCAAATGAAATGACATATGATACAAGAGTCGGGGAGCTTTGTTTATCCAATGACCTGCCCTTGTGTACATGGAGTCAATTTCAAACTTACAGCCAAGCTACAATAAGCCCCCACACAGCTGTGCCACAGCCCCTTTATATGCATCAACGCATCGAACCTGACCCATCTTCTGACTGGCTGGTTTGAGTCCCACATTGTTAACATTATCCCACTGGAATAACTGGGACTGACAAAGGCCAAATTGTTCATGCTTGGCATACAGCTACAACTGTTACATCGCTTTCAATTCATGAATTCTCTTTCCCAGGTTAATTATTCCTAAGCAGATGCTATTACTCACAATTTAGATATGTATCTATGGCAGTAAAATAACTGTAGCAGTAAATGCATTAGATACTGATATCATCTACCTCAGACAATTAATTTAACCACCATGGTCTTCATAATAATATAAAGGCTAGTTACATTGCAGATAAAGAGAGACTTGGAACATTTCACAATCTGTATCACCTGCTTTTGTGCGTGCTCTCTCTCTCTCTCTCTCTCATGCAGTCTCAAGAGAGATGTATTCTCTTCCATAAATTTAAAACTTCTATCATACATATCGTTCATCATCTCTGTATCACTGTCATCAAGGCAACACTTACCATTTCTGCCTCTTTTTGGAATTCCGAGAGCGCCTTAAGGTATCCATTTGAGCTAAGGTAATCCGCAATGGCCTTGTTCCTGGAAGGATAATTAGTATAAATTAGTGAATGGTAGAGCTCTTCTGAAGTCATTTTAATTTTATTTTTATAGATCCCTATCTTGATTGTAAAGCATCACAAATGATCTCAACACCAACAAGAGTCAGAGTTCAAGGTCAAGGCTCAATTATGACCAAATTATTTATCAGATTTAAATGTTGTCATCTGGATAGTATCTATAACAATAATATAACAAGTGACCCATGGGTCATGATGCTCAGCTGCCAAGCATGACCTGTGACATCATGGACTGAGATTCACAACTTCCAGTCAAATTTTGAGAACCAATTTGCCAATTTGTTGAAAATTTTCTATGACAACAGAAATATATATCACCTATGTCTGGTTAAAACACAGTAAATTTATGGTCTGAGGAAAATGCATGATTGTTAAGCTATCAGGAACTATTCCAACAGCTTGCTTGAAACCTGTCAGTCTCAAAAGGAACTCCACAAAGGGCAAATATAAGATCAAAATATATAGCAAAAATCAAGGAAATACATGCAAGAACTAAAATACGGGTAGTCGACAAGCGACTATGTGTATCCGCCTAAATCAGAGTGGAACGGGTGAAGTGAGGCATGGATTGAGTGGCAGGGGAAATAGAGTGAAGTGTTGCATATTAGCATGGATGTCTGCAGCCCAATTGTGTATGTAGGTTGCGCCACCTACCACAAAATCCAGAAAGCTGTCCAAGTTGTATACATATGCAAAATTTAAGGCAGATAAGTCAAACCACTACATGTATATGAGTGATTTTTGCCCTTGGCAGACAAACAGATGGACGCTGTGCAAAAATGGCTGCAGGTGGCGCCACCAGTTTGCGTATGATAAAGAGCTATGTGAGAACTATACACATGCAAAACTTTGGCCCAATCGGTCAAAAGGTTCCCAAGATATAAGCTTGGATATCTGCTGCATAAATGTAGAATGTAGGTGGCGCCACCTGTCATAAAATCAAGAGAGCTGTCGGGGATGTATAAACCTGCAAAATTTTAGGCAGATATGTCAAATCACTGCAGAGATATGAGTGATTTTATCCCATGGCAGACAAATAGAGGGGAGCTGTGCAAAAATGGCTACAGGTGGCGCCACCAGTCTTGCGTATGATACAGAGCTATGTGAGATCTATACACATGCAAAATTTTGGCTCAATCGGTCAAACGGTTCCCTAGATATAAGCTTGGATGTCTGCAGCAAAAACGGTAATGTAGGTGGCGCCACCTGTCATAAAATCGGAAAAGCTGTCCAGGATGTATACGCATGCTGAATTTCAGGTGAATTAGTCAAACCACTGCAGAGATATGAGTGATTTTAACCCAAGGCAGACGAACAGATGGACACTGTGCAAACATGGTTGCAGGTGGCGCCACCATTTTTTGTGTATGTTATAAAGCTCTCCAAGGGCTACATTTGTGCAAAAAAATTTTCCTGATCGGTCAAACGGTTCCAAGATATGAGCTTGGATGTCTGCAGCGTAAACGTGAATGTAGGTGGCGCCACCTGTCACAAAATCAGAAAAGGTATCCAGGATGTATACGCATGCCAAATTTCAGGTGAATTAGTCAAGTCACTGCAGAGATATGAGTGATTTTTACCCAAGGCAGACGAACAGATGGACACTGTGCAAACATGGTTGCAGGTGGCGCCACCATTTTTTGTGTATGTTATAAAGCTCTCCAAGGGCTACATTTGTGCAAAAAAATTTTCCTGATCCGTCAAACAGTTCCCGAGATATGTGGGTTTATGTGTGGAAACAGACGCACAAACGGACGCAGAGCGTAGAGGAAAGGTCAGAGGTCAAAACAAAATCGGGGCGCAGCAGTTCACATGTGACCCAAACATAATCCCGGGTTTCGTAAAATTCCGCCCAGCGGTTACAGAGTGGTTCTCCGGAAACCTACGCGGCGGCGGCGGCAGGGCGGCGGCGTGCAGCTGAAAACATAGTATCCGCAAAACTCTGTTTTGGCAGATACAATTACTGAAACTGCACTGAAGAAAGAATTTCTAAGGTGGCTAACTGGCAGACATAATGGATTTCTGACAAGTATGACATTTGATATCCCACATTCTCCAATATGAGACCAAACTTGGGGCAAATTATCCAGTAATGAATGCCCAAAATAATTCAAAAGGCATGTCCAGGCACACATATCAGATTTACAGATATGCAATTGTAAAAAGTGTAAGTCCAATATTTTTTATTATCACTCTGCTTTTCAATGGGGTCAGCAGGGTAGGTAAACTGCCAAACCTGAAAGAAAAGAAATGCAGAAAGCATGACTAAGAGTCTTGAAATAAAACAAAAAGCCATCCTAAATCAAGGTACACATCCACATATTATGAGAACAAACACTTGCTTTTATAGGTGGTGATACATATTAAAATATTCAGATATCTAGGAAACTAAGTTTATTGCTAGGATTCCATAAAATAAACTGCAAAATGTTCCCATCATCTTATAAATCAGTAGCTAAACCTTAATACTATACTCTCATAGTCTTAATGCCTGGCTGAAGCATTCAGACAACAGTGTTTTTGTTATGAAGTAACGAGGTATTTATCACTGAGCCTTATCACTTAATAGGCTGATACAAAAGGGAGTCATATGTCATCAGTGTCACTCACAATTACAGCCACACAGGGAGATGTAACAGCTGGAGTGGGATGGTTATATATACAAGAAAAATAGAGATAGTCTATTAAATAAGTAATTGTGAACATCCCTGACCTATGACCTTGGCCTTTTGCCCACATATCAACTGGATTTTTTTCTAAATGATGGGTAACTACTAACCACTTAAATCTGGTGTAATTACTTGGCAACCAATGGGTGAATAACTTTGACCTGCAACCTTTAACCTGCTGACCAGCTGACCCCAAAATCAATGTTATTTATTCAAGCAAAAAGACCCATAAATATGAAGTTTGAGTCAAACTGAGTGATGCATAGATGTGGCATATGTGAAAGACTGAAGGTGTGGGTTGAACAGTTACACTTGAAATATGCTCACAAGCATTTAGAACAATTAAACATTGTGACCTTGACCTTTGACTTTTTGACCTCAACATCAATAGGCTTCTTCCCTTATTGGTAGGTAAGCCATATATGATGGAAGACAGATGGAAGGTACAGATTGAAAAGTTTGCCTGAAAATGACTCCACGCAAGAAGTGGGTGCTGTGAACTTGACCTTTGACCTCAAAATCAACAGGTCTTATCCCCTGTTGGCAGAGAAGCGATATCAGTGCTGAAAGGTTTGGAATGAAAAGTCTAGCTTGAAATGTGTCCACAACCTTTTCAAAGATGTGGATCCTGTGACCCTGACCTTTGACCTTGTGACCTCAAAATCTATAGGATTCTTCTCCTACTTAGTAGGTGAGCTATATGTGAAAGATCAAAGAATTGGGATGAAAGGGTTGGCTTAAAATGCATCCACAGGCTTGTCAAAGAAGAGGCTCCTGTGACCTTGACCTTGAACCTTTTGACCTAAAAAAAAATATGGTTCTTCCCCTGTTGGTAGGTGAGCTGTATGTGAAAGATGGAAGATTTGGGATGAAAATTTTGTCTCAAAGATTTATTTCTGGGGGGTGCAAACACACCCCATAACTTCGAGAATATAGGTCGCAGTGACCTAATTTCAGGTTTGCGAAGAGATCTTTTTATAAACTCTAAGACTGCATAGGGTTCATGGCTCTAGCCCCTACAGTTACGATTTGTGCCCTGCTAACGGACGGTTGGCCGGCCGGCCGGCCGGACGGCCGGCCGGACGGACAGACAGAAGGACGACGGACAAAGACCCATCGCTATAGCCCAGCATGACTGAAAGTCAGCTGAGCTAAAAACTGATAAATATTAATACAAAGGTACTTTATACAATACTAATTAACTTCCTGGGATACTGGTTTTAAAAAAAACTGACTACTGCAGTGGTTCTGCATGCTACAACTTCTTGGTATCTGATTTCCCAACCTTATTACACTGCCTTTTAGTTAAATAGTGTCTATAATGTTACTTTCCAGTATCAATTAAACTTTATAATTTCAACATAGGACAGATGAATTTACTGTCAAAAAGCAACAGTTTATTCAAATCATTTCTATTTTTACAGTAACTATTATATAATTGGCACTTTTATGGTAGTCACCAGGCTTCCACAAACAACTTGTAAAGCTGAAGCTCTATCACTATCAGTGCAAAACAATTTGTCTGGCAGGATTTCAGCTGTTTATAGTGTATACCCTTATTTATCTCCAGTCCCTTGCAAACATTTATTTGTTGAGATATTCACTTTATTCAACATACAAAAAAAAATTACACAACATTTTTTCATGTTCTCCTAATACTACATGTAAGTTAACAAACATTTTTTTACTCTCAAAGATACAAACAAATCATTCAGGAAAAGCCAAAGACAAGAACAGTGTTATTTATTTCATTGTAATATGTATGTGTTTTTATTAGGGGAGCAAAGTGTATGGTATGTCATTTGTAGAACCTGAACACGCCTACACAGAATACATTAGGAACCGCTGGCATGTCAGTCTCCTCCGGGTATATATCATAAACACATATAATGACGATCTGTATACCAGGACAGAAAAATGTATGGTAATAGCCATTAGTATAATGTACCAAAGGAACATCTGGGTTAAAAATCCATGTGCAGCCTAAAGATATGACTTAAAGAAAATTATTGCTGACAGTGTTTTGGCCAAGTTATAAAGTTTTACCAGCAATTTTCTAACATTCATAGGAATTTATATAACACTGAAATTGTTGCAGTATGATTTATGCCAAGGAAGCCACTTATGACTTCAAAATACCTATTTTTTTTGTTGTTGTACATTTTCTTTACTGGGCTTACTTCTCTTTCTATATTCTAAAAGACCTTACATAACAAGTAGACAGCACAACCTTCATACCACTCAGTTCTCCTATTAGGTGTATCTTCAATAAATGTCATGATTTCAGGAGACTGATAACATTACCAGTGTCACTGATAGGATTACTGGCAGAAAGTGGTAAGATGATATGTTCACAGTGTATGACATTATCACAATTGAGATATCTGGTCCCTCCGTAGAGACAAACCATTGAAGATTGCATTATATATGTATGAAATGACTGGGCGACATAAAGAGACTTGCGTTCATGGAAATCCAGATGGCATTAAACGTAATAACATTTTCAAAACAAAGTATTTCTTTGAGTGCTTACTACCAGAATAGTGAATACCCAACTTTTATAAATACAGATAACAAAGCATACAGCATTTACATGAATGATAACACATCTGTTGAGGATATGAAAATGCACTGAGAATCAGGATGCAATTACTACCATCAGACACCTAGCCTGTAATCCAGGTCAGGTATGAAATAAGAAACATGCTGCTATTTGTGTTATTGAGGAACAGCATGCAGGTGTTTCCACATGGTCCTGTAGCAGTCTTTATCATCCAGTGCAGTACATAGGACTATGTGTTGGTGAATGACATACAGAATAGCAGGACCTTGTGAGCTATTATAACAGCTATAACCTGCGGGGGATATTTATAATGACCATACACCCAGTGCAGACTGAGGGACAATGACACAAGAATTTACACGGGTCAGGGACTCCCATGGTATGTGGGACAGTTACATTTACAAACACAGATGATATGATCAGATAGGATTCCTGTAGAAACCTGTACTGAAGGAGGACAAAACATCTTCTGTTATGACCTATGCAGCTATATGCCTGAATTATTATTGTCATGCTGGGACTGATTAAGTTACTAATACTAGAACTATTTTGGATAAGTTAGCCAAAACAACAGGGGTTCTCACACAAGCCCTTTTAAAGGACACTAAATATTACTGTCTTTAATAGTACTGTTATTATTTAGATGGATACTGTTATTCCTAATACAATATATGCTCTCAATAATCTTTATGTGTTGAACCAGCCATACTTGATGATAATTATCACATTCGATCTGGATAATATGGGTTTAGCCACATGGAAAAAATTACTGTTTATTCACATTCTCAATACTATTAAATTAAAATCCAGGTCTGGACAATGTTACTGCAACAGTACCAGATGATATCACTGCCTTAAGTAATTGACATAGTGTGACTGCAGCTGGAAGCAGAAAATGATCTGCATGACCTTTGTACCACTCGGAGCTTGGCAATAACTTTTGTAAGTAACAAGGTAAGTAGCATCTAGCTTCTGTCTGTCCTACATGGATTTTACTTGTCCAACAATAACTAAGGACCCCCGCTAAACACATATATATAATACTATATTTTACTTGATTATTTACAACAATAACTATTTCCAAATGTTTTCTTAGCTAAATGTTAGTAATATTTCTCTTTGGTATTTGCAAAGATAAACATTCAGGAAATTTAGGAATTACATATATTGCTATATCATATCATTTCTCCCAGAGAGAAAATGGCTAACTGAATATTAGTCAAGATTCAGTCCTTTGAGTAAAGGTTTATTTTGGACCCACTAGCCTAGTCAAGCAAGTAGGAGCCCACTTGTGATTGCCCTATAACTATTTTCTGGAAACTTTACTTGTCTTTGGCAAGGGGTTAATAAATGTTTATGTTGAGTCCTGCCATTGCTGCAGAATTTCCAAAAAAAGTTCAGATTAATTACCTTGGTGACTTTTGATACAACAGTTGAATATCAATGGCATGGTTACCAATTAAATCCTGGATTAAAATAAACAACTTCAGGACAAGTAAATCAACCTGAATATACTCATGCATGTCAGGCTGACTGAACGAGCATTAGATTCTTCATTTAAACTGTCAATCATGTTGCGTGATACCCTGAAAATCCATTAAAGCTTGAGTTTATTTTCATTTCCTGCAAGGGAACACGTCAGATGTATTTCAATCACGGAAAATTCTGTGTACCTAAAAAAAAAGATCTTCAGATAAAATTTGAACACCTGAAAATCCACAAAATCAGCAGGAGTACATGAGCTTTGTTCAATTATTAGCAGGCATTAGCCAATGACCCTGTCTGAAGACCCTTTATCTTACCCTGCTGACGCAGACATTCAAATTACTTACAAGACAATCGTGTCCCTGTTTGTGTGTGTCTGCATGTGTGGGTGGGGGGGGGGGGGGGAGGGGGGCAAAGGTATTAGAGGGACTGACTGATGGATATATATAAAGCTTGATAGTCAACATCTGGACTTTTATGGCATCTTTGCTCATTTGTTAATCAGAAGATAGGATACTAGTCATTAGTGGTGTGCCAAATAATCAATTATGTTGATATTTTGTTGTTTTCTTTCACAATTGATTAAACTGGTTGGATTTTTGCATTGGTTATCAATCACAAACAATTATGTATGCATATATATAATAGTCATATCATCCAGAAATAGAATTTAATCATTTGGACAGGTGATAGGAAGAAGGAACGCCAGTAAAACAGAATCAACTTACAGCTCTTCTCGTTGCCTTTGTGACAGCACCATGGTCAGCTTGTATTGTTTTTAGATCCTCATCCAAGCCAACATTAGGTGCACACCGTTTAACAAGAGGCAGTCAGTGCAGATACGGAGCCTCTTTCAGTGGAAGAAGCCCTGTAAATACAACAAACAAAACTCAATGCTCTGTGACTGTATCATTCAAAATGCAACAAATCCATGATTCAGGCTATAGAAGACAGGGGTAGTACGTAATAACACCTTTCCGCCTGTCTCAGACAGGCAAACATGCACAGAAATGCATTTTTCATTTTCTACCAATTTGTTGGAAAGGTGAACTCCTAGATGTTTCCTACATTACTTATAATGAAAAATAAACAAAAACAAAATATTACGTCACTGTAACTGGGAAACCCCAAGCTACACAGATTCCCCATAATGGAGGAGGGTATCAGTCAAAAACCCCTGCCCCATTCTTATTTTGTAAGGAAATATATGCAATTGGGTACTCAGGCCTATACTCAATCACAACATACATAACAAAAGATTGCTGGGTGTCACCATTTGGATGCTGCATTATAACAATACTTGTAAACTGTTCCCCAGAAATGTCAAAACGCAAGTGATTTTTTAAAATGATAGGATGCATCTATAGCAGAAAGGTGAATTTTCCTGCAGGAATGGCAAAACTAGATTTATGCCTCTCCGTTGGAAAAGTGAACATTTCAAAGCATTATTTACCCTGTCAGAATTTTTATTTTACAGTATATATCTCCTTATCACATTAAAATGTGTTCAATGTTTACTTTTCTTTGAGATATATATTCTCTTATGGTGCCAAATTTTATAGTACCACTACCACAATCTGCTAACAGGTGGTCTGCCGATTAAATAAATATATAGATGATTAGTTGTTTTCTTCCATAATCGATTAAATTTGCTGCATCTTTGCATTATCGATCAGACATAATTTTGCAATTTGTATGCATATGCAAATAAGTCAAAATATCAGAAAAAAAAATTTATCCCTGTCAGATGTATAAGGAAGACAGAACAGCAGTAAAACTGAATCTTGTGTAGGGTATATGTGTCAACATTCCAGCCATTACTCTTACCTTACAGCATGATTTACAAGTCAAACTGAATTCACTCCATCAATATTTAAGATACAATTCTATACCATAGACTTCATGGTAATATAGAAAGAACATAAACTAGACATTTCTTGGCACCGCAGGTGCCAGAGTATCCCCAGACATAGTAGGCCCCCCCCCCTTTAAGAATAGACCCCCATTTTTAGCAGCATATACTGACACTTGGCATATTTATTGTTTCTTCCATCTAACAATCAAAAACCTTGTTGAAGATGTTGGTCCTGTGACCTTGATCTTTTTAAAGATGTGTCCTGTGACCTTGACCTTTGACCTCATGACCCCAAAATCAATTCGGATCTTGCTTTTCCAATGGTACATATGCAAGTCAAGTTTGAAATCTATACATCCATAAAGCAGGAATTATCATCCAGACACTAATTTTTGGACAGATGGCTCCTGTGACCTTCACCTTTGACCTTGTGACCTCAAAATTGATAGTGTTCTTCCTCTCTTAGCAGGAGAACTATATGTGCAAGATGAAAGATCTGAGATGAAATGTTTGGCTGAAAATGCATCCACATCTTTTTAAAGATGTGTCCTGTGACCTTGACCTTTGACCTCATGACCCCAATTGGAGCCTTGCTTTTTCAATGGGACATATATAAGTCAAGTTTGAAATCAATACATCAATAAAAGCAGGAATTATCATCCAGAAACTAATTTTTGGACAGATAGCTCCTGTGGCCTTGACCTTTGACCTTGCGACCTCAAAATTTATATGGATCATCCCCTATTGGCAAGTGAGCTATATATTCAAGATGGAAGACCTAGGATGAAAGTTTGGCTTAAAATGCATCCACAGTATCTTTTAACATGCCAGTCCATTGACCTTGACCTTTGACCTCATCACCCTAGAACCTATAGGGTTCTTACTTTAGTGGTGGGCCATACATAAGTCATGTTTGAAATCCATATGGCTATCAACACTGGAGATATCATAAGAGGTGTGTGATTTTCACCATATATGGCAATATTCAAGGTCAAGGCCACTATCATAGGAAAGGTCATGACCCCAATTTAAATAAACATCATCCCATAACCCATACCTATGTATATGCATAATATAAAAGAAATCTGTCCATTAGTTTTTGACTTATAATGCTCACAGTACTGTAAGGTGGCAAATTTGGGGTATTAAACGGCACGAAAACAAGTAAAGAATAATAGGTGGCGCCACCAGTTTCTGGAACATGACAACCCTATCCATGACCTTCCATCAACTTGATTTTGGGATAAATCCATGCAAGATTTCTTGAGATATTAAAGAATTTGTGTGATTTTCCCCAAAATTGGACCTATTCAAGGTCAAGGACACTCTCCTAGTAAAGGTCATGACCTCATTTTAAATAGGCGTCGTCCTCTTACCCATATCTATACATATACCAAGTTTGGTAAAGTTCCGTGAAATATTTTTTGGGTTATCGCGCCAACAAGATTTATATGCGGCGGCGGGACCGGTATGAAAACATAGTATCCCCCGACTTTGTCTGGGGATACAATTATTGATTGGTTCATGCAATAATATCTTAACCCCATGTGAACAAACTGATAAGATGACATATTTCAGTCTAAAATACTTTCAAGACCCATAAATACTTCTTGCTGTTTGCTTAAAAAATCTGAACAATAATAACAGAAAATTTTAATTTTTTTTTTACTTGAGCTTTCAACTTGGTAACTTTCAGTTACATAACTTACAGAGTACAACTACATTTCAAAATGAAGGGCAGTTTTCTATATTTCAATCTGGACATAATTAAGACACTGAAGACACTTCAGAATGAAAACATTTTTTTCCAGTGAAACACAGTGTTAAAGATCCATTTCTTCATAAAAGAATCACATTAATTCAAGTTTATGTTACAAAAAAATATATCTGAATTTTCATTTTAGTAAATGCCAAAAATTTTAAACTTTAATGAATGCTAAGAAAAATAATTTGAAATATATATTTTAACTACTGTGACTCACAAATCAGAATCCAGTAAGATGAGGTTCTTGGTTAATTGTCACATCCACAGAAAACTTGCAGACCTTCATATATCCATGTGTGATAGAGTATGGGTCAGGTGGCTTATGATACAGTTCTGTGATATGTATAAACGAGAGGTTAAGTGACTTCACCAAGGCACCTGGGACCTCTCAGGTATTTTGTAATGAGCTTTATGCATTAAAGACCACTTAGGTGAAAGTAAAGGGGAGGACAGCAATTCACTGAGCTTTCTTGATCTTACGAACAACCTTTCACTTCAGTGACTCCACCTGTTGACAGGTATGCACATATTGGCTCATATTGCCCTAGCATGTCCTGGCTGCTTAATATGACCCCTTTATGAGACGCCTGCCCACACGCAGGGTATGTGGACTTTATGTGCAAGTACAGGATTGCTAAATGTTTGCACTGGGCTAACAAAAACCCTGAGTGTTAACCGGTACAGGCGTGGAGAGTGAATACTGGGAGGCGGGGAGTGTGACCAGACATGTAAGAATCCATAATGACCACTGGTCAGCAGGTGTTCCTGTTACAAGGTAGACCATAAGACAACATAAGGACATGTTGACAAACAACTGAACACCCTCCACACTGACCTCAAATGCCCTATGTTCTTACTTTTGTTTTGGTGTTGGCTCAGATGTTTAGAGTGATGTGTCTAAGTCTTGAATATGTATTGCTTTTCTCATCTATAATCCTTTTCTTAAGAATCCATTTAAACTGTTTCCATGTGTGACAATTGTGTTTTAATTTATATTTTAATTCCCTTCTAACATGCTAAAAAGTAAATATCCTTATAAGTATAATTACATAATATTCATACTTACATCAACTCTACAAACACACCACATCAAATGACACAGTCACTGTAACAGACTGGAAAGCCACCAAATGATATGATTACATATAAGTACAGTGAAAGTTTGAATGACGACCACCCCACTATCTGTATCACAACCAATCAGCAGACAACAATTTTTTTTGGTCCTGGACAAATGTAAATCATCATGAAAACCTCCAGCTGATATGCCCAAACCTGCTAACATGACAAGTTAGGCTGGCCACAAAGATAGTCATGTTAGTGAGATTTCACTGTATATTACTGCAATGTTGTATAAAATCAATCCAGATAAAAAATGTGCTCTTACTAATATCAGTTACTGTCAAACAATATCAATCTGAATGACAACATTTATTTTACAGAGGTGTTTTCTGTTCATATTTTTTATTAAGGTGTAACTCAAGAATTTTTACAGAACTAGTGACACAGAGAGAAATATACTTAAAAACTAGAATACGGGTAGTCGACAAGCCACTACTTGTATCCGCCGAAATCAGAGTGGAACGGGTGAAGTGAGGCATGGATTGAGTGGCAAGGGAAAACAGAGTGAGGTGTGTTGCATATTAGCATGGATGTCTGCAGCCAAAATGTATATGTAGGTTGCTCCACCTACCACAAATGCAGAAAGCTGTCACATAAATGTAGGTGGCACAACCTGTCATAAAATCCAGAAAGCTGTCCAGGATGTATAAACCTGCAAGCTGTTAGGTAGTTATGTCAAACCACTACAGACATACGAGTTATTTTATCCCACAGCAGACAAACAGACGGACGCTGTGAAAAAATGGTTGCAGGTGGCGCCACCATTTTAGTGTATGTTATAAAGCTATCCAAGGGCTAAATTTGTATAAAATATTTAGCCTGATTGGTCAAACGGTTCCCGAGATATGAGCTTGGATGTCTGCAGCATAAACGTGAATGTAGGTGGTGCCACCTATCAGAAATTCGAAAAAAGCTATCCAGGATGTATACACATGCCGAATTTCAGGTGGATAAGTCCAACCAATGCAGAGATATGAGTGATTTTATCCCAAGGTAGATGAACAGATGGACGTAGTTCAAAAATGGTTGCAGGTGGCGCCACCATTTTTAGTGTATGTTATAAAGCTATCCAAGGGCTTCATTTATGTAAAATTTTTATCCTGATCTGTCAAATGGTTCCCAAGATATGTGCGTTTATGTGTGGAAACAGACGCACAAATGGACACAGAGCGCAGAGGAAAGGTCAGAAGTCAAAACAAAATCGGGGCGCAGCAGTTCACATGTGACCCGAACATAATCCCGGGTTTCGTAAAATTCGCCCCAGCGGTTACAGAGGAGTTCTCCGGACACCTATGCGGCGGCGGCGGCCGACTGAAAACATAGTATCCGCAAAACTCTGTTTTGGCGGATACAATGAACAGCAAACGGAGACTATGACCATGTACTACTACTAGAGTCGTCATTATAATCGAGCATCATATATATATGGACTGTACATAATAGAAGTAAATTTGTCATGAACTGCCATACTGACTCTTTCAATTGTAAACAAATTTGGTGCAATACCTAAATGCATGAGCCAGTGACCTGCCAATTCAATTTGATCCCACATTAACCACAAATGAGGTCAAAAATGCAAAGCTCACTAACCACAGTGTTATTAAGTTTTCCTTTGGACAGGTCTTTCTGCAGTGTGGACTTGCATACAAGTAATTTTCATCCATAAGTTAAAGTATGCAAGGCATTACACAAACAATGCTTAACTTTTGTAATTTATTACACTGTAATTAATACATTCCTGGATTGAAATATAGGGTCAGAATAACAGGCCTTAAATGTCAAGGGGTCTGTTCTGATATCTAATGTGTATATAATTCCCATCATGTTCTCAGATGAGTTTGACCAATGTTAAATACACATCAAATATTGGAACTGGGCAGCAGACCCCTTAAGGCCTGTTATTCTGTATCAAATTTGAGGGGAAAATCTCCAGTACTCCAAATAGTATATAAGGTGAGCCTCCAGGCTAAGGAAAAGTTTACTCATCATTAAGGTAACTGATGACTGAAAATGCAAATTTGCAAAATTAAATATAACATTCCAAATCAAATCATTACACATAATTTTAGCAAAATCACCTCTGCGGCCTTGAAAACAGCATCCAGGTCATCCATAATCTAACACAACCTGCCTGTTCATGTGGTACGTCATTGGTGTGAGTACGGTTGCTGTATGTGAATTTGTTCAAGTTACTGAATTAACACTATTTTGGTGGGAAGGATTTTCAACATTTCTATGTTCCTCACTGACGGTGTCTTCAGCAATGGCAATAAACAACATTTCAATGCACTAATATTAAACTGATGCACTGTAATAGTGTTGCCTACCTTTAATAGCCCTACCTTTAACCCTAACAAATACCATTCCTGTATAATTTTGTCATCGTAACTGGATGTTCATGATTCACTAATAATGTGACAAAGATCGTGCTTGTGAAACAACATCTGACAGCCCAACTTCACTGATCCTCAATAAGATTTGGACACAAGCCTGCACAAGAGTCTATACATAGGCTACAGAATGGCAACCTTGTTACCACAGGTGAAACCAATTGCAAGATGGCTGGCAGCAACAGTTAACAGTTCTGGGAGACCAATAGCAGCAGTGCTGGATGCTGCACTTGACTCCTACATCAGGATATAGTAGCAATCTCAAGTATAGTGATAATCTACCAAAATACATACACGTGGGGACGTCCCTTTAACCCAAGCCACAAGAATAGGGTCACGCTGTAACACTTACCCAGTGTGTGTGTTAATATATTCTGTCTGGTTAATTGACCACAGAGCCCCTGAATCTATAAAAAGATGGAAGATGACTCATTTTGCTGCAAGGAAGGTGTGGCTGCTTCTTTACACATGCCCTATGTACGCAACCTTCAGGATGACAACAATAATAAAGTGGCTGCCCCTGAAACAGCTGGCTTTTCTCCTCAAACCAGGGCCATTGCTAAACAGCAGTTTAGCTGTTATATACTCATACTGTTTACACTACATAATACAGACAGCAAAACAGTACTGGAATGGAATAGGAAGAGATCTGGTGTCTCAGGATGGATTTACCAGGACTTGAGTGCCGCTTGACATTATCTTTTAAAACTATTTACCTAGCATGGCAAGTAACATCTATTTTTTACTTGCCAACCATGAATGTTTACTTGTCCTTCAAAAGTTGGTGATCTCAGTCACAAACTCACAAACAAAAAGTGTGTGTTCCACATGATTATTTGGCAACAATAAACAAGTTCATTTTTTTTCATAATATTTCTCTTTAGTATTTGCACAAAATAAACATACAGGTAATTTAAAGTAGATGTTACAATTTAGAATTTTACTCCAAGAAAAAAAATTACTTGCCTATGATTGGTTAAGATTCAGTAATTCATGTAAAGGTTTATTTTAGACCATATTCCAAGTTGGCCAAGCAAGAGACTGCATTTGGTTGTCCTTGCACCATTTTCTGAAAATTTCACTTGCTCAAGACAAGTGGTTAACTGTTCATGTCAAGCCCTGTATATAGGCGGCTCATGCATCATTTACGTGCTTCTTCCTAGTAATTCATAAGATTTACTAGAAAAGTTCTAAATCTGCAAGATGATTGTGTCATTTCCATGTGCCTCAATGGTACAATTTAAAAAAATCCAGCCCAAATTTCTGTAGATTTGCACAAATTTATATAAAAACCATATTCCTTATGGTCTGTCCTGGAGTATTGTAATAAAAGGGAATATTCAAGAACATTAAATTTTTCAATCTCACCACCCAACGGATCAGATTCACAATCCTACTAGGAAACAGCCTTAGTTCTACTGGGCAAAGATAGGTGGCCTCACCTCACTGAGTCTACACAATACTGTGACACAGGTACAGATTTGCTGATTTAAATGTAAGGCAAGCTTGACCAGAACTGTGAATAACTGAATTTATACCTATATTATATGTAACAAAATAAGGCAAATCTACAACTTCTTTTATAAAAGGACTTCACTGTCAAGTAATCCCATTATGTCAGCCACAGAGGTTACGTTTTCAAATGTGTTTGTTTGTTTGGATGAGCGGAGGTTTAGCTAAATCATACAGACACCTTTTCTGAATAACTTTTTTATGTGGATGCAGAAAAACAGGTAGGGCCATTGAGATGTTTAGCTGTGGTGGATCAAGACAAATCAGAAAAGATGAAGTGCCCCTGGAGAACTTTCATCGATATAAATATTTTTTGTGGGGGGGGGGGGGGGGGGGGGGTCTTGAGGCTGGATAAACATAATGCCTAGATATACAAAGTTATAAAAATGTGCAACAATAAACTTACAAAGAAAAGATTCCATATGCATGAAGTATGCAGATCAAAACTGGAATGCAAAATGTGTGTTGAGCCATTTCACAAGTAGTGGACCTACCTGTGGCCCGGTACATGCTGTATTTTCTGTGTTGTGTCTGATATACCATGCAGAACCACAGATCCATAATCTCACTTCGTTTATTTAGTTGATGTGGATTTTTTATCCATATTCCAGATTCACATTCAATGTATATGGAATCTTAGCTTTTAAGTTGTTAACCAAGTGTTCATATTTCAAAGCACAGACAGCATAAAATGTAATAGCTGATATGTTACATGATATTCAGTCTCCTATGGGTTAAAATTTATAAATTTTATACATAAATATAAATTTATGAAACTCTTCCACCTTTACCAAAACCCACACCCTATATTAGCTAGCATGTTTTTTTATTAAAATTATAAACACTAAACATAACAAAATGTATTATAAACAGCTGATAGAGTTGAAATTGATACTACTCTGTATTACCCTCAAATCTCTTTTGCCCCCCCCCCCCCCCCGAAATAAAGGAGAGAAAAATTAATAATGGTAGTGAAAAAAACTGCTGTGCACTACCTATAATGACATGACACATGGAATGCCAGGCAGCTGACCTAGTTCTGCATACTGTTTGATCTTACAAATAACCCTCACTCTCCCAGAGCTATACTGTAAAAGCCCACCTTCCTGTGATGGACAAAGAACTACATGTTGCCATGGTGAACAATATAATTCAACCCTGTGTATGGTCCTAACAAGACCATTTTGACAGGAACCCCCCGCCGCATATAATTCTGTATGTTCACCAGGCTTGGACGTGGAGCCAAAGAATCTGCCAACATAATTCTTTTTTATCTCTTCTCTGGATTTTATGGGCAGGGGTAGAAAAATGAAAACTTCACAGGCTAAAGTTATTTTACTATGTGCATGTACAATGGTGTGTGAAAATATAAATCTTTGTGTGTACATGTGGGTGTATAATTACATGAACTGGAAGATGTATAGTATAAATATTGTGGTACAGTGGATCTAAAAGGGCTTCAAGTTCCACACAAACATGCTGAAGTTGCATCATTTTACCTGGGAGCGATATATGTACATACATATATTACAGTTACACAATCATATATCAGCAATTTTTCATGCATGTTCACCCCCTCATGTATGGAAACTAAAGCTTGACAGGGCCTGCACTAGGCTCCTGAGGCAGCGGAAATCTTGCGTTGCTTAAGAAGCTTACGGATTTTCCCGCGGCCTGCTTTGACCGTTTATGATGCACTTAAACACCAGGTGGCCTGTCTGCTGAAAAAAAACTGCTGATGTGTCTAGCAGCCAATCAATACCAGTCAACAAACACTCGACAGGCATCAGGCTCCGCCCAGAAACCATGTATAGGGCAATTATAATTCTCTCTGAGCCTGTGGCCTGTTCAAACGGGTTGCCGAGGCGATGAGCTGTCATTCAAAAAGAAATGAACAACATTAGCTTGGTGTATTCCTCGCTTGGCAGGTAAACCGTTTTGTCTTCCAGCACAGGGTCTCATCTGATTGAACCAAAATACAGTGCTCCGTTCTGGTGTCGAGATTCAGGATACGAGGTCATAACAAACAGCGCTTACAATATAGGTAGTAGGCTTATAGGTAAAGCGCTGTGTAAAGATAGCTCTGCCTGGGCTTTAGTGTATTGATGTTTACTGCTAAAATGCTTAAAATGAAACGTGATTCCATGTACCAACAGACATAACTCAGTTCTAGCTCTTATCACTAAAGCCCTGTAAAGTCCATATGGTGAATCCCTGATATTTGCATATTAAGGCTTCACAAGGCTCTTTTAGGACCGGAAGATGCTCCTGTATTTGCATATCAGGATGTCACGTCTCATGTGAGTGGCATCGTTGCTATAAGAATGCCAACAGCGGTCCCAAAGCTTGAAAACATCTGCACTGAAATCATGCATGTTTTCAGAAAGTCCATACATGGACCTTCGTGTCCCATGATATATATCTCTGCTGTTCAAACTTACAGTCCATGGGCCAAATTTAAGTGCACTGTAGCCAATGTCGCATCGATTTTGTACTTTCTATTTGTTAGTGTTCAAGTTACACATGAAAGTCTTGCCACTGTTAAGTTGCTAACACGCTGAACGTTGTGATCGTTTCAGTCAGCTGTTACATAAATAAGAGTTTGACTGCGTTGGTCGTGTGTGGACCTGAATATGTCACACTGATTGGCTGAGCTAGAGACACATTTTAAAACCGGCCTGCTTCGATAAGCGATGGTGTGATAAACGGTGACACACTGACTCACTGAGGCTTAGGGTTATATATGATGTTAAAAATCTTGCCGTACTCAAATAGCCGAAGACCTAAAAAAATATTAAGAATGGAAGCCCACAATAGGCAGTTACTGAATTAACCATGTTGGTTTTGAAAAAGATTCTGGGCAAGACTACTATATTACTCCTTACATCACTGGGAAAGACCTTAGTTCAGCGAGGCGACGATGTGTGGCGCTGACTGTCCGGAACGGCTAAAGTTTACCAGTCGATGAAATAAGAGGGCCAGAGAGTAGTAATTAGTTATGTAAGTTGCCGCGAGGTAGCAGTACAGACACTCAATGCGACATAGTGAGAGAACGTTTGATTTCTCCGTCAGAGCCATTTCATTGTCTGGGTCAGTCTATGTAAAGAGCGTAGGCCTGCACATAAAATAAATTCATTGGTCAAGTTGGGTTACCAGGGGCCCACTTCTAAGCACAAATTATATGATATTTAGTATTGCCTTTGACTAGATGTCAAATTTGACCACAGCAATATACCTGTGTCTGTCTGCTTGTCAACATAAAGATAACAATGAATTTTGATATTTTTTGTGGAATTGTGGGTAACTGGGACAATTCCCATTCAACTTTGAGCAGGTGGACGTGGAATTAGAAGTTCGCTGAAATATTAGCCAAGTGATTTCTAGATGCACAAAGAATTCTTCCTACTTTATTAATTCTTCCTACTCATTATTAAACTGAGGCAAAATTTGTTTATAATTAAGGTTCAATGGAGACATGACAACTGGGCCACTACCGATCATATTCCAGGTGGCTGTTACAATCAACTTTAATTGTCACATTGTCAAATATAGTATGTATAATTAATATTTCCCCATGAACTTAGTTTATATATTTATATTTTTCAATAAGCTTTAAAAATCAATTAAAACTAGTCTATATAACCATGCTTAATTTGTGAAACAAGTTGTTGTTTTTATTTATAGTCACACAGATTGATCACAATCACAACTTTATTTCAATTATACCCATTTATATATAAAAATGTTCTTGATGCCAGGGATATATGTTAAAACCTGAACTGAACAGTCACTGAAGCAGAACTTTTGGTAAGAATTTCCCACAGAAAATCACCAGGCACACACAGATAATGTTATTACCTGTAGTTGGTGCAGAATCTATGCCCATGGTCTTGGAATAACACAGAATTTAGTTGTCATTGTGACACCTAACTGTCATATTCTGAGAACCATTCTTGTTATGAATTCAACAAATATATGCCAACACTCACTGAAGTGGAAGGCTCATTTTACAGTAAGAACATTTATAGTGGTGAAAAATTCAATCTTCTGTGAATAAAAAGTTACACAGAACACTGGCTTCTTGAGAAAACTGGTCACAGGTATTTGGAGATAACATAGCTACATGTGTTATGTAAATGATCCAGATGATGGTCCTTGCCTGTGTTACAAAGATATTAGTACCAGTTCATTAGTCTTAACCTGTCCTTCCTTGTCTATGCTACAGAGTCGGAGAGAGATCCTTGAACAGTTTGTTGGTCTTAATGTGTCCTTCCTATGCTACAGAGGTATATCCTTGAACCAGTTTGTTGGTCTTAACCTGTCCTGCCTATGCTAAAGAGATATCTTTGAAACAGTTTGGTCTTACCCTATCCTTGCCTATGCTACAGAGATTTGCTTGAATCAGTTGGTTGGTCTTAACCTATCCTTGTCTATATGCTACAGAAATATCCTTAAACTGGTCAGTTTATTGGTCTTAACCTGTCTTTGCCTATGCTACAGAGATATCCTTGAATTGGTTATATAACTGGTCTTAAGTGGTGTTTCCATGTGCATGTATATGCGTGAAAAATCGCTTATATGATTTTGTATCTTGGGTGTTTCCATGTGTCTGTCAGCATATATGCATGAAAATCGCCACAGGAGTCATTTTCATGCACAAGGTCTGCGTGAACTCAGGGATTCAGGGTAAAATTACATCATTTCACCTTCTTTTTGTGGAAGGCCTGCTTGATCCACTGTACAAATATATGCGCCTGCCACTTCAAGCATATATACGTGCACATGGAAACAGACCTTTAAACTATCCCTGCTTATGCTACAGAGATATCCCTGAATTGGTCAGTTAATTGGTCATAACCTGTCTTTGGCTATGCTACAGAGATATTCTTGTCCATTGATGAATAAATCAATGCAATAATGTATCAATTTTATACCCTACAGCAAAAAATCCCAACATCACTGACAGCTGACAAACCTGAGTTGTGCTTGGTGGTTGAGAAACCATCATTACTTTATCCACTGAATGGTGGCTTGTTTTGATATACCATTTATTTTATCGTTATAAATAATAACCAGACTCATTTCTTGCCATTCATATTTTAATCTTTCTCCAAATGAGATTCATGCACACCTGTTCTTCCGAAATCATTTCAAATAAAACCTAATTTTACAAACAAATTATATATTTTAAACATGTATAATACAAGACATGCTCAATCACACATGAACCTATATCAAACAGAGATTTGCTTAAACATGGTCCTCATAACATTAAAAATATTTTTTTGGAATAGTTCAAGCAGCATGACTATTTTTCACAATTAGAAAAACACTTGAAATACCATCCTTGTCCATGCTTAAATTTGGTTTTATGTAACTTTTTTCTCGGTATTCGACATTCAAACATAAACCTGGTGTTCATGATGAAGTCCAGGTTTAGGGGGTTGGGTCAATTCAGGATTGCCCATCCCCACCCAATATTGAATTTGAAGCAGTTTTGTGCAGGATTAATCACGACAGCATTAGTAGAGTAAGTAGGATTCTTAGATTCACATGTACAGATGTGAGAGAGAAGAACACAGTGCGTCATGGGATTTTTCGGGATATTATACGGGATACATAGGTGAAACAAGAGCTGGAGACTGGGTTTGCATCAAAATAACTTCCAACATGTCATCGTCCTGGCTCCTGTCAAGCAATATGGCCGACAATTTCTGAATGGTCCCCGCCTGAAAAAGCCCTGTAACACTAATATTTGGCGAAGATGATTGTCGTGGAGCTGCGGTAAGATACGTTACTTACCTTTCAGTTGGAATATGGTATCAGCTGTATCCTAAATTAGTTATATTGACGAAATATTAGTCGAAATGTTTGCCCTATTCCACTGATATACGTGCACCTACGAAATCTGCCAGGCGTCTGCGCATGCGTGACATAATGACGAAGTAACGCGGGAATTTGCGGTATTCAAGATGTCTGCGCCCATGAAACCGCATCTGTGTCGCGCAGGCTAACTCAGTATAATTTTGTTAGTGTCTACAAGACTTCATGGTAGGTAAATCAGTCAGTTTTACGTCTTTAACGGTTGCATATCAGACACAGAGATCAGCAGGTGACAGGCTGATGCTCGCAGCTGCAGTATCTGGGCTGACAGTTCCAGTGAGTACGGTTGTTTTGGTCCGTTGACAGCGCACACGCTGCCCACGTGTGAATGGGCGTGCAACCCTCTAGTCTTGAGTCAAGAGCTTTGATCCGTTCTAATGACTTGACGCATGAACCTTTCATTAGGCCTTTTGATCTCTTGCGCCGTAAAGTTTTGTAACAATATACAGTATTACTCCATAAACATTACTTTCAATAGTTATCTCCATTGAATTATTACTCACTATAGTCCATTTCACCACCTGCTGTCCACCTGTTTTTAGCTCAGCTGACTATAAGTCATCTTAGCTATAGTCGTGGTCCATTGTCCGTCGTCCGTCCGTCCGTCCATCCGTCCGTCCGTCCGTATATGTGGCACGTTTTGAAACCGTAAGACCTAGGAATCCAAAATTCAGCATAATGTTAGATGTCCCCAAGATCTCCTACCAAGCCGAAAACTGGGTCTTTGCGACTTCATTCCTTTGAGAAATTAAGGAAAAACCTCAATTTTTTATTAAAAACCTATTTTCACACTTTAGGACTGCCTAATATCAAAACCACTCATCTGTTTTTCCTCATATTTCCTATAAATAATCCTCTATATAATTCCTATGTACATGCCAGAAATTAGGTTTAAAAAAGTTATGGGCCCAAACATAATGCATTTTGTAAATAATCAGGAAAGAAATTTTATCACTTAACACAAAACTTGTTAAAGCTAAGCACTTTTTTTCCAGTAATATTACTTTTATTAATCAAAATTAAATTGTATACCCAAAATTAGATCAAAATCTTTTAAATTTTTAAAAATATTAGCAAAAATAAAAAATTTGTACCTTAAATTTTGCCCAACTTTGACCATGGCACGTTTTTTTGCTGTAACTGCTGTGGATTTAATTTTCTCAGCATGTTTTTGTTAGCATTTCAACTGTTAACACCAAAAATTTGAAACCAGTTGATCAAAAACTGTAGATTTTATTCAAGTTTTCAAGCACCATGTCACATATTGCTAGTGTTATGCAGTTTGCTAGAGCTCAGCTCCCGAGCTTCAGCTCTAAGTTCCTTAAATTTGGCATACAGTTAGATTTCTCCAAAATCCCCTACCATGCCAAGAATTTGGTCACTAGGACTTAATTCCTTCAAGATATCAATGAAAAACTTCATTTTTCCATTAAAAACCCAATGTTACACTTTAAGACTGCCTAATATCAAAACCACTGATCTGACTTTGATCATATATAATATACATATTTTTCTATACATTCACTATGCACATGCCAGAAATGATGTCAGTATTGTGTATTTTTTTTAAGTTATGGGCCCAAACATAATGCACTTTGTAAAAAATCAAGAAATATATTTACTCCCTTAACAAGGGCATTGCTGAAGCTAGAGATCTTTTTTGTCAGGGATGTAACATTATTTAATCAAGATTCAATTGAATACCCAAAATTAGTTCTGAATTTTTCAAATTTTATAAGTTATTAGTACAAATATAAAATTAGTACCTTAAATTTTGCCCAACTGTGACCATGGCACGTTTGTTTCCCGTGAGCACTGTTGATATAATTTTCATATCCTGCACACATAAGGATTTCAGCTTTTTAGTTTAGAAAGCTAAAAGAAATTTGCCAAATATTGTAGCTTTTATTAATGTTTTTTATGAGACCCTGTCAGACTTTGGCTCTCTCCAGCCCCTCTTGAGTCACCTGTATGTTGACCTTGTTGACCTTTCATCAAATTATGCACGCTTGAGGGGAGAATCCAGGCAGCTTATGGCCAGCCACAGTTGATCCAGGTGTTCAACCCAACTCATCTAGTAGTTTTAACCAACAACATAACAATAAACAATATATTAATAACTTTTTATTGGTTTTAAATAACAAATTAAAGAAAAATAGAAAAGGAATTTGTTAGTTTATAATAACAGGAAATTAACTTGCAGTTACTGATGATATAAGAATCTTGTATCGATGGGTAGAATGTCACATATTCCAAATAACACCATGCAGTCACCTATGGCATTTTTCATTTCATTTTTAATGATAAAGAAGTAAATCATATTATTCATTACTAATCATTAAGGATTATATGAAGGAAATTAATGATAGACAAAGATGCAGTTGATAATATTAATCTAGATTCCTACTGTGTCTAGTGTGTACATTGATGTGAAATTAGTCCAAAATGAATTTTTTACAGTTATTTTTTAATATAAATAAAAGCCATAAAACCAGGTACTTATGATCATTATTTAAATGTGTGAATTTTGTATATTCTGGATTCTCAACATCATTGTTTGGTGAAAACTGAATAAATACCAGACATGGTGCGAATACTTTGTAATTGTATTTAAATACGAATATGATTATGTACTCCATTATAAAATTTCTTGCATAAAGAATGGGAATTCAGGTAAAAATGAAAGTATATGAATACTTGTGCAAATACTTTCAAAATGTATTCATGAATGCATTCATGAATATATTCTTTAATATTATTTTAATAATCATATCAGTTATATTTCATTTTAAAAAATCATATGATTCTCTTATTATTTTAAATAAAAATTATATTTGGGACAATATTTGTAATTTTTTTAATAAATAGTTAAACTCTTATATTATATGTTCTGCTTATAAGTTATATGGCCAAGTCAAAATCTGTGTGACAGTAGTACTCCATTTGTTAATAAAATAAATGAAATCAATCCTCTTCCCTGTCTCCAAAGGTACTATCAAAATCATACATAAGCTAAACAACAACTCATAATACAGCTTATATTTATTACCACACAAAACCAGCATGTGCCTCATTTCTAAATAATATTTTTTTATCATATATAACAGCTGAGCGTCGTGACCCATAGGTCCCTTGTTTGTAGATAATTTACTTAAAAGTTTATATTTTTCAATATTTTCCAAGAAAACAACATATGGAAGTGACAACCTATTATGGCAGTTAAGAATTTTACCATAAATCCACCGTTTATGTTTCACAACATTTTAGTCTCTTTATCATGATCTGGCAGATGTGGTGTGTCCCTCCATAAGTAGCCATCTTTGTTTTACCTGGTTATATTTTTAGAGTGTTTACATGAGATCATCCAATCAGCAGCTGTCAGCTGAGGCTGTTTTTGCATGTGACCATTGACCTTGACCGCCATAAGTGGGTCTCATATGTTGTAAAATGTAGACTGATTTCTCATATTTTCAGAAAATTCTGTTACTCAAATAAGGTATAAGGTAGGTATTTAGTTACCTTATTGAAAATTAGGTTCTGTAATCCTCTCCTCTACACTATAATTGTTTCCCTTGAAATGTACCAAATAAAAATTTTCATAGCAAAAAACAGGTGGACATGAGGGGATGAAATGGACTATAGTATTAGTCCTTTGAAGACATTAATAGTATTAGTTACAACATATTTAACTAGAGTACGGGTAGTCGACAAGCGACTACGTGTATCCGCCTAAATCAGAGTGGAACGGGTGAAGTGAGGCATGGATTAAGTGGCAAGGGGAAATAGAGTGAAGTGTTGCATATTAGCATGGATGTCTGCAGCCAAATTGTGTATGAAGGTTGCCCCCCCTACCACAAAATCCAGAAAGCCGTCCCAGTATGAAAAATTTAAGGCAGATAATTCAAACCACTACATGTATATGAGTGATTTTAGCCCGTGGCAGACAATCAGATGGATGCTGAGCAAAAATGGTTGCAGGTGACGGCACCAGTTTTGCGTATGATAAAGAGCTATGTGAGAACTATACACATGCAAAACTTTGGCCCAATCGGTCAAACGGTTCCCAAGGTAGGAGCTTGGATGTCAGCTGCATAAACTAGAATGCAGGTGGCTCCACCTGTCATAAAATCAAGAGAGCTGTCGGGGATGTATAAACCTGCAAAATTTTAGCCAGATATGTCAAACCACTGCCGGGTTATGAGTGATTTTATCCCATGGCAGACAAACAGACAGGAGCTGTGCAAAAATGGCTGCAGGTGGCGCGACCAGTTTTGCGTATGTTATAAAGCTCTCCAAGGGCTACATTTGTGCAAAAAAATTTTCCTGATCGGTCAAACGGTTCCCGAGATATGAGCTTGGATGTCTGCAGCATAAACGTGAATGTAGGTGGCGCCACCTGTCATAAAATCAGAATAGCTATCCAGGATGTATACGCATGCCAAATTTCAGGTGAATTAGTCAAGTCACTGCAGAGATATGAGTGATTTTAACCCAAGGCAGACAAACAGATGGACACTGTGCAAACATGGTCGCAGGTGGCGCAACCATTTTTTGTGTATGTTATAAAGCTCTCCAAGGGCTACATTTGTGCAAAAAAATTTTCCTGATAGGTCAAACAGTTCCCGAGATATGAGCTTGGATGTCTACAGCGTAAATGTGAATGTAGGTGGCGCCACCTGTCACAAAATTGAGAAAGCCATCCAGGATGTATAAACCTGCAAAATTTTAGGTGGATATGTCAAACCACTGACAAGATATGAGTGATTTTATCCCAAGGCAGACAAACAGACAGCGTGTGCAAAATGGTTGCAGGTGGCGCCACCATTTTAAGTGTATGTTATAAAGCTATCCAAGGGCTACATTTGTATAAAATTTTTAGCCTGATCAGTCAAACGGTTCCCGAGATATGAGCTTGGATGTCTGCAGCGTAAACATGAATGTAGGTGGCGCCACCTGTCACAAAATCGCAAAAGCTATCCAGGATGTATACGCATGCCAAATTTCAGGTGGATAAGTCCAACCAATGCAGAGATATGAGTGATTTTATCCCAAGGCAGATGAACAGATGGACATAGTTAAAAAATGATATCAGGTGGAGCCACCATTTTTAGTGTATGTTATAAAGCTATCCAAGGGCTATATTTGTGTAAAATTTTTTAGCCTGATCGGTCAAAAGGTTCCCGAGATATGTGGGTTTATGTGTGGAAACAGACGCACAAACGGACGCAGAGCGCAGAGGAAAGGTCAGAGGTCAAAACAAAATCGGGGCGCAGCAGTTCACATGTGACCCGAACATAATCCCGGGTTTCGTAAAATTCCGCCCAGCGGTTACGGAGGAGTTTTCCGGAAACCTACGCGGCGGCGGCGGCGACGGCGTGCAGCTGAAAACATAGTATCCGCAAAACTCTGTTTTGGCGGATACAATAATATAAGTAATATAACTGACTAATGATCACAAATATGATTTTACATATTCAAAGGCAGGATTTTGACCTATAAATTTACTGAATTATTACTTTTAAAACTTTGCAACACTGCCAACAGAAATCTTCATTGTATCCGCCAAAACAGAGTTTTTGCGGATACTATGTTTTCAGTCGGACGCCGCCGCCGCGTAGGTGTCCGGAGAACTCCTCTTGAACTGCTGGGCGGAATTTTACGAAACCCGGGATTATGTTCGGGTCACATGTGAACTGCTGCGCCCCGATTTTGTTTTGACCTCTGACCTTTCCTCTGTGCTAAGCGTCCATTTGTGCGTCTGTTTCCACACATAAACCCACATATCACGGGAACCGTTTGACCGATCAGGCTAAAAAATTTTACACAAATATAGCCCTTGGATAGCTTTATAACATACACTAAAAATGGTGGCTCCACCTGATACCATTTTTTAACTATGTCCATCTGTTCATCTGCCTTGGGATAAAATCACTCATATCTCTGCATTGGTTGGACTTATCCACCTGAAATTTGGCATGCGTATACATCCTGGATAGCTTTTGCGATTTTGTGACAGGTGGCGCCACCTACATTCATGTTTACTCTGCAGACATCCAAGCTCATATCTCGGGAACCGTTTGACTGATCAGGCTAAATATTTTATACAAATGTAGCCCTTGGATAGCTTTATAACATACACTTAAAATGGTGGCGCCACCTGCAACCATTTTGCACACGCCGTCTGTTTGTCTGCCGTGGGATAAAATCACTCATATCTTTTCAGTGGTTTGACATATCCACCTAAAATTTTGCAGGTTTATACATCCTGGATGGCTTTCTTAATTTTGTGACAGGTGGCGCCACCTACATTCACGTTTACCCTGCAGACATCCAAGCTCATATCCCGGGAACCGTTTGACCGATCAGGCTAAAAATTTTATATAAATGTAGCCCTTGGATAGCTTTATATCATACAGTAAAAATGGTGGTGCCACCTGCAACCATTTTTGCACAGCCACTGTCTGTCTGCCGTGGGATAAAATTACTCTTATGTCTGTAGTGGTTTGACATAACTACCTAAAATCTTGCAGGTTTATACATCCTGGACAGCTTTCTGGATTTTATGACAGGTGGCGCCACCTACATTTATGTGACAGCTTTCTGCATTTGTGGTAGGTGGCGCAACCTACATATACATTTTGGCTGCAGACATCCATGCTTATATGCAACACACCTCACTCTATTTCCCCTTGCCACTCAATCCATGCCTCACTTCACCTGTTCCACTCTGATTTTTGCGGATACATGTAGTCGCTTGTCGACTACCCGTATTCTAGTTTAATTTGGTGATGAAAGTCACCAGCTGTGAAATGTTCTGTGCAGCTATAATCAACCATTTGATCATATAATTTGTGTTTTACAAACAAACATTCATATTTAATTTTAATTTTCATATTTCTTTCAATAATTTAAATTAAGAATGGGTGAAAAGAAAATAGAGAAAATATAATACACCATGCAATTTATCTTATATTTTTAAATGTGAAAGGACTAAGTTTTACACTGTGTTTTTTCTGTTTCACTTTAACTTAATTGAAGAAAGATTACATTGATAATATGTAGAATAATATGAATATGCTATTAACTGTTTTCTTTTTTCACGGATAGCTTAATAGTAGTATGCAATATTAATAGAAAATTACAGGTTTTCAAAGTAGTAGTAATAGACTTTTAAATAGGAATAGACAAGATATTTTAACCTTTTATAGTAATAGAACCCTAAGTTATAGAATAATAGCTTTTACTTTTTTATTACAGCCTTTGACTAAAAGAGTGTTTGTTTGATTATATTGAAACACAATAAAGGTCTTAAGTTGTAGGGTGATTAGTTCATGCTAGATGCTTTCATCCTCCAGTGGGCACCAGGCATTTGCTTGAGGTGATAACCTATTAGATAAACCCTGGGCCATGTTTGTAGATTCATTAACTAGGCTTGGTCAGTATACACTGGAGCAGTGCTTGTTCAGTTTGCATATTATGTGGGGAGGGGTCGGTCTTTTTACCGAGCGTACCGAGCGCTAGGCTCGGTAGGACTTTTTACCGAGCACTACCCTGGATTCACACCAGGCAATGCTCTGACCTGCCTGGGGCTACCGAGCGCTCGGCCTTTTTATCAAGCGCTACCCTGGTCTTACAACGGGCAGTGCTCTTACATATTTGGGACTACCCGAGCGCTAGGGACTTTTCACCGAGCACTAACATCGCGCACAGGACAACTAGTTTTTAACCGCATTCAGCACAAAACCTCATATTAAATTATTTAGAATAAATCACATTTCTTAGTTAGTCTAGCAAATTAATAAATTAATGATGTCTATACCCTTGATGAGGTCGGATGATTTCTCACCAAACCCTGTAACAACTTATGCATAAATTTCTTTAAATGACGGTTATATACTGATATATATATATATATATATATATAAATACACACATATATATATATATATGAGAGAGAGAGAGCAAGCGAAAGAGAGAAAAGAGAAAGAAAGTGAGAGAGAAAGAGTTATACTTTATATTATATTTATCCGATATAGGCCTATAAAGGAGAAAGAGAGAGAGAGAGAAGACGAAGAAGAAGAACTTGAATCAATGGGAAAGGTAACAAAGACCTATGCTATATACAACCTTTATCCGATGCATATTTATATATACAATTTATATATATACACAATAAATATATATATATATATAATATATATATATATATATATATATATATATATGAGAGAGAGAGGAAAAAGAAAAAGAGAGAGAGAAAGAAAGAAAGGGAGAGAGAGAGAGAGAAAGAGAGAAAGAAACAGAATGAGAGAGAGAGAGAGAGAGACAGAGAGAGAGAGAAAGAAAGAAAGGGAGAGAGAGAAGACCCAGAATTAGAGTGAATGTTAAGAAAAATACATATATATTCAATGTATATAATATTTTTAAGAGGGTATGTTATATTGTAAAAATTAATACATGATTTACCGCTTGGTATATAGATTACATATTTAATATTTTTATACAGCATGTATGAGATATATATATATATATATATATATATATATATATATATATATACATTATTTATATATATATATATATATATATATATCGGTAGTCCAAATTAAGACGTTTGAAGAATGTAATAACAGTTCCCGTTTTAGGAGCATGCAGGGTAGAGCTCGGTAAAAAGTCAATAGCGCTCACTAGCCCCACTTGCGTCAGAGCATTGCTTGGTGTGAACCCAGGGTAGTGCTCGGTAAAAAGGCCAAGCGCTCAGTAGACCTGTGTGGGTCAGAGCCAGGGTTGGGGCCAGGTACTTGTACCTGTACCTAGGTACACATTTCAGAGTACCTGTACCTGCTAGTCATGGGTAGGAAGTACCTTGTACCTGTACCTGGAGCTAAAGTACCTGTACCTGGTACAAGGTATTCCAGGTACATTTTCATATTTTCATTTTTTTTTTTTTCGTTTTTTTTCTGTTATAGTTTTAAATTTGGTTACCAGTAGTGTATAACAATCAGCAAGCCATCATTATGATAAACTGCTCATGTTGTTGTTGTTTGTGAATTTATGAAGTCAAACTGTACTTGGTGCACTTAATGGACTTTCAGTACACTTGAATATCATGTTTCTGAATAGATTGTGTTATACTTTACTTGGTGCATTTAATGAAATTTTAGTACACAAGTAACATGTTTGTGAAGTATGGTGTTATACTGTACAAGGTGTACTAAATGGACCTTCAGTGCACTTGAATATCATGTTTGTGAATGTATGGTGTCATACCTTACTTGGTGCAGTTAATAGACTTTTAATACACTTGCATATCATGTTTGTGAATGTATGGTGCCATACAGATAATAAGTTCTTATGAAATGTACTTTAGCAAATGACTTCAGTATATTGTTTGATAGAATAAAGTAATGTTAAATTGCATTTATGTGAATATTATGCCGCTATTATTATCCGTAAAAACGTCTTTTAGGTGATCCTAAAATAAATGTACCTGTACCTGTACCAAGGTACTTTCTAAAGTACCTGTACCTGTACCTAGGTACTCTAAGAAAATCAAGAACCTGTACCCGTACCTGGCCAATTCAAAAGTACCTGTACCTGTACCTAGGTACTTTTACTTGTACCTGGCCCTAACCCTGGTCAGAGCATTGCCTGGTGTGAATCCAGGGTAGCGCTCGGTAAAAAGTCCTACCGAGCCTAGCGCTCGGTACACTCGGTAAAAAGACCGACCCCTCCCCACATAATATGCAAACTGAACAAGCACTGCTCCAGTGTATACTGACCAAGCCTAGTTAATGAATCTACAAACATGGCCCAGGGTTTATGTAATAGGTTATCACCTCAAGCAAATGCCTGGTGCCCACTGGAGGATGAAAGCATCTAGCATGAACTAATCACCCTACAACTTAAGACCTTTATTGTGTTTCAATATAATCAAACAAACACTCTTTTAGTCAAAGGCTGCGCTCGATAGCTCTCGGTAAAAAGACAGACCGGGGGTGGGGGGGTGTTATTGTATGCTGAGTATTGTAAGCTAGACAGTCATGCTGCTGCTGGGCTGCTGATGTTCAAGTGCTCCAGAGGTTGATAATCTGATAGTCATAATCTCTGATGAATTAATTAGTGGTGCCACAGACAGTGAATAAGGCCCTGTTTATTCTCACCATGTACCAGTATTGCAGTCTAAGTACTATGGCTTGAACAAATTTTGCTGTGTTTTAAAATCTATGTTTATCAGGTGTAATAAACACCTGCTCCAGATAAATTAAATAAGATGTAAAAATTTGGTTGTCGAAACAAATATTCACATGACTTCTGTGTATTGCTGAACATGAAGAGGTTAAATTTGAAGGTAACTTTTAGCAAGAGGGACATAAACTATAGAGCATATGAATCTTTAGCAACTGGGTTTATGTTGTGCTGGTCATTAACTTACCCAAAATAAATACTGCTGAACTTGGCCAAACTGTATGCAAGAATTGCAAGAGAAAGCTCCTTAATGATAAAGTATTTCAGTTTTGTAGTTTAATTTTTAATTTAGAGGAACAAGTTGAACATATATTAATTAGGACTGTAACGAATGTCCAAGCTCTCAAAAGATCACGATCTATGCATCCTAGCATGAATATTCGCCTACTGCAATATTGCCAGTTCAAAAATCTGTTGAGAAACCTTAATTAAGCATTTAAAATAGCAAAGAATAAATAAGAAAAAAAATATCTGACCAGAACAAACTTGATCTAAAATTCTGTAATTTGCTGTGCCCACACTGAAAAGCTGGTAGTCCCTGGCTTCCGGGCTTGAGTTGGGAGATTCAGGACTTCGGGAACTTAGGGGCTACTTGTCAAAAAACAATTAATCAACATGCAGGGGGATATTTTTTATTCCTTTCAATTAATTACACAGGGCAAAAGGTTTACAAACCAGTTTGCATATCCCCTTCCTGTATCCTGAATCAGTTTGTCTTGCGAGTTGCCAAGCAATACACAGGCCTAACATTTGTGTTACAATTTAAATAAAAGAACACATTCAAGTTTCTCCTAGAGGTCATTGGGTGATGTAGAAGGCAAGTGAGCATTTGCTCATCCCACTATTTAATAGTAAAGTAATAATAATAGAAGCCAAGTATTAGTTAAAGCAATAGATGAAAAAAATGTTGTAATAGTATGAATGATAGATGGATAAGGAGTTTATGATAACAGAACCCCTGTAAAAGGACCCAACACTGATGTTCAGAACTTTTGAGTCAAGCTGCTAACAGCTGAGATTGAAACAAAACCACGCCACCTGGTGGAAGTATGAATAACAATTCCTTTTCCTCAACAACAAGGCCACTTCTCTCTAGAAAAAAAATGCTGCATTGTTTATATATTATATATTGTATATAACACTATTATGCTGCATATATATATATATGTCGAGGGAAGAATGAGAATCTGGGAAGATCCGGAATCCTCCCGGGAAAAATCAGAATTCTCATTTTTCCCGGGGAAAAATGAGAATTCAGATTTTTCCTGGGAAAAACCAGAATTCTTATTTTTCCCAGCCAGCTCCAATTTGTTAAATGATATCCCTTTAATAGTTAAGGTGGGTTAAGTTTGCATATTTTACTACAGAATTATAACCAAATTTTTGTGTTATTAACTGACTATTGCTTGTAGAACAGTAACATTTTTTGTCATGAAAAAAAAAGTAGAAGACCCATTTCTGTTAAAATCAGTTTTATTCACACATGATAGTACTAAACCAATGTTACCGGTAGTTGAAAACAACCACACCTGATATTTACATATTAGTTCTTAGCACACATGATTCAATTATAAATATATCTAAATGTGAATATTTTTAATCTACAATTCAGTAAAAATAAACATCTCTGTTAGATTGACTAAGTATTAAAAAAATTAAAAGAGTTAAGTTGGCATCAATAATTCCCATTCTTCCCGGGAAGAATGAGAATTCTCATTTTTCCCAGGTTTGAAATTCAAAACTGAATTCCACTCTCTCCCGGGAAAAATCAGAATTCTAATTTTTCCCGGGAGAGAGTGGAATTCAGTTTTGAATTTCAAACCTGGGAAAAATGAGAATTCTAGATCTTCCCAGATTCTTATTCTTCCCTCGACATTTATATATATATATATGTCATTACTGGTGAAGTTAAGGTCTGTTGCATGCCCCTTAACTGTGTTGATCAGTGTTAAAGGGGCCCAATCCCCTATAAAGCATGCTGAATTACATGAAAAAATAGATTCTTCCCTTTAAAGTAAATCTGTACCTCCCAAAATATTGCCTTGAAACCATTTACTTACTCCTGTAAACGAGTGTCAAGAAAAACGTATCCAGCATTATCACAGGTGTCAACATAAACACAGCGCAGGTGGTTGTGTGCATGGTGGAGTCATAACACATGTCAATCAGGAGATGCCTCGACTGACTTGGCCAAAAAAATGAAATACATGTTCCCTTGGCTGAAACATCGTGTGTTGTTGGCCTTGTTATGGTAAACAGAAACACATGGACTGTGTTTACCCACACACAGAGCCATAACAGGGTGTTAAACAGCTGTGTGTGAGGTTCTGAGACTGTGTGCTGGGATGGTTTTGCTGAAAACTTTTGCAAGTATAAAGCAAAACTGAACTGATACTGTGAAAGAATAGGCATTGTATTGCTCCTGATTATGTCCCTTTAAAACCTAGTCTTGGGTGGGTCTTAATCTTACCTCAACTGTTGCTCTGCCACCACTAAATGCATATATATGTATTCTGGAAGCTAAAAATGTTTATTCATAATGTTGTATACAAAAAATAAGAAAATTGATTATGAAGATTAAACACAGTAGAACCCCGCCTTGCGACCACACCACAATTGCAACTACCCCCACAAATATGACCACTCTTTGTGGTCTTGTATTTACAATCCAGGCAACTTAGAGTTTCACAAATACCATCACCCCAAAATTATGACCACTTTGAACAGTCCCAAAGGTGTGGTCGTAATTGTGGGATTCCACTGTATATATATATATATATATATATATATATATATATATATATATATATATATATATATGAACTTCTAATCCATAGTTCTCACAATTTAAACAATCACACATTTCATTTTCATGTCTATATATGCTCTAAAAAGTAAATTTTTTGGCTACATAGGATGGGAATTGTTTTATTGTGTACACATTTTTAATGTAACACATAACAAAATACCAGTTGCTTTGAGATCACTTTTATTGTTCCAAGTCCTAATTCAACTCCAGAGTATCTTCTGTCAGCACATGACTTCATACAAGCAGATCATTGCTAGTTCTAATCTCTTATTGGTCGTAGCATTATTTTCCCTCTGTTAACATCCTGGCATTGTTATACAACAAAAACAGCTATTGCAAGGAGTGGTTAAGTGAAATTAGGAAGTGATGTAAGGTGACCACTGTGTTAGAGGAGTATATTGCCATCTCTACATCAGAGTTGTATGAAAATTCTAAGACTTGTCAGTTACCGAACTACATGGTTGTAAACATGATGAAGTTTTCTGTGCTTTTTCCAGGTCATGGCTTTGAACAAGTTTATGCATCCAAGGAACCCATATAAGGACAAGAAACCAGACTTCAAGGCTCTTGCTACAAAATACGAGAAGTTCAGGAAAGCAGCCACAACAGATTTGGCTGGAAGGGTGCACATTGACTTCAAGAAACCTGAATGTTTAGCAGCACTGAGCTGGGCTCTTCTTAAAGAAGATTTTGGACTTGATGTTCATCTGCCTCAAGATCGATTAATTCCCACAATACCCCTGCGTCTGAATTATATCCTCTGGTTAGAGGACTTGCTGGCGAATAAAACAGATGTACAAGGGATTGATATAGGTATGAAATGAAAGTCACCTACTTTTATCCAGATCTCCAATGACTTTTCAAAAGAAAAAAGTAATTTGCTTGGACAGTGTTGAATGTTTGGCCTGTAAAAGCATACTCATTTAGCCTAACATTTGTTATACCCCAGCAAGATGGTCAAGGGTTTTATGTTTTACCCTTGGTTACTTAGTTTGTCTCTTAGCAAAATTTTGCAATTAGTACAAATCAGTTTTAGATGAAATGTTGTTGAGGTTTGGGTTAGGTAACATCCAAGTAATAATCTGTGATGACAAACAGCTGTATCTTTAGTCCTATCAAGGCCAAGAGCCATTGCTGTAGAGGTTATGCATAATTGGACTTGTTATGCCGAGACAAGCATTTCCTATGTTGCTGTGCAGTTTGATTAGAATCCTGGCAGAGGCTTTTGTAATCCCTGAACTCTCTTGTTGGCTCATGAAATAACATGGTTCCCACGAGCAGCAGGGTTGGGGTCAAATACAGTGTACCAAATACAAATACAATAATAAATATGATAGCTGGTCTCCTCTAAATACAAATATGAATACAAGTGACTGAAAATAAATACAAATACAGAAGATCAGTTACAAATACAATTATAACTACGCAAATGTAGGTTATACAGAATATTCATTAATTTCCAGCACCATAAATATTAATGATTTCTAAGGGAGAAGTAAAACACTTGACTTAATGCTGTCTTTTGGGTTGTTCAGAAGTTCTGTAGTAGTTAATTTTTATAATTATGGCAGATATAATTTATATGTATTTATACATATGTATTTGTACAGTATTTGATCAAATACATCAAATATTGAGATCAAATACAAATACAAAGACAAATATTATAATTTTACACAACATTTTACAAATATGTATTTGACCTCAACTGAGCGGTAATATTTATTTTAACAGGGCCTGACATTTATGTTAAAATTGTTCATTTAAGTTCATTTATATATAGCAGTACATACATAAAAGGTGTTGTTTGGATGACCAAGGTATTAATTTTATGTTTCGATGTTTCAGGTACAGGAGCCTCTTGTGTTTATCCACTGCTGGGCACCAAGAAAAATGGCTGGTCATTCTTAGCCACAGAGACAGATAACATGAATTTTAACTGTGCCAAGACCAATGTGGAACAAAACAACCTGCAAGAGAAGATTAAAGGTATCCTGTTTATTTATATCATTATCTGAGACAGGGAAATTATGTTTTCACCGGTGTTTGTTTGTTGGTATGTTTGTCTGTTAGAAAAAGAAATATGCAAAACTGCTTACTGAAACTTATTTCTGTCCACATAGGCAGATCCAGTAGAATTATTTTGCTTTTCCAGAGGTGTGAAATAGTGCCAAGTTAGTGGAGATTCAGAACTACCCAGGGTAGAACCTATTTTTTACCCAACCAAGTTGGTAAAACCTTGGTAAAATGCTTTATACCCAGGTTTTATGCAGGGATTTGCCCAGCTTAAAATATAAGTTTTCTCCCTGATTTTAGTTAAGTACCAGGCCTCTTTTTCTTTTAACAACATAGGAATAATAATTACATATCTTTTAATTAATTCAGTGTAGTGAATGCATCAATGCAGTTATTTTTCTAAAATGTGTGAAGTCACTTGAGCCTTAAATTCTTGTTTATACAGTGAAACCTCTAGTGCAGACACTGATGTGTCTTAGGTGTTTGTTCATAAAAGGGAGGTGGCCGTATCAGGGAGTTTACAAGCCTGTACTTTCACTTGACTGTCACAGTGTAGGATGGCTGGGACTACTTGTATCATCTGTCAAACTTTAAAGTCAAAATTTGTTACATTACAAGGCAATGTTTTCTGTTTACATTTCATATGTGTGTGCTTACAAAATATTACTTGCTCTGTGAAGTCCTTACCACAAAACCCTCTTCATTACATTTATACCTATGCTGCTGGTGTATTAAGAAGCCCCAGTGCATTGTGGGTGGCAGATTTTGATGCTCATAAACCCCAACCAGCAGATACATACTCTTGTGAATCCCAATTCTGCGAGTGTGCTGGACTGTTTCGAATGTGATACAGAGGTGCCCCCTGGAAAGAGACTCAGAGCTTCCCAGGTTCAGAGGTTTCTCTGTTATTGTACACATCTGATGTATGAGTATTTAGTCCCCCTGTCTTAAGGAGGGAGGACTACTATCCTCCCGTCCATCTGCCTGCCCTATCACGGATGCCACACTTCCCTAATTAAACATATGGCTGGGGACTATTTGTGCCTCTAGTCTAGGACCTTGTTTGTCTTTTAACTGCTTATGTTTTGTAAAATATGTTTCAATTTTCCACTTTATAACCTGCACTATTGTGTAAGTCACTACCACTGTAAGTTTAATTCCATATACATATTCACTGTAATGTGTCAAAATGTCTCGTTAATATTTCAGTTGTCAAGACAGATCCAAGTGAAATAATTGAAAAGGTTTTACAAGATGATCCCCAGACATATGACTTCTGTATGTGTAACCCTCCATTCTTTGGATCCAACCTGGAGGCCTGGGGAATGACATCCACTCGCAGCGATGATCGTCCGGAGCCGAAGTCCATCTGCACTGCAAGTCAATCAGAGAGCATATTCCCAGGAGGGGAAGTCCAGTTTGTAAGACAGATGATAAAGGAATCGTTGAAGTTGAAGGATAACGTAAGGTAGATCAGTGTAAGCATGATGTCATACCTAGAGGTCACTCAGTGCACATATGCAAATTAACAAAGGAGAGTGCCAATCAGCTTGGCCAAGAGAAAATTGATTGATCATGATTATTGATCATTTATTCAGATAAAAATGGTCTTGAGGTAAAGGTCTTAATGCTGAAGCTATTAAAGTTACTGTTGTTCCTATTTATCTGATATATCAATAATTGGTCATTGACTTTTGTTATCAATTAAATTGGTTACATCTTTGAGAAATTGATCACAAACCATCATGTATGCACTGGCAAAAATGTAAAAATATCTTGAAAAAAATTTTTCCAATTCTGTCATACAGATATATAACTTATACATATGGAAAGCAGGATACAAGGAAGTGAACAACATTTATATTGAATTTTGAGAAGTGCAAAAGACCACCTGTCAAATACCTTGACCTTTCAGCATGACCATAAACGTGCATTCTGTTGGGTTTTGTATTTCTGGGTCATCATTCGTTATTATTTATAGGTTGCCCAACCTGACTCTATTTATATATTACCCTATTTGTGTGTGTACTAGACATGCTCGGGTAAAAAATATAGTATGTGTTAAGGTCAAGTTTTTGGTCATATATTTTCTCTTGCAAATACCCTAGAGTTGGCACCCATTCAGAAGGACAGTTCAACTGGCATGGAATTGCTCCTTACTTACCAGGGATTTGATGGGTTTTCACAAAACTCACTATAACTAATTACCAACAGATTATCTCCCCTTAGTTTGGTTTTATATTGAAATTCTGTTCAAATTTCAAGAGTTTTAATGCCACTAGGCTTCTTTTTGGTGTCACCGTAATAAATTACTGGGAATTTGATGAAATTTAGTTTAATATTAACCAATATCATATCTTGCTAGAGGTCAATTCTAGACAATATTCATGCATATTTAGTTAGGTCAGAGGTCACAAGGCTTCTTTGTTGTGTATGTGCAATAACTTGCTTGGAATATCGCGGAATATTGCAGTAGACTTCCATTACTGGACCACAATTCATAACATTTCCTCCATTTAATCTGCAGGATATTTACGACGATGCTTGGGAAGAAATCAAGTCTAATGAGTCTGAAAGATGAGCTTCACAAGTACAAGGTAAGGGTCATAAAGATTACAAGAGTGACCTGGCTGAACTCAGAATTGCATTTGCAGCACCTCAGAGATTCCTTCTCCAGACAGTATAGACATCTGATAGTTTAGACATTATTATTATTATTACCTCCACCAAGGAAGTTATGTTTTGGCCCATGTATGTTTGTATTGGCTGTGTATAACTAGAATGGTACAAAGAGCACATTCCCTCTCTAAGGCCATACTTTCCTGCAGGATCTGCCCCTGATCCTTATTATTTTAGTTCCATATTTCAAAAGGGACAGGTGTTAGAAGTGAAAACAATACCCTTTGGCTGAGGTACCGTATATGTGTGCGTAAAAGGCGACATCGTGTATAAGACAAGGGTCCATTTTAAGGCCCAAATTTTGGTAAAAATTATTTTTCGGCCAATGTCCAGTAGGTGGCACCCACTAAGAATGTCAGTTGAGTCTTCATTACAGGGCATTGACAACTTATTCTGAAAAAATTGAATGTATTTCAATTAAATGTCAGTCTTCTGCATAATTTGAGGGAGATCACCCCAAACACTCACTGCATATCAGTGTCAAGATACATAACATGATAAGTGGCTTAAGGCTAAACAAGTGGCAGCATATGAAAGCAAGGCTACTTTGATGCTCTATATAACCTGGCTTCCCAGATCCCATGTTAATCTTAAACTGTCATATTATTTTGGAGGCTTATCCACCACAATGTCACAATCACAATTTTCCCACAGTAATATTTTTGAGGCTTATCCACCACAATGTCACAATCCCTAAATTTTCCCACAAAATATATCACGTTTGTGTAAACTTTGTCATTTAGGTGCAAATTAATTCCGTTGTGCCTGTGTTGAAGGAAAACGTACAGAAAAGCGCCGTATTTCCGAATGCCAAATTGCTGAAAATCCATTTTTCTGAAATTTAAAATGGGGAACCAAAATTTTTTTCACATTTCTGAAATATTTTTCATGCATGTTAACACCTCAAATGAATTTTTGTAATCACGAGTCACAAAGGCCTACAGCCAGGTGGTCAAGCCGAGTGGTGACCCTAATTAATAAGTTCTGTGCTTTGCGGGGGCAAAGGTGTGATATCTACAGCTTGTCGCGCACCACCAGGCTCCGTATACCCAAAGTAAGCGGCTGAGCAGTTTATGCAAGAGCACTTGTGTATTATCAACTATATCTCATTTGTACTCAAGCAAGCATACTTCATCAGCTTGGGCTGGGATGTCAGGCCAAACAACTTAGCAGTTTACTCGCAAGACTATTGGTGAGGTTTCATTCGCACACCACTTGTGCTCAATGGGTTGAGATCCGAGGCTATAGCACATAGGCCTGGCCATACAATTCATAATGAGAAAGCAGTTGTGTCGCTTACTCAAACTTGCCGTTATTCAGCTTATTTTCTGTCAAGAATAGCACCAATCGAACAAAATTGTCTTGCTGTCACTTGCCAGAGATATTGAGTCAAAGAAAAAAAAACTGACTGTGTTATGCATGTGCCGCACTGGCATGGCCTGCGGGCTGTTAAAGAAACTAACCGATCTACAATAATGGCAATGTCATTTGACCTTTTCCTCCCGTGAATTTGTTGGAAAAAATGACACATTGGTCAAAAAGAAACACTGTGTTACCTGAATTACAGGCCGATAGGGTTAAGTTAATCATTAACTGTTGTACGAAATTGTCCCTAGACCCTCGACCGGATTTCCAAAAATTAGTTTTTCTGAAAGAAAAACTTGTCCCCGGTGCTTTTGGAAAAACGGTGCTCTACTGTAATTAGGTTAGAATTAAACAGAACCATTGTGAATCACGTTATTTTATGGAAAAAACTTGTACCCATGTATAAGACGGGGTCCTCTATTGGACAAATATATTTAGGATAAAATTTCTGGCCTTATACACACACAAATATGGTAATTATAATGATCTTGATATAGTTCAGTACCAGCCCATGTACAGAAGGATTGATAGTTTCAATAACAATCGGCTGTACCTTGTGCTGTTTCTTTGTATTTCTGTATTTATTTCATAACTGACATGGCAATGGATGCCTGAGCTGATGACTTAATGGTAAAACCCAGCTGTTGCATTTATGAAGTAGCAGTTTAGCTAAAATAAAATTCATAATATCTCTAAACACTTAATTAATCTTAGACCCACACACCCATAATCAGTCAGTTGTATGGTGCACCTCAAACGGTCCTTTATTATATGGCCATTATTGGAAAGTTTTGTTAAATTTAATGTTGTAAATAGTTTTGCTAATTCCACAAAGAGACACTTTCATGATATAAGTAATAAAGTAGACTTTCCATATTTACGGATACAACTAGAAAAGCACTTAGAATTTTTTTTTAATTCCTTGATTCAGATGATGATCCGGATCACTCCCCAAATTTAATCAATTGTTCATTGTATCATTACCAAGATTCTGAAAATTTCATCAAAATCTGTTTATAACTTTTTGAAAATGTTACTAACAGACAGACAAACACACACACACAAATCAACCAACCTGGGCAAAAACATAACCTCCTAGGCAGAGGTTATTAGATTTTCCATGCTTACAGATACAATTAGATTAGCCAATGTAATGGTTTCATAATCATATGAGTGTTCACAGTGACTATTGCCTGCTTTCAGATTACAAACATTGGGATGACTGAGTTCTGTCAGGGACGGACCATGAGATGGGGACTTGGGTGGAGCTTTGATGATGACGTTACATTTCCTGTAAGTAATAACCCTAGCCATGAATACATGACTCAGCAGGCACACCAGTCATACAGAGGAGTGTACTACAATGGCCATCCCAGGGCTCCTGCTGACTCTTATATTTTGTATATTTTAGTATGAGAAATTATCTCCTGTGATTTCCTTAATTTTCCAGCTTTCAGAATGAAATATCCTATATTTTCATATATTTTTACACTGCACAATCATATTTCCAATAAAAGTTTTATTACTAAATAGTTATTGCTTGATGAACCTATTATTATTGAAAACATACAGCTCTTTTTTCTATCTGTCCATGTAAGCGATGCAGTCATACAAGTGCACCCATCTTAACCAAATAAATTGAGGCTGTTCGGAGAACAGATGTTCCTGATAATTTACCATGCAAACCAGGATTATGGAATAAAAACTCCTATATTTATGTCTGCAAATTCCAGTAAACACCTATATTTTTGTCTCAAGACCTCCCATAAAATTCCTTTTTCTTCAGGAGTCTGCTATCTATCTGTAGCAATGATTTTGTTGTACAGAGATCACATTCTAAACATGATAAAGGGAGACCTTACAACACAAGAGTACTTTTGTTTGTACAAATCAAAGTATAAATCACATCTGTATGGTAACCACCTTCATTACCAGTGCCTTGTGTGACTTTTAACATTAACTGCAGGAGACATGCATGTTTGTGCATGCAGTCAGTAATACAGAAAACATGCAGGGAGATTTATCAATATACATGTACTGAGATACAAACCAACATCTTTGATCCAGAAGGAGAGTACTGGACTTAAAGCTAGAATATTGTGCTATGATGTAGTTGAGTCCATGCCATCTGAGTCCAAGTCCGAGTCCAGGCCACTCCAGTCTAAGTCCAAGTGGGAGTCCTTAAGGTTAGAGTCCAAGTCCATCTTTTTCAAGTCTGGGTCATTAGGAACTCAAGTCCAAATCTGAGTCCAATACAGATATCCTTAAAAACAATTTATAAGTCATGTGAGCTATAGTGATGGTCCTTTGTCTGCCATCTGTCCATTATAAGGCCAAAAAAAATTAAAGGTATGGTTCTCAGGCACCGCCCGCATCAATTTTAAACCCCCGCATCAAAACTTTTTATTTTGATTTTCAATAAAAACTTTCCAATTTTGACCTGCTGCCGCTCCGACATTTCTTTCAAGAAGATAAAACCATACAATTTCCTTTGTTTTGTAGTGCTTTTACTTATTTAGCAAAATAAAACTGTTATTTTCATGCTTTTCCCTTATCATTTGACATTTTATCGAAACATACAAAAAAATTAAAAATAAAAAAAGCGCCCGCCCGCATTGATTTCTGAAAAAAGTGCCTGAGAACCATACCTTTTTTTATTTTGGCCTAAGGCACATTTTGATACCATTGGACAGTTAGATGTCCACCAAGTTCTCCTACTAAACCAGAAACTGGGTCACTGCAGCTTCCTTTTGTCAAGAAATGAAGGGAAAACCTTTTAAGTAAAAACCTATTGTTACACTTCAAAACTGCCCACTATGAAAACCACTGGTGTTCATGTATTCATGTTTAATATAGCCATTCATGCAAATATTTCTTATGTACATGCCAGAAATTAGGTAAATATTGCATAATTCTTTGAAGTTATTGGCTCAAAGATAATGCACCTTGTCAAAAATCAGGAAAATATTTACTCACCTAACAAGATAATTGTTGAAGCTAGAGACTTTTTTCCTAAGAATATATCTTTATTTAAGCAAGATATAATTGTATATCAGAAATCTGATCAGAATTCTGTAAATTTTTTAAAGTTATTAGCATAAATATAAAATTAGAACCTTAAATGTGTCCAACTTTGACCATGGCACATTTTCTTTCTTATAAGCACTTTTGATTTAATTTTCACAGTATGTATAAATAAGGATTTGATGATGCCATGATTAAATTGTTTTGAATTTACATATGGAAATGATAAACCTGTTTTCAAAATTATAAATAACATTAACACATTTTTTGTTGGTCAAATGTATCCTTTCAAATTACTCTCAGGCGCATAATGATTTAACTTCTTGTATTATTTAATGGTTTCAGGCCACAATTTTCATGTATTACAAAGTATAATATATACTTATCAGATTTAGTTTATGCTTATTTGTAAAATCGAAATATTTTTACAGCATTTTATTTCAATTAATAAATTAAATGTGTATTATTATGCTCCACTTTCTTCCTTGTTCTTTAATTGACAGGTGATCATACATTATCATGGTTATTTTATGCACATATTACTGTTACATAGCTGAAGTAATGATACTTCTAGAAATATATTTGATCATGGGAGGCTCCTGCATCTTTGATATAGTCAATAAAAGTGCACAGTATTAGTTCAGCAAACATTTATTTAATATTTGATTATCACCAAATAGCATGGCCATTTCCTCCCAGCTTTTCAAATGCTAATATATATATATTAAAATCAAAAGAAATATGTACATTTTGCATTTGCCAAAATTTTTCAAAATTCAGCTGAGTGACGTGACCCATGGGTCCCTTGTTCTTCATATATTTTTTCTTGATTTTTTTCTCAGAAACCTCCAAGTAAAGGGGTTAGAAAACCAAAACAGAAGGTTCCCATGACCTTGACCCTATGTGAAAGGATCTTGGACGAGGACAATGCAGTTAAGGATGCAGGAGACAAAATAATCAACTTGCTTGAGGAACTGAAGGTGAGATGAAATTGTATCATGACACATTTGTGGCCTAATATGATACTGTTGAGAATCTCCAATAGCTGCTCCTATTTTTATAGATGAACATTTTATATTTAGGCCAAGGATGAGCAGGAAGTCCTCAGTAATGTTGATAATCATAGCTTTTGTTTAGTATTAATTAAGTATATTAGGTATTAATAAAGTTATAATGGAATTTTATAATTCAATTTATTATATAATTATGATAGAAAATTTACTACATTTTATGTTGTTCATATATTCAACATTTCCAGCAAAGAAGCACATTTTTTATTTGTCCTATAAAGTGCATAATTTCATGTATGTTTAAATCATTTTTATTTCTTCTTTAAATCAGTTAATTAAAAAAGCCTGTTCTATCCATTTTTCACCATAGTCTGCAACAAATTTATTTTTGCAGTGGCCTAATTGAAAATTTATCTTGAGAGAAAGAGTGAGTGGCACTTTATGTTAATTTTAAGGTGGCTTTCATTGGCTTTTCAATTTATTTATTTTTTTTTGTCCTATTTTGCTTGTCTACATGTAGGAGACATAAACAATCAGGGATCCATATTTTAGATACATCTTTCCTTCACAACATTTTAACCTATTTTGTTTCAGATTTTATACCAAGTTGAAAAGAAGTCAAAATATAAGATATCACTGCTGACCATAGCTAAGGAAAACACTTGGTCACACCAACGGAGAAAACGCAGACAGCAGATGAGAGAGGAAACGAGGAGCAAGTCTCCAAGGTTATCTGGTGACACAAGTGAGAGTAACAGAAAATCAATAGAATATCCAGATTCAGGGGCATCTGTAAAAAATCCAGTTTCAGGGGGGCCTCTAAAAAATCCTGATTCAGGGGCCACAAATTTTTCTAAAAATGATACAGCAACTAAATCAACACATTCAGCACCAGTTCCAAATTCAGGTGAGGTTAATCAGCCATCAGAGACATCTGGTGGTGAGGGAGTGAACAAGGAGGAAGCTGAAATCACCAAGACACATTTTAATGAGGATAGTGAGGTACAGATGGCAGCACAAGTTCAAGCACCTGGTACAAGTGAAAGGACTTCAATAGGGCACATAGATGTGTTAGTAATTGAGAATAAAGACCTTCAAGAACCATCCCTAGCATCCGAAAAGGTTCAGTCAGATGTGACTACTGATGCTATTAATGATCCAGATGCAGGGACCTCTGATAAAGATGCAGGGGCCTCCGATCCAGATGCAGGGGCCCAAAATCCAGAAGCAAAATCAACTGATGAGAGAGATCTAGCTTTAATGAAAGACTCCTGTAAATGTGCAGATCTTCACAAATTTGAGGGCGACTGTTTGTTTAAGTGCAGGATGGTAGTGCGCAAGCAGGACACTGCTGTTGTCATGGAAATGATAATGTTAGACGAAGGAAACCGAGAAATGATGCACCAGGTTTTACAGTACTTTAAAAATAAAATGAAGTGATTTTGAAAAATGAACATGTGGAATGTGTGAAATGACAGGACAATCATATTTGAAAGGTATATGATACAGGGACACAAATCCTGTTGGCTGCAGAGATCGTGATTTGAATGTGAGACATACGTCTGTGTTGTTAGAGCTTTTCTGAATGAAACAAATCTAGAAAGACAGTCCTGGGGCATTGTGATTTTCCTGCCCTGGATTATATACATCAGTTCAAATCTGATACAAAGCTCACGTATGCTGAGCAGCTGTCACCTTTAAACTAAACTGCACACTGCCCATGGATTGAAATCAATCCTCATTGTCGTCATGAATTCTGATAAATAAATGGGATGTATGGTCACGTGATAACCCACAGAAGTAAAATCTATGCTGCCAGAAGCGGTAAAACACTCATTCTTGGGTCATCTAAGAGAAGATTCTCAGCAAAATTTAATCACTGTGAGATGTTTGAACTCCCTATGTGTCAAATATCAATCAAATTCATTCTTTACATCTCTTCTTTACAGACACACGCACACAATGTAACCCCCCCCCCCCCCCCGCCCCCGCTTGATTAAAATATAGCTGTAGTAAAACTGATAGTTCTTGTACATTGCAGAGTACATATTATTACCAAAATATTTTATTCATTCATCTTTCAGTGAGGATATATATGTAGTAGCAAGCCTCTACCATATCCTGCAATCCACTACTGGACATATCATTCCTAGTCTTTTGTTTAACCAACAAATTGCACCTATTTCTATCTCTAAAGACATTCTTCAAGAGGTCCTACTTTAAGATACATTTTTGGTATCAGTTCATAGAAAGAATTCTATTGGGGCACCCTATATATAGCCTTGAGATTGTATGACTGGGTGTATTGATTTGGTCAGTAGGCCCATTATGGTAAGAATGGCAGTTTATTTTATATATTTTTATAACATCACATTATATATTAGCAACAGTATTAAAAACCCCTTAAAGAGATGTCCTCCGTATTATGTTGCATATTTAAAAATTATTTCTCAGGCAGCTCATTGTAATACATTTATGAGCTGTCTGAAAATCTTGATAAGATAAAATCAGTTAAAAGTGTTAAGAGTTGTTAAGAATGCAAATGTTGAATACAAAAGAATTATATTTGTATTTTAATATAAGCTGTTGAAGATGTATACAGTATTGTAAATAAATAATAAACAACATAAGGCGCGGTTGTACTTATCTTTCAAAAGTTCGATGGACTGTTATATTTGAGGACAAATAATCCTCATAAATTTCATATGTTCCTTTCAATGGTCCAGACAGCTGGGCTTATTAAACAGTCGACTTCAATAATTAAGGTATCGTTATTGTAAAAATCTAAAGTCAATCCAAACCTGGTACATTAATATTTCTTCTATTATACATACTTTTGAATTTTCATTAATTTATACAATATTTTATAGCATTAAAAAATTAAAAGTAACGCTATTCAAAGCATCCAATAACAGTAAGCCATTTTTTTTACATATAATTAAATACACGACATTATTAACTTCTTTGTTGATTTTTCCTCTACTGTGTGTCTTTTTTTATTGTAAAAGGATATTTTAAATATTTTATTAAATCAAATTTTAAATTTCAGTTTTAGGAATGATAGAAATCTCATAATATTGATACTTTAACATGTTTTACATTCTGCAGTAATTTCACATATTCCTTTTAACTGCGTAAATTGCGGGAAGCACACCCAACGATTCCCCATGTTCCCTTTAATAGAGAGGACGTTGCCCATCATGGTTTGCTGACATTCTGCCTCGGCCTCCTTCAACCAGTACGTGTAACGAACATCCTCTTGTGTGGCATCCCAACACCACTTCATTAGAAAAGGAACGAACTGTCCGCTGGTCCAGTAGTCGTATTTATTTTCATCTAAAATTGAAAACAAACAGTAGTACATGTATCACTTCAAATGATTATTTATTGCTTCTAATTATATAACTTGTTTATACAACAGATAGGCATTTTGAATAGATATTATCATTTGCCCAGCTGTATTCATTTTGTTCAATCAAATCTGTGTAATCTTAAACAAATGCGTGTACAATATGTGAACCTACATTCTCAGCTTATAAACACACGTATGTGCCAGTTTCTGCACGTGTTGTCGTTATATCCTGGCCACAGGTAAACTGTGTAGGATTTAAAATAACCACATTATACAACAAGTAGAGAATAAACAATATGTCCTTGGTCCTGAAGGGCCATGAACATTTCTTTAGTTTTGTTGTTCAATATATGTAATATAAATATAATTACGTGGCCATATATATGTATGTGTGCCTGTCAGACTCTCAGTCTGCTTACAATCTGATTTTTCTGCGATGCCAAGACTTAGTTACCGAATAATATAAAATCCAGAAAAAGTTAAAACCTTTAAGTTTAACAGTTCAGTTGAACCATCTGAATTAAAATAGTAACAAGCGTGAGTAAAACAAGAGTGACAGTTTATTCATTTAATGATAATATTTCTATATGGTTAAAATCCTGGGTTAACAGCTAAAGAAGGGGGATGATGGGTGCTGCCACCCAACGGCAAACAAGCACACTAATTTTTGTATACCGTCTTTAAGGTAATCATGCATTACAGTTGGTTTCCGGTCATGCCTCGTGTTTGGTCCTTTGGACAAGTCTAGCTAAGCGACCATAAGCTGTTAGAATCGTTGCCTGGCGGAATATTTATCTATTTAAAGCGCAGGGCTGTACGCCTGTCGCAGAAATCGCTACTTGCGCGATTTTCGCCGCTCGGCATAGAAACCGCGCGTTCTCTTGTACATGGAAAGGTAGCGTGCATAACACTAGAATGATTTTGACCACCAAAGCAACGCCGTCGCTGAACGCCTGCCGCAGAAATGGCTTCATGTGCGATGTTCGCAGTACCTCACGTGAAAACCCGGTACCCACGTACATCGAAAGGCAACATGGATAAAATACAAGAACCATTCTGACCGCAAACGTATCACCATCGCACCGCAGAAAAATCGCGTATATTGTAAGGTTCTGGCGGCGCGTTCAATGAGCGGGATGTATAATGTTTAATTAGTATGTCCAATTATTTTACAATCTATAATGTGTATTTTCATCACCCTACCTGCCCTCAACACCATGTCTATATGAGCCTGCTCCTCGCCAGTCTCTATGCTGACAAGGTCACCTCCTGCAGTTTTGCACGTTTTACGTGAGCTTTCCCAAAATAGTTTCTTGGAAACGATCATGTAGCAAGATCTTACACCCCTCACTACTGATAGGAATGGGTGGCTCCATCCGGGTGGACATGGGTCTGTAACAAAGCTATAGTGGCGGAATAAGGATTCAGAAAAAAATGGGGGGGGGGATCCTAACCAGGAGGACTCATAAAATTCCTAAATAAAGGGTCCCGTAGTCTGGATAAGGGGACCAAGGCCGTAAAATTTGATCTGAACCCCTTAAGAAAGGTTGCGACGACAGGAAAAAAAGGGGGGGGGGGGGGTGCGGACCCCCTCAAACGCTTCTTGAGTATACCAGCAGATTCAGCTTACCTTATTTTTCAATTTTCCTTAACACATGAACTTAGATGATTCATTATTGTTGAATATAAGTGACAAATTATAACTTATAACTTGCTTAGAAATACATTATATATATAATGGATTGTTTAAATGTTAAATAAGAATTAACAGCCACCAAGATATTTCCAAAGGAAAAATGAACTGAATAATGTTTTCTAACCTTAAACTATCACTTGTACAAAAATTAATGTAGTCGAAATTATTTTGTTTTTATTTAGGCGGGCCCATTTTTATTAAGAACCTTGTTCGTCAAAAGAAACGTATTGGACTGTCAATCTTATTTGTAATTTTTTGGCAAGTAGTTTATGTACCAGTTCTCTTCAACAGTAAACACAACTTTGAGCTATGGCTTATATCTGGATAAATATATTTTTGGAGAACAAACTTAAAGGAGTGGTTAACATAAACTTGATGTGTATTTACTTACCTCGGAATAAACCTGTTCTTAGTGTTTTATAAATGAGGCCCATGACTGAATCTAACTTTTGTTGTAGCATAGGGTCGTTGCAGTTACAAATGGCATTGCAGTGTGGAACTCCTGTAGTCTCATTCCAGTCCCGTCCAGCCCTTGTCTTTGTCACCAGAATTAAAGCTGGACACACACCAATGAAAAGAAAACATTCATTTATAGAAACAATTATATATAGTTATTCTTTTTATACAGTTTAATTAAAATAGTCTAAAGTAATGTTGAAAATGTGTCAGGGACTTACCACTAAAAAGTAGCGCTATCTTCTGATTTGTCCACATGATCTACAATAACAAAATGAAGACTAAGACTGTGTTAACAACTAAGTTGTTAATGAAGATAAAATACTGAAGAAGAATTCAACTCAGACAACAGTACTTGCGTTTCATATAATTCTGACCAAGCTGTTCCCCTGAGTGGCGCCTCGTTTACCCGTACAACTAGTGGGGCAAGATTTTGTTCCAATAAACAAACTTTCCGATAAACGCTTTGAGTGTAATATACTCTCGCGGGAGCGTTGTCTTTAATCTTGTTTATCTTTAATATACTTTTATCAAACTGTATACAGAAATTTAGGATCTGCGCAAGGTTAAGTCAAATCACATAAAATTATCATAATTTGATTCATGCAAAATCATCCGATCAAAACTTAAGCTAAACAACCACTCTTCATTGAAACCTGTATCTTTTCATTTTCAAATAAACAAATCGCAGGTTGAATATGAGTTTATGACATTTTGATTTTAAAATATGGTAATTGTTTGCTTATTAAAAGGCAATGTTTTGCCCAAGGTCACAAAAGTTCAACCAGACATCATAATCACACATCCTTTCCCTTTTTTCAAATTACTTTGACTAGTACTGTACATTAATCACGGAATCGAATGTTAAGTACACCATTGACAGCATGTCAGCATGATCAATATGCTTAACTCATCGACGACTATCTCGGCAGGAAACTGTAAAATCACCTGTAAAGAAGTATGATAATTGATTACAAACGTACGTCATGTTGTTGCTTGAAGACTTTAACTACACCAGTTCTGCAGCATTCAGTGACAAATCAATTGAGTACTATAAAAGCAGCTTGGTAATTCTGTCGCCTTAAATATCACTTCGACTTTACATGAAAGCAGATGTAATCCTATCACTTAACCACAAGGAGCGAAATCATTGATTTATTCTGTAATTTCCAAAACAATATTTTTAACTGCATAAACTGAAGTTGAGGACCCGCTTATTTTTTAATCGAATATTTCACCTCCAAAACATTATTGCTACTGAATTACAAATAAGATAAACATGAGTTATTGACATTGTCCAAATACATTTTATGAATGAACAAGTTATTTAAATAATATGTATTTTTTGTAAGTTTTCTTCATGGTCACTATACTTCTGCCCCTAAGCGATCATCTAGATCAAACAGTTGTTAACCGTTACTTTTAATCACACATATATTGAACACATTATCGTGTCGGTATTAAGTATATTGGTTTAAATTAAATTACTCGTTTTGTCGCAGATTAGTGTCTTCAACTGTAATCGCTGACGATGTTAAGGACCCATAATGTCTCATGAAAAGGCAAAAAGAAATTCGACACTTAAGAACTAAAGATACTTCAGTTTCATCTGATACCTGTTAAAGGATTTGTCGAAGCCGCTTCAATTATAAATTAAATCAGCATTAATTCTGAAGACAATAAGTATAGCAATTTTAAATATGGCACGCCCGACTATACCTTACAATGTAGGAAATAGATACATCTGTATACTGGACTGTATTTTGGCCAATCAGAGGGATCAATGTGGAAAGCGTCACACTGTTTAGTCCAATCAGGTCATTCCATGTGCAGCTTAAACAAACATAGTTTAATCCATATATCTTGATCCCCTTGTTTACCAAACCATGGAGACTCACTTAGCTACCTTTGCTATAAGACGTGTAAAAATAAAGGTATTTCTGCCATATTCGGTGAAATATTTAATACAGTGCTCTGTCTGTTGATAATGCAAGGATATAGTCCTTTGACGGGTTGTCAACCGCCGGTGAAAATTAATATATTGTTGCTGGAAACTGCCTTTGAGCAGATTCATATCATCTCTTTTCATGAATTAAACTAATAGGGGATATGTCTATTCCATTCATAAATTGTATATTATTGTTAACAAAGACCCATTAGGCATCACAATTGTTAAAAAAATTCGTTGGAGACAAAGTACATTATTCATTAAGAGTCATCGCCTGTCCATCAGCTCTTAAGAAACCATTGTTTTTTGCAGTACTTTATTACTGAGTGGATCCCCGTGCTCTGTATACTACCATGTCATATATCGATTCCATGAATTCTCTGATTAACTTTAATAAATATGTGCAACGAAAAGGCTAGAATATAATCGTTCTTCTTTATCATAATACGTTAATATTGTTCTCTCCACCACTTTGGTGCATTAAGAGATAATGTCTGCATTAATTGTTTCATTTTCTTTCTTGTGAGTCTTGTATATGTTGTTTCAGCAGAGGTGAATGCCTCCATAGTGTAACTCATCTTAACCTGTAAATAATCTGCTTTAATATAATTTGGAGTAGAACTGCATGTCAGGGTCACATCACACACTCCTCCCAGTTTCATCAGGGCCCGGGAACTACCGCATTTGTTGGTTCCATATGTGTAATTGTCCTAACAGCTGGATCATAACACAAAAGGACCCCTAAACTAGCAATGCGTTTTACCTTGGTTCAAGCCAACCTTGACAAATCCCACCTCTCCAAGGCTGAGATTTGAAATCAACATCATCTAGCTTTGAGTCCTATGCTCTACTTCTAGACTACAGGTTCTGGTTGGTGAAATCATTCTTAAACATCGACATCGAAGTGCTGTAAATATTTTATCAACCAACCTGATTTTGATGATTATGTCACAATAGAAACATATCGTTGACCCTATTAACACTGTGAAAATTATACACACTTTTATACCCTCGCCGGTGACCGGAGTATGATGATCAAATGATATACTATACTAATACACTGGTGAGGCTTGTGACCTATGATTGTGTAAAACAAACACACTGGTGACCTGAATATGATGCTTCTGATGCTATAATACAAATATACTGCCTAGCTGTTATTATATTTTGGCTATGATATATGGTTTATCTAAATAGGTTTCGCAAAAAGAAATAAACAAATCCCTTTTATAAATAATATAAAAGACCGATCTCATCGTGAGCTATTTACCTGTAAAAGTATGTGACGTTCGACCGTATATTCCCATGCAGGAGAATAGATATTATTATGAGATAGAATCTGTGTGGCGTGACTCTATTCTGTGGAGCTTCAAAGTTAACAGACAACGTTTCATTCCAATTTTAACCTGCCGTACACCCATTCTTGTTTCTTCAATAAGTTATGCTAGCAGATTCAGGAGACTCTGCCACCAAATTAGGATGCAGTAAGGTTGCTCACAAGGCGTGCAAATTTCCAGGCTTTTATTTTGAAGGAGGCAATTGTCGATACTATAGTACTCCCGCAAGTAACAGATATTGGGTGGACATATCTCGATGGGAACTTGGTTCCGAAGCTAATGACGCTACCTCCTATTCCCATGGTATTGCGGGAGATAGTGATATGTGGATGCTGCAAAGGTTGTGTACTTGGCAATTGCAGTTGTAGAAAGGCAAAGCTAAGCTGCCCAGATGGGTGTCCATGTGCATACAACAGTCAGCAGGAGTGTAGAAACAAACAAGACTGAGACATTAATCAGTAAAAAATTCACTGCTCTTCCATTCTCTCAAAGAAAGTGAAAGTACCGCAGCAATAGGATATAACCTTGATTTTATAATTCTCAAAATGAAACCACACATTTTCACCCTAAAATTACAAGTTTATTTCCGGAAGTTTGTCAGCAGCTATTACTTGCATTTGAATCTTGGCATTCTAGTAATAAGCCATGATGGAGTAGAAGAAATCATCATAAGAAGATGTTTAAACATGGCGCCAAAAAGCCCAAATTTGACGGAATTTGCATTGGACTATGTATCTCAGGAATTGACATGGGCATGGGCATGGGCATGGACAAGTATGATCAATGACTCCTCTCAAAGTATTTATTGAATTCCTTGACCTTGAAAACATGGGTATAGACATTAGAATCATACTTCTACGAGCTTCTGGAACAGAAATATAGGCAGAATTCATTTTAAGTGGAAGCCATTTTGAATTTTGGAAACCATCTTGGAATATGTCCTGGACTCTTTTTAGTAATTTTACTAGATTTCTTGACCCTGAAAACATGTAGTGCTTTGTAGCTTCATTCACCTAGTGATGACGATTTAAGTGTTACTGGCGGCCATTTTTTTAAAAATGCGCCCTCTTTTGATCACCCACCACTAGTTAGCCAACTTGCTTACAAAATGAATTCAAAAAACTTAATACATAAAGTTTCCAAAATAAATGTCTCTTAGTATTTTATGTGATTGCACGTAATAAACTAGGTACCCATGGGTCTAGACGCTCAGCTGCATTTGTGTATAAGGATATATGTTTATGAGGTTTTCCAAAATATTGGTCCTGTGATCAGTTTGAAGCCAACCTGTCTACCCAAACTGAAGTTATCACCCGTAAATTAATTTGTGAAAGGATGGACCCTGTGACCTTAACCTTTGACCTTATGTCCCCAAAATGAAAAGGAAACTTCCCCTATTGGCAGGTGCGCCACATGTTGATGATTGAAGGATTGAGATGAAAAGTTTGGCTTAAAATCAACAATCTTTCTTAAGTAGTGGGTCCTGTGACCTTTACCTTTGATCTCATGACCCCAGAATCAACAGTTCTTACTTAAGTGGTGGGCCATATATAAGTTAAGTTTGAAACCAATATTTCAAACTAAACTGGTGTTATCATCTGGAAACTCATTGTGGATTGATGGCTTTTATGACCTTGACTTTGTGGCCCCAAAATTCATCAGTCACTTTCACTACTGGCAGGTGAGCAACATCTGGAAGATAGAATGTTTGGGACAAAAAATTTGGCTAAAAATACATGAACAATCTTTTTAAAGAAGTGGGCACTGTGACCTCGACCTTTGACCTCATGACCCCAAAATTGAACAGAATCTTCCCCTATTGGCAGGTTAGCAATATCTTGAAGATGGTAGGTTTTGGATGAAAAGTTTGGCTTCAAATGCATATGCATTCTTTTTAAGGAAATGAGTCCTGTGACCTTTGACCATTGGACCCCAAAATCGACAAGATTCTTACTTTAGTGGTGAGTCTATATAAGTTAAGTTTGAAACCAATATGTCAAACTAAACTGGAGTTATCATCTGGAAACTAATTTGTGAACAGATGGCCCCTGTGACCCTAACCTTTGACCATGTGACCCCAAATTCATTTATGCTCTCATTTAGCAAGTCAGCTAAATGTGCAAAATGGAAAGTTTGGGATGAAAAGCTTGGCATAAATGCAGCGATAATCTTTTTAAAAAAGTGAGTCCTGTGACCTTGACGTTTGACATCATGACCCAAAAATAATATAGGTTCTTGCTTAAGTGGTGGGCCATGTGTAGGTCAAGTTTGAAATCCATGTGTCAATACAACCTAGAGTTATCATCCGGAAACAAATTTGTGTGGATGGACGGATGGACAGACAGACAGACAAGCAGACAGACAGAGGGGGTGATAACTATATGACATCCACTTATGATCAATAAACACACCAGGTTTTGGGACACTAGATGTAATTACAGCTGAGAAACTGACATGATTGTTGTCATTTAATGGTAAAAGAAATTAAAAAAATATTCGTTAAAATAACAAAAAAATACAGGTGGCGCCACCACTTTTCGGGAACTGACAAAACTAGTCATGGTCAATATTCAAGGCAAGATTTATGACAATCCATGCATTAATTATCAAGAGATTGGAGGTTTTGTATTATATTTTTGATTATTCTGGGGGGGGGGTACGTTCAAGCCCCATAGCTCGGAGGATATAGGTCTCAGTGACCTAAATTCAGGTTTCCAAGGATATTTTTTATTGACCTCCCTGGATTTTTACTTAGAAGTTTCTAGGTCCAGCAGTTACGATTTGTGCCCTGCTAACGGACGGCCGGACGGACGACGGACAAAGCGCCATTCCTATACCTCAGTTGACTTACAGTCAGCTGAGCTAAAGATGAAAATACATGGCAATAAGCAAAGAATTCGAATATATGGTAACCATCTTGAAATTCAATATGGCAGCCATCTTGGCAGCAAAACCTATCTAGCTAAAGGTTTTGTAGTAGTCAACATGGATTTATCAGTATCACAAACATAGGAATTGACACCACTTCTAACCTATGTTGCATTAAGCCAAAGTTAGATTACAAATTGTGTTGAAATGGCGGCCATTTTGTTCTTTCGAATCATGAAGACAGCATCGGCACACTTGTAAACAGTCATTTTCGGATTTAGCGCCCTAGAAATACCTAAAACACTTGATTTACTACTTTTAACATAAAATGTCTCCAGCACATATCTCCAATTGTTAACTTGTCTTGGCATTATTATCATGCAAGGAAACACTTTCTGAAGTTGTTTCTGAGTGTTGATAGGAAATTAATATACTGTTATTTGTAACTGCTTATCAGATGTTTCAATGTAACACCTAGATATAAAACAAGACCTTTAAACAAAACGATTCAGCTTTCTCGTTGAAAATATGTTACTTTTTATAGAAACCAGAGAACATGAGACGTTGAAAATGATAGATGTAAAAAAAAAAGCAATTCCTAAGGAAAACAAAAAAAAAAAAACTCGCCAAGGCTGTATGATTTTTCTACTAATGCATAGAATTATTCCTCTACTATACTTAATTTGCTGAGCAAACTTTCCCAACTACCCCCAGTGATCTATATGTATGTATTATGGATTGAGTTTATATAATCTTTATATGGATTAAATGGATTTATTGAAAAGCAAATGCTGGAAGATAATGATATAAATACGCCATTGAATTTATTATTTATATAATTGTTGGAAAAAAATAATTCCTATGGTAAACTATAACCCTGTCCACGACTCTAGGTCCATTCACATGAAAACATGGGATTATGCAGTGCCTTTTAGGGTTTTCAATCCTCGTTGATTTTACATCTACACCTATGCTCTATATCTTATATTTCGAATAATCTTTTATAATATGGGATACCAATGTATTGATCGTGTGATTATTTTAAATGGTGAAATTGCAATAATATTACACGGCATGTACTCTTTATCGTTTTAAATTCCCTCAAAATGTCACGTGATCTCTACGCGCTTTTAACACCTTGGAAAAAAGTATCCTAAATTTGGATATGTATTTATTGTAGATATTGGCGCTTTAATAATGTTGGTATATAGATATTTAATGAATAAGTCTTCAATATTCAACATGATTTACAATCTGTATGTCTTTCACATATTCCTTTTGACAGAGCAAACTGCGGGTAGCACACCCAACGGTTCCCCATATTCCCTTTAATAGAGAGGATGTTGCCTATCATGGTTTGCTGACATTCTGCCTCGGCCTCCTTCAACCAGTACGTGTAACGAACATCCTCAAGAATGGCATCCCAAAACCACTTCAAATGAAAAGGAACGAACTGTCCGCTGGTCCAATAGTCGTATTTCTTTCCATCTAAAAATGAAAACAAACAGTAGTACATGTATCACTTCAAATGATTATTTATTGCTTCAAATAATATTACTTTTTTATGGAAAAGATGGGCATTTTGAATAGATATTATCTCTTGCCCAGCTGTTTTCACTTTGTTCAATTAAATCTGTGTAATCTAAAACAAATGCGTGTACAATATGTGAACCTACATTCTCAGCTTATAAGCAAAAGCACGTGCCAGTTTCTGCACGTGTTCCCGTTATATCATGCCCACAGGTAAAACTGTACAGGTTTTAAAATAACAACAATATACATCAAGTATCCCAAAATGATCAATGTTAACATCTTTATTTATTAATTGGACATACTTAGGTATCTAAAAATACCTATGCCATAAAATCCCAGAGGGGTGCACGGTGACCCCTCCTAGCCCATGGACTAATAAACAATAAGTCTTCGGTCCCGAAGGGCCATGAATATTTCTTTAGTTTTTTGTTCAATATATGTAATATAAGTATAATAACGTGGCCATATACATGTATATGTTTGTGTGCCTCTCAGGCTCTCAGTCTGCCTATCCGTTAATCTGATTTTTCTGCGATGCCAAGACTTAGCTACCGAATAATTTAAAATCCGGAAAAAGTTAAAACCTTTAAGTTTAACAGTTCATTTGAAACATCTGAATTCAAATAGTAACAAGCGTGAGTAACACCATAGTGATAGTTTATTCATTTAATGATAATATTTCTATATGGTTAATATCCTGGGTTTACATCTAAAGAACGGGGATGTGACATATATAGGCTGATGGGTACTGCCGCCCAACGGGCCAACAAGCACACTAATATTTGTATACCCTCTTTAAGGTAATCATGCAAAACAGTTAGTTTCCGGTCATGCCTCGTGTTGAGTCCTATGGTCAGGTCTAGCTAAGCGACCATAAGCTGTTAAAATCGTTGCCTAGCGGAATATTTATCTATTTAAAGCGCAGGGCTGTACGCCTGTCGCAGAAATCGCTACTTGCGAGATTTTCGCCGCTCGGCATAGAAACCGCGCGTTCCCACGTACATGGAAAGGTAACACGCATAACACAAGAACGATTTTGACCACCAAAGCCAGGCCGTCGCTGAACGCCTGCCGCAGAAATCGCTTCATGCGCGATGTTCACGGTATTTCACGTGGAAACCCGGTACCCACGTACAACGAAAGGCAACATGGATAAAACACTAGAATGACCGCAAACGCAACGCCATCGCACCGCAGAAAAATCGCGTTCATTGAAAGGTTCTGGCGGCGCGTTCAATGAGCGGGATGTATAATGTTTAATTAGTATGTCAAATTATTTTACAATCTATAATGTGTATTTTCATCACCCTACCTGCCCTCAACACCATGTCTATATGAGCCTGCTCCTCGCCCGTCTCTTTGCTGACAAGGTCACCTCCTGCAGTTTTGCACGTTTTACGTGAGCTTTGCCAAAATAGTTTCTTGGAAACGATCATGTAGCAAGATCCTACACCCCTCCCTTCAGATAGGAATGGGTGGCTCCATCCGGGTGGACATGGGTCTGTAACCAAGTTATAGAGGCTGAATAAGGATTCAGAAAAAAGGGGGGGGGGGGGGTCCAACTCAGGAAGACTCATAAAATTCCTAAATAAAGGGTCCCGTAGTCTGGATAAGGGGTCCAAGGCCGTAAAATTTGGTCTGAACCCCTTAAGAAAGGTTGCAGCGACAGGAAAAAAAAAGGGGGGGGCTGCGGACCCCCTGGAACCTTCCCCACCCCCCACCCCCCACCCATCCGCTTCTTGAGTATACCAGCAGATTCAGCTTACCTTATTATTCAATTTTCCTTAACACATGAACTTAGATGATTCAATATAGTTGAATATAAGTGACAAATAATAACTTATAACTTGCTCGGAAATATATTATATATATTATGGATTGTTTAAATGTTAAATAAGAATTAACAGCCACCAAGATATTTCCAAAGGAGATATAACCATGAACCGAATAATGTTTTCTAACCTTAAACTATCACTTGTATAAAAATTAATGTAGTCGAAATAATTTTGTTTTTATTTAGGCGGGCCCATTTTTATTAAGAACCTTGTTCGTCAAAAGAAACGTATTGGACTGTTAATCTTATTTGTAATTTTTTTTGGCAAGTAGTTTATGTACCAGTTCTCTTCAACAGTAAACACAACTTTGATCTATGGCTTATATCTGGATAAAAATGTCACAGGACAAGCTCCGATCCAGTAGAATCGTCGATCCTACTAGGACAAAGTCAGATCGGACTTTCTACTAGGAGAAACTCCGATCAGACTTTCAACTAGTAGGATCGGCGATTCTACTAGGACAAACTCCGATCATAGCCTCTACTAGGACAAACTCCGATCAACCAGGACCACAAAATAATTAGACTTTCTGCTAGTAGAATCGACGATTCTACTAGGACAAACTCCAATCATAGTCTCTACTGGGACAAACTCTGATCGTAGTCTCTACTGGGACAAACTCTGATCGTAGTCTCTACTAGGACAAACTCCAATTATTGTCTCTACAAGGAGAAACTCACCATAATTTACCTAATTTCTGAAACCTGAGATTAAAAATGAATAAAACAAAGTAATATTTCTGTATATGAAAAAAAATAAAGAAAAATAAATACAAGCACATATGATAAAACACAATATCCTACGATTATATATACAATTCGCAGATATACATCTAAATGTTTCATTCAAACATATTCATACAATTTTATTTGATAAAAAAAATTATAAATATAAGCACAAGCACATGTAAGCACAAACCGTTTATCTGCTTGTATATATGTAAAATTACTGAATATTGTTCTAAAACATCCACCTGTACTTATGTTTATCAATTAAACCACTGATACAGAATGTAGGTATTTTCAAGAAAGAACTGTGATTCTCAGAAATACACATCCCTTGGTTAGGTACAATTCATACAAGTTCATATTCAAAAAAATACAAATAAAAGTACAAGCAAGTTTGTCCTAGTAGAAAATACAATCAGAGTTTGTCCTAGTAGAAGCTTTGATCCAACTAGTACATTTATATATGATTGGAGTTTGTCCTATTCTACTAGTAGAAAGTTTAATTATGTTGTGATCTCTGGTTGATCGGAGTTTGTCCTAGTAGAGGCTATGATCGGAGTTTGTCCTAGTAGAATCGCCGATCCTACAAGTAGAAAGTCTGATCGGAGTTTCTCCTAGTAGAAAGTCCGATCTGACTTTGTCCTAGTAAGATCAACGATTCTACTGGATCGGAGTTTGTCCTGTGACAAATATATTTTTGGAGAACAAACTCAAAGGAGTATTTAACATAAACTTGATGTGTATTTACTTACCTCGGAATAAACCTGTTCTTAGTGTTTTATACATGAGGCCCATGACTGAATCTAACATTTGTTGTAGCATTGGGTCGTTGCAGTTACAAATGGCATTGCAGTGTGGAACTCCTGTAGTCTCATTCCAGTCCCGTCCAGCCCTTGTCTTTGTCACCAAACTACAGCTGGACACACACCAATGAAAAGAAAACATTCATTTATAGAAACCATTTTATAAAGTTATTATTTTTATACAGTTTAATCAAAATAGACTAAAGTAATGTTGAAAATTTGTCAGTGCTGTGTAATTATTTGGGTAGGGACTTACCACTAAAAAGTAGCGCTATCTTCCGATTGGTCCACATGACTACCAATGATAAAATTAATACTAAGACTAAGTTAAAAACAAAGTTGTTAATGAAGATAAGATTCTGAGGAAGAATTCAACTTAGACAACGGTACTCGCGATTCATATAATTCTGACCAAGCTGACCCCTTAAATACAGTGGCGCCTCTTTTATCCGAACAACTAGTGGGGCAAGATTTCGTTTGAATAAACAAACTTTAGGATAAACGCTTTGAGTGTATTATAATCTCGAGGGCGTGTTGTCGTTAATCTTGTTTATCTTTCATATACTTTTATCAAATTGTATACGGAAATTTAGGATCTCCGCAAGGTTAAATCAAATCACATAAAATTGTCATAATTTGATTCATGCAAAATCATCAAAACTTGAGCTAAACAACCACTCTTCATTGAAACCTGCATATTTTCATTTTCAAATAAACAAATCGTAGGGTTGAATATGAGTTTATGACATTTTGATTTTAAAATATGGTAATTGTTTGCTTTTTTAAAGGCTAAATTTTGCCCAAGGTCACAAAAGTTCCACCAGACATCATAATCACACATCCTTTCCCTTTTTTCAAATTACTTTGACTAGTTCTGTACATTAATCACGGAGTACACCATTGACAGTATGTCAGCATGATCAATATGCTTAACTCATCGACGACTATCTCGGCAGGAAACTGTAAAATCACCTGTAAAGAAGTATGATAATTGATTACTCAACGTACGTCATGTTGTTGCTTGAAGACTTTAACTACACCAGTTCTTCAGCATTAAATAACAAATCAATGGAGTACTATAAAAGCGACTTGGTAATTCTGTCGCCTTAAATATCACTTCGACTTTACATGAAAGCAGATCTAATCCTATCACTTAACCACAAGGAGCGAAATCATTTATTTATTCTGTGTCTATAATTTTAAAAACAGTATTTATTACTGCATAAACTGAAGTTGAGGACCCGCTTATTTTTTAATCGCATATTTCACCTCCAAAACATTATTGCTACTGAATTACAAATAAGATAAACATGAGTTATTGACATTGCCCAAAATACATGATATGAATGAACAAGTTATTTAAATAATATGTATTGTTTTGTAAGTTTTCTTCAGGGTCACTATACTCCTGCCCCTAAGCCATCATCTAGGTCAAACAGTTGCTAACCTTTATTTTTAATCACACATATATTGAACACATTATTGTGTTTTGGTTGTGTTTGGTTGTGTTTATTGTGTTGTGTTTAAGTGTTTTGGTTGAAGTTAAATTACTTGTTTTGCCGCAGTTTAGTGTCTTCCGTCACCAATACTCGCCGACCGTTACCTCTGCTAAGGACCCATTATGTCTCATGAAAAGACAAAGAGAATTTCAGTTTTATCTGATACCTGTGAGAAGATATGTCTAAGCCGTTTCAATTATAAATTAAAGCAACATTAATTCTGGGGACAATAAGTATAGCAATTTAAAATATGGCACACCCGACCATACTTTACAATGTAGGAAACAGATACATCTGTATGGTGTGACTGTATTTGGACCAATCAGAGGGATCAATGTGGATAGCGTGACACTGTTTGGACCAATCAGGTCATTCCATGTGCAGATTAAACAAACATAGTTTTAACCATATATCTTGATCCCCTTGTTTACCAAACCATGGAGACTCAATTAGCTACCTTTGCTATAAGAAGTTTCAAAAATCAATTGTTAGTTAATGGACGTGTAAAAATAAAGGTATTTCTGCCATATTCGGTGAAATGTTTAATGTAGTTCTCTGTCAGTTGATAATGCAAGGATATAGTCCTTTGATGGGTTGTCAACTGCCGGTGAAAATTAATATATTGTTGCTGGAAACTGCCTTTGAGCAGATTCATATCATCTCTTTTCATGAATTTAACTAATCCTGGATACGTCTATTCGATTCATAAATTGTATATTATTGTTAACAAAACCCATTAGGGATCACAATTGTTAAAAAAAAATCATTGGAGACATAGTAAATTATTCATGAAGAGTCATTGCCTGTCCATCAATTCTTCAAAAAAACCATTGGTTTTTGCAGTACTTTATTACTGAGTGGAATTGCATCCCCGTGCTCTGTATACTACCATGTCATATATCGATTCCATGAATTCTCTGATTATCTTTAATAAATATATGCAACGAAAAGGCCAGAATATAATCGTTCTTCTTTATCATAATACGTTAATATTGTTCTCTCCGCCACTTTGATGCATTAAAAGATAATGTCTACATTAATTGTTTCATTTTCTTTCTTGTGAGTCTTGTATATGTTGTTTCAGCAGAGGTGAATGCCTCCATAGTGTAACTGATCTTAACCTGTAAATAATCTGCTTTAATATAATTTGGAGTAGAACTGCATGTAAGGGCCACTTCACACACTCCTCCCATTTTCATCAGGGCCCGGGAGCTACCGCAATTGTTGGTTCCATATGTGTAATTGTCCTAACAGCTGGATCATAACACAAAAGGACCCCTAAACTAGCAATGCGTTTTACCTTGGTTCAAGCCAACCTTGACAAATCCCACCTCTCCAAGGCTGAGATTTGAAATCAACATCATCTAGCTTTGAGTCCTATGCTCTACTTCTAGACTACAGGTTCTGGTTGGTGAAATCATTCTTAAACATCGACATCGAAGTGCTGTAAATATTTTATCAACCAACCTGATTTTGATGATTATGTCACAATAGAAACACATCGTTGACCCTATTTACACTGTGATAATAATACACAATTTTATACCCACACTAGTGATCGGAGTTTGATGATTATAATGATATACTATACTAATACACTGGTGAGGCTTGTGACCTATGATTGTGTAAAACAAACACACTGGTGACCTGAATATGATGCTTCTGATGCTATAATACAAATATACTGCCTAGCTGTTATTATATATTGGCTATGATATAAGGTTTATCTAAATAGGTGTCGCAAAAAGAAATAAACAAATCCCTTTCATAAATAATATAAAAGACCGATCTCATCGTGAGCTATTTACCTGTAAAAGTATGTGACGTTCGACCGTATATTCCCATGCAGGAGAATAGCTATTATTATGGGATAGAATCTGTGTGGCGTGACACTATTCTGTGGAGCTTCAAAGTTAACAGACAACGGTTCATTCCAATTTAACCTGCCGTGCACCCATTCTTGTTTCTTCAATAAGTTATGCTAGCAGATTCAGGAGACTCTGCCACCAAATTAGGATGCAGTAAGGTTGCACACAAGGTGTGCAAATTTCCAGGCTTTTATTTTGAAGGAGACAGTCGTCGATACTATAGTACTCCCGCAAGTAACAGATATTGGGATATGACATATGACATATGTCGATGGGAACTTGGTTCCGAAGCTGATAACGCTACCTCCTATTCCCATGGCATGCCGGGAGAGGTTGCAAAGGTTGTGCACTTGGCAATTGCAGTTGTAGAAAGGCAAAGCTAACCTGCCCAGATGGGTGTCCATATGCATACAACAGTCAGCAGGAGTGTAGAAACAAACAAGACTGAGACATTAATCGGTAGAAAATTCACTGCTCTTCCATTCTCTCAAGGAAAGTGAAAGTACCGCAGCAATAGGATATAACCTTGATTTTATAATGCTCAAAATGAAACCACACATTTTCACCCTAAAATTACAAGTTTATTTCCTGAAGTTTGTCAGCAGCTATTACTTGCATTTTAATCTTGGCATTCCAATAATCATCCATGATGGAGTAGAAGAAATCATCATAAGAAGATGTATAAACATAGCGCCAAAAAAGCCCAGATTTGAGGGAATTTGCATTGGATTATGTATATCAGGAATTGACATGGGCATAAATTTATAGTCAATTATAGATCTTACTCGGTAGCCATTTTAAAATTAAACGAGCATATGAAAATCAATGCATAAAAATGGGGCTCTACTGTACTTTGTAGTGTGTAAATTTGCTAAACAAACCCCCCCCCCCCCCCCCCCCCCGTGATTTATATGTATGTTATATGGAATGAGTTTATATAATCTTTATATAGATTAAATAGATTTATGAAAAGCAAATGCTGGCAGATAACGATTCAAATCCGCCATAGATTTATCGGATTAATTATACAATAGTTGGAAAAAAATATTCCTATGGAATATTAATACCCTGTCCAAGACTTCAGCCTGTCTATCGATTTATTTGAAAACATGGGATTATACAGTGCCTCTTAGTGTTTTCAGTTCATGCTGATTTTACGTTATCACCCATGATCTATATCTTATTTATCGATCAATCTTTTATAATATGGGATACCAGTGTATTGATCGTGTGATTATTTTAAATGGTTAAATTGCTATAATATTACATGACAGGTACACATTATCGTTTTACGTTCCGTCAAAATGTCACGTGATCTCTATGCGCTTTTAACACCTTGGAGAGAAAAAAGGATTCTAAATTTGGATAAATATTTATTGTAGATATTGGCGCTTCATAAATGTTGGAATATAATATGTTGGTAATTTAAGGAATAAGTCGTCAATATTTAACATGATTTACATTCTGTTGGCCTTTCACATATTCCTTTTAACTGGGTTAATTGCGGGTAGCACACCAAACGGTTCCACATGTTTCCTTTAAGAGAGAGGACGTTCCCCATCGTCGTTTCCTGGCATTCTGTCTCGGCCTCCTTTAACAAGTACGTGAAACGAACATCCTCAAGAGTGGCATCCCAAAACCACCTCATAAGAAAAAGAACTAACTTTCCCCTGATCTCATAGTCGTATTTCTTTCCATTTAAAACTGAAACTAAACAGAACTACATGTATTTATTTATGGCTTCCATTTATGTTACTTGAATAGACAATGTGTCTTGCCCAATTATATTTACTTTCTTGAATAAAATCTGTATAAATTAAAACAAATGCGTGTACAATATTTGAATCTATATTCTCAGTTTATAAATAAACGTACGTGCCAGTTTCTGCACGTGTTGTCATGATAGCTTGCTCACAGGTAAAACTGTACAGGTTTAAAATAACAACAATATACAACAAGTAGAGAATAAACAAAATGTCTTTGGTCCCGAAGGTCCAGGATTTTTCTACTTTTACTTTGTTAAATAAATATAATTTACATAAAATTGCGCGGCCATATATTTGTTTATATGGGTGCCTCCCAGACTTACTGTGCCTTTCCATAAACTTGACTTTTCTTCGGTGCGAATGCGTTGCGTCGACGTTGCCTGGCGGGAATATCCCTAAGGGCTGAACGCCTGTCGCAAAAATTCGACACATGCGCGGTTTTCGCCGCGCGATGTAGAAACCGCGCGTTCTAGTTTCTTGGAAACGATCATGTTGCAAGATCTTACTCCCCTCCCTTCTGATAGGAATGGGTGGCTAAATCTGGGTGGACATGGTTCTCTATCAGAGTATACCAACAGATTCAGCTGTACAGTTCAAACAGTTGATAATATACATATAGCCTTCAACTATATCAGTTCTAATTATAACTGAAAATTGATATTGCCGATATTGTTACATTTTAACTGATTATAGCAGAAATTCAAAGAAATCAATCATATTGAACATCAGGACCATGTTAAGTAAATTGTAATGAACATTCACAATGCCTTTTCAGCAATTATCTATGATTTGTGCATGGTTAAATTAAACTAGCTTAAATGACTGACAATGCAATATTGTTTGGCGGTACATTTTTCCTTCACCATTTTCCTCATAAAAAATCACCGTATATATGCATTTGGCACTGGTTGATTTATAAAACACCTTTTTGGATAAAACACAATAATACGAACTCGAGTCTGCCAACACCTTTTGTATTCAATGAAAGACATTAACCGTTACATTTTCTTGACCGCATCTCCCCGCCCCTATATTCAGATAAACATGTAACTTATCGGACGCAAACCTACCGGTCTTTTTTTATAATTTTTGTTCTTAAGGTAACTGACTCCATTTTATGCTCTCTTATCTAATTCTTAATCTGAGTATGTACATTTGCAGAGTTCCATTTGGGTTTGGGACTACGTGACAGAGCGGTAGCACTCGCTTCCTATCATATAATTGTGTATCCTGGTTTCACACAGGCCCAGTTTCTACCGCACCTGCGGGTCCTGGGTGTGTAATCATCCCCATTGCTCGGTCATAAAACCGAGGAACCCCATAAAGACGCACTAATTTCTGAGTGATACACGGCTGTGGGCTGTAAATCATTTAAAAACTGGTAAATCCGAAGGAATATCTATTCTACAGTCTGACCATATAATAAGAGGAACACACCGTTTGTATATATATATATATATATATATATATATATATATATATATATATATATATCAATTATTTTTATTGAATGATTTTATATGGACATGTCCCAGCACATATGAATACTTACGTAATTATTCCCACACCGAAAGACCTAAGAGGTGACCTTGCCCGTTGTGATATCTACAGGGGTATTTCATTGACAAGTTGTTTCAGCAAATTACTTGGTAGGGTTATTATTTAAAAACAAGTTGATAAAATTGGCTCTTCTCCACTGCAATATGCTTTTTGATGGGGCATTCGACTAACATGTGCAAAGTAGTGCTGAAGGAGGTTATTGCACGTTACATATGGAACGGGTCATCATTATACAGTTGTTTTGTTGATGCGTCACGCGTTTTTGACAGAATTAATATTCCCAAGTTGTGCCATTTAATCGTGAAACGCAATGTTTCACCTACTGTCGTAAGAATACTAGCAGATATCTACCAGAGACCTGTTATTAAGACAGAATGAAATGATGTTGAATCTGAACAGTTTGGTGCTAATAATGGTGTAGGCTTAACGGGTGTATTATCCCCCCCCCCCCCCTTCTGTTTAATATTTATATGGACCATAAAACGTTTGTCTCACAAATAAGGGAATAGGATGTTTTATTGGAAATTAATTTGCTGGTGCTGTTGGTGATCTTGCGCTCTTATATCCGACTCGGACGGGGCTTCAACAGATGGTTAAAGAGTGAAACGTTTGTTGAAGAATTTGATATGCTACATAACGCATAAAAAACAAAATGTGGTATTTAACACTAGATCAGATCAGATAATATCGTTTGGCAGGTTTCTGTACAGAACTTTGGGAATACAGTAACTTGGAACTTGTCAGATAACAATGACGTTTTCGGTAAAAGAGTCAAATTTATTGCAACCTTTAACATCTTAACGTCGAATTTCGGACGTCATTCTTGCAAGGTTAAGAACAGGCTATTTCACATCTATTGTTGTTTCTTTTTACGGCTGTCAAACCTAGTTATTAAAGCGTAAATCAATTGATCGATCAAGTACGTCATATAACATGCCACCTATGATCGCACAAGAATATCGTACATGGATTGGCGGGCTCGCTGGCTCTGATAAATATAATCAGCTCACGCTTTTTACATTTATTTCTGAACATGCAGGATGTTGCAAATGACTTTGCAAATTTTCTGACAAAGAGACCTCATTATACCTCAATTGGTGTACTTGGAGGCAACTTAAGATAACTGGAAAGTCAGATACGCAACCATGGAATAAAACGCGACATTAGAAATATAAAGATACTTAAGAGACAGTTCATGATGGTAACAACATCCATTAATTTAGATTTACTGTCAGAATTAATAGAATGCAAAGATGGAATATGTACCTCACATTTTACCTCCGATGAGGTTAATTGATTTATTATCAGCCGATTTTGTAGTAGGTATAACTGAACTTTCATTTTATCTTTCCTTTTTTCTGTATATCTTTCATTAATTTCATATTTCTATTCATTCCATGTAATGTACTTTACTTCCTTGTACGAATAAAGATATATATATATATATATATATATATATATATATATATATATATATATATATAAACATCCTCCTACTGTATAAGTGGACTTATCCATTAATGCCAGGATTATAAATTATGTGTCAGAGAATCACTTATCTAGTTAGCGTGCTTGGGTTGTAGATCCCACTTTATTTTGCATCTGAGTCCATAAACTTAAAGAAAAAAAAATTATATGACATTCCAAAATTGGTATTAACATTATAAATAAAATATATGTAACGTTTATAAAAAAAGAGACCCTGTAAAAAGAGATTCTTTATTTCAAATTTCACTTATAAAATACAGGACACCCGAACATCCGGGCCTGGACGGTCGAGTAGTAAAACGCTCGGCTCTCTCCTCGAGCGACCTGGGTTCGATCCACGGGTTGCAATAAGAATGGGTTATTAAGGTCCTTCCTAGTTCGGTGGTTTTCTCGGAGTATTCCGGTTTTCTTCATCTCTACAGACTCTCGAACGTCACTACCTGGGTTATGGACAGGGACTCGTATCATTTGTTATATTGTTATAGAATAAATGTAATATAAATATATATTATAGTTTCAACACGTTGCCTTATAAAAAAAACTACGAAAACGTTTAGTAATCTGTGAAAATAATAGCTTCTCCAACTGGTGCATGAGAAAAATGTAACCAAGGGTGAAATGTTCAAACTGCAAAATCAGACATTATAATGCCATTATTACCATGCAAGGCAACACTTTCCGAAGTTGTTATCCGTGTGTTAATAGGAACTTAATATACTGCTTTTGGTAACTGCCTTTCAGATATTTCAATGTAACACCTCAACATTAAAGAGGACCTTTAAAAAACTCGTTAACATTGTGTTACTTTTTTATAGAAACCGGTGAACTAGAAGAAATTGATAGATGTAAAAAAAAAGCAATTCCTAAGGAAAACTAAAAAAACTCTGCAAGGCTGTATGCTTTTCTACCAATGTATGAAACTATTGCTCTACTGTACTTCGTAGTGTTAATTTGCTGAGCAAGCTTACCCAACCACCCCCAGTGATCTATATGTATGTATTATGGATTGAGTTTAAATAATCTTTATATAGATTTAATGGACTTAGGAAAAGCAAATACTGGAAAATAATGATATAAATCCGCCATAGAATGTATTATTTATATAATTGTTGGGAAAAAATAATTTTTATGGTATACTATAGTCCCCTGTCCACGACTCTATGTCCATTCATATGAAAACATGGGATTATGCAGTGCCTTTTAGGGTTTTCAATCCTTGTTGATTTTACTTCTACACCCATGCTCTATATCTTATATTTCGAATAATCTTTTATAATATGGGATACTAATGTATTGATCGTGTGATTATTTTAAATGGTGAAATTGCTATAATATTACACGGCATGTACTCTTTATCGTTTTAAATTCCCTCAAAATGTCACGTGATCTCTACGCGCTTTTAACACCTTGGAAAAACAGTATCCGAAATTTGGATATGTATTTATTGTAGATATTGGCGCTTTAATAATGTTGGTATATAGATATTTAAAGAATAAGTCTTCAATATTCAACATGATTTACAGTCTGTATGTCTTTCACATATTACTTTTGACAGGGCAAACTGCGGGTAGCACACCCAACGGTTCCCCATGTTCCCTTTAATAGAGAGGATGTTGCCTATCATGGTTTGCTGACATTCTGCCTCGGCCTCCTTCAACCAGTACGTGTAAGGAACATCCTCAAGAATGGCATCCCAAAACCACTACTGATGCAAAGGAACGAACTGTCATCTGGTCCAATAGTTGTATTTCTTTCCATCTGAAACTGAACAAAAACAGTAGTACATGTATCACTTCAAATTATAATTTATTGCTTCAATTTATATTACTTGTTTATACAACAGATGGACATTTTGAATAGATATTATCTCTTGCCCAACTTATTCACTTTGTTGAATAAATTCTGTGTACAATATCTGAACATACATTCTCAGCTTATAAACACACCCACATGCCAGTTTCTGCATGTGTTGTCGTCATATCCTGCCCACAGGTAAAACTGTACAGGTTTAAAAATAACAACAATATACAACAAGTAGAGAATAAACATGTCTTTGGTCCCGAAGTGCCATGAATATTTCTTTAGTTTTGTTGTTCAATATATGTAATATAAATTTAATAACGTGGCCATATATATGCATGTCTGCCTCTCAGACTCTCAGTCTGCCTTTCCGTTAATCTGATTTTTCTGCGATGCCAAGACTTAGTTACCGAATTATATAAAATCCGTAAAAAGTTAAAACCTTTAAGTTTAACAGTTCAGTTGAAACATCTGAATTAAAATAGTAACAAGCGTGAGTAACACAACAGTGACAGTTTATTCATTTAATGATAATATTTCTATATGGTTATTATCCTGGGTTTACACCCAAAGAAGGGGTGTGTGACATATATAGGCTGATGGGTGCTGTCACCCAACGCCCAACAAGCACACTAATATTTGTATACCGTCATTAGGGTAATCATGCAATACAGTTGGTTTCCGGTCATGCCTCGTGTTTAGTGCTTTGGTCAAGTCTAGCTAAGCGACCATAAGCTGTTAAAATCGTTGCCTGGTGGAATATTTATCTATTTAAAGCGCAGGGCTGAACGCCTGTCGCAGAAATCGCTACTTGCGCGATATTGCCGCTCGGCATAGAAACCGTGCGTTCACACGTACGTGTTAAGGTAACATGCATAACACAGGAACGATTTTGACCACCAAAGCAACGCCGTCGCTGAACGCCTGCCGCAGAAATCGCTTCATGTGCGATGTTCGCAGTACCTCACGTGGAAACCCGGTACCCACGTACATCGAAAGGTAACATGGATAAAACACTAGAACGATTCTGACCGCAAACGCAACACCATCGCACCGCAGAAAAAATCGCGTTCATTGAAAGGTTCTGGCGGCGCGTTCAATGAGCGGAATGTATAATGTTTTATTAGCGTGTCAAAGTAATTTACAATCTATAATGTGTATTTTCATCACCCTACCTGCCCTCAACACCATGTCTATATGAGCCTGCTCCTTGTCCGTCTCTATGCTGACAAGGTCACCTCCTGCAGTTTTGCACGTTTTACGTGAGCTTTCCCAAAATATGTCTTGGAAACAATCATGTAGCAAGATCTTACTCCCCTCCCTTCTGATAGGAATGGGTGGCTCCATCCGGGTGGACATGGGTCTGTAACAAAGTTATAGTGGAGGAATAATGATTAAAAAAGTGGGGGTCAAACTCAGGAGGACTCATAAAATTCCTAATAAAAAGGGTCCCTAAGTCTGGATAAGGGGGTCCAAGGCCGTAAACTTTGGTCTGAACGCCTTAAGAAAGGTTGCGGCAACAGGAAAAGGGGGGGGGGGATCCGGACCCCCTGGAACCTCCTCCCCCCCCCCCCCGGATCCGCTTCTTGAGTATACCAGCAGATTCAGCTTACATTATTACTTAATTTACCTTGACACATGAACTTAGACGATTCATTATTGTCGAATATAAGTGACAAATAATAACTTATATATAACTTGCTTAGAAATTCATTATATATATATATCTTTGATTGTTTAAATGTTAAATAAGAATTAACAGCCACCAAGATATTTCCAGAGGATATATAACCATGAACTGAATAATGTTTTCTAACCTTAAACTATCCTTCGTACAAAAATTAATATAGTGGATATGATTTTGTTTTTATTTGGGCGGGCCCATTCTTGTTAAGAACCTTGTTCGTCAAAAGAAACGTGTTGGACTGTCAATCTTATTTGTAATTTTTTTGGCAAGTAGTTTATGTACCAGTTCTCTTCAACAGTAAACACAACTTTGAGCTATGGCTTATATCTGGATAAATATATTTTTGGAGAACAAACTTAAAGGAGTATTTAACATAAACTTGATGTTTATTTACTTACCTCGGAATAAACCTGTTCTTAGTGTTTTATACATGAGGCCCATGACTGAATCTAACTTTTTGTTGTAGCATTGGGTCGTTGCAGTTACAAATGGCATTGCAGTGTGGAACTCCTATAGTCTCATTCCAGTCTTGTCCAGCCCTTGTCTTTGTCACCAAAACTACAGCTGGACACACACCAATGAAAAGAAAATATTCATTTATAGAAACCATCATATAAAGTTATTATTTTTATAGTTTAATTAAAATCGTCTAAAGTAAATTGTGTCAGTGCTGTGTACTTATTTGGGTAGGGACTTACCACTAAAAAGTAGCGCTATCTTCCGATAGGTCCACATGACTACCAATGACAAAATGAAGACTAAGACTAAGTTAAAAACAAAGTTGTTAATGAAGATAAAATACTGAAGAAGAATTCAACTTAGGCAACAGTACTCGCGTTTCATATAATTTTGACCAAGCTATTCCCCTGAAATACAGTGGCGCCTCGTTTATCTGAACAACTTGTAAGACAAGATTTCGTTTGAATAAACAAACTTTCGGATAAATGCTTTGAGTGTAATATACTCTCCCGGGAGCGTTGTCCGTTAATCTTGTTTATCTTTAATATACTTTTATCAAACTGTATACGGAATTTAGGATCTGCGCAAGGATAAATCAGATCACATAAAATTGTCATTATTTGATTCATGCAAAATCATCCGATCAAAACTTAAGCTAAAACAACCTCTCTTCATTGAAACCTGCATATTTTCATTTTCAAATAAAGAAATCGCAGGTTGAATGTGAGTTTATGACATTTTTATTTTAAAATATGGTAATTGTTTGCTTATTTAAAGGCTAAATTTTGCTCAAGGTCACAAAAGTTCCACCAGACATCATAATCACACATCCTTTCCCTTTTTCCAAAATACTTTAACAAGTTCTGTACATTAATAACGGAATCGAAAGTTAAGTACACAATTTACAGTATGTCAGCATGATCAATATGCTTAACTCATCGACGACTATGTCGGCAGGAAACTGTAAAATCACCTGTAAAGATGTATGATAATTGATAACAAACGTACGTCATGTTGTGGCTTGAAGTCTTTAACTACACGAGTTCTGCAGCATTAAATACCAAATCAATTGAGTACTTTAAAAGCGACTTGGTAATTCTGTCGCCTTTAATATCACTTCGACTTACATGAAAGCAGATCTAATCCTATCACTTAACCACAAGGAGCAAAATCATTGATTTATTCTGTGTCTATAATTTTAAAAACTATATTTATAGCTGCATGAACTGAAGTGGGGGACCCGCTTTTTTTATCGCATATTTCACCTCCAAAACATTATTGCTACTGAATTCCAAATAAGATCAACATGAGTTATTGACATTGCCCAAATACATTATATGAATGAACAGGTTATTTAAATAATATGTATTGTTTTGTAAGTTTTCTTCATGGTCACTATACTCCTGCCCCTAAGCCATCATCTAGCTCAAACAGTTGCTAACCTTTACTTTTAATCACACATATATTGAACACATTATCTTGTCGGTATTAAGTGTTTTGGTTGAAGTTAAATTACTTGTTTTGCCGCAGATTAGTGTCTTCCGTCACCTTTACTCGCCGACCGTTACCTCTGTTAAGGACCCATAATGCCTCAAGAAAAGACAAAAAAAGTTCAGTTGCATCTGATACCTGTCAGAGGATATGTCTAAGCCGTTTCAATTAAAAATTAAAGCAACATTAATCCTGGGGACAAAATGTATAGCAATTTAAAATATGTCACGCCCGACCATACCTTACAATTTAGGAAATAGACACATTTGTATGGTGTGACTGTATTTGGACCAATCAGAGGGATCAATGTGGATAGCGTGACACTGTTTGGACCAATCAGGTCGTTCAATGTGCAGCTTCAACATACAAACTTCAAACCATATACCCTGATCCTGCTTGTTTACAAAGCATGGAGACTCAATTAGCTTCCTTTTCAACAAGGAGATACAAAAATTAGTTGTTGGTAAACCAACGTGTAAAAATAAAGATATAACTGACATGTTTATGTAGAACTGTCTAATGTAGTTCTCTGTATGTTGATAATGCAATCATTTAGTCCTCTGATGGGTTGTCAACCGCTGGTGGAAATTAATATATTGTTGCTGGAAACTGCCTTTGAGCAGGTTTATATTAACCCTTTAAATGAATTTAACTAGTCATGGATACGACTTTTTCATTTATAAATGTATATTATTGTTAACAAAGACCCATTAGGCATTAAAAGTGTTCAGGTAATTTGTTTGGAGACAATAAATAAATGCAACGAAAAGGCTAGAATATAATCGTTCTCCTTCATTATAATACGTTAATGCTCTTCTCTACGCCACTTTGGTGAATTTAAAGATAATTTCTGCATTAATTGTTTCATTTTCTTTCATGTGAGTCTTATGTGTTGTTTCAACAGAGGTGCATGCCTACATAGTGTTATACTAACGTAACTGATTTTAACCGGTAAATACATCTGCTTTAATATAATTTGTAGTAGAACTGCATGTGAAGGCCATATCCCACACTCCTCCCTGTTTCATCTAGAACCGGGAACTACCGCAAGTGTTCGCACTTGTTTGTTCATGGCACATTGTTTTGGAATACAGCGTTGCCACTAAGCTTGCAGTGCGTTTTACCCTGGTTCAAGGCAACCTTGACAAACCCCACCTTCCCCAAGGCTGAGATTCGAACTCAACACCATCTAGCTTTGAATCCTTTGCCCTACCTCTAGACCAAAGGTTCTTACTGGTACATGTTTTTGCTCAACAGAGACATCGATATGATATAAATGGGAAATAATCAAGCAAATGTTTGGTTGACCTGATTATGATGATTATTATGTTACAATAACATTCAGATAATTATATACGTTATAATACACACACTGGTAATCGGGGTGTGATGATTATAATGATATAATATTTTAACACACTGGCGAGGCTGGTGACCTATGATTGTGTAATACATACACAATGGTGACCTGAATATGATGCTTCTGATGCTATAATACAAATATACTACTTAGCTGTTTATTATATAATGGTTATGATATATGGTTTATCTAAATAGGTTTCGTAAAAAGAAATAAACAAATCCTTTCATAAATAATATGAGACCGATCTCACCGTGAGCAATGTACCTCTAAAAAACTATCCCATATCTATTATGGGATAGAATCTGTGTGGCGTGACTCTATTCTGTGGAGCTTCGCCAGACAACAGTTCATTCCAATTTAACCTACCATAAACCCATTCATGTTTCTTCAATAGGTTATGGTGTCAGATTCAGCATTCTCTATAATAAACAATTACAATGATCAATTATAATTGAATTAGGTCCATGTGTTAACTGTCTGCTCACCATGCACTGCAATACTTTCTGAAATTGTTACCGTTCTGTCTGCCTGTTGATAGGAAATTAATATACTTTTATTATAAACTGCCTTTCAGATGTTTCAACCTCACACCTTATAAAAGACCGATCTCATCGTGAGCTATTTGTCTATAAAGGTATATGACGTTCGATCGTATATTCCCATGCAGGAGAATAAATATTATGGGATATTTTAATTATGGGATAAAAGCTGTGTGGCGTGACTCTATTCTGTGGAGCTTCACCAGACAACAGTTCATTTCAATTTGACCTGCTATACAGCTATTCATATTTCTTCAAAAAGCTTTGCAGACTGATTCAGCTTTCTCTATGATAAGCAATAACAATGATCAATTATTATAGAATGCAGGTCCATGTGTTGACTGTATGCTCACCATGCACATCAATACTTTCTGTCTGCCTGTTGATAATATATTAATATATTTTTAACTGTAAACTGCCTGATGTTTCAACCTCACACTTTCATATTAACAAGATCTACAAACGATGATTCTTCGTTTACATTGTTTTTCTTATAGAGATTGGAGAATCATGAGGCATGGATAAATGTAAAAATTATTAATAAGGAAAAATAGAAAATTCTCCTCGGCTGTATGCATTTCTACGAATCATACGAAAATATGTTGCTGTTTAGGGTTTTGTAGTGTGTTAATTTGCTGGGAAAAAACTTGCGCTACCGTCTCTCTCTCTCTCTCTCTCTCTCTCTCTCTATATATATATATATATATATATATATATATATATATATATTATGAATTAACTCCATAAAAATAGAAAATTGTGAAATAAGACAACCCCTGGGACTGGCCAAAATTTGTCTTAATCTAAAAGTTTGACTAATAGCTAATGTGGTCTTATTAAACAGGTGGTTTTTCAGACAGGTTCAACTATGGAATGAAAAAATGTATGGATGTTGTCTAAACCTTACATTATTGTAATGGGCCGCCTAAATAAAACAAAAATAAAATTTCGACCACATTAAGTTATGCACAAGTGTCATGTTGACAACCCATCCAAATACTATACATTAACAGACAGAGAACTACATTAGACAGTTCTACATAAACATGTCAGTTTTACCCTTATTTTTACTAGTTCATTCACTAACCATTGACTTTTGTAACTTATTATAGCAAAGGCAACTAATTGAATCTCTATGGCTTGGTGCATAGGCAGGAGCAGGATATATGGTTAAAACTATGTTTGACGAAGCTGAACATGGAACAACCTGATTGGTCCAAACAGTGTCACGCCATCCACATGGATCCCTCTGACTGTTTCAAATACAGTCACGCCATACAGATTTATCTATTCCCTACATTGTAAGGTATGGTCCAGCGTGCCATGTGTCCTGAAATGAGGTAATCGTCGGCGAGTGCAGTTGAATGAAGACTCTTACCTGCGGCAAAACAAGTAATTTAATTTAAACCAAAACACTGATACCGACATGATAATGTGTTCAATAGTCTGTGTGATTAAAAATAGCGGTTAGCAACTGTTTGACCTAGATGATGGCAAACGGGCAGAAGTATGGTGATCATGAAGACAACTTACAAAACTATTTAAATAATTATTAAATCAAATAACTTGTTCATTCATTAAATGTATTTTGGCATTGTTAATACCTCATGTTTATCTTTTTTAAATTAAGTAACAATCGTTTTCTGTAGGAGTACGCAACTACAACAAAAAGGTTCCTGTGTTATTGTGTTGGAGACTATAGACACAGGATAGATCAATGATTTCGCTCCGTGTGGTTATGTCTTAGGATAAGATCTGCTTATATGTCAAGTGGAAGTGATATTTAAGGCGACATAGTTTCAAAGTCGCTTATATAGTGCTCCATTGATTGGGTATATAATGCTGCAAAACTGGTGTACTTACATACTGTCATGAAGTCTTCAAGCCACATCATAACGTGCGTTTGTAATCAATTATCATACTTCTTTACAGGTGATTTCAAAGTTTCCTGAACAGAGATAGTCGTCGATGATTTAAGCATATTGAACATGCTGACATGCTGTAAATGAGGTACTAAACATTCGCTTGAGTGTGATTTAACCTTGCGCAGATCCCAAATTTCCATAACCAGTATGGGAATAGCACATTAATTCCGTGAAAGTATACCACACTCGACTGTTTATATGCAAGTTTGTTTATTCAAACAAAATCTTGCCCCACTGGTTGTTCACTCTATTTCAGTGGAACAGCTTGGTCAGAATCATAAGAAATGGGAGTACTGTAGTTTCAGTGAAATTTTTCTTCAGTAGGTCATGTGGACCAACTGGAAGATCGCGCTACTTTTTAGGGTTATGCACCTACGAAAATAAGTTCACTGTACTCACACATTTATAACATTACTTTAAATTGTTTTAATCAAAGTAACATGTATTAACATAATTGTATATAATTGTTTCAATAAATATATATTTCCTTTTCATTTTGATGTGTCCAGCTGTAGTCATGATGGCAAAGACAAGGGCGGGACAGGACAGGAATGAGACCATAGGAGTTCTACGCTGCAATGCCATTTGTAGCTGCAACCACCACATGCTACAGACAAATTTAGATTCAGTCATGGCCCTCATGTCTAAAACACCAAGAACAGGTTTATTCCAAAGTGAGTAAATACACGTCAAGAATATGAAAAATATTCCTTTAAGTTTTTTTCTCAACCCATATATTTATCCAGGTTAAAGCCATAGCTCAAAGTTGTGTTTATTATTGAAGAGAACTGGTGCGTTATCTACTTGCCCAAAATTACAAATAAATATGACAGTCCGATACTTATCTGTTCTCTACAAGGTTCTAAATAAAAATGAGCCCGCCTAAGACAAAATTATTTGGACCACATTAATTTTGTACAAGGAATAGTTTAAAGTGAGAAAACATTATTCAGTTTACGGATGTCTCCTTTGGAAAAATCTTGATGGCTATTAATTCTTATTATTTAAAAGATCCATAAAATATATAATGTATTTCTAAGCAAGTTATTATTTGTTACTAATATTCAACAATAATGAATAATTTAAGGTTATTTGTTAAGGTAAATTGAATAATTGAATTGCATAATAAAATAAGCTAGATCTGTTGGTATACTCTGTTACAGACCCATGTCCACCTATATGGAGCCACCCACTCCCATTAGAAAGGATGGGAGTAAGATCTTGCTACATGATCGTTTCCGAGAAAATAGTTCGGGCAAGCTCACGTAGAACGTGCAAAACGGCAGGAGGTGACCTTGTCAGCATAGAGACTGAAGAGGAGCAGGCACATATGGACATGGTGTTGAGGGTAGGTAGGTTGATGAAAATACTTGTATAAAAAACACATTATAGATTTTAAAATAATTGGACATACTTACTAAACACTATACACCCCGCTCAGTAAACACGCCTCCAGAACCTTTCCATGAACGCGTTTTCCTCAGCGGTGCGATGATGTTTCTTTGGCGGCCAAAATCGTTATAGTGTTAAATGCATGTAGGCTTTCCATGTGCGTGGGTTTCAGAGGGAGGAACGCGAGGTTTCTATGCCAAGCATCCAAAATCGCGCAGGTAGCGATTGATGCGACAGGCGTTCAGCCCTCCGCTTTAGGTATATTCCGCCCAGCAACGCCAACGCAAAGCCATCGCACGAAGAAATATCGCGTTCATGGACTCGCAGACTAAGTCTTGGAGGCACACACAAATAAATGGCCACGTTATTATGTTAAAATTATATATATTTGAACAAATTAAAAGTAAAAAAAAGTCCTTGTTGTATTTTAAACCTGATCAGTTTTAACTAAGGGCAATCCATCATGACAACATATACATAAACCGGCATGTATATAAGCTAGCTGGAAATGTTGGTTCAAATATTTTTACACACATTTGTTTTTATTTTAGATGGAAAGAAATACGACTATTGGACCAGCGGACAGTTCATTCTTTTTCTTAAGATTTGGTTTAGGCGCGCCACTTTTAAGTTTTAAGTATGTTAGTTACACTTGGAGGCCGAGGCAGAATGTCAGCAAACCTCAATAGGCAGCGTCCTCTCTATTAAAGCGAACATGTATGGGGAACCGTTGGGTGTGCTACCCGCAAATTACCTAGTTAAAAGGAATATGTGAAAGACCTACAGAATGTAAAACATGTTAAATATTGACGTCATGTTCTTTAAATATTTATTTACAAACAGTTATAAAGCGCCAATATCTACAATAAATACATATTCCAATTTAGAATACTTATTCTCGCCATGGTTTTAAAAGCGCGTAGAGATCACCTGACATTTCGAGGGAACTTAAAAAGATAAAGAATTTATGCTGTGTAATATTATAGCAATTTCACCATTTAAAATAATTACACTATCAATACACAGGTATCCCATATTATAAAAGATTGATGGATGCATAAGATATAGAGCATGGATGTAGACTTAAAATAGGCATGCATGAATTGAAAACACTAAAAGGGACTGCATAAGCCCATTTTTCATAAGAATGGACAGAAAGGCATAAAGTCGTGGACAGGGTACTATAGTCCGTTCCACCAACCGTGAAACTAGGTTTTTTCGCGATATTTTGAATCAGAATCAAAACAAAACAAAGATTTTTGGTAAGGAGTTAAATTTGAACGCGACCTAATTTTTCTAACAGGAAAAATGCCACATACCCGAGATGAATAGACTATAATGATCAAAAATCAATATCCAGGAGAAACTCTGCAGGCGTTTACGACATTTTGTGCCTGGTCAACTGATTTGATTCTGCCTCGCACGCGCGTGACGTCATAAGCGGTGTTCCATTTTGCAGGTGGGAGGTTCCCGCTGTTTGGCGATGTGGAATGGTCAATCAATAATAAAATGCAGCGGTACATCACTGTCATTAGTTACATGTATTTAGCACGTGTTCTACGACTGTACATTGTTTCAGAGTCAGAGGAGATCCTTTTTAAGTTTGAGAATACAAGACGCTTATTTTTTTTAAATTAACAATTAAATTATTTTGATATCTCGGCTAAAAAGTGTCGAATTCATCATAAAAGAACGCGATTTCTAAATAAAGTGTCCCCCCCCCCCCCACCCCATTTTAGATATAGATGAAAGGGTAATATCCTTTTGAATCGTCATAAGCGATGCAATAACAATAATAATAAAACGCCAGAAACTTGTACACCGTGCCTGTGTGCCCTAGATTTCCCCCCAGGCACGTGTACCGGGCATGCAGCACCAGCGATTTTCTTTTACAATGTATCACCGGTGGCTCTCTGAGCGGGGGTCGCGCAGTCCATTCGTGTCAGTTTCAAGCTCGGCATTTTTTTTCAGTGAACTCTGTTCGCCCTCACACAGTCATTTGAATATATGTACATTATATTTTCTGGCAAAGTTTAAATTAATACTAATAATAGCTGTCGCAAGCACAGTATTTGATTAACATTGTACCAAGTCTGCCTTGCGTTGATTTTTGTACGATTTTCCTTGGAAATGGATGTAAATTCTTGTGTTTAGGCCAAATCTGAATTTATTGGCGATCCCAGAAACATATACATGTATTCATTACCATGCACTACCCTTTTTTTATGGGACACATATCCAGTGATTATGACAAAAAAAAACAATTTGTGTAAAATGTTAATTTTGAACAAATGGTTTTATTTCTGCCTGAATTTAGTCCAAACCTGCGTGTACGGACTAGGATAAATCTTTAGTATCTAAAATAATCTAAAGTGTGCGGGGTCGTCCCAACCTTGAAATGGGATCGCCCATGTTCAAGGCAAGTACACACAAAGCGGTAAAAAGTTAGGCGAATATTCTGACCAGTTCATTTTAAATAGGGATGACAAGATGCCAGTGCCGGTGTCTTGGGGTCCTGAAATACGTAGATTCGCATGGAATTTTGTAAACTTTTTGCATTTTTTTTTTTTTTTGGTTTAAGTTGTATTCGTTTATCTGACCGGAATTAAAATTCGCTTTTTCATAACAAATATGAATAGATTCGCACCGGCTGTCGCTAGAAAACTTGTAGTCCAGAACTGAACGCTGACGGGCCTAGCAAAGCGATTTTTCACGCATATATCACAAGTTACATGAATGAAGTTTCGGGCATAGCCCTGACCAGGGCTCTGTGTACCGTACACTATCAATTTAAAAATCGGCCAACTTTGGCTGCTGACCACGATGCCACCTGCTGGCTTCTTCATAACGTGTATATTCAGGAAATTTCACGCGACGACCGTGACGTCACGGTTACGTCATTCCATTATGACGGCAAATTTTTCACATACAGCGCTGAGTTGGCATATTGCAGTTCTCACATAAAGAAAAACAACAACTCGGCGTCGTGATGTTAGTTGTTTTTCATTAATTTTCGCTAACTTCACACAAAATTAGGTCGTTTTCTCAGCATTTGCCGTACCGCTATGAACACACATTATATAAAGATTATTTAGACTTAATTCCATAAATCAATGCAGTGGTGACAGAAAACACGAATCTGTCTAAAAAATCAGATAATTAAGATTTCATGAGCTCAACAATTTTATATACAGTAAACTCTCTCGAGAAAATGGAATAATCGAAGGAACATGAACAGACATGGGTATTTTATCCTGGTAAAGTTGATCGCTGTTACTACAACCATATTTGTGGCTCGCAGAAAACCCACTTTTAATCATGTAGCCCGCCTTACCCGCATATGCCAGCTTTTAGCCCGAACCCGCCCCCACCCTGCTGTTGAAATGTCTTTGACCCACCGAGTCATGAAATCTATACTTAAGTTTATAAAGTGCAACAATCATTTGAAATTATATATAAATCTTTTTTTAGTTATTCTTCAGACTATTTTATATCATATCTTGATGAGACTAACTATTGGATCTGTATACTCTGTAAGTTTGATGCATTTGAATAAAGGTTAGATTATACAATTCATGCGTTACCTTTTGACAATAAGAGGGTTTGTCATCGTGGCTGTAATCATGATTACTTTTTGAAGTAATCATAAAGTAATCGTAATCGTAATCGATTACATGGACTTAATTTGATAATCATAATTTACTTTCAATGTAATCGTAATGTAATCAATTACATATATTAAGTAATCACCCCATGTCTGTAATGCATACATATAGATCACTAGGGTGGTTGAGCAAGTTTGCTCAGCAAATTTACACGGTACAAAGTACTGTAAAGCAACATTTCCATGCATTGGTAGAAATTCATACAGCCGTGGAGAGTTTTATAGTTTTCTTTAGGAATTACTTTTTTACATCTACCAATATCTTTTTGTACATCTGAATAACAAACCATACGAGACACTTTCCATAGCCCGTGTGGTTGCGTTCGATAGTCTGTAGAGGTAAAGGAAACCAGAGTAACCGCAGAAACCACCGAACTTGGAAGGGCCTACACAACCCACTCTCATGGCGCCTTCAGATCTCGAACCCAGGTCGCCAAAGAAAAGAGCCGAGCGTTTTACTTTTACCACTCGATCGTCTTGTCCCCGGTGTTAGGGTGGGCTGTTATTATACGTGAATTTTAATTTTGAAATAAAGTCTCTTTTACAGCGTCTATCTATGCATAATATGTCATATAAATATTGGTCATGTGGTTATTAAATCTGGTTTAAAGGTTTTTCTTTGTTGAGCCGACGTATGTCTGATTTGCTTTATAACTGTTGTCTTCAGCGGTAACTGTTGCCTGGTATATCACTGACTCGGTAGTACTACACAAGCTGTTCAAGCGCAACACAATCAAAATCAGCTACAGCTGCATGACTAACCTAAAACAGAAGATCGATGGGCACAATAAAACTATAATCTCCAAAAACAGCGAAACACCACCAGCCAAAAAAATGCAACTGTAGAAATCCCGCAGACTGCCCTATACTCGGACAATGCCTTCCAGGGCCCCTTTAAAACCAGATTTAATAACCACAAAACCTCGTTCAAGAATGCAGCCGGCAAACAAAGTACAGAGCTTAGTAAATACATCTGGAAACTAAAAGATAACAACGTGCGCCACAACATAACATGGAAAATTCTCAAACGTGCAAAACCCTACTCTCCGGCAACAAACAGATGTAATTTGTGCCTTTGGGAGAAATACTTCATTATATGTCAACCCCAACTCGCAACTCTAAACAAAAGAAATGAACTTGTGACGGCATGTAAACACGCACATAAGTTCCTGCTGCGGAATATATAACAACAACCCCAAACAAGCGACAACCAACAGACCAGCACAATATTAATCTCGGGTTTCCTTATACGCAGCCCCCAGCATTCGGACCAGTGAAAATACCAGATGCCGGCCCTCAACAAAGATGGATGTCACCAAACAGCTGATCATGACCCCAGTGACTTTACTCCGCAACTGATATTCCCAGCACTATTAGGCTACAACATCTGAAGAGTGCCACTCGCTCCGAGCGTGTGGTACGAAACTAATTAGTCATGAAATGCCTACAGAAAAACCAGTTTATTTCTTTCTGTGCAACATAGAAATGCTCTGGTCACCCATCGAGCACTCTGCCATCAGTTTTTGCAACAAATTATGACTATATATATATATATATATATATATATATATATATATATATATATATATATATATGAATTAGAGGTCGGAGGCTCTGTAAAATGAGGAAAAACTCGTACAAAAAAATCAGAATTTTAATTAAGGCTTAAAGGGTGTTCCTTAAATTTGGTATGCCCATATGTTTGGACAGTTTTTTTTTTGCACTAGATTTCCGAGGGAGTTATTCTTTTTCTTTTTCAGATAAAACCATTAATGGAATATCTTCTCGCTGTTAAGTGAGCCATACCTGTAATACATAACTCATAAACGTTAATTTATATTATTTGTAATGTTAGTACCAATTTTAGAATGTCATATCCTTTTTTTCATTTAGTTTATGCATTCAGATTATTTCAGTATTTACCTCAAACAAAATCCTACTAAAGGTAGTCACAGAGATAAATATAAACTGATATCACTTTGTGTATATGATCAGTTTGTATAATTTCTCCTACCTTTAAAATACAAAAACACAGCAATTTCAGTTTTAAATCACCAAACTGCCGAACGGTCTGTCCGAATTTAAAATGGTTTTTATTTATATATACCGAAACATTATACTGCCAGTCAATGGGGTATGCGCTTTACTAAGTATATGGAGGGTTCCGGGCCACTCAACTTAGCCGGTGCTTAACTACCTCCATTTCCTTATGTGCGGAGACCCTATAACTTCTAAGTGACTTACCTACGGGCAATATAAAGCGGGATCTACACCCCAATCCCGCTAACTAATAAGTAATTCTATGCACCCCACTGACACATCGGGTCGCCTTATTTTATCATACTGGCTTTAATGGATAAGTCCACTTATAGTGTAGGAGTGTGTATCTATTGAAGGATGTATGGAATATCCTATAGGTTTAAATGAAATATATGTCTGCTTATCAACGGACTGAAAAGGTTGTTCTAATAGGGCTTATTTCGCAAACACCGTCGAGTAGAAATTTCAAGCATAATTTTCTAAATTGTCATACTGGAACATACTTGATTTCGAATGATATGAATTTGTCTACATTTAATTTTCTTCATTTGAAATGGGTTATTACAGACGTGTTGACCCTATGAATGTGAGATACAAGCGCAACGATCTAAATGTACAGTGGACGTTTTTGGATCCTTTCAAATCAGGTTAAGTTTGTATTGAACCTGGTAAATGACAGTTTAAACATAATAGTATACATATGTATTTTGCCATTTCACTGAATGTCATTAAAGGTCCATGGACTGTATAGGTACCATACGAATTTATTATAGTATAGGCCGTAAAGATGATATTAGACTGGCCCAGTCAATGAAATGGCTTTGACTGTGTCGCGCTTAGTGTCGGTACTGCTGCCACGCGGCAACTTACATAACTAATAACTACCCTCTGACCCTCTTATTTCATCGACTTATAAACTTGGGCCGTTCCGGACAGTCAGCGCCACACATCACCGCCTCGCTGAACTAAAGTCTTTCCACAGTGACGTAAGGAGTAATTATAGTGGTCTTTCCCAGAATCTTTTTCAAAAACAACTTGGTTAATTCAGTAACCGCCTATTGTGGGCTTCCAGCTTGCTATATATATATTCCCATTTATTCAGTCTTAATATGTTTAGGTCTTTGGCTATTTGAGCACTATATATAACACTATATATAACCCTCAGCCTCATTCAGTCAGTGTGTCACCGTTTATCAGACCATCGCTTACCGCAGCAGGCCGGTTTTAAAATGTGTCTCTATCTCAGCCAATCAGCGTGAGATATTCAGGTCCACACGCGACGAACGCAGTCAAACTGCGTCATGTACCGGTCGACTGAAACGATCACGACGTTCAGCGTGTCGGCAACTTAACAGTGGCAAGACCTTCAAGTGTAACTTGAACACTAACAAATACACAGTACAAAATCGATGTGAAATTGTCCACAAGACACTTGAATGAGGCCCATGGACCGTATGTTCGAACAGCAGAGATATATATTAGGACACGAGGGCCATTGTATGGACTTTCTGAAAACATGATTTCAGTGCGAATGTTACCAAGCGGGTTGAGCTGTCTGCTGCCAATGGAACCGCTGTTAGCGTCTTCATAGGAACGATGCCATTCACAGGAGACGTGACGGCCCGATATGCAAATGCAATGGAATCGTCAGGAGCCTTGTGACACCCTAATATGCAGATATCAGGGATTCACCATACGGACTTTACAGGGCTTTAGTGATAAGAGCTATAACTGAGTTACGTCGTGTCTATCGTTACAAGAAATCACGTTTCATTTGAAGCATTTTAGCAGTAAACATCAGTACACAAAAGCCCAGGCAGGGCTAAGATGATATCTCTTTAATAACATTTTATTTTTAAACCATTGACTTCACGGTTTGCAAGTAAAGGCATCAGATTTATAATATATGAGCTAAAGGGCAAGACTGAAGCTTATTGTGAGCCACAGCTATGACCGTGTCAACGATATTGATATTGTACTTATTCTGGTATTCGAAGCTATTTTCTACTATATACCAGCCTTATTATTTTATACTCAGTGACAAAACACGTAGAAATTTCTTCACCATGAAGGCATTTAATAAATGAACATAAATTTACATGCTTTGTTGAATGACAGACGTAAAACGATTAACTGCAACATTATAACGTTTTAATGTGGTTATCACTGCTAAGGTAGACTTTCCTTAATTATTTTTATACAGTGATACGCCACTGACTGACTGATATCACCGGCTGTGCTCCCTGTTTTACATTAAATGGACAGTTACCCCCGGCCGATACTATGGGGCTATCCAAGTCTTCTACAACGTACAAACATTTTTTCTTGGGCTATACACTGCTTCTTTTTCTCTCGGGCTGTACACTACTCATTTTTCTCTCTGACTTCACACGACTCATTTTTCTCTTTGGCTATATACGATTCATTTCTCTCTGGCTACACACGACTCATTTTTCTCTCTGACTATACACGACTCATTTTTCTCTCTGACTATACACGACTCATTTTTCCCTCTGACTATACACGACTCATTTGTCTCTTGGACAATACACGACTCCTTTTTCTCTCGGGATATACAAGACTCATTTTTCACTGGGGCTATACACGACTCATTTTTCTCTCGGGCTATACACAACTCATTTTTTCTCTGATTATACACGACTCATTTTTCTCTTGGCCTATACACGACTCATTTTTCTTTTGGACTATACACGACTCATTTTTCTCTCGGGCTATACACGACTGATTTTTTCTCTGATTATACACGACTCATTTTTCTCTTGGACTATACACGACTCATTTTTCTCTTGGACTTTACACGAGTCGTTGTTCTCTCGGGCCATACACGACAATTTTTTCTCTCTGCCTATACACGACTCATTTTACTCTTGGGCCATACACGACTCATTTTTCTTTTGGACTATAAATGATTTATTATTCTCTATACATGACAATGTACGACCTTGACTTGGAGTCGTGGAAGCAAAGGACAACTCCCTTGTGATCGATCGCGGAGAGTCCGTTCTTTTTTTTTAGGAAGTGGTGTTGGGATGCCACACAAGAGGATGTTCGTTACACGTACTGGTTGAAGGAGGCCGAGGCAGAATGTCAGCAACCGTGATGGGCAACGTCCTCTCTATTAAAGGGAAAATTGGAACCGTTGGGTGTGCTACCCGCAATTAACCCAGTTAAACGGAATATGTGAAAAAGCCGGCAAAATGTAAAACATGTTAAGGTATCATTATTATAATATTTCTATCTTTCCTAAAATTTAATTTTTAATTTTGATTCAATAAAAAATTTAAAATATCATTTTACAATTAGAAAGACACAAAGAAAAGGGGAATAACAAAGAAAAGTTAATAATGTTGTGTATTTTAATATATGTCAACCAAAAATGGCTGACTGTTACTGGATGCTCAGAATAGCGTTCCTTTAATTTTTTTTAATGCTATAAAATATTTTTAAATTGAATGGATAATTCAAAAGTATGTATACCAGAAGAAATGTTTATGTACCAGGTTTGAAATAATATAAGTTAATAAACTCAAAACAATCTTTTGGATTGACTTTAGATTTTTACAATAATGACATCTTCATTAATTACGTCATCTGTTACATAAGCACTGTTGTCTGAACCATTAAAAGGAACTCATAAGAAATTTATGAGGATTATTATTCAGTGCCCTCAAATATAACAATTCCTGGAGTTTCTGAAAGATAAGTAAAACCGTGCCTTATATGTTGGTTAAATATACGACTATTCTACCTTAATTCCGAAATGTCAATCATGCGTGATAAAAAATATATTTCATTGAATTCTTACAAAGATTCGTTCTTTGCACTTTAAAGCATCATTAAATGATAAGTATTTATCTATATTTACATTGGAGTGGGTTAGGGCTATTTATATAAGAGCATCAAACATCATTCAAGCCAAAGCTATGTTTAAGGTATAAAAAGCGGAAATACACTTTTCTGATTTAATGCAAAAATAACTAGAAATATACATTCTCCCGAATGCAAGCATCCGCCATATGGGCGGTCCTCAATGTGGGATACTTCGCAATCCGTGTTTTAATTTACTCATTGGCCCATATGGCAAGGTTCATTGATGCATGTTCCTCCACACGTGTTTGCTTTCAATTATTCGGTCCAAATACCCATATTCATAAGGACATATGTGACTTGACATTCGTGAATATTCATGGTAGTCCTTCCTGCATCTGGATCATTGGCCAGACCCACACACAAATCTGATCCATTCTTTACTGGCCCGAGGTAAACTGAACAGTTCACGGGATTCCGTTCATGACTTCGGGACTTGTTTTAAAGGCAGCGACATATTTGAGTCCATGGTATAAAGTATTTACATTGGGTAATCAGCATAACCATAAACCATGGCCATCGTTACTTCGATTCACCTTTTATATGAGCGTGTGCTTGATGACCGTGTGCTATGTAATGGTCAATTTTGCCAGCTGCGGCTTATGACGAAATCTAATAGCAACTTGTTATCTTTCAGAAAAGGGCTCTCGACAACGCCAGACTGTCTGTAGCAGGCGGAGGCAGTGTGCAGGTTGTCGGCACGGAGTGGGCGTGGTTGGTGTTGCTCTGCTAGCTCGTCCCACTTCCCTTCTTGGCTTCAGTGCGTGGCGTTCTGGAGCTAACATGGAACGGCGTCTTGGAACTCTTTGAGCTTGGCTTGGTGTGGTATCTTCAATACTCTCCGAAGACTTCGCTTCTATTTCTCCTTACGATATTGGAGGCAAAATTCCTGGAAACAAACTAATTCTTCCTCCTCGTCGTTGGACGAGGGTGCCGGTGCGGGGCCTTATAGGACTAACGTGACCGCTTCCAGCCCTGACCCTTTTTCAGCTCTGCAGCCACCAGTCTTGTCTGTTGAACTCAGATACATGTACGGAGCTCAGACAGGGACTACCCGTTTCTTTTATAATTTGAAATACGAGTGATTATATCTCATAAATATCCATTTACTACAACACCCGAACACTAAGTATCATTCGTCGCCGTTAGTTTTCACCAGTCGGAAAAAAAGGTTTGTTAATTATCATTTTTCAAGGTCAAACATTTGGATTTCGATTATACCTTTAACCAATGTAATTTATACATTTCACTTTGCATACCAACAAATTGCACATATTTCAGTCTCTCAAGCTTTTCTTCAGGTGTGTGTGCTTCAAGGTCAGGATCATTCCTAATCATACGGAAATCCAATATTCTATTCTAGATACCTTAATAATATAAGCAGATTCTCACACCTTTGCCACAGTGACAATATCAGCCAATGACTGATTAATTAGAGTCACCATTGGGTTTGAACATCTGACTGAAGGCATTGGCGAACAGTTATTACAAAAAAATAATCTTTTGGGATATTTAAATGCTTAGACATATTTCTCAAACATGAAATCATTTTCAGTTCCCATTTAAAAATTTGGAAAAACGGCGTTGTTGATTGTGGCAAAAGATTCCTTTTTTTTCAACAAAATGTCCAGCAGAAAAAAACACAAATCCTTGAAATATTAAAATGACCGAACTTACCGAGAACAAAGTCCTTTTTCAGGTATGGGACATTCGACCACATCTTTCCTTGCAGGAGAATAGATGAATCGCGTGACTTTATTTTGACCAATCAGAGCATTCCATGTGAAACTTCAGCAGACATAATTTATCTATTCAAACGTACCAAATACCTGTTCAAGCAGCTTCAGCAGATTATGCAGACTAATTAAGCTTTCTTTACAGTAAGCTGTTACAATAATCAATTATTTAACACAGGTCCAACTGATAAATGTATGGTCAGCATGCACGGCAACATTTTCTAAAGTTGTTCTCGGTATGTTGACAGACAATATATACAGCTCTGAGCCTTTAATGTAAATACCGCATGATGTTAAAGTGCATTTCAGATGGTTCAACGTAATATTTTTACATTAATCAGGATATATCACGGTAATGTTTTAACAGGAGAACCCAATTGCAGGGACAGTGGCAGTCTGGACCTTTAAGTATCGCTCTTACCCAAACACAGTGTAGTAACTTTTGGTCACATAAAAGCAAGTATTGTAAATAGTTATTTGAAAGAAAATTCCGGTGATGTTGTCTTTCATTTTTGAGAGAAACACGTCAGGGCATGGAACTTTCGAGTAAATGATAAGACAAGTTGCGAATATATTATCATTTAATTTTATATAAAAAAATTGATAGAGAATACAATCATATCTAGTCCCAGACCTTGAACTACAATAATGCATCAGCTGAGTGAAAAAAAAATTACTTAAAATTATTAAATGAAACATGAAAGAGGTAAACTAGTTATCCTAAAACTTAGTTGAATAATGACTGTGGTAAGGCTGGGTCAAGATATCAGAATAATGGTGAATATGGCGAGTATTCCAGAACACTCGACTTCGTCTGTGAAATACCCGAAGCCATCTGTGAAATACCAGACTCCATCTGTGAAATATCAAACTCCATCTGTGAAATACCTGACTTCATCTGTGAAATACCTGACTACATCCATAAAATATAGACAATATGGAATGATCAGGGGTCTGAATACATTAAAAAAAGTACCATGATCGGAATTACATGACTGCCAACTAGTCATTAAACAAACATCCACACATAAAACCCGGTGATTGAAAAGCCAAGGCTATAACGGGACAGCAGATTATAATGATAACATTGACAATGTCGACAACATACAGAATCAAGGCCCCTGACCGTCAAGCAGACGAAGCGTCAGGTACCCACGACAAAGTCTAATCCAATAATGGATAATATTAATGAATTATCCTTCCTTAGAAAATCTACTTTAACTGCTCACAGCATATCTTCCCCTGTCTTGGTTACACATTCATATTCAGTAATATACATAACATTTATTTATAGACAACATTTAACTTAGCTCATTATAGAGCAACATCTACTTCTGCCCGGACGTTAAACATTCAAATGATTAGGTCTTAAAGTTCTACAATCATTCTATTTATATAGACCGAGAGAATTTTATGGTTCCACAAATTATAATCGGACCTGACAACTGTTTTGTGATGTGTTGTTGTCTGTGGGTTATTTATTTTAAATAATTACAATATATATTATAATTATACTTGAATATAATAATGCCAGCATACACACACATACAATTATATGGCAATTTGTTAACCCTAGAAAAAACTGGTACCACTGACTTCTGACCCGATGCTTTGCAATAGTAAGTATTATACATTACATTATCAGCCACACTTTACATTATCAATACCAATTAGTTTGTACAGTTTATATAACTACTCAATCCAATTGCGTTCTATTCCTGGGGAAAACACTTTACATTATCAATACCAATTAGTTTGTACAGTTTATATAACTACGCATTACAACTATGTTCTATTCTTGGTGAAAACGCTATCATAAACCACCTCGGGAAGAAATAGTGGTTTTTGTCAGCAATTGTTAATGTTGCATCGCCAAATTATAATATTATTTAAAGAGGTACTTCCGTAGTCAATAAATTTATCACAATCTTAATGAACACATATTAATCTAATGAGATGTTGTAACCACGACTACATCTTCATCTGCAGACACACATTGTAAGAACGATATAATAAAAAACTCACGGAGAAATAGTGGTTTTTGTCGAGCAATTGAGGATGTGACATCGGTTAATTATAGTATTATTTAAAGAGATATTTCTCAAGTCAATAGATTAATCACAATCTAAATGAACACAATCATCTAGTGTCGTGTTGTAACCACAATGACATCTATATCTCCAGGACCATTGTCCTGGAATGTTATAAATATCCGATACATACAAAACGTACACTATATGTTCATATATTTCAATTTGACAAGGCATTATTCCGAAACTCAGAACTTGAAATGGCCTGGCTCAAAGGATTTTTTATGTGTCACGTGTTTGGGTTGGTCTGTATGAAAGTGAACCATATGACTATCAACACAACTGATGGTTGGACTGGTTTTAACTTCAATCTCGGGAATACTAAGAGAGGCATTGAAGTTATGCTCCATAATTTTACATATGACATCACGGACACTGATGAGTGTAAAACACGTTCTGCTTCACTGATATCAGCTTTGACGAAAAGTGATTTCATAAATAAAAACGTAACATGCAACTTCATCGAAGAACATGTAAAGTCAGATGGAAGAATGTACGGAAATACGTTATTCTTTTATTTCCCTCTTGTGTGCAATCTACTAAAAAATGGGACATTATGTGCTTGCACGGTTGGTCTTGTTCTTCCAATGCACAGTATAGCATTTGACTTCCATATTGGTTTTGAGAACTGTAAATTTCGCAGACCTTATAATTTCACGTACACGTTGGAACACAGATTTCTGGATTACACTTGCAAACGACTTGAAAAAGGAACTCCTTGTTCTGGGATTATACCTTTTGGACTCTCTGATGACGAAACAAATGATGGTAAATTTCATTTATTCAATGATATGGCATTGAGAATTATAGTTGATAATGCAAGAACTATTCCACCACCATATTGCTACCAACATGTGATAGAGGCAGTCTGTAGGTTAAAATTACCAAACTGTCCAAAAAGGAAAGACAGAAAAGAATTTATATGCCGTGAAGTTTGTGAAGATTCAATTGCTGGTTGTGCACACCTTCTGGCACGAGCACAGGTACCTAACATAACTCAAGCTTGTCTATTATACGAGACATACGAAACGGGCCGTTGCTGGTATAAGCCTGTCGAATGTGGACCAATACCGGAAGTTAAATATGCTAATGGCAATCTCCGGTACCAGGGTCGCTTACCTTTGGTGTTATACTCTTGCTGGAAGAACTATAAACTTGTTGGAAATAACATCGTGCCATGTCACTACAGTGGTGAATGGTCTTCCGATCTGCCTAAATGTGTACCATTTCCGTTATACGGAATAGTGGTATCAGCCGCGGGCGGGCTGCTCCTCTTAATTGCAGTTGCGAGTCTTTCCTCCTGGTATTACCGGAAGGAATTGCTCGCTATTCTGTATACACGGTTGGGTCTATTGATTGGGGGAAGACGCAGAGAACCTCAGAAAGAATATGCTGCCTATGTAATATCTGCTGGTTCAGAGGGTGACAGATTTGTTGAAGAAGAGCTGATCCCTTTCTTGGAAGGTGAGTTACGGTTCACACTTTATACTACTGTTAGAGATGCTAATCTCGGGATGTCTGTTCGTGAGAACTGCGACCAAGTGATGAAGCAGTCTTCCAGGGTCATATTCGTTGTCACCGAAGAATTCCTGACTGACGGAACTTTTCCAAACATCTTCGAAGAGGCAGAAGACTATGAACGTCAGATCAAAGGATTCCGTATCGTGATTTTGCTGGAAAAAGACCTCAGGTATAGGACCATAGAGAACAAAGCGTTAGCAGCTTACATCAAGACGGGGTGTTACCTACTTCCTTCTCGACTCTTCTTCTTTGATCGGCTGGTCTTTTGTCTTCCATTTCCAGGTAACGTCAGTCAATCGGAAAACAACTTGGCTTACCATAATGACGAGGAGCCGCTGGTAAACGGTTAGTCAAGCAAACGTTACACGGGTGTTTGACAAAGGAAATAGCATTGCTGTTGCTTCTTTAATTTGTAATGAGACGATATGAATTTACTTGTTTTGGATTTACATGGGAGAACTTTCGTCATTTTCATATGAGGATATAATAACATGAATAAAATAACATTACTGATTTTATTATTATACCTTGATATATTACCATGAAGCACACGGCGGAGAATCAGAAATAACACTATCACAGTGGTGTCTTCTAACATTTTGCAATATTTTCATTAACTGCAAGGTTGGTTCGAAAACTAAGCTGCAATAAAAGAATTGGGTGCAGGTCTAATAAACTGGGAGAAAACCAAAACCATGCAGTACACAATATCTTTAAAGATATATATCTCTGAAAAGCCTGTATTTACATCTGAACTCAAGTGATCAAGATAAAAGGTCAATATACACTTGCTTCAAGGAATATATTTTAAGCTTGTTGAAATGTGCACCAGACTAACATATTCTGTGCTAATTTTGTAAATAAGAGAACCCACAGATATCCTATGCATGTAATTGATCCTATTGCACAATATAGGTGACCCGAACAAGTATTTAATTCAGATACTGCTTGCTTTGTTTGAAAATATGAACAAACATTTTTGTAATTAAGACAAGGTGAAAATGTCGATATAAATTTCTAAGGAAGGGCAAATGCAAGAGTCATTTCCTCTTAAAATTTGCTGTGTTGTATACTTAGTCTATGCAATGGACAAGATGTCCTTTGTCGTGCTTCAGTTCTGCTGGTATGTATATATATATATACATATATATATATATATATATATATATATTTATATATTGGTATGTATATGTGTGTATAAATTTGTATATTTATGTATATATCAATGCAGGTATAATGTGTACATGTATATGTATATATATATTCATTATGTATATGTGTGTATAAATTTGTATATTTATGTATATATCAATGCAGGTATAATGTGTACATGTATATATATATATATATATTCATGTTAAGCGCATATATGTGTGTTTGTAGATGTATGTACATGTATATATGTATGTATAGGTGTGTATGTATATGTATATGTATATGTATATATATATATATATATGTAGATCTATATTTTTTTATTTGTTATGTGTATGCATATTATGTGTATATTGACTCATACATTTATGTATATGGACCGTGAGTCTGCAATAAACATTGTCCAACTTTAATCAGATATGCGGAGACTAAGGTAGGCGTTTGGCTTAAGCAGTGGATTGCTTGAGCAGTACGATTCTATATAGTATTACATTCAAACAAATGCCATGCAGACACTAGAATAAACCACAGAGCCACAGCGTGTCTATGTAAGACGGGGTGTTACCGTTACATATTCGATAGTTATGTTTCTTCCGGCGTTGACCAGTTTGTTTGTCTGTTTGTAATCAACATTACTCAAACAGGTATTAACGGATTTTGATTAAATTTTCAGGTTAGCTCTTCAATGATAGAAGGAACAGTTGAATAGATTTTTTAATTAAATAACCATCGTGATCCAAGAATTTTTTTAAATAAAATTTGCCCATTTCTGACAATACCATATGGGGGTAATGAACAGCCTTTGAGGAGGTCTGCACTTTCTAGGGGCAAATTTCTAGTATTGTTAATGACATTTATCGTTATTAATCTATAATCAACCTTGGCTCTTCAATTATTGCATTTACTGTCATTTAATTTTTGTTCTTGTGCTCATCTTTAGGGACAGAAAAACATACCTTCAGATATTTCACACAAAATGTCAGCTAAAAATAAAAAGCCTTTAATACCGGCTATTCTACAGCCACAATTACGCCTCATTCTATATATTCTATACCGGTCATGTTTTTCTATTACTATTTCTTTTATGATGATCATTATTATTTACCTACGTTTGGTCAGTCAACAGAAACGGGTCTGCAAGTTTGTTCAGCAAAAACGATACAATATATTGATGCTCTTCACTGATAGAAATTTGAAACGCAAATAATCGTGGACAGTTTACTATATTTCTATAAAAATACATTTTGTATCTTTCAGTCCTTCATGGTTTTTTCTCTTTAATGAATGTCAAATTTAAAAGTGAAATGCTGGCCTTCAGATCTGGATTTTATCCATATCAATTGAACCCGCTGAGAGTATTTTTCTACAACCGGTCTATGTTCATGCAAGATATGCTGTCTGGTGAGGATCCATAAAGAACACCCTGATTGGTCAGAATGCAGTGACGCCATCCAAACGGACCCCCTGATTGGTCAGAATGCAGTAATGCCGAAGCATCTATTTTACAGCATGTTAAGGTAAAATGCAACGTGCCAGATTTTAATACGAACTTAATGGTCCCGATCTTTAGTTTCAACTTACGAAGAGGGTTTCAGGATTTGTATTAGAAACATTATCCCATTAATTAAAAATGATACACTATAATTATTATAATCATATAAGAAATTGATCTTTGTTATAGCGCCATTAAAAAAATATAGGTAAAGGTCAAAAAAGAAAAGAACACATCGAGATTCTAATAAGCCGGTCATATAATTTAATTCGAACATGTGACAGTTTGAAAAAATCAGTACGGAGAACCATGTTCTTAACTATTTAGTTTATGTTTGCTGTGCAATATTGATAGGAATTGTTAATTATGGTAATCTACACAAATGGTTTCCTTGATACAAATAATATACCAATGTATGCGATTAAAGTTAAATTTTAAGATAAGCGAAAATTACTTATAAATACATTAGATTTACACGGATCGAATCAAATCATGGGTATGTTATAAAAAAAAATATTTGAGTCTTACTCAGGTTCGAAACATGCATATATGTAAGAGGGTTATCTTGGCATGTTGTAGAGGAAGGGGTGCAATTTTCCCGGTTTTTTTTTTTTTTTGTTCGCTTCCTCCGCAAATCTTCACGATAATACATTGCATAAATAAATCTTTTCCGTATGGAGAGGGGGCTTATGGGGGCTTTATATACTTTATAACACTTAAACCTGCGTCAAAATGTTTTATGGATGGGCCCCCTTAGGTCTCCTAATGTTGTGCTAAACCATCGATTACAATTATTTTCCTTCTTTTTGCTTTCTTCGTGACCTAATTTCCAAGGTCTAACACGCCATGGCCGATACCCCTTGTCGCTTAGTTGTGGGCGCTTTGTGGATGACGTTAATGTCGTTGATATCTGAACTGTTACTTTCACATATTTTACCATCAAAAAAGTTTTTGTAGGAAAAAATGCAACTGTAGCTAATATTATTAGAAAAATGATTGGCCTGTCTTCATTAACATATAAAAATCCTCTATCGCAATCTTTGTTTTCATTAACGAGATCGTTGGTAGAGGCATGACGCAATATTAAACTATTTGGTTTTATGGTAAAGTATGCTTAAGATGTCGTAATTCTGATTTGGAACATTTTATGTAATCAGGGATTCAGTATTTAATGAGCTTATTTTTTTTTCTTCAAATGCTGTTCGGGTTGTTCAAGATTTTAAGATTAGGTCAGATCAAGGAAAAGCTGATTATCTTAGGCAATTTTAAGCGTATTTTTTTAATTAGATGCTATATTCAGAATAAGTCCATTCCGATATCCATGTCAGTGAATACTTGATATTGTTAAATAATAACATCATAGTACCTGAAATGAAACCTGGTGATATTTATACTTCAAGAACTTAGAGCAGATATCAGTGGATTGTTGATCTATTATGTTATAGAAATTGAAATCATGGATCCTCTTGACCATGTACATATGTCATGCTGAATTGTCTTTTTTTAACAAACGAAATAAAATAAAACTAGAAAACTGACAGGTCAGTAAGGGCCCCGCAAAAGATGCAGTCATCATAAATTGAAGTGCTGTGAATTTGGTGTACTTTGGTAGCATTGGCTGATAGAGTGATATTTGAAAATTAAAGAACCTGTAAAGAACAGCTGACATGTATAAACTGGAAGAAAAGATATGGTAAAGTGAAAATGTTCAAAGCAATCAAAAATAATGATATAAAAGAACTGCATGCATTTTTAGTTTCTGTATTACCTGTGCCAATTATTCTTGGTTGAAGTCTTGGCTGGGCTGTGTCAAATATGTTTCCAGTATTTGTATGTTGAATTGGCCTTATTATATGTGAGGCTTGAGTCTGTACATGAACCTTGTAGTATTAGAGAGAGTCAGCTGATGGTTAGTAGTGATAAAATGGTCATTCTCTTGAACTGAGATTCAGCTGTTCTTTGGCTTGGGTCTACAGATGTGTTGTGATGTGTAGAATGGCTACATATGAATGTCAATGTAAATTTGTGGATGGTTACTATAATAGGTCCAAATTCCTTGAGATGTTGGAAGTGGAGATAGATTTGTCCAAACATGGTCTAAATGAGAGCCACTGTGGTGCATTGGGCCAGTGTATCCTTTTCTGGGGAATCTTCAAATTGTCTGTTCAAAATATGCTGTGAAAATGTAATGCCGCTGTACACGAGTGACTCGAAAAAATTCATTCATTTCTGGCCTGCTGAAGGAGACACCAGCAACTGAATACCAAACTGTGTATAATTAAGTTTTTTTTCCTTCTGACCCAAATATCAATAAGCTTCTCCCTTAGGCCATGGGTGATACATCTTATGTTTGAATCCTATCCATCATATGTTAGGGGAGTTATTATGCAGAAACGAATTTCATTGTTCATCAAATTCTTTGCGGGTTATTGCATTAACATCATTTGAGAATTATCGCCTCTGTCAAGGTCATCCATCTTTGTACTTGACCTAGCCCTTCATAACAAACATTACTGGTGCAAGTTCAGTGAGTGTTAGTCAAATTGTTTGCGAGCTATTTGGTTAACATCATTTTAGCATTATTACCTCTGTGCCCTTGAAAATCCATCAAGGTCACCCATCTTCAAACATGATGTAGTTCATCTAAAGATCCATCACTGCCATAAGTCTGGGGACCTTATATGAAATACTTTTAAGAGTTACTGTGTTAACAATGTGTCTCCTTTTGCATGCATATTTGCTAAGAGAGTGCAACCTTACTAGGTGTTCAGTAATGGTTTTTAGCCGCATAACTTACAGAAAAATGGCTGACTATGACCATATATCATGCCTTGTTGCTGTTGACATGAGGACCTGTCCTACTGTTAAGGTGGAACAAACAATTATGGTTACAATTATGATTTCTGCCCTGCTGAAAGAGGGACCTAAAATTTAACACCAAACTGTGAATAAATTTTTTACCTATGACCTCCGGACCCCAAAATCGATAGGGATCTTCCATAATTGATGGTTAATAGATATTTTAGGTTTGAACTAAATCCGTCCATCCTTACTGGAGTTATCATCCGAAAAAGAATTTGTGGACGGACGGACGGACACACGGACGGACAGACAGACAAACGGACAGGTCGATTACTATAGGGCACTCGCTTTTCAAGTTGGGCCCTAACTAGAATACGGGTAGTCGACAAGCAACTCCGTGCATCTGCCAGAATCAGGGCAGAACGGGTGAAGTGATGCATGGATTGAGTGGCAAGGGGAAATAGAGTGAGATGTGACGCTTATTAGCATGGATGTGTGCCACGTAAACATGATTGTAGGTGGCGCCCTGTTATTTGAAAGTTAAACTATCGAAGATGTTTACATATGCACAATTTCAGGCGAATTCGTCCAACCACTGCAGAGATATAAGTGATTTTAACACAAGGCAGATGAACAGATGGACGCTGTGCAAAAAATAGTGGCAGGTGGTGCCACCAGTTTTACATATGATGAAGAGTTATATGAGATCTATACACGTGCAAAAGTTCACTAAGATACGTCGAACCAGTCACGAGATATAAGGATGGATGTCTGCAGCGTGAACGTGCATGTAGATGGCCCCACCTGTCATAAAATCAAGAAAGTTGTCCAGGATGTACACGCATACAAAATTTCAGGTGAACAAGTCCAACCACTGCACAGACATGAGATTTATTTTATGATATAAAGCTACAAAAAAGCTACAGTGGTGCAAAATTTCAGCCTGATCGGTCAAACGAGTCCGAAGATATGTGGTTTAGTTTGTTAAGTTAGAGGACAACGCCAAATGGTTAGGCACCAGTTCACATGTGACCTGCTAATTGTGTAAAGTTTCAGAAAAATCGGTCCAGTGGTCTCAGACGAGTTCAAAAAACGAACGCTGCGGCGGCGGCGGAACCAGGTCAAAAACTTGGTACCCGCAAAACTTTACCTGGCTCATACAATAAAATATATAATATATACAGAGATCGTATAACGCCTTTCAACCTGTCTCAGACAGGCAAACACGTGCACGGAAAGGTATTTTTAATTTTGTACCCAGTAGCTGATAATTAGTTATAAATACGACAAAAAAAACGTACAGGTGGTCTCCCACCGACTCCCTATATATCCTATATTTTGTTATAAAAATGGTCGATATTCTCTTACACTCTCAGTCATTTAGGCGTTTTATGTCCTGTATTTATTTTCCTTTTTTTCACTGCACAATAGTGTTTCTTTTGAAAAAGTTCTTTTTGCGTGCAAATGCGCATGTATCGAATTGCTTGGAAGATAACAGAATCAGGTATTCACTGAGCAGGGTGGGACTAAAAGTTTGATACGATGGATACATTTTCAGCGGAAAGGCAACCCTGTATTAATGCTTTATATATATATATATATATATATATATATATATATATATATATATATCTGTTTGTGTGTATATTGTTAGACATTTAATGTAGATATAAATTTATGTAGATCATGTATATAGGTCTGGCTGAATAAACGTCCTGTATATAGCATACCATTGCCCCTAATTGTTGAAAACTCTGTCCCATCCAGTGATTTTTTCAACAGGCTTCTGTGGTCTGTGTGAAAGAGCGCAGGATTCACAGCAAACATCCCCCCCCCCAACCCTTGAGCCAGGTTATGGCAAGTTAAGTCTCATCACAGCGGCTTCGTGGACATCTATGGTGCCCATGCGTGTGCTCCAGGATTATTTCAGGCCTTTCCAGTGGCCTTATTACTGCCTTTTCTCTAAGATCGTGAGTTGACATGAACTTCCCCTTCGTCTATTAGAGGTTTAGAATAACATCAAACCTCATCCCCTTTTAAGCAAAACAGCGCCGCCCCGCCCCTCTTAAAAGCCAGATTATTTCCTAGTGTGTCTTGTTGAAATTTATGACATTTTTAAAAGAAAACAAATAAAAGATTCTTGCATTCATTGTTTTATTGCCATTGACTGGTGTGAATTGTACCACAAACGCTCTAGAGAACGATTATAAATCTAGAATTTTCTACTCAAATGCAATCTCACGCGCTCCATGCAGCCTTGAAATAAGCTTCGTCCACATGAAGAATAAACACAACAAATTCGGTCGTACACATGCGGTCTCCATATAGTATAAATTCTCCTGGACATTTGTACTGACGAAGCCATTGAGGATTGAGCGTGAATTACAGTTTATATATCAAGGATCAATAAATAATAATAAATCAATAAAAAATAAGTATAAACGACTGCTTTTTGTATCTGGTACATAATGCTCATTTTTCAATTCATATTTCCAAAATTTTTATGCATATTTATTTGATATTCCCATATATGGGATAATGAATATTCAAAATCACATGCATGGACTCGTTCATACTTTTTACAGTTTAAAATTCCTCTCCTTGGATTCTTGAAGTATTTATTTATGCATCTATACATACACGAAAAATTCAATTTCGAGATTTGCACCTGTGAACACAATGGATATTCAAAACCTCCACAATTAGATACAACAAATTATATCTTCAAATGTGGATACATAAATATTTATAATGTCCTTATATGGGAACATGGTTATTCAGGATTTCCTAATATGTCGGCTGCATGTTAACAACATATCTATGGAATGAACTCAATTATGACTGTCTAATATATCACACGTGGTAAAAATAATTTGTAATTGTAAATACAATAATCTGTGGACCACCAGGATCAACGGAGGACTACAGCGGGGTATTTATAATCAGTTACCTCACAACAAACCTCTATCTACATGCATCGTCTGCATTCATTCATAGTTCATCATAGGAAATTACAAAATGCAAATCAACTCTGTTCAAATTCTTGAATTCCTTGAAATACAATAATGTATCAGGTGAGTGAAAAAAATACTCAAATTTATTAAATGAAACATGAGAGTGGTAAACTGGTAATTCTGAAACCTAGTTGAATAATGACTGTGGTAAGGCTGGGTAAAGATATCAGAATAATGGTGAATATGGCGAGTATTGAAGAACACTCGACTTCGTCTGTGAAATACCCGAAGCCATCTGTGAAATACCAGACTCCATCTGTGAAATACCAAACTCCATCTGTGAAATACCTGACTCCATCTGTGAAATACCTGACTCCATCTGTAAAATATAGACAATATGGAATGATAAGGGGTCTGAATACATTAAAAAACGTACCATGATAGGAATTACATGACTGCCAACTAGTCATTAAACAAACATCCACACATACAATCCGGTGATTGGAAAGCCAAGGCTATAACGGGACAGCAGATTATAATGATAACATTGACAATGTCGACAACATACAGAATCAAGGCCCCTGTCCGTCAAGCAGCCGAAATGTCAGGTACTCACGACAAAGTCTAATCCAATAATGGATAATATTAATAAATGATCCTTCCTTAAAAAATCTACTTTAACTACTCACAGCATATCTTCCCCTGTCTTGGTTACACATTCATATTTATTAATATACAGAACATTTATTTATAGACAACATTTAACTTAGCTCTTTATAGAGCAACATCTACTTCTGCCCGGACGTTAAACATTCAAATGATTAGGTCTTAAAGTTCTACAATCATTCTATTTATATAGACTAAGAGAATTTTATGGTTCCACAAATGACAATCGTACCTGACAACTTTTTTGTGATGTGTTGTTGTCTGTGGGTTATTTATTATAAATAATTACAATATATATTATAATTATACTTGAATATAATAATGCCAGCATACACACACATACAATTTATATGGCAATTTGTAAACCCTAGAAAAAACTGGTAGCACTGACTTCTGACCCGATGATTTGAAATATTAAATAATATACATTACATTATCAGCCACACTTTACATTATCAATACCAATTAGTTTGTACAGTTTATATAACTACGCATTGCAATCGTGTTCTATTCCTGGGGAAAACACTTTACATTATCAATACAAATTAGTATGTAGAGTTTATATAACTACGCATTACAACTATGTTCTATTCTTGGTGATAACGCTATCATAAACCACCTCGGGAAGAAATAGTGGTTTTTGTCAACCAATTGATGATGTTGCATCGATAAATTATAATATTATTTAAAGAGGTACTTCCGTAGTCAATAAATTAATCACAATCTAAATAAACACATATTAATCTAATGAGATGTTGTAACCACGACTACATCTTCATCTGCATAAACACCTTGTTTTGTCCATGTTATTTCCACCGATACAACTATATATACACTATATGTTCATATATTTCATTTGACAAGGCATCATTTAAAAAAAAAAGCAGAATTTGAAATGGTCTGGCTCAAAGGAATTTTTGTGTCATATGATCGAGTTGATATGTATGAAAGTGGACCATATGACTGTCAACGCAACTGAAGGTTGGACTGGTTTTAACTTTAATCTCGGGAATAAGGATATATATATATATATATTTATATATATATATATATATATATATATATATAATCAGCCTGTTAATTTTTTTAACTATATAGAACAAACTGGTAGATGGCGAGAACGATATAATAAAAAACTCACGGAGAAATAGTGGTTTTAGTCGAGCAATTGAGGATGTGACATCGGTTAATTATAGTATTATTTAAAGTGATATTTCCCGAGTCAATAGATTAATCACAATCTAAATGAACACATTCATCTAGTGTCGTGTTGTAATCACGATGACATCTATATCTCCAGAAACATTGTCCTGGAATGTTATAAATATCCGATACATACAATGCGTACACTATATGACAATTTGACAAGGTATTATTCCGTAACTCAGAATTTGAAATGGTCTGGCTCAAAGGATTTTTAATGTGTCAGGTGTTTGGGTTGGTCTGTATGAAAGTGAACCATATGACTGTCAACACAACTGATGGTTGGACTGGTTTTAACTTCAATCTCGGGAATACTAAGAGAGGCATTGAAGTTATGCTCCATAATTTTACATATGACATTACGGACAATGATGAGTGTAACAAACGTTCTGCTTCACTGATATTAGCTATGACGAAAAGTGATTTCATAAATAAAAACGTTACATGCAACTTCATTGAAGAACATGTAAAGTCAGATGGAAGAATGTACGGAAATACGCTATTCTTTTATTTCCCTCTTGTGTGCAATCTACTAAAAAAAGGGACATTATGTGCTTGCACGGTTGGTCTTGTTCTTCCAATGCACAGTATAGCATTTGACTTCCATATTGGTTTTGAGAACTGTAAATTTCGCAGACCTTATAATTTCACGTACACGTTGGAACATAGATTTCTGGATTACACTTGCAAACGACTTGAAAAAGGAACTCCTTGTTCTGGGATTATACGTTTTGGACTCAAAGATGACGAAACAAACGATGGTAAATTTCATTTTTTCAATGATAAGGCATTGCGATTAATAGTTGATGATACAAGAACTATTCCACCACCATATTGCTACCAACATGGGAAAGAGGCAGTCTGTAGGATAAAATTACCAAACTGTCCTAAAAGGAAAGACAGAAAAGAATTTATATGCCGTGAAGTTTGTGAAGATTTAATTGCTGGTTGTGCACAGAGTCTTGCAAAAGTACAGGTACCTAACATAGCTCAATTTTGTCTATTTTACGAGACATACGAAACTGGCCGTTGCTGGTATAAGCCTGTCGAATGTGGACCAATACCGGAAGTTAAATATGCTGATAGCAATCTCCGGTACCAGGGTCGCTTACCTTTGGTGTTATACTCTTGCTGGAAGAACTACAAACTTGTTGGCAATAACAACGTGCCATGTCACTACAGTGGTGAATGGTCTTCAGATCTGCCTAAATGTGTACCATTTCCATTATACGGAATAGTGGTATCAGCCGCGGGCGGGCTGCTCCTCTTAATTGCAGTTGCGAGTCTTTCATCCTGGTATTACCGGAAGGAATTGCTCGCTATTCTGTATACACGGTTGGGACTATTGATTGGGGGAAGACGCAGAGAACCTCAGAAAGAATATGCTGCCTATGTAATATCTACTGGTTCAGAGGGTGACAGATTTGTTGAAGAAGAGCTGATCCCTTTCTTGGAAGGTGAGTTACGGTTCACACTTTATACTACTGTTAGAGATGCTAATCTCGGGATGTCTGTTCGTGAGAACTGCGACCAAATGATGAAGCAGTCTTCCAGGGTCATATTCGTCGTCACCGAAGAATTCCTGACTGACGGAACTTTTCCAAACATCTTCGAAGAGGCAGAAGACCATGAACGTCAGATCAAAGGATTCCGTATCGTGATTTTGCTGGATAAAGACCTCAGGTATAGCATCATAGAGAACAAAGCGTTAGCAGCCTACGTCAAGACGGGGTGTTACCTATTTCCTTCTCGACTCTTTTTCTGGGATCGACTCGTCTTTTGTCTTCCACTTCCAGGTAACGTCAGTCAAGCAGAAACCAACTTGGCTTACCATAATGACGAGGAGCCGCTGGTAAACGGTTAGTCAAGCAAACGTTACACAGGTATTTGACAAAGGAAATAGCATTGCTGTTGCTTCTTTAATTTGTAATGAGACGATATGAATTTACTTGTTTTGGATTTACATGGGAGAACTTTCGTCATTTTCATATGAGGATGTAATAACATGAATATAAAATTCCTAAATTTATTATTATGCCTTGATATATTACCATGAAGCTCATGGCGGAGAATAAGAAATAATACTATCACAGTGGTGTCTACTAATATTTTGCAATATTTTCATTAAATGGAAAGTTGGTTCAAAAAAGTAAGCTGCACTAAAAAAACTGGGTGCTGGTCTGATTAACTGGGAGAAAACCAAAACCATGCAGTACACAATATCTTTAAAGTGGATAAGATTTTTTACTCTGAAAATCCTGTATTTTACATCTGAATTCCAGTTATCAAGATAAAAGATCAATATACACTTGCTTCAAGAAATATATTTAAAAGTTGTTGAAATGTGCACCAGGCTAACATATTCTGTACTAAATCTGTTAATAAGAGAACCCACAGATATCCTGTGCATGAAATTAATCCTAGTGCACGATATAGGTGACCCGAACAAATATTTTATTCAGATACTACTTGCTTTGTTTGAAAATATGAACAAACATTTTTGTAATTAAGACCAGGTGCAAATGTCGATATAAATTTCTAAGGCAGGGCAAATGCAAGAGTCATTTGCTCTTAAATATTTGCTGTGTTGTATACTTAGTCTATGCAATGGACAAGATGTCCTTTGTCGTGCTTCAGTTTTGGTATTTGTATATATATATATATATATATATATATATATATATATATATTGGTATATATGTGTGTATAAATTTGTATATTTATGTATATATCAATGCATGTATGTGTACATGTATATATATATATATATTAATGTTAAGCGCATGTATGTGTGTTTGTAGATGTATGTACAGGTATATATGTTATGTATATGTGTGTGTGTATATGTTTGTATATATATATATATATATGTAGATCTATATTTTTTATTTGTTATGTGTATGCATATTATGTGTATATTGACTCATACATGTATGTATATGGACCGCGAGTCTGCAATAAACATTATCCAACTTTAATCAGATATGCGGAGTCTAAGGTAGGCGCTGGGCTGAAGCAGTGGATTGCTTGAGCAGTACGATTCTATCTAGTATTACATTCAAACAGATGCCATTCAGACACTAGAATAAACCACAGAGCGACAGCGTGTCTATGTAAGACGGGGTGTTACCATTACATATTCGATAGTTATGTTTCTTCCGGCGTTGACCAGTTTGTTTGTCTGTTTGTAATCAGCATTACTCAAACAGTTATCAACGGATTTTGATAAAATTTTCAGGATAGCTCTTCAATGATGGAAGGAACAGTTTAATAGATTTTTTAATTAAATCACCATCGTGATCCACGAATTTTTTAAAATAAAAATTGACCATTTCTGACAATGACATATACGCTTTCTAGGGGCAAATTTCATCGTTATTTATCTATAATCGATCTTGGCTCTTCAATTATTGCATTTACTGTCATTTAATCTTTTTTTCTTGTGCTCATCTTTAGGGACAGAAAAACAAACATTCAGATATTTCACACGAAAGGTCAGCTAAAAATAAAAATTTACCTAGCCTTTAACACCGGCTATTTTACAGCCCCAAATATGCCTCATTCAATATAATACCGCTCATGTTTTTCTATTACTATTTATGATGATCATTATATATCTGCATTAGGTCAGTCAACAGAACCGGGACTGCAAGTTTGTTCAGCAAAAAAGATACAATATAATGATGCTCTTCACTGATACAAATTTGAAACGCAAATAATCGTGGACAGTTTACTATATTTCTATAAAAATACATTTTATATCTTGCAGTCCTTCATGGTGTTTTTCTCTTTAATGAATGTCAAATTTAAAAGTGAAATGCTGGCATTCAGATCTGGATTTTATCCATATAAATTTAACCCGCTGAGAGTATTTTTCCACAACCGGTCTATGTTCATGCATGATATGCTGTCTGGTGAAGATCCACAAAGAACACCCTGATTGGTCAGAATGAATAGTCATACCATCCAAACGGACCCCCTGATTGGTCAGAATGCAGTCACGCAATCCAAACGGACCCCCTGATTGGTCAGAAAATTTAGTCATGCCGAGGTACCTATTTTACAGCATGGTAAGGTAAAATGCAACGTGTCAGTACTTAATGGTCCCGATCTTCAGTTTCAACTTACAAAGAGGGTTTCAGGATTTGAATTAGAAACATTATTCCATTAATAAAAAATGATACACTATAATCATTATAATCAGATGAGAAATGTATCTTTGTTATATAGGTCCATTAAGAAAATTGGTAAAGGTCAAAAAAGAAAAGTTAATATCGATATTCTAATAAGCCGGTCATATAATTAAATTGGAACATAAGACAGTTTGAAAAATCAGTACGGAGAACCGTGTTCTTAACTATTTAGTTTATGTTTGCTGTGCATTATTGATAGGAATTGTTAATTATGGTAATCTACACAAATGGTTTCCTTGATACAAATAATATACCCAGTGTATGCAATTAAAGATTAATTTTTAGATAAGCGGAAATTACTAATAAATAAATTAGATTTACACGGATTGAATCAAATCATGGGTATGTTATAAAAAAATATTTAAGTCTTACACAGGTTCTAACATTCATATATGTAAGAGGGTTATCTTAGTAATTAGAGAAAGGGGTGCAATTTGCCCGGTTTTTTTTTTTTTTTTTTTTTTCTTTTTTTTTCGCTTACCACGCAAACCTTCACGATAATACATTGCATAAAAAAAGCTCTTCCGTATGAAGAGGAGGCATATGGGGGCTTTGTATACTTAATAAAACTGAAACCTGCGTCAAAATGTTTTATGGGTGGGCCCCCTTCGGTCTCCAAATGTTGTGCTTAACCATCGATTACAATTATTTTCCTTCTTTTTGCTTCCTTCTTGACCTAATTTTCAAGGTCTAACACGCCATGGCCGATACCCCTTGTCGCTCAGTTGTGGTTGTTTTGTGGAGGACGTTAAATATCGTTGATTTCTGAACTGTTATTTTCACATATTTTAAGATCAAAAAAGTTTTGTAGGAACAAATGCAACTGTAGCTAATATTATTAGAACAAGGGACCCATGGGTCACGGCGCTCAGCTGATCCTGATTGGACTATAAATGTATCACCACTGTGATACTATATTGAGTAGATAAAGCTTAGAATATCATAGTCATGTTGGGTTTTATAAAGGAATATAATGTAACATGTGAGTAAATGATATATGAAATAACCTGACTGATGGATTAATATGGAGTAAAATATAGTGGATTATTTTTTATTTATTTGGGAAGGGTCGAAAAAAGCAATTTATTTGAGCAAATATGAATGCAACGACAGTATGCTAAGCAGTGGTATAATGATGATAAGGCTATTTGTTGAAGGATCTATAGTGTATGGAAAACTGCAAGAGTTCAATTTGACAGATAAAAGGTTATGATTAACTATACTGATGAGGGGATTTATGAATTTGTGACTGTATGACATAATATCTTGTGTTATGATCAGAGTTACAATGCCTCTGTCTCTCTGTAGATATTTTCTTTAATTATTAAATTTTATGCTATAGCCATAGAACTATTGTTCACAGTGCCAAGGAGCAAAGCCTCAGTGGGGTGAAGAAGGGGATGGTGAGAGTTACAACACCCTTGCATATGCATACAGGATATGAAATTTAATTCAACAGTGCTTATAAAAAAAAGTTTATTCATGAACATTAAATATTTAAAACAGAAAGAAAGATGGAGAAACAAAGCAAATAATTTTTTTCCCCATTCTACTGAGCCAAGAAAAAATTAACAATATTTGCATTTATTCCTTTTTTTTCATTACATAATTTTAATCCAAGTTTCCGAATGTTACTATAAATTTACAGTATAACATACATGTGATTGTGAATATTTCAGTTGATTCACATTTATAAATTGCATCAACATTTATAGCTAATGTATCTAGTTTATAGTACCTGTCAACAGAATGGGATGGAGGGAGCAAGGGAGGCAATTAGGGAGAGAGAGAGAGAGAGAGAGAGAGAGAGAGAGAGAGAGAGAAAGAGAGAAAGAAAGATGGAGAAAGATAGAGAAAAAGCAGAGGAGAGAAAGAGAGAGAAAGAGAGACCTAGACTGCCAGAGAGAGAGAGAGAAAGAGAGGCTCTCTGGTAATTACTGCCTGACCCAGCCTGACCCAGACACTCACAGTGGCAGTAGGTCAGACCTGAAGGTGTTATGTAACTGCCCAGTACACTGCATTTATACTGATCTGATGCAAACAATGAAGACATGGTACCTAGAAACTTGAATAAAATCTACAGTTTTTGATCAATTGGTTTCAAATTTCAGATTTTAATAGATGAAATGTTAATGTGTACATGCTGTGAAAATTATATCCACAGCACTAACAGGAAAAATTTGAATATTTATATTTTTTAAATGGTATCAGGAAAAAAGAAAAGTATTCTCAGCTATAAAACTAATACATGTGTTACAATTAATCTAAGGATCAAAACACCCAATATATCATACCAGGAGCAAACTGGAGTTGGGAATGTTTAATTTTATGAACTGAAATAAAGGACCAGCAATATAAATTTTGATTATTTAGCCAGTCTCATGTAACAACTGATACAACCATGAGTTATAAGTCAAACAAATTAAATCTTTAATGAACACTTGTCTGAGTAATATTTTAAATTTTTGACATATTTATTTATTATTTTAATTTTGTAATAAATATAAACGAACAAGTTAAAGACCTGGAAAAGACCTGGAAATTTAGATTAATTTAATATAATCAACTGCATCCTTGTCTATCATTATCTTGCTTCATATAATCCCTAATAGTAAACAACAATTTATTTTAATTATTTATTTTTCATTTTTATGGTTGAAATGAAAAATACCCAATGGTGACTGCATGGTGTTATTTGAAATACAATTTTGGCCATCCATGGAAGATCCATAAATGATCAGTAATTGCAAGGTAATCCCCTGTAACTCATTAACTATAAATTCCTTTTCCATTTATTTTTTTAAGTTCTTATCATAAACCAAATATTGAAAAAAAAAAGGTTTATTGTTATGTTTATGGCCTAAACAAATACTAGTGGAGGGGGTTGGACAGTTAGATCCAGTTGAAGCCACCCAACAGCTGGCTGGCTGCAGAGTGCCTCGCTTCAAGCATGCATAATTGGCCTGAAAGGTCAATGTGGGGACATAAAAGAGGGGCTTCAGTACAGCCAAGGTGTGATATGGTCTCATAAAAACTTTCATAAAAGCTAGTTTTTGACCAATTCCTTTTATAACTTCAGAATTTAAAAGCTTAAATCCTTACCAGTGCAAGATATGAAAATTAAATCAACAGTGCTTACAGGGAAAAAACATGCCATGGCCAAAGTTGGGCAAAATTTAAGGTACTGATTTTATATTTATGCTAATAACTTATAAAATTTGAAAAATTCAGTACTAATTTTGGGAATACAATTGAATCTTGATTAAATAATGTTATATCCCTGACAAAAAATCTCTACCTTCAGCAAATTTTCATGTTAAGAGAGTAAATATATTTCTTGATTTTTTACAAAGTGCATTATGGTTGGGCCTAGAACTTAAAACAATTACACGATACTGACATCATTTCTGGCATATGCATAGCGAATGTATAGAAAAATATGTATATTATATATTATCAAAGTCAGATCAGTGGTTTTGATATTAGGCAATCTTAAAGTGTAACAATGGGGTTTTAATGGAAAAATGAAGTTTTTTCTTAATATCTCGAAGGAATGCAGCCCTAGTGACCAAACTTTTAGTATGGTAGAGGATTTGGGGGACATCTAACTGTATGCAAAATTTTAGGAACTTAGAGCTGAAGCTGGGGAGCTGAGCTCAAGTAAACTGCATAACACTAGCTTGGTGTAAACAATATATGACATGGTGCTTTAAAACTTGAATAAAATCTACAGTTTTTGATCAACTGGTTTCAAATTTTTTGTTTTAACAGTTGAAATGGTAACAAAAACATGCTTTGAAAATTAAATCCACAGCAGTTACAGGAAAAAAAACGTGCCATGGTCAAACTTGGGCAAAATTTAAGGTACCAATTTTATATTTTTGCCAATATTTAAAAAAATTTAACAGATTTTGATCTAATTTTTGGTAAACAATTCATTTTTGATTATTTAAAGTAGTATTACTGAAAAAAAATTCCTACCTTTAACACTTTTGATATTAAGTGACAAAATATCTTTCCTCATTTTTTTACAAAGTCCATTATATTTGGGCCCATAACTTTTTTAAATTAAATAATACTGACTTAATTTCTGGCATGTACATAGGAACCATATAGAGGAATATTTATGGTAAAAATGAAGAGTGGTTTGATATTAGGCAGTCCTGAAGTGTGAAAATAGATTTCTAATAAAAAATTGAGGTTTTTCCTTAATATCTCGAAGGAACAAAGTCATATTGACCCAATTTTTGGCATGGTAGGAGATTTTGGGGACATCTAACTGTATGCCGAATTTCAGATCCGTAGGTCGAACGGTGTCGAAACGTGACAGTCTTACGGACGGACATCCAGACGGACAGACGGACGGACGGACAGACAGACGGACGGACGACGGACCACGACTATAGCTCAGATGACTTATAGTCAGCTGAGCTAAAAATGATTGGCCTGTCTTCATTAACATATAAAATTCCTCTATCACAATCTTTGATTTCATTAACTAGATCGTTGGTAGAGGCATGACGCAATATTAAACTATTTGGTTTTACGGTAAAGTATGCTTAAGATGTCGTAATTTTGATATTGAACATTTTATGTAATCAGTTCAATACACAAGGAATTCAGTATTTAATGAGCTTAATTTTTTTTCTTCAAATGCTGTTCAAGTTGTTCAAGATTTAAAGATTAGGTCAGATCCAGGAAAAGCTGATTATCTTAGGCAATTTTAAGCGTATTTTTTTAATTGGATGCTACATTAAGAATAAGTCCATTCCGATATCCATGTCAGTGAATACTTGACATTGTTATATGATAACATCATAGTACCTGAAATTAAACCTGGTGATATATATAGTTCAAGATCTTAGAGCAGATATGAGTGGATTGTTGATCTATTATATTAAAGAAATCGAAATCATGGATCTTTGTGACCATGTACATACGTCATGCTTGTCTTTTTTCCACAAACGAAAATAAATAAAACTAGAAAACGGGTAGTCGACAAGCAACTCCGTGAATCCGCCAGAATCAGAGTAGGACGGGTGAAGTGATGCATGGATTGAGTGGCAAGGGGAAATAGAGTGAGATGTGACGCTTATAAGCATGGATGTCTGCCACGTAAACATGATTGTATACGTGGCGCCCTGTTATTTGAAAGTTAAACTATCGAAGATGTTTACATTTGCACAATTTCAGGTGAATTCGTCCAACCACTGCAGAGATATGAGTGATTGTAACACAAGGCAGTTGAACAGATGGACGCTGTGCAAAAATAGTTGCAGGTGGTGCCACCAGTTTTATGTATGATAAAGAGCCATATGAGATCTATACACGTGCAAAAGTTCATAAAGATACGTCACACCAGTCAGGAGATATTGGGATGGATGTCTGCAGCGTGAACGTTCATGTAGATGGTGCCAATTGTCATAAAATCAAGAAATTTGTCTAGGATGTACACGCATGCAAAATTTCAGGTGAACAAGTCCAACCACTGCAAAGACATGAGATTTTCACCCACAGCAGACGAACAGATGGACGCTGTGCAAAAATGGTTGCAGGTGGCGCCACCAGTTTATTTTATGATATAAAGCTACTGGAATACTAAATGGTGCAAAATTTCAGCCTGATCGGTCAAACGAGTCCGAAGATATGTGGTTTAATGTGTAAACACAGACGCACAGACTGATGCACTGCAGAGGAAAAGTTGAGGACAACGCCAAATGGTTAAGCACCAGTTCTTATGTGACCTGTTTATTGTGTCGTTTCGGAAAAATCGGTCCAGTGATCTCAGAGGAGTTCTCCGAAAAACGAACGCCGCGGCGGCGGCGGCGGAACCACGTAAAAAAATTGGTACCCGCAAAACTTTGTTTTGGCGGCTACAATAAAATAAATAATATATACATGGATTGTATTACGCCTTTCAACACGTGCAAGGAAAGGCATTTTTAATTATGTACCAAGTAGCTGATAAATAGTAATAGATATAAAAAAACGTACACGTGGTCTCCCATGGACTTCCTATATATCCTATATTTTGTTATAAAAAATGGTCAATATTTTCTTACTCTTTCCGTCATTAAGGCGTTTATCTCCTGTATATTTTACCTATGTTTACCTGACATAAGTGTTACTATTGAAAACATTGTTCCTTTTGCGTGCAATACGCATGTATCGAATTGCTTGTAAGATAACAGAATCAGGTTTAAATCAGGTTTACACTAAGCGAAGTGGGATTGAAGGTTTGATACGATGGATGCATTTTTAGCGGAAAGGCAACCCTGTATTAATGCCTTATATATATAGGTGTGTGTGTGAGCGCGCGTACTGTTAGGGATTTAATGTAGATATAAATTTATGTATATCATGTATATAGGTCTGGCTCAATAAACTTCCTGTATATAGAATACCATTGTCCCTAATTGTTGAGAACTCTGTCCCATCCAGTGATTTTTCCAATCGGCTTCTGTGGTCTGGGGAAAGTGCGCAGGACTCACAGCAACCCCCCCCCCCCCCCCCCCCCCCCAAACACTTTCAGCCGGGTTAACGTTGTCTAATCAGAGCGGCTTTGTTAAAATCCTTGATGCCCATGCGCGTGTGCCAGAACATTTTCAGGCCTTTCCAGAGGCCTTATTACTGCCTTTTCTTTAAAATTGTGAGTTAACATGAACTTCGCCTGTGTCTATTAAAAAGTTTCGAATTACATCAAACCTCATCCCCTTTTAAGCAAAACAGCCCGCCCCACCCCCTCTTAAAAGCCAGATAATTCCCTAGCGTGTCTTGTTAAAGTTTATGACATTTTTAAAAGATAACAAATTAAGGATTCTTGCATTCATTGTTTTATTGCCATTGACTGGTGTGAATTGTTCCACAAACGCTATAGAGAACGATTATAAATCTAGAATTTCTACTCAAATGCAATCTCACGCGCTCCATGCAGCCTTGAAATAAGCTTCGTTCACATGAAGAATAAACACAAAAAATTCGGTCGTACACATGCGGTCTCCATATAGTATAAAATCTCCTGGACATTTGTACTGACGAAGCCACTGAGGATTAAGCGTGAATTACAGTTTATATATCAAGGATCAATAAATAATAATAAATCAATAAAATATAAGTATAAACGACTGGTTTTGTTTTATCTGGTACATAATGCTCATTTTTCGATTCATATTTCCAAAATTTTTATGCATATTTATTTGATATTCCCATATATGGGGTAATGAATATTCAAAATCACATGCATGGACTCGTTCATATTTTTTTACAGTTTTAAAATTCCTTTCCTTGGATTCTTGAAGTAATTTTTATGCATCTATACATACACGAAAAATTCAATTTCGAGATTTGCACCTGTGAATACAATGGATATCCAAAACCTCCACAATTAGATACATAAAATTTATATCTTCAAATGTGGATGCATGAATATTTATTATGTCCTTATATGGGAACATGGATATTCAGGATTTCCTAATATGTCGGCTGCATGTTAACAACATCTCTATGGAATGAACTCAATTATGACTGTCTAATATATCACACGTGGTAAAAATAATTTGTAATTGTAAATACAATAATCTGTGGACCACCAGGATCAACGGAGGACTACAGCGGGGTATTTATAATCAGTTACCTCACACACAAACCTCTATCTACATGCATCATTAGCATTCATTCATAATTCATCATAGGAAATTACAAAATGCAAATCAACTCTTTTCAAGTTCTTGTCCTAATACTAGCTCATCACATTTAGTGCATCGTGCAGCGCAATTTAATATTTTTTCTTAAGTAAAAAACGAAAATCTGTTTAGAGCAGATTTGTCAACCAATCAGGTTCGCTCTAAGCCACCCTAATGACCCTTGACCTGAAGATAATTCGATGCAAGCCAATGACAAATGTGCCTTAGGAAACTATAGGAGATGGCATGCTAAGATCCAAACGTAGCCGAGGAAAATGTAAATTTATGTAAACTGTAGCCACATTTTGAGTTTAACTGAATTCTTCATACATAAATTACCATACATATCATGTAATAACAATTATAATACAAATCTTGTAATGACGGGAGTTTTCCCCCTCTAACTGAGTAGAACTTGTAATATCCAAAATCTCACTTAAAATAATTATGTGAGGAAACAAGTATTTTGTCTTTTTTTTTAACAATGCCTTAAGACCCTACAAGTGCATTGTCACTATAAATATTCCAGATGAACTTGCTCGATGTTTCATTACAATTATATTTCACGTGGGAAATCACCATACCTGTTTGGTGAATTTCAGACTGCATACAATCATGTTTCCAAGAGTTTTGTGAATGACAGTAAACTTTTACGAGCTGCAGGAAGTGACGGCGGTAACACTTTTGTTAGTTCATTCACGTATCACTCATAACCTAAGACTGGAAGTCTTAACACAGTGATATCATTGCAATAGGATGGATGACCATTACAGTAAGGTTTTCCATGTGACAGGGGTCATGACTCTAATGAGGCCCTATCCGTCCAATATAAATGCCTACTGAGCTGTGTATTCACGGCTGATCTGGTTCAAAGCATGTTCTTTTACAAAAATTATCATAAATACATAAATTAATAGGCAGTTACTAACTTATAACAAACTAGGTGGTAGAATTTATATGTGGACATATACTGTTAAACTTGCAATGGACATATACTGTTAAACTTGCAAAAAAACATCTGAAGCATGCATCCCTTACAAATAATTATTTCCTATTATCCTGAATATATATTGCATTCCACATCACCCTCCTTAGGGTGATTCATTTACAATAATCCTCAAAATAATTTTCATAAATATTTCATGGACAGCCCCAATGTTCACAGAAACATTTTATATGAATTAATATGTACAAATCAAGAAATTACAGGGGGGGAAAATGGTTAATCATGCAAATGGGACAAAAATAGAAGTTTGCATTTTGGCACAGAAATCGTAGTGATTATACAAGTACTAATATTTACAAAACAAAGAAATCATTATCTACATGTCCATCAATTTCATGTTTAATGTGTAATTTGTGGTTTTGTTGCTGTTTAATGTGTAAATTCTCTAGCATATATCTGACTTTACATCTCCTCCATTATTCTATATTTGGACGTAAAAATAATCCCATGAAGTATAAAATTAACCATGCCTTTTCCATATCTCCCATATGTCACCTTATTAGGATATTTTAATACAATGTCTTCCATTTCCACGTTTATTTAAATTTCTGAGTTCCTTTTGAGTCATGAATATTCATTTTCCTTCCAATCGCTTCATTAATATTCAAAATTATCTTATTATTCAAAATCCATGAATTAGGTCTATTATTTTATAATCTCCAGAGATGGAAACATGAACACTTATTATTTCCTTATGAGGACACATGAATATTCATAATTGTATTCCCATACTGAAATTCACAGATGATATGTTTAAATTTCCTTTCACGGTGGCTCAAAGTTCACACCTCATTCATGACCAGCAAAACTGTAAGATTATGTAAGGGAAACAGAATAAAACACTGAAGTATGCATTAACATTAACAAGATTTTTAGAAAACAAGAACTGCCCAGCCTTGCATTTGATTATCTGTTAGGGATCAGACAGACACCAGATCAACCAGATATATACAAGGAGATCTGGAGTGACATATAAAGAACAACTGAGAAAATTTTGGAAATGTGTTTGTACGTAACGCTAATTGATTTAGTTTTAATTAGTTGAGCTGTCCATCATGTACAACTCGAACTTTTGATTGACAGACAGAACGTGCAAGTATACAATTTTGAAAAGTTGTACATGTCTAAGGAAGCAATGTGCACCAAGTCATTCCCTAAAAAAATTTCACAATTATCAGTGCCCATATTACTGCTGTTTCCAAGTGTCATTAAATTAACATTAAATTTAAATTTAAATATTAATGATAAACATTCTTGTGAATACTACTATATTCACATGGCAGTGTTATTCATTGTGGTTAAATAAATAGAAAATAAATCATTTTAACTTCATATATTCACCGTTTCTTGTTTTCTTTAGTATATGAACTAGTGTTTTTTTTTAAATGATATTATCAGCACCACATTTTCTATTGGCTGTCCATTAATATGAATATTTATGAGCCTATGTCACTCGGGTTTATGTATGTAGCCTGATTAATAGCAGTGCCCTTGGTCAATCTGAAATTCCTCTTCATTTAATTATCCTTCAAACATGTATATTCATGAGCTTAATGATAAATATTCATGAGCTTTAATCAAGGGTCAAAGGGGCGTGGCTATGCAGACTAGTATGTGCTAGTTTACAAACACATTGGCATTACCTATCATTCACAACATTCCCGCCAGCTAACATTCATTTGTGACATCATTATCTGACAGCCTCCTCTGGCGTGGAACTATCTGACTCTGTTTTGAGAATATTCTCATTTGTGGGACTGACATCACCATTTACAAGAGTGTCTTTTGGGCTAGCTTTGTTACTGTCATCTCCTTTAGCTTCCTGCTTGGAGTCACCGTTTTCAATGGCTTGGGCCTGAGTATCAGTTCCTGCCTGTTGACGACGCAGCATCTCCTCACGGAATTTTTCTATGTCTTCTTGACTGTAAGAGAAACCAAACAATCATATATTCAAGATCAGCAAAGAACAAGTGTACCTGTAATACTAGCCTACTATTAAAAAAACAGTGGAGGATGAAAAGAGGTCATATTGTCCTAATATTGCCTCATTTTATCTAGTTTTGTCTCATCTTGTCTAGTTTTGTTTCACCTTGTCAAGTCTCGTATAGTTTTGCCTCATCTTGTCCAGTTTTGTCTCACCTCGTCTAGTCATGTCTAGTTTTGCCTCATCTTGTCTAGTCTTATCTCATCTTGTCTAGTCTCATCTAGTTTAACCTCATCTTGTCTAGTCTTGTCTCACCTTGTCTAGTCCCATCTAATTTTGTCTCATCTTGTCTAGTTTTGCCTCATCTTGTCTAGTCTTGTCTCACCTTGTCCAGTCCCTTATTTTGTCTCATCTTGTCCAGTTTTGCCTTGTCTAGTTTTGCTCAGTCTGTCTAGTCATGTCTTTGAGGACTTATCTAGTTTTGTCATGAATTGCTGGTCTTAACTTAAAAGACCTGCACTGTCAGGTGTGTTCTTGTCCCTTCAGATCTTATCCCATTCATTTATTTACAACAAAATTCTCACATTTTTAAGTAAAACAAACTCCTACAGCATCATCTAACAAACATAGAACAAAATAAAACTAGATGTGTCGGAACGACACGAATGCCCCCGCCTTGGGCAAATTAGAAACATTTGGAAAATTTGGAAAATTTTTTAAGTTAAGGAGGTGTCGTATGGTCAAAAAAAGGTCAACAAGGGCAAAATGCAAACTCGATTTATAACGGGTCATTATCAAGCAACACACCAAAAATCATGCCAGGATATGCAGGCATTGTGAAAAAAAGTCCATACATGTGCATTTTCCATAAAAATTTCTGTCTTTCATGAAATTTTCTATGTTTGGGAGCCGTAAAACAATCAAAAGTAGGTCAACTGGGATGAAACGCAAACTCGATCTGTAACTGTCATTATCTGCACACACAAAAAAAATCAGGGTGGTATCTGCAGGCATTGAGGAAAAAAAGTCAGTACATATGCATTTGTTATGAAAATTTATATTTTTCATGAAACTTTCTATGTTCAGGAGCAGTCAAATGGTCAAAAGTACGTCAACTGAGACAAAACAAGAACTAGATCTGTAACTGGTCATTATCTGCCTACACACCAAAAATCAGGCCCTTATCTGCAGGCACTGTGAAAAAAAGTCCATACATGTGCACCTTTTTATGAAATTTTCTATGTTAGAGCACCGTCAAACGGTCAAAAATAGGTCAACTGGGACAAAACGTGAACTTGATCTGTAACTGGTCTATATCTGCCCACACACCAAAAATCAGGCCAATATCTGCAGGCACTGTGAAAAAAAGTCCTTACATGTGTATTTGTCATGAAATTTCATATTTTTCATGAAATTTTCTATGTTCAGGAGCCGTAAAACGGTCAAAAGTAGGTCAACCAGGACAAAACGCGAACTCGATCTGTAACTGGTCTATATCTGCCCACACACCAAAAATCAGGCCAATATCTGCAGGCATTGCGAAAAAAAGTCCGTACATGTGTATCTGTCATGAATATTTCTATTTTTCATGAAAATTTCTAAGTTTAGGAGCCGTAAAACGGTCAAAAGTTGGTCAACCGGGACGAAACGCAAACTCGATCTGTAACTGGTCTATATCTGCCCACACACCAAAAATCAGGCCAATATCTGCAGGCATTGCGAAAAAAAGTCCGTACAACTGTTTGATTTCGGAAAGACGGAAGGACGGACATGGGTAATACTATATGCCCCGGCCACTTTGTGGCGGGGGCATAAAAACACACACACACATATGCTGATTATGTGTGTGTGTTTGTTTCAATTCCCTTCAGCCTTCAAACTTGTATGTACACTTTAGACAGTCATGCTAGATATAACTTATATGCTGTATAAATTGAGGTTCCAGCTTTGCAAGAGGGAGCTGTTGGATGACAAGCTTACCTGATGTGGACGAACACGATTCCATTAATCAGGTTTAGAGTTTCCAGAACATTGCCCATTGATGGCGTCTGAATCTTAAAAAAAGCAAATATGAATTCAGATGAAAATAAGTAAAATAAAAGATCTTGTATCTTCATCACCAGTATACACTTGTCAATAAAACTTTATTCTTACAATCTTAAACCAGATACTTTCTAAATATTAAAAACATGATAATATCATGAATACAATCTGATAATCATTCACAACACTTCGGGCCTTTTGAAATCATTTCGGCAAATTCAAAACAAAAAGACCTCACTCACACCTTGGGGGGGGGGGGGTGTTCTTCCAGAGATAGCCTACAACACTGAACAGAACAGAACATGGAATGCGGAACAGGGGCCTAATTTATTGGATGGAATGTTACGTTCAGTGTTTGTTCGTGTTTTAGGCCAGCCCCAAAAAGACCCCCCAGAAGGTTTGAGTGAGGCCTTTTGTTTTGACACTGCCTAACTGATTTCTAAAGGCCGAAGCGTAGTGAATGTCTGATAATAAGACTGAAAGGGTAGTAGGACATAAGCTTCCAAAACATCTACAAAACAAGAAAGCCAGAGAATGCAGATCCTTGCCTGCTGCCACCTGGAGAACTAATGCTTAACTTTTTAACTTTTCACAACCTAAGAATTCTCAAATCTGGATTTGTGATTATTTAAAAGGAGAACTGAGATGGAATAAAAGGCCTAACTTGTGTAATATTGTAAGTGCAAAAGCACTGTAGTTCTTGAATTTAATTCAGAATAATAACAAACAAGACCTGATTTCAGTACTCTTGCAACCCTTTCTGAGTAGGGGTGATAATTCATATTAATTAGAAATATTTTAGTGTAAATTTATTCAATATAAAAAAACCCTTTCTACCTTTAATCATTTGATGGCAGACAATACTGGTAAATATCTGACCTGTATTGGAGGGATGCTGCTGACTTTCTCCCCCTTATAGATCTCATTCATCGTCTTCTGGAACTTTACTGCTTGTTGCGTCAGGTGTTTCAGGCACTCCGAGCTCTCCTTGGTTCTGTCATGTGTCTCACCAAGCTAATGAATATTCATTAATTAGATAATAATATATTCATATGTTTGATCATACATGTTAATAAAGATGAGTGCTCATGATTCATAAATACTAAAATATACATACATTCTAAAAATAACTATTATCTTATTATTGTTCTAAAATATTGAAATAAGCGTATATTCTCAAAATGGAGGTCATTAAGTGCACAACTTGTTCCAAAGTCCTGGTCCAAAGGGCCCTTTTCAATTTTATTTTAGACAAATATGCCACATGTTTACATAACACCACTGAATATCTGGAATTTAGTTTGAAAAACTGTCTGCCTAAATAAACAGAAATTGACACAGATGCAAGTACAGCAGAATATTTTTATTAACCTAAAAAATACTCATTTCTATACATCTAACCATTGCAACAAAAAATCAAATCAAAATAACCACACTGACTGTCCCTGCAGTAACCTTGAATTTAATACAGAAATCACACCAACCTGCTGTTTGTAGACAGAGTAAGCCTCTTTTTCATTCTGTAAGGCAGCTCTGAAGTCACCCTTACAGGAGTACGCCCTGGCTACCAGGTGGAAGCTCATTGCCACCTTCAGACTCTTAGGACCAAAGAACCTGCAACAATGGGAAAACAAACATATCATTCAGTCTATAATCTATAATGTTATACCTAAGTAACTCCACTTGATTCAGACTTTGTCTCATGGATATAGAATATTTCACAATTTTTCAAGATGTTGCACATATTTTTAAAGCCAGATATTCACTAGTCTAGGAGTAGAAAGTTTGTGATTCTGGCTTATTCTGTGTATATGTTAATAGATCTAGGATATCCCACCAGGAAAGGTTTTTATAATGTCTCTGTGATGCATGTATTAGCTTGTTTATCTTCAAGCTGTTAGTAAACATGTTGACAGACAGAGAAACTATGTAACCAAAGTTGGCTGGTAGCATACGTGTGGGTTGCAGAATGTCATTTGCAAAACTCTGGTTCATTTGACCTGCCACCAGATAACATTGTGGAAAAAAAGTGTTTGCATTATTTTGCCCCCCTCATATTATAAAAAGAAAGCCTAGTACCGTTGGACCAGCAATGTCTGGTCCATATTTATAAAAGTTTCAAGGGATTATCTTTAGTTAATAGACGTCATATAACAGAATAGGCCCCTTTAATCATTAGAATATATGAAATCAATCATTTCAGTAATATAACCCTAAAGTTATTTCACCAGCCTTTAAAAGTATCTTCTCACATTTTGCATATAAATCAAATATAATTTATTTAATCAAATTTTAGGCATAAAATGTTCATCTAATATTACAAATTGAATTACTTTAGATATATTTACTGTAACAAATAATATGAATGGTCGCACATTTTACTGTGGCATCCACACTTACTTTCTGTTCAGCTCAAGGGCATTTTGTAGGAAGCGTAATGAGAGGTCGAACTCGCCGACTGCTTGTAAGATCAGCCCAATATTGCTCTGTAAAACAACAGACATTTCATTCAAGTAGACTAAAGGTAACTTCAATACAAATTACAATCTTATAATATCCATAAAGCATCATTCTCTAATCTACCAATTTCAGATTTTTTAATGATATGGATAACTGAAAAAAATAAAACAATATGAGCTATGTATTTAAATTTTAAGAGTTTTTATTATTTAAATCCCCTTATATCATGCTTTTACACACAAGCTTTTAATATAATTTTTAAGAAAAAATTTTCTGAACAGTAAAATATTTTGTTCTAAAAACACTGTTAACCTGTTAAGCTCTTCACACTTGCTAACAATAACTCAATGTCAAACACCTGCATATGTTAACGCAACAGACTGAAACTGAAGTAATACTTAGTCGTAATAAACTTACATCAAACAGAGCGACCTCTGGATGGCTTTCTCCGTGACACATGAGAGCCAGGTAACGTGCTCGGTAAACCAGTTTCAGAGCGTTAGAAATCTGGTGGTTGGCAAAACAGTACAGGGCTAGGTGTGCCTGGAACACAAAATGAATTGATCATATTGAAGCTATATATACTATTATGGTGGCATATATATACAGGAAGCCTGTGTAATAATATAAATAGATTATTAGCTTCACTTAACTCAAGGTAAGTAGCTGATGTAATACTTTTAACCTCAGCATGGATCAGTTACCAGACAAAAAAAATACTGCTATTTAAGTATTATATAGGTCAAAATGTCAACAATAACCGTTATATTTAAGAGGCTTCATCAATTTTGTTAAAACATACCATTTTATTGAAAATCAGATTGCTTTATCCAAAGGAAAATTAACAAAACAAGAAAATGCACATGTAGTCTGTTTTTGATAATGCCAGTGTAAATGGAAAACTAGATGTTATGAAAGCCTTCACTGCCACCATAAACGTTAGAGCTGGCGTATACTTACATATTCTGTGATTGTATTGGGGTGATCAGTTCCAAGAACTCGCTCGCTCATCAGTACCGCCCTCTGCTGGTAAACCAGTGCCTGACAAGTACATAAAATTATGTCTGTGTCTTTAAGCATTCTTTGCTGTATGGACCCACAAAATATTTCCTTAACTATTGTCACCAGACAATAGGTGACAATATGTACGGTGTTTTGTATCATAGTTTAACGAAGTCTGTTCTCTATTGATATTGACGTGAAGCGTCATCCTAAAGCGTTGACAGGTCTTGATTGTATATATATATTGTGTATTCTTGTATGGAATCCCATCGGCTATCAGCTGATTTATCCGTGTCACGCATCGTGTGTAATTATAACATTGGTATGTGAGTCGCCATGGTGACGCTAACAGTCAAACTAGGTCACATATAACCTTATATGGGACACTTGAGCCATAAGCCAATCAGAGAACCGGATCGCCGTATTGTGACGACGATTGTGACGTCAGAGTTCAGGGAGAGACGCTGGAAGCTGCCTTCAGTTGGGTCTTGAAGCTTGAGGTGGCAGCACGCACGAACGGGAGTAGGAACACTGAAACGCCAGGAACGGCATAGATGCAAGCTTCTACATGAAGCAAGGACCCAGCTCATAAGAACTCAGCCGTGCTGCCGAGAGCTTCGTATTGGCGATATAGAGAGAGCGCGCTCGTCACCTGCCGGCCTAGTTCAGCTTGACCTAGATACATAACCGCCGTAAGCCGAGAAACCATTGCTACATGAGCAAGGTCAAGGACTCTAAGCTATACGTAAACAAAGACAAGCAAGATCAGTTGAAGATCGCTAAACTCAGAAAGACTAGATCTATATGGTACTAACCATACGCTAGATTCTACACTAAACAGTAACCAGAGATCTCTGAAGGAACTGGACTTTATGGTTTTTTTATACAAACCACGGACTCGGTAAATATCCTGTATTTTTAATGTGAAGGACTGTCGCATTGACACATCAACGCACACACACTTACATCTACGTCTTTGTAAGTATTGTCTTGAATTATATTTGTGAATTTAACCTGGTCTCATAGTTTCTATTGATCTGGGTGTATGATTGTCTGGTATTTTTATACACGTCCTTAAAAGAACCTGGAAATGTCACCTGTAATGACCGGGATCAAATTTCTTGATTAATGAAATCAAGTGGCGAGCGTTAACCCATCCTATTGTTTTATAGGATATATCCTTTGTAAAGTTATCACGTTAAGTTAGGGGTGACATTGTATGGCGAGCGTGCCAGGATATAATTAGCCTTAAAAAAACTGGCTAATTACAGTAAGTTTCAGAAGTTTTGAACTGAGAAAACAGTACTGAAACCAGACATTCATATACTCAAACCAGAGTTGATCTGAATTAATAATTGGAAATGACACCAAACTGATGTTATAGTGTATACTTGCTCAATGAAATTACCCCACTATTAGGAGTTAATATTTATTCAGTGAGAATATTACCTGAAGCACAACATTGTTTCAGGATTAGCATATACCTTGAAGATTTGGCTAGAACACATGCATGTTTTGTGAGTAATGCTAGTTCAGTGATACCTGAACATCATTACTGGTTTGATATAAACCCAGATTAGAGTGAAAATTTTTGATGTTGTTAGATACGCCCTGGTATAATTTTTCCTACACTGGTTTGTGATTGGTCACGTGGTAGGGTCTCTTTACAGGTAAGTTTACCCCTCCCGATTGGCATGGTAATCATAGGAGCATGGTGTTTATTGATATCTTGATATCCATCCGTCCATCCGTCTGACCCTTCGCTGACCTTCCGTCCGTCCGTCCGTATAAGTAGAATTTTGATGCGTAGAGCTACCGTAGTGTTATTGTACGGATACCGCCGGTTCGTTAGGTTGGCTTTAACAGTACGTATTTACGGATTTTTAAGAGCGGATATTACTAGATACTGGAATCTTACTAGGTTAGAGCGTTACCATGGAAACGTTAGAGTCACTTGTTAGATGCGGACAGGCCTTGGGGCTTAAGGACCAGGCTTTACAAGATTATGTTGAGGCTAGACGGTGTGCGGATGAAGAACGTGAGGAAAGAGCTTGGCAACGTGAAATAGAGAAGGAACAGCGGGAATTAGAGCGGGAATTAGAGCGTGAGCAGCGGGAATTAGAGCGCGAGCGAGAGGCTAGAGCCCACGAAATAGAGGTTCTAAGGTTAAAGTCTGACTCTGGGGTTAAAGAAGAGAGAAGTAGGGATGTATTCCCGAAAATCCAGCTTCCACCTTTTGATGAGGCTCACGATCAGCTAGATGCGTTTCTTGAGCGATTTGAACGATTAGCTGTATGTCAAGGCTATGATAGGGAGAATTGGGCGTTACACCTGAGTCCGTTACTGCGGGGTAAGGCGCTAGGGACTTACACACAGTTATCGGTTAGTGAGGCCATGGATTACGATAAGTTAAAGATAGCCTTGTTAAAGCGATACCAAATGACCGAAGAGGGTTATCGACACAAGTTTCGGACTTGTAGGCCTGAGCGAGGCGAAACGCCGAGTCAGTTTGCGGTGAGACTGAGTGGATACCTAGACCATTGGATAGGGATGGCAGGGGTCGGAGGTGACTACGACGGGATAGTTAACCTGTTGATGTGTGAGCAGTTCGTAAACTGCTGTAGTAGGGATCTCTCTATGTTTTTGAAAGAGAGACAGTGTCGTGACTTTGATAGTATGGTAGACTTAGCCGAGAGTTATACGGAGGCTCACGGTGTACACAGCCTAACAGCAGGTCCTCGTTATGGCAATAATGTGCCGCGTCCAGCGCAACCGGTATCTCAGCCTAGAGAGAAGCGAGAGGTTGAGCGCAGTCCGGGTTGTCAGACATTTAAGCCATCAGGAGGCATCAGATGTTATTTATGTAATGAACTGGGACATAAGGCGCGGGAATGTAAGACTAGTGCCCGGTCGAGGCCTAGGTCTTCCCCTCAAATAGGGCGTGCTGCTGGCGATCAGCAGAGGTATAGGACTAATTTTAGCCCCCCGTATAACCCAAAACAGAAACCAGAGACTATGTCAATGGCAGTAGTCGAGGCGGAAACGGAGACAGTCGGTGCGGTGAAACCGGAAGTAGAGAGTCCGAGTCAGTCGTTAGGATTTGCGGCCCAGACAGAAGGCGGAATCTCGTTACCTGTGTGTGAAGGGCTGGTGAATGGTAAGTCAGCGAGGGTGCTGCGGGATTCGGGATGTTCCTCGGCAGGAATACGTGAGTCGTACGTGGAGCCGAATCAGTTCACCGGACACCAGGTCGAGTGTAGGTTGTTCGACGGGTCTGTAAGACAATTTCCTACGGCTAGGATTAATGTGGACTGTGCGTACTTTGTCGGTACTATCGAGGCAATGGTGGTCGGGGATGCTGTATGTGATTTAGCGCTAGGTAACGTAGCGGGAGCGCGTGATCCGTATGATCCGGACCCGACGTGGAAGTCTGAGCGGTCCTCAGGCATAGTGTGTGACGGTGTAGAGTCACAAAAGGAGGTGTCGTCCGCGGTGGAGACACGGAGCGCTGCACGAGAGAAACAGATACCGACGCGTAGCTTGAATGTTGCAAGCCCAGTTGCCGATGTGAGTCCGGCCGAATTTTTGAAGGCGCAGGAGGAGGATGGGTCTTTAGCGCTGTATTGGAGGCTAGCTAGAGAGGCTAGAAATGATAGTCCATTTAGAATTGAGGACGGATATTTAGTTCGGGTTGTGACTGATAAACGGGGAGATCAAGATGGATCTCGAGTGGTGGTACCTCAGACGTTACGGTACGACGTAATGAGGATGGGCCACGAAGCGGTTATGGCGGGCCATCAGGGCATAGACAAAACGCACGACCGCGTGAGAACTCAGTTTTTCTGGAAAGGGATGTATAATGACATTGCTGAGTTTTGCAAGTCCTGTCCCATTTGCCAGAAAACCATACCGAAAGGCAAGGTGCCTGGAGCTACGTTAGGCCAGATGCCATTAATTGATGAGCCCTGGTGTAGAATTTCGATGGATCTGGTTGGGCCGATCCATCCAGCGTCTGAGAGAGGTCACAGGTATATTCTGACCGTTATGGATTATGCCACTAGATATCCGGAGGCTGTTGCTTTAAAGAACATAGATACAGTCTCTGTGGCTGATGCGCTAGTTGATATTTATGCGCGGTTAGGAGTGCCGTCAGAGGTGCTTACTGACATGGGAACACAATTTACGTCAGACCTCATGCGAGAAGTTAGCCGTGTTTTGTCTGTAAGACAGCTCACCACTACTCCTTACCACCCTATGTGCAACGGAATGGTGGAGAGATTCAATGGAACGTTAAAGTTAATGTTGAAACGGATGTGCGAGGAAAGACCGCGAGATTGGGATCGGTACCTCAGCGCCGTGCTTTTTGCGTACCGAGAAGCGCCACATGAGAGCACAGGGTTCTCACCCTTTGAGTTGCTCTATGGTAGGATCGTTAGAGGACCGATGCGGATTCTAAGGGATCTGTGGACCAAGCGAGATACTAGCGTCGAGACTAAAACCACGTACCAATACGTCCTGGACCTACAAGACAAACTAAGCGACACATGCGCGTTAGCTAGAGAGGCGTTGAACAAATCAGCGAACAGACACAAACTGGTATATGATAGAGGTAAATGCACGCGCAGGTTTGAGGCCGGAGACGAAGTTTTGTTGTTACTCCCGACGGAGCGGAACAAATTAATGGTACAGTGGAAAGGCCCCTATACTATTGTAAACAGGGTTGGGGACTTAGACTATCGGATTAAGATTGGCGATAAGGTTAAAACCTTCCACGTGAATATGCTGAAACGGTACCATGCTAGAAACGAGCCCCAGCATATTCTGGCAGCGGTAGCCAAGGGCGCACCTGATTCTATACATGATCCTGACGGTGTAGACGGGGAAACACGAGCACTGATAGACCTAAGACAAAGAAGGCTTTGCGAGCATTCCTAGGTCTAACAGGGTACTATCGAAAATTCGTGCCAAACTATGCGGAAATAGCGGTGCCCTTGACTGATCTAACGCGTAAAGGTCAACCTAACAAACTAGACTGGAAACCCGTACACGAGAACGCGTACTGTTCTCTAAAGGCTAAACTGTCAGACCCTCCCATACTGAAGCTACCTGATTTCAGTAAACGATTTTATTTGAAATGTGATGCATCTGATGTGGGTATTGGCTGTATCCTGATGCAAAGACACGAGGGGATCATGCACCCAGTAGCTTATGCCAGTCGTAAACTATTGCCAAGGGAGAGAAATTACTCCACCATCGAGAAAGAGTCATTAGCAATTGTCTGTTCTGTACAGAAATTTGAGATGTACCTGGCTTGTAGGCCGTTCACCATTCAGACCGACCACAAACCATTAAAGTGTATTAGCAAATCAAAATGTGCTAATAAGAGAGTAATGAGATGGGCACTGGTTCTACAAGAGTTTAGATTTGATATTGAAGCAGTGTCAGGTAAACTAAACCATGGACCTGATTTTCTTAGCAGACTGCCTGAGTGTTAGGATGTGATGAGCTTTAATGTCTAGCCAGGTAAGTCTAAACATGTACAGGATTTTGCCCTGTGTCATAGACCGTGGGCATGTACTAATGACAACTTGTTACATGACTTTTATGTATTGCTATATGTAAATATGTTTAGCTGGACCCTGTGAGATAGAACGATACGATGTATCGAGAAAATACCGTGTATCTGCTTTAAAAGGAGGGGGTGATGTCACCAGACAATAGGTGACAATATGTACGGTGTTTTGTATCATAGTTTAACAAAGTCTGTTCTCTATTGATATTGACGTGAAGCGTCATCCTAAAGCGTTGACAGGTCTTGATTGTATATATATATTGTGTATTCTTGTATGGAATACCATCGGCTATCAGCTGATTTATCCGTGTCACGCATCGTGTGTAATTATTACATTGGTATGTGAGTCGCCATGGTGACGCTAACAGTCAAACTAGGTCACATATAACCTTATATGGGACACTTGAGCCATAAGCCAATCAGAGAACCGGATCGCCGTATTGTGACGACGATTGTGACGTCAGAGTTCAGGGAGAGACGCTGGAAGCTGCCTTCAGTTGGGTCTTGAAGCTTGAGGTGGCAGCACGCACGAACGGGAGTAGGAACATTGAAACGCCAGGAACGGCATAGATGCAAGCTTCTACATGAAGCAAGGACCCAGCTCATAAGAACTCAGCTGTGCTGCCGAAAGAGCTTCGTATTGGCGATATAGAGAGAGCGCGCTCGTCACCTGCCGGCCTAGTTCAGCTTGACCTAGATACATAACCGCCGTAAGCCGAGAAACCATTGCTACACGAGCAAGGTCAAGGACTCTAAGCTATACGTAAACAAAGACAAGCAAGATCAGTTGAAGATCGCTAAACTCAGAAAGACTAGATCTATATGGTACTAACCATACGCTAGATTCTACACTAAACAGTAACCAGAGATCTCTGAAGGAACTGGACTTTATGGTTTTTTTATACAAACCACAGACTCGGTAAATATCCTTTTTTTTTAATGTGAAGGACTGTCGCATTGACACATCAACGCACACACACTTACATCTACGTCTTTGTAAGTATTGTCTTGAATTATATTTGTGAATTTAACCTGATGTCTCATAGTTTCTATTGATCTGGGTGTATGATTGTCTGGTATTTTTATACACGTCCTTAAAAGAACCTGGAAATGTCACCTGTAATGACCGGGATCTAATTTCTTGATTAATGAAATCAAGTGGCGAGCGTTAACCCATCCTATTGTTTTATAGGATATATCCGTTGTAAAGTTATCACGTTAAGTTAGGGGTGACAACTATAATTAACTGAGAATGTCAAGATTCTCAATTATGACCCAGTGTTTCATGAAAACTGCTTTCTCTTATTTTTCCCTGATAAATAAAAAATTCCAGGATAATCATTTAATATTATTTGTGCACTGATAAGCTGACCAGAGTTGATCATCCATTGGTTTTCATGCTCGGTAATGAGGTTCGATGCTTGGTAATGAGACTGAATTTTACAGCTATTTTGAGTGAATTAGATGCACCAACTATTCCTGATTAGAGCGATTTTCAATTTCCAAATTTTTTTTCTGGACTGGTAGAGTAAAAGTTATTTTTTAAGGTATAACAATACTGTGTGTTAATAATGGTGGTGTGCAGATTAATTGATTATATCAATGACTGGTCGTTTTCTTTCATCATCAATAAAATTGGTTGCAATTTTGTATGATCATTAACTAACAATTATGTATGTATATACACAAAGTAGTCATTAACCAGGAAAAAATATTCCATTAAAGTCACAGAAATAAGAAAGACCTAACACAAAGTAGACACAACTCAACAAAGCAGCGTAAATAAACCCTGTACAGAGAACAAGTGTCAAAACTCGGCCATTACTTGGATCTTTCAGCATGATGTACAAGTAACACGTATATTACTAGGTCAATATTTGAGGTATAATTCTATAAAGCAAATTTCATAGTAAGATAGAATAACATAAAATAATCCTTTCATAATCGATTATTGGACATTTGCTTTGGAACAGGATTTTACAACCGATTGCGACCACTAGTAATCACCTCTGTGTAGTCTCCCATGATATAGTTAAGGCGAGCCAAGAGACGGGCACAGGCAGCGATTTCTGGATGCATTGCTCCGTAGACATTGTTCAGCAGGTTCAAAGCCTCTGAGATGAGCTCGTAGCCGTCTCGTAACAAGCCCTGTTGGATCTTGGTCTGGCCCGTTGTGAACACGTGATATGCATCGCTGGCCTGTCAAGAAACAGTAAAGAGTTTGTCAATATTTAGAGTGTATATGATCTTTCACACATTTGAAGTGTGACACAGATATAGACATGATAGATACGGTAAATTATGGTTAATTAAATGCTGAAGGGAAGTTACATATCACATCTGAGGTAGTTATTAGTAAGAAAACAAGCATATTTAACAATAAGTCTGCTTTGCTGCTTAAGTGACCCGATACCTGTAAACAGCAAGGCTTCATTGAATGATGAATTAACATACTTCCTAATCCAGATTTTCAGCAAAGTTTTTGACAATGCATGTTATGCCCCTCTGGCATCTTATTAAACTCTCTATTGTCAGAGGGACAAAAGCGCCACTAGACTCAGTTACAATACTATAAAATGACCATTTTGCTTGATTGTACATCTGTCTAATGGTAATGAACCCACTGAAGCTGACATATGATTCAAGACTTTAGCACTATATGTCTATTAAATAAATTGGGTTTAAGTTATTGCTTTATCACTGAAGTATGGGTCCTTCTGTCTTAGTTAACAATGGTAGCAGGATGTCTTGCCAGTAGTCTTTAAGTGACATCTGAGGTGACTAAGCAGTCACACCCTCCCACCTCAGTGAAACTTCAACTGGTTCAGATGACCTTAAGATAAGAAGAAAGCCAGCCACATGAGCAATCTGACATACCCGTGGGTGGATATGCTTGACGACTGGGTACACGTTAAGGATGTCTTCCTCGTAGAATGCAGCGTGATGGCGGTTGTTGAGCTGGTACTCCTTCAACATGACCTGAAGCCCGATCTTCTTACAGAATGATCTCATCATCGACACCTTCTGTAAGCTGTACTTCTCAACTGCAGAGTCAATGGAGTCACTACAAATAAAAGTGGCATCCCATGTCTCACAGTACATTTATTTCATTACACTGACCTCAGCTCTAATGTCTACCATGATTTAAGAATAACAAGCAAATTTGTGGAATTTATATCTCCCACTTCTGCCTCTTGTTGTCTTTCATGCTTGCCTTATCAATGTGTTTTAGTTTGTATGTTTGCCTGAAGATGTCTCTGCATGTCATACAGGCTCTGTTTTTGTTTTCATGGTGCCCTGAAGATGTCTCCCCGTGTCATAATTTTGCCTGTGAAACAGGACCAAACTTTGATAATTTTGTTTTGGAGCTGCTGGTGAGAATAAATTTTCAGACAGACACTCCAAAACCAACCATAACCAAGGTATGCATGAGAGCAATCAGTGACCCAAATTTGAATGAAATCAGATAATATTTAGGAATGTTATTGCACGGAAACATAAACCTGACAGACAGACAGAGGGACAGACAGACAGACAAACCTGAATCAATGTCCCCCATTCCTTCCAAGGAAGCAGGGAAAATAATCATCGCAAAATGGATTCATTCACTTTTACATTCGATAAAATACAGATACTAATACAGATATACATTAACTATGTCTTCTTAAATGTTCAATACTGATTAATACTCTTTTACTTTGGTACTATCTAACTGGGTGTTACAATAATATTTTCAATTTTATAAAAATGAAAAAGTTCAAGTCAAAGACTCAGAGCATGTGAAACTGTGAAGAATAACATTACATCCAGAATCCTAAAACCTATATTTCTGCAAATAGTCCAAGCATTATCGTATCTCTGCCAGGTAATATAGTTTCCACTGGTTTGTTGGCTTGTCTGTTTTTTCTTCTTTTATATATTTTTTTTTTGGAGGTAACCACCTCCATTTTTGGATGCTACCTTGACAAAGTGTATGTACATCTGCAGAATTCCTTTCTGTTTTCGGACTATGTGACAGGGCAGTATCACACGCTTACTCTCATTTTATATCCTGCTGTTAACCAGTCCTGGTGACTATTGCACCTGGGGGCCCTGGCTTTTAATTTCATGATATTCAAGAATGTGAAATAATCGCAAATAAAAAACCCTTTAGAATAAGATGCCTGATCAACTGAGATGAACAAGAGGGGTTGATGCATCTGAACAAACAAATTTGTCATCACACCTCGGGGAATAACCTAATCATCTAATAGGTACATTATATCAAAACTGGCCGATGCATACAAGCACTAATTATTGTAAAACATGGATGTCACACGAAATATATTGACTTTAACACAGGTCATAAGTGAATGACTGAACGAGAAATGAGTAAGGATTCATTCTAATTTAAGGATTAATACAAATACTGCTGTACTTAGATTATAAAGGTTCTAGTGCAATCTTGAAAATTAAACCCTTGCAAAAGTTCAAAAATAAGAAACTGCTGAATTTCAGCCTCGCAAATATATAAATTATGGCCAATTTCAAGAAATTTTTTGAATGGTTAGAGTAACAGGAATGGAACTGTTAAACAATACATATATGTATTGTAATTACCGTGTGAATCTGGATCCCCAAAATATGATTTAATTTAAATTATTTTCTCATATTTTTTTTTTCACTGAGAGATGGGACAATTCCTTTACCCCATCCCAGGAAGGTTTGGTCTTGGCAGAGGTACCCATGCAGTCTCAGACTACACATCTCGAACCAAAATGTATCACTAAAGCATAAGACTTGGCTTTACTATGTACAGATTTTGTATGTTTTTAACAAACAACCGGTATTTATTTAGCTTCACAAACCAACCATATGCAGACTGTAGCAACAAAAACTGAACAAGGTATTTTTGTAGGGTCTGGTTGTACATTGTTAATGGAGTTACAGGCTTCCTTTACAGTTTAATGGTACAGATGAGGTGGGCGGTACTGGGGTCTCAGATAAGTAAAACACAGTGAAAAATTCAATGTGGTAGCAAGATAGTCCAGGGCTTTTCACAGTTCGGAAACCATGTTTAGTGTGTTACACATGGTATGTGTGGGTGCATGAGTTTCTGTTCGCCATCTAGTGTGCTTTTGTACAAGCTTGTATTCAGATAATTGTAGACTTTGTATATTGTAATGGACAATAACACTGACCACACAGACCATAACTACTGAGCCGACTCACCAGTCCAGCTTGTAGTGGTAATACTCTGACACCTCATCTGAGATCTTCTTCCACAGTGACTTGGGAGTCTCTGAGGCCCATTCTGTGTTGTCTAGGTTAATACATGAGAAAATACCAAATAATGTAATTTAAAGTCTAGTAAAACAATCAAGGGATACTAATTTACATTGGCATTTATCTGAGATATTGGTGGAAACAATTAAAATTTTATAAATTAAAAAAAAAGACTGAGTGCTTCAAAAGTTATCATATTCACAAGAATGACACAGACAACAACTACAGATGATGATAACAGAGACAGACCAATACAGATTATATCTGGCAATCCAGATTATGTCTTACAATATAGATTATATCTCACAATAAAGATTAACAGTCAAGAGTTCCAGCATTTCATGAAAACATAATTTTTTTATTTTACCCTCATACATCCTTAAAGAATTTAGTAAATTCCAGGATAATTTATATCCACATTTTAATTAACACACTGAAAAGCCATGAGAGAAAATCATCCACTCCATTTTCATGGGAACTTATTTTCATTGTTAACAAGGACATTTCCATACCTGATGTGAGTGTGATGATTTTAATCTTCTTTTTATTCTTTTTCTTGGCTGTTTTGCTCTGGAGCTGAAAAATAATTACAAACCTGTCAATAAAGGATTTATATACATTTAAAAGTTTTATTGCTGGTAAATTTTTAAGACACATCTAGATATTTGAACATGCAATATCCTATGGACACTTTGAATTCAGTGTTACTCTTTCCAACAGGCTGACAACCTTAAAATCTTTCAGTTGTACAGATATTCATGATAATATAATGATCATATGATCCCAAATATCTAAATACTGTTAAAATTTGGTTTAAGTATAAAATTGCAACATCACAAAACACTGGATGTTTCAACATTTTAATTATATTAAAATAAAGAAAAAATGAAAATCCAGTTCACCATTCAACTGTGATTCATTGGTGCTGTAGCTTAAGTAAAGATAGGTAACATGTATAAGATATTACAATGCTTTTGTTTATCTCATAAATTGGAGAGATATCAATCAGCGTAGGTGAATGGTTCACATTATGACTACTGTTTACTCTTGTTACCTCTTCTGTGGCCACCTGAGCGTAAGGCGTTGGGTAAGATCCGAGGAAACAGTTGAGGAAATGTGCGATAGCGACCGAGAGGCTCATTGTTTCTACTCCCTGCATGTACCACTTAAACAGGTGCTTGGCTGAGCGGCATATGAGCTCCATGACACAAATACCCTGAAATTTGCAAATACAGCAAGTTGAGAAGCAACTCTTGTTAACAAAGGTATGAGTATATCCAATGCATCACCAAGACAGAAAGTTATAATGTAGCAACTGGACAATTACAAAAGCTTAAACAGGTTATAATGTAGCAATTGGACAATTACAAAAGCTACAACAGGAGCCTGATCTGGTAAAAGATTATAACTCAGAGGGTGTCCAACAGTTAAACTGTACACAGATAAACCTCTCCTTATGATAATATTTTAATTACAGACAGTCCCTTGAAGTACTGACTCTGAAGTCCATGATATCCCAAATAGAAGCACCTCTGTATTATTGGAAATACCTAGGTCCAACGAGCATCTGGATTAGGCAGGTTCCACTGAAAATCTTTTAATTAATTGTTATCATTTCAGAAAGTGCATTTAATTTAGAATTAATAATTATTATTATAATAGTGTGTGACTATACCTGTAGGTAGGAGAGTTGTTCATATTTGTTGACAGCATCTGTTACTTTGCCTAAGTATCTCATATTGATGCCACTGAAATGAATACCACTAAAATATTGAATGTTACATAAATAAAGTTGACAAATAGTTTACATTTTCAAACATACACTGTTCATCAAATACACATGCTGCATATTGTTTTTATGATTCCAATGAGTACACAGTGTACCTAATATAAGCAGCAGCATCAAGTTTCCATTCATTTCAGCAGAATTCTCTAATCACTTCATTTTAAATGTTTAAATTCCATTTTATTTAAACAAATTACCTAACCTTTTAAAGATGTATGAATTATAACCAAACCCATAGCCCCGAGCCCAACATTTATTCTACTTCTAAATATGTGAGAAATTAATCATACTTATGATGCATAGCTTCTGTAAGTGTGTAGCCATCTATGGGTGATGAGGTGTGCTCAAGACAGTCACGAATCTGAAATAGTAGTTACAATAGTAATTACCCTAGTACTGAATAAATGACTAAACTGATGATAGGTCTTTTACTTCATATACAATTAAACTGCTTGCATTCACTTTAAATGGATAAAAAAATATGTATGCAATGCACCAAGTCAAATTATCTGGATTAAGATAATATATGTTTTCTGTCAGAAAGAAAGGCATTATACAATACAATAATCATGGTAAAACTAAACTTTTAACAGTGGAAAAACAAGAGTCAATATATAAATTATAACCCTGACTTTCAGTCATCTAATCTTAAAATTATGAATTCCACAACAAGAGAATGACTCACAAATGATGGGATCTGATGGAAGACGAGGAATTCAGCAGCATCTGCTACCAGCTTCTTCTCTCGCTGCAGCAACTCACCCTGAAAAAAAAAAGAACTTGACTTTACATATTATCAAAACACAGAGTGATGTATAGTGTTAACAGATGATGGAACTACAAATACCAATGACACTCATGTTAATTCCACAAATAAACATGATTTATTAACCCCATCTATTTACACTTACATATTCCCCAAACCCCACCTTAGGTTACATGGTGTTGCATTTGTCAGAACTGCGGTGTTTACTCACAGCTTGCAGATAAACTCAAACAACTGTCACAGAGGTGTTATCAGAAATTTCCTTATTATTAATTTCTTGGAATCCATTAATATGTATGAAAAGTAGGCCAGAAATCAAATACATTCTGTACAGCAGGCAGGTGAATGGCTGGCTTTAATGTTCTGACTGTGTTTACCTATAGAGAAGGCAGGTGAATGGCTGGCTTTAATGTTCTGACTGTGTTTACCTATAGAGAAGGCAGGTGAATGACTGGCTTTAATGTTCTGACTGTGTTTACCTATAGAGAAGGCAGGTGAATGACTGGCTTTAATGTTCTGACTGTGTTTACCTATAGAGAAGGCAGGTGAATGACTGGCTTTAATGTTCTGACTGTGTTTACCTCAGGGTCCGCGTGCTTCACATGAGGCTGGAAGACGTCAGTGTTGAAACTCATGTGGAATTCTGTGTCAGATAGGGATCCTACCGCTCGGGCCGCACTCTTAACAATCTCTTTACTGTTTTGTTCAACTGGAAAACAACAAATGAACATGATCAATTCTCTGACAGACCTTTTCAATTGATCAAATTCCTCTTCTCTGACTGGCCGTTAATAAAAGGCTGAACCCACCAAAGCCAACAAACATCTTGACACTGCGTGACATGGATTGAAACATAAATCGGGCAACGTCAACTGACACTTGGTTGTGTTGGTTTGGGTTTGCCTAGTGTGTCATGTACTGTGTTGCACAGCCAAGGTAACAAACCAATTAATCATCACATTTGCGACCAAATGGGAGTATGCAACATGGAGATTGCCATGTGTTCACTGGAAGCTGTGGCAGTTTGCATCACCTAGCGTGTCATGTGCAAAGTGTCGCTTGTCCAACTGAACTTCATGATCCGTGTCAAGCTGTGTCTGGAAAGAGCCAAGCTAATCAAAACAGGCTTCCATCACATGACAAATCAAACATGCTCAATTGTGTCACATGGTCTCGGATGCAAAGCAGACACTCATCTCATGACATGTGCTTCACGACGTTTTATGTGACCTGGTCAACTTCCACAACATAAAGAGCATTTCATGACACTGGACGTCATCTGTGTCGTGTGGCGTGTTGAGAGGCATGTAGAGATGTGCATCAGCCTTGGTGGGTTTGGCCCCTTATGGATGCTTCATAAAATTTGTGGCTTCAAAAGACAGACGTGAATGAACTAAGGACATTTTATCTACAACCTAGTAACTACAACCTAATTTCCAGTTTGCAAAGAGATTGATAGGTATCAGCCAAATCAACAGGCCAGGCGTGTTGATACACATAGCAAAATCATGCCAGTTACAGCAGGTCAATTTGCCATCTCTGATGCGTTCCTGGGCAATAAATGGTATTAAGACAAATATAAACATATTTGAGCATGTGTGGATGCTTGTATATACATATTTTTAAATATGGTGTGTATCAAAAGATATGTAATCATTTATTTTTTTCATATGAGTTTCTTGTTATTTGGTCATCCAACATAAAATGGCAGTTAATCAAAATAAACTATATTACAATATAAAACCTAACTATAACCTCATATCCCAATAAAACTTAAATCTAACATTTAACCACACTTACAAGACTCTGCGTCCCCTGCTGTTAATTCAGCTACAATTTTCTTGGCCTCTTCTGTGGCAACCTCGTCTTCCTTGGCTTTCTTCTCTTCCGTCTCAGCCTCACCTTTCTCTGTTTGGTCCTCTGTTTTCTCTGTTTCTTCCTTCTGTCAGAGTAAACAGTAACTGTCATTTAAGTGTATAATTTGGTGGAGGTAACAACCTCCATATTTAATTCTTAATCTTGGTATGTAGATCTGCATAGTTCCATTTCAGTTTGGGACTGTGATAGGGGGGAAGCACTTGCTTCCTATCATATTATTTTTATAGCCTGATGCCACCAAGGCCCGGTGTCTATCACACCGGCATGTCCTGAGTGTGTAATCATCCTCACAGACTGGTTTATGAGTGATACACAGCTGTGGAGCACAGCCTTCCCATTAACCCTACAGACCGCTCACCCTGGACGGGAACCGACTGTAAAAATCTAATGGCCTCGTGCAATATTTGAACTCATAACCTCCCGGCTTTCAGTCCTGTGCTGAGACCACAGAAGATGACAGTGATGATAATGGTTATTCTCAATTATGACTCTAACTTATTTTCTTTCAATATTTATAGTCTACAGCCTTGATGACCTGAAAATCCTCTGATAGCAGTAATACATACTTGGAAGGAAATACAGCTGTAACTATTCTTGGGAGCACTGATAAATCGTGATACAGTCAAATATTATACCTGTATCTTAAAGTCCAGGTATCTACACTAATAGTAGGAACCATAGTCGATGACTGAAAGATTAAAAAGGATTATATTGACCGATTATTAATTGATAATATGATGTACCATCTGTAACACCATGAAATATACTATATAGGATTATAACTTAATTATTGACCAAGTAAATTCAGTCTAACTTGTAGGTCAAGGGAATGGCCAGGTTGCTGCCACTTATTCATTGCACAAGGTTCAGTTTTATTGCTGTTTCCGTTTTATGCGCAATCTTTTTCATAACTCTGACAGAATAAGAATATTTTATCAGGATAATATGAGTTCTTTGGATGTGCATGCATAATCATTTATGATTGATTGTGCAAAAATGCAAATGAGTTAATTGATCATATAAGAAAACAACCAATCATCATATAATCTATTAATTAGCCCACCACTTATGGACTCATTTAATTTATTACCACTCAGCTATCCAGACCCCAACTGAGATAACTTATCATTTCAGCCAAAGTGGAGAATCCTCTGGCTCAGGTGACTGGACTCCAACTTATTATCCCCATCAATCAAGAGGTGGAGATATTTGTTTTTCCTATTATTATTATTCTTCTAATTATTATTCTGCAAATTACTTTGGTTTAGGTCACGTGACCAGGACCAATTTTTCAAGGTCACAGGGCTAAAAGTAGTGTGAATATTTCAGATTTTCAGTGTCGATTTAATCCTAATCTATAAGAGGTACATTTACAATGTAAGAGCATAGTGGCAAGTTTGGTAGCAGTATCTTTAATAGTTTTTTAATAACATGCAAATTATGAAAAAGTGACATCACAATTTTCGGCTCATCTGTGAAAACTCAGATGGAACGACCAAATTTCATTTCTGTTTTGCAAAACTATAGTTTTTCCGACTGCAAAGTTTGAGAGATGGATAATTTAGATCAGGGGGAATACCCAACAGTGGAGAAGTGGTGGTTGGGGATAGGTGGAGATCTGTGACTGTTTCATGACAGTTACAAGAAGTCTAGTTACCTTTTGTTCTGCCTCCTGTAGCTTTTTCACCCTAAGTTTCTGGAACTGGTACGCTGCGTGTTTCACAAAGGCAATATAACCATTCCTGAAAAATTAAAATGTCAAACTTGTTACGGTACGCTGGACTTGAGCGCCACTGACATGGGTTCAAATCCCAGATCGGCCCTGTATTTGTCTTTGTAACAAACTGTCAAACCAGAAATGCAATTCTTACACTTACTTATGAAGAAATTTATCAAGAAAATATCAAGAATCCAGGAAAGAATTTTATTACACAATGACAAACAAGGTGCAAGTTTCAACTCCTAGAATAATGGTACACAAAAATACACATTACAGGAAACTGTTTCACTATTTACAAAACCACACAGACATAACTCTATATGCCATTCAAACCACAGCATATCCATTCAACCTTGTCCATTAACTGAGTACATGTTACACAGAAAACAAATGAATGGGAGAATGACTTACTCCACGAAGGCATCTATGAGTTCCTGTCTGAGGCAGACCAGTTTGTGTCTGTGTGTGTGTGGGTAGCCGATGGCCTCCATCTCAGCACTCAACTTCACCCCTTCAACTGTGGTAACAACATAACACACATAAAAAGTACAATCTTTAAAGAGTATTTCCCTATTTTCAAGACCTTTAACAAAAATGCATGGCTTTTTTCAACAACTTTGATAAGAAACTGTCACTAATGAAAGTCAAACACAATGAAGATTTTCCATGAGAATCTGCATATGCAAAATAAAATTAGAGAGTACATACTGCCAGAAATAATTTTCTTGAAAAGATTATATTTCTTATCTGTAGAACATTTTCTTGTTGACAAGAAATCCTCAAGTTATTTTTTTTCTTTATATATAGGCAGCAAGCTTAAAGTCAAAATATTTTTAGATTTTCTTAAGACAAGATTTCTCATCTTATCATAAGAAAAATTTCCTTCATCATAATATCCCAAGTGTTATTTCTTGCCATAAGATATATTTTTCTGACAGCAAGAAAAAGTATCTTATTGGAAGACAAAAATTTTGTCATAAGAAAAATTTTCCTTTCCATAACAAGAAATGTTTTCTTGCCCCATTCCCAAGATAATATTCTTGTCATTAGATATTTTACTCATAGAAAGAAATTTAAGGGAGTGGAGCAAGAAAATTGAACTTATCAAGAAAATTATTTTTGGCAGTGGCATGGAGAAAAAGCCCAGGGGAGGGGGGGGGGGCAACCTGAGTGCCATGTGGCGAGGCAGGAGGTACAAGACATAACACTGTCATTCAATGACTGAATGATACAATGACTTTTGAAGATCCTCAAAAAAATATGACTTTTCAAGTACTGAAATTTTAAGTTCAAAATTCAATATTTTTGAAGGATGTGGGAACCAAGGCTCTTCAAGCACATCATTTTAAAATTATAAATATCATCTGCAACTTCTTTCTATGCAAGAGACAGAACCTTCTTATAGATTTCTTTTTCATTTGCAAACTAGTCAAAAAAGGAATTCTGACTTTTACAGGAGTCCCCGTTCTGAATTCTTAGTTCATTATTTTCATATTCAATTTGAGCAAAAGTTAAGTTTATTTTTACATTTCAATCCACTTTATGAGAAAGCAATGCCACTATATTTTATAATTAGCATAATGACAGAAATAAGTTTTCCTATATTTTAAAACAGTCATACTCACAAGCACCACAGGTTTGTAAAAGTCAGAAGCTTTGAATGTTTCTTTAGAATGATGACTTTTGATTTGAAGTTAATCAATTAGTTATTGTTTCAAGAATATTAATTAATAATTAACAATACCTGGCAGGTAGTTGAGATCTGGCGGGAATGTTCTGAGGAGATCAAGAACGTAATGGCGGCCATCGTTTCCTATGATGCCCTGGAAAAAAAATCACTTTAAGTCAAATTTATTAGATTTAAAACTCAGTTGTGATAAAACTAAAAACACAGAACCCATTTAAAAAAAAGTGCATTTCAAAACATATATCCAGTAAGGAGTTTCACTAGGCAATTTTAAATCAACTATTTATTGCTGTTTTTGTTTACCACCATTTTGACGGCTCACTTCCATCATTTTTGCTTGAAAAATTGATTCCCTGTCTTTGCGTACACTGCGTTCACCTGCCAGAAATTTTCTTAAAGTACAAAGTGTAATATGAAAGTCAGTGAACGTTCCTTCCATTTCATGGCCCCAAAAGTCTGGAATATAAATTCTATCTATTATTATTTTTATCATTATCAACTATGCCCTGAAAAAACATTACCGTAGACAAAACTGACATGATATTCATGATAAAATCTACAATAGAGGATTCATGGTGTAAAAATCAAATTTCTAAATTCATGAGGAATAATACAGATGAAAAATACTGAAATATTTGAATACAGACCATGGATGAGTAAAGTTGTTAAAATTTGTGTTAACTTTCTTAAACAGACAAAAATGCATGACATAATCTACCACCTGTGACTCTGATGACAACTCACCTTACACTCAACAGATGAATATATCTCTATTTCATCTCCCTTCTCATTCAGGATTCTGTAAAAAAAGATAGAAATTTGAAATCCAAAACAAATGCACCATGGTCTATGTTACAACTTAGTGTTAATTTTCTATTATAAGGATGGTCAACTGCTTCTTGGTAGCATTGTCTATTGAATGAGGATGAAGGTATTCTTATGATAAGAATGATATATTATTATTAAGCCTTCTTGATTTCAGGTTTTATATATATAAGAAATCATCCAGAAGTCATAACCTGTCATTAGGATATTAACCCTCCTCCTGCGGGACCCGTATATATACGGGCGATGCGCCGCATCCCCGCCATGCGGGATACGTATATATACGGTTTGGGAGGGTGCTAGGTTTATAGGCCAATAAAAAAATTCTTATCCCGTCAATCCGTATGAAATTTTATGCAGGATCACTAAAGGGGATTTCCATTCGAATGGTTTCATTTTCCCGGAAGGTTATTTGACAAACCATGTGCAAATAGCGATGACATTTTTATCATGTGTACGGGACATGACCGGTCATGACCCGCGAAGTAGGTCAATCATGGCGGCGTCTGTTATTGTTGACAATGAGAAAATAGCGCAATTATTTCTGGATTCTGGTCGACTAATGGGAAAAGTTTTTCTTATTAACTCAATGAAAATGACAGCCAGTTTCATTATAGATCTTGAGGAACTGACTGATCTGTTACGGGAGTGGGCAAACGGTGATGTGACGGACCGGACTGCGCGGTGTCGGACTTCAAACCGGCACGCGCACGTCAGCCATGTTTCAAGACGTGATGAATTGATGAAATATATATTTGACTAGAAAAGAGCATGAAATCAATGTAAACTGTAACAAAAAAATGTAAAAAAACGTATATGTAAGAGGTAAGACAAGTTAAAAGTAAAAAAGTCACTTGAATAATAATGTTTAGAGAAGTTCTCTCCCATGGGTGAACATTATTGGGATGATTTAGCGATTTAATCGTCACGTTCCTTGCATGTCAACTCATGCCACAGGTTGTAGTCCTTGCATTATTATTTTATTATATAAATTTTCTTTAATATTAACTTTTTATAATGAAGTTTTTTACATTTTTTAATGAAGCTTACACATTTTGACGATGTCCTGTAAGCAAAGTATTTTTTTTTTTAGAAAAAAAAGTAAAAAATAAAAACCTTCCAAAACTGTCGTCTCCCATGTGTTCCAAGTAAATTTATTCATATTTATATAGATAAAATAATTCTTTCCACTCTCTTCCACAAAAAAAAGAATATTCAAAGACCTACGTTAAGAGGTTGATGACTTAAAAAGACAGCACAACACAACTACTGCGAGAAATTGTTAAATCAGAGTGACACAAAGAACATTTGTTTTATATCTCACATTTCAATTGGTTGCCATGGCAACCATATATATATATAAGGATATCTTATCAAAGACATATGTTAAGAGATTGAAGACTTAAAAGACAGACAACAACTTCTGCAAGAAATTGTTTAATTGGAATGACAAAAAAAAACATTTAAACATTTTATTTCTCACATTTCAGTTGGTTGCCATGGCAATCATATATATATATATATATAAGGATATCCTAAAATTTCTCACTTTAGCAGTCTTGATTCAGTCTGGTATACAATACTACAGGTATTGACCATTGGGACCAAAAAAGAGTACATACAGATGCTGCAAATAAAGCATCCATTCAGCACTCCTTCTAAGGCAAATCAACTGCAAACAATTCAGTATACAGCACATATAAGGAAAAAATCAATTCAGCAGGAGGAGGGTTAAGAGTAAATCTCTGAGGTAATACAAAGATTTCATCATTATCCCATGAAAGCACCAGCAGGTTTTGAACCCTGTACCTTCAGCTCAAGCTCAAATGCCTAAACCATTTACTATGACTTAGCTACTTGGTTAATTCAAATGCCTAAACCACTTAGCTTCTTTGTTAATTCAAATGCCTTAACTACCTAGCTACTTAAATATGTAAAATGCCTAAACCACTTAGCTACTTAGATAACTCAAACACTTAAACCACTTAGCTTCTTGGGTAACTCAAATGCCTAAACCACTTAGCTTCTTGGGTAACTCAAATGCCTAAACCACTTAGCTATTTAGGTAAAATCTGCCAACGTCTGGTTTTAAACAATTTTAAAAATAATGGCACAGAGGAGATACATTCAAAATAGAAAAGTTGAATATACATGTAACCCCAATCATGGAACATCACGAAAATTTAAAAATCTAATTATAGCTGGTTTACACTAGATCCCCATTAACTGATCAAACAAAACAATCAGATACTGGCATATACTTAAAACTTTGATTCTGTACTAAGGAAAATCACTGCTGAACAGATACATACTTGTGAGGCCTGATTTTCAGTTGTGAGGCAGTTTTCTGGAGCTATAATGATAAGATAAATGGAATTAATGTAAATACATAAATGGAAATGTAACATCACAATATACACAATGATACACATTATGATAAAAATAACCCATGATAAAAAGATTTAATCAAAATCCAAACAATAAAAAAAATATTCAACAATCAATTGAATTCTGATTTCCTGGGCCAATAAGCAATAACTTTAATGTACATTATACATGAATTAACTTGATGGAGAACCTAACAAAATTGCAGCTGCTAACATTTATTTTAGACTAGCTCCATTAATTCATGTCTGTTAATCTCTAGTAAGCTCTGGCGCTCGGCAGCAGGTTGGCCATAATGGTGATTCATGAGGAGTCATTTATCTGAATGATCATTTATCCAAACAAAAACTGTCCCCTAAGCTTTTCTGATAAATGAAGCTCTACAGTATTATAATTAATAATCTTGTTAGTATAATTTTGATTAACTGGGACTCACCAACTCTTTGTACTTGTCATTAGTAGCAACATTCTTTCCAAAATCAATGGATCCGTACACGACTGATTGTTCTTGTTCCCTCTCCAGTATACCTGAAATAATAACAAGTTGGTATAGTCTTGTTCCCTTCTCAATATAACTGAAATAATCACTAAATTGGTAGTGTCTTGTTCCCTACCCAATATTCCTTAAATAATCACAAGTTGGTATAGTCTTGTTAACAGCTACTGTTAACATAAAATGAATGTTAATGACAATGTACATTAAACATATTAGGGGAATATCAAGGAAAAGTTCAAAAGGCTTATAAATCAAATGTAGATGGGTCTTTAACTGTTATTTCTTCTGAGCTATGACACCGGGCCATTCTTTGTGTCGAACTACATTAAATGAAGTATGCTGCTTCAACTATGTCCTTGTCTGTAGCTGCTGGCAGGTTTTTTAATTATTACTTTTGGTAAGTGCACCTGTTTTGAAACTTGGGATTCTATTGGTCCTTTAGGTTTTACCATACACCATTCTATGACAAGCCTATTGCCTTGTATTAGTGGTTAAAACTATCTGCTTCTGCTTTCGCTTGACAAAATTTCAACAACTTTTGGAAGCAGAATGAGCTGCGACTCTACTTGACTTACCAGGCATCACTGACTTAGTTGTAACTCTGCTTGCCAACTTACAAGGGATTATTGACTGAGCTGTGACTCTTTAGGCTGACTTACCAGGTATAACTGACTGAGCTGTGACTCTGTTTGCTGACTTACCAGGTATTACTGACTGAGCTGTGACTCTGTTTGCTGACTTACCAGGGATTATTGACTGAGCTATGACTCTGTAGGCTGACTTACCAGGGATTATTGACTGAGCTGTGACTCTGTAGGCTGACTTACCAGGGATTAATGACTGAGCTGTGACTCTGTAGGCTGACTTACCAGGTATTATTGACTGAGCTGTGACTCTGTTAGCTGACTTACCAGGGATTATTGACTGAGCTATGACTCTGTGGGCTGACTTACCTGGTATTATTGACTGAGCTGTGTCTCTGTTTGCTGACTTACCAGGGATTATTGATTGAGCTGTGACTCTGTAGGCTGACTTACAAGGTATTATTGACTGAGCTGTGACTCTGTAGGCTGACTTACCAGGTATTATTGACTGAGCTGTGACTCTGCTGACTTACCAGGTATTATTGACTGAGCTGTGACTCTGTAGGCTGACTTACCAGGGATTATTGACTGAGCTGTGACTCTGTAGGCTGACTTACCAGGTATTATTGACTGAGCTGTGACTCTGTTAGCTGACTTACCAGGGATTATTGACTGAGCTATGACTCTGTGGGCTGACTTACCTTGTATTATTGACTGAGCTGTGACTCTGCTGACTTACCAGGGATTATTGATTGAGCTGTGACTCTGTAGGCTGACTTACAAGGTATTATTGACTGAGCTGTGACTCTGTAGGCTGACTTACCAGGTATTATTGACTGAGCTGTGACTCTGTAGGCTGACTTACCAGGGATTATTGACTGAGCTGTGACTCTGTAGGCTGACTTACCAGGTATTATTGACTGAGGTGTGACTCTGTAGGCTGACTTACCAGGGATTATTGACTGAGCTGTGACTCTGTAGGCTGACTTACCAGGGATTATTGACTGAGCTGTGACTCTGTAGGCTGACTTACCAGGTATTATTGACCGAGCTGTGACTCTGTAGGCTGACTTACCAGGGATTATTGACTGAGCTGTGACTCTGTAGCCTCTGTAGTCCACCACAACTGTTCCCAGTGTGTACAGACCTTCAGTGTCTACTGCCGTGTAAGCCTTGACCCCCTGTAAGTCACTGCCCTACAATTTCATCAAATGTTCATAATACTACATCCACTAGCCTCTTTGTCATCAATGCTCCAGAAAACATATACAACATTAAACATTTTCGACAGAGTTTCAAGTGTAATCATGAAACTTCCTTTTTCTTGTTTTGGATTTCAGGGATAAACATGTGAATTTTCCATAATACCTGATAGCCCTCAGTGACCAGCAATATAAACTATTTATATAATTTTATTATTACTCATGGCAAACAAGCCATCACATCAATGCTCATCGAAGGGACGTGCATCAGGGGGATTTTTTATAACAAACAATCATAAGTTTTTTTTTAAGCCTTTTCCTTACAAAATCTAAGTAAATGCAGATAGCAAAAAATGATGCTAGCTCCAACGGTTTTTTATATAGATTGGGTATCGTGCCAACAATGGCAGACAGCGAAGCTGAGCCATGGCATAAGCTCACAGGATTGCTATTAAGCTGACCAATGAGAATTCAGCAGATCTAACAGGAGCTGCTCTGATGTTCTCAACTAGACAGTGCCTTGAATGCCAGTGATGACAAACTGGAAACATACTGCAATGTGTCAGCAGCTGAATATGTGTAGTATAAGACTGAAAATGTGAGTTGATTTTTGGTCATTCAGAATCACTCGGGTCAGTTCTATGTAAATGCAAGAGTTTACTTTGTGTAATTCTGTGTTAAGGTGAATAAACAGTTTATTCTGCTGGTTGCTGAGGGCCCTCTGATACTTATTTCTTACCTTTACTCTTTATTACTATAACAGTGGTGAAATCTATAATTGTATGATTTTGGCTCACTGAATGAATTTTAAAATGGACATGTGCAAATTCAGGTTATCCCAGCTGAAGTAATTTGGATGTTTTTTTTTCAATCCTGTAACCCTGAGCCTGACCAGCAAAAATTTAGCACCTAAGGTCTCAGGATTATATACCACAACAATGTATAACATGGTGAATAAAAAAACTCTTTATTCTGTAAAAGTACATTTGACTATAACTAAAATGTCCAACCACTACTGCTTATCAATGGGGCTTATCAATGGAATATCCATGAGAAAGGATTTTGATTAGAGCTGTAAATTTTCAACATTATCAACTTTTTTCACTCTACATTCTTCTATTTCGGGCTACTTAAAGCCCTGGCACTTGTGAAAGTGTCTGTCTTATGAACATGTTATTCATATGAGTTCATCTACACAGTGACACGGGACTTACTGGGGCAGTGTAGGCAGCGGCATCTCCACCGAAGTCTTTGTAGTGATCCTTAACGTCAAATCCCAGACTGAAGAAAATGTTGTTCCACAGAAACATCTGCATCCTGAAAACATATATAACAATCAATATATACATATACACACACACATATATAGTGATTAGTAAAACCTCATTTGTTAAGGCAAACTTGCTCAAGTCGTTAACTTGGGTCATGATAAATGTATTTAATTTATTACAAAGCAAAAACGGCTTCTGTCAATCCCAGATATTTTGAACGCAAGGATAAGTCAAAAGTAACAGTTTGGTCTCCAGATGAGGGTTCAAAGCCTCACTCATATTAACAAAGGTTCACTTAAAAGTTGGCTAACATATTATTGAGAGACAACAGTAACGAAAGATGTTGCCTTATTGATGAGCCACTGACTGATATGCAGATAGGCTACATAACACTTTGACTGAAATTGTGAAAAGCAGATATGTCAATTTCTCAGTAGTTCAGTTATACCTATGTCGAGGGAAGAATGAGAATGGGGGATGACCCAGAATCTTCCCGGGAAGAATGAGAATTCACATTCCTCCCAGGAAAAACCAGAATTCACATTCCTCCCAGGAAAAACCAGAATTCACATTCCTCCCAGGAAAAACCAGAATTCACATTCCTCCCAGGAAAAACCAGAATTCACATTCCTCCCAGGAAAAACCAGAATTCCTATTCTTCCTAGAAAGATGAGAATTCCCATTCCTCCAGGAAAAAATGGGAATCAATGCATCACCAGTTTAGGTCTGGATTTAGGAAATTAAGTCAATGACCAAAGCAGATTTGATAATGCTCAATTATAAATTACTTACTTGGCGTCTTCCCCTGGGTTTATAGCCATGATGTTACCATCAATAACAGCCATGGCACCTCGCGTTGCAGCCACAACAAAATCACTGTGAACCTGTTAGAAAAAAAATCCATCAAAAGTTTAAGATTACCTGCTATAAGAAGCACATCAATATTACTGATGTATGTAACACCTTAAGTGGTGAACATAAGCTTGAATTAAACTTAGCTAAAATCTTTACTAACCACAATTATATGGCTTGATGTGCAAAACAGATAAAAAGAATAAGCTACATTTTGTTTATCAATTCAAATATCAGTGTGAAATTATCATATAATTGTCTAATAATTCTCTATGTTATGTTTGTCATGTCATTCTGGGCATTTCAATCTTTTCTTAGCTCTTCCTACCCAGCTACACAATGTGATAATACTATTACTGATACCTAGTATACAGCTTTTGGCATCAAATTGGCAAGGCCAAATTTTTGCCAATTTACAATTTTCCTCGTGTCTTCAAAGGGATCAAATTTCATAATCTTGTCATACAGAACCTACACAGATTGTAATTATTGTTACATTTGAGGAATTTACAAATGTGGGAAATCTTAATACTTTGATGGGAACCAAAGGTAACAATAATTAAATGGAAATAACAATTATTAGGAGCAGATAACACAAAAAGATATAATATTAAATATGGTATAAATTTATCAATACAGTAGAACCTCAATATTACGGACACTGATTGGACCAGACATTTTGCCCATGAAAGAGGTGCCTTTAGTAGAGTTATAGATTTTGGGACCTACTTTCAAAAGACTGTCCCATAAACAGCCATAAATAGAAGGTGTCCTTAGTACAGAGGTGCCCATAAGGAAAGGTTCCACTGTAATTTGTCTTTTGACTCTACAGGCTTGGATAAATTACATACGTGAGACCGTAGGCCATACTATAAAATACTCTTCACAAGGGTAAATGAGGTTTCTTATTGATGATTTTATTTTCATCATAACTACCCATCAGCAAATATCACAAATCCGAAGCTCACATGAATAACAAGTGCACTGCAAACATGCATAATATGCCCGTCGTGTTTCTGGTGACCTCTGACCTTGTATGCAGACATATAAAAAGCCACCCACAGTACATAGCAGTGTTGTAATACCTTGAACATTGCCCTCTCCCTGATGAGCCTTTCAGGAAGGTTTTTACGGGGTAGTTCTCTGGTTGTTTGTAATTCCTCGTTCCAGTCTCTAGTCTGACCAGGGATGTGTTCCTCATAACCAAGTCTTGACGAGAAAGCTGCATGTAAAACAAAATGTTTACTAGACCAAATGTTACATTACCTTTAGAACATGAAATATTTAACATGGATTTTTAACAAATAATCATATAAAGACCTTGTTTCTACAAAGGAGAATGCATTTTACAAAGTAAATGAAACAATTATATAGGCATTACTTCATCATTACAAAATGAATTACCCTTGCCCTCAATATATTTCAAGAACAATATCAGCACATCCCCAAAAAACACGTAAAACAAAATGGTTAACATGTAAATAAAAATCTTACAGACAGGTTTTGTGTGAAACAAATTACATTGAAACTAGCCTACTATTACAATGTCCATGAGTATACATAAATTTACAATCTGCAAATATGCACTGAGAGTGTAGAGTGCTATGATGATACTGTAAAAAATATTCCCATAAATAAAATTTTTACCAATGCTTATGTATTTGTATCATAACTGTTGGAAAGTCTGATGATAAGATAAAGAATGCCTCTTAATGTACCTGATTGTATTTCGAGGTTCCATCCTCACCTGGGTATGTTTTGTGTATTTGTGAACGTAATATTGTTGCAATAAATCCTCAGGTGTGTTTATATGGGTGTTTGTGTTGCTAGTGCACTGTGGGTGTTTAAATGTGTTTTGTCTGTTTATGTCTATGTGTGAGCCTGCTATATGGTAGCATCAATTCTGCCCTCTGACTTTAGAGAGTCTATGAGCGGTTTCAGAGTGCCATGACATCTTGTTGCGAGGACCACACTGTAACCCTCAATGAGGGTGCCAGTATTTTCACAATATTTGAGAATGTCTTATGGCTTACAAGTATTTGTCACTTAGCATAAACCAGACCAACTGTTTTCTTTTTGTATACTTGCTAACAACACCTACAATGTCCAAGAAAAAGAATTTTGTTACTCAGCATATTGGTGAATTCCCCTGCATATTTGTTGAATTTCTTAACTCATAAATACAAGCATGGCTTGCACAGGTAACTGGACCACAGCCAACTTGTTTGCGACACAAAAATGACTCATTACCATAAAGATGGATTTTTCCAACAGAACTTAATTTTTAGATTATCGGCAGTTTACCATGACATTGTGATATAGTAATGCACAAGGATGGATGGCCTTGCAGTACATTCCCCTGTTTGGCTTAGGCCTCAACTGAAGTAAGCTTACCAGTCCAATATAAATGCCTACTGAGTCATGGTTTCACAACTAGCTATGTGTCTTATGTGTTATGTCTGCCTGCATCCCTTTGTTATACCGTAATGTCTACATCAGTTCGTATCCTTCATTAGTTCGCACACTATAAATTTCCTGAATCATATTTTTCTATATTACATATATGAATTCGTACACCAACATACTGTGCCGATATTAGCTATTGCCGGTGACCACCGAGGGTCCGTATGAACAGTAATTGTAGCTATGATTAAAACGGCTTTGCATGCGGAGATGAATCAAATGTCTACGCTGTTCACCTGATAACAACACATCTTTATGTCTTAGTGCGAGGAAGTAACATGATAATTTATCGGAACAATTTTATCAGATTTGCGACTTCATGTATGTAAATAGGAAAAACTGTCGCTTAACTGATACCGATGGGCCATATTTGCTTCAGACTTATTACAGCATGAATGTGATTTTAACAATAGAACTCGAGGTAAAAAATATGTCTTAATCAATAATATTTTGTTTACTTAATAATATAATAAGAAGGATTTGTAAGTGGGACAAAAATCACATTAGCTGATGATGATATACTAGTAATCCACTTGGGACAAACCTCGCACGGACCATTGATCACAGGCATGACCTGGTGCTACAATTAAGACATCGAAGGTTAAATGGAGATCGTCAGAGTGCTTTGAACCGCAGCTACAAAGGATATACCGCTGTCTTCAAGGGTTTTAATTTGATAAATCCCGGTTATGTCCGTGAAATAATTTATTTTTTTCCCGGTGTATAAATCTTATTAGAATCTCCCAAATAAAAACTTCAGCATAATTCGTCGATTACTGTGGCCATTTGGTTAAAGGCGCATGAACTGCTTTGGCATGAACTATGTGCCCCTGGTTCAAACCTACCAATTTTTTCCCACTTTTATGTTACTCCTCCGTCCCAGTTTAAAAATATGATAAACATATATTTTTTTTTTCATTTATTTCTTTCCACTGAAATTACCAAACGGGTAAAATAAACAATTTATTGAAATATATAAATAAATCTGCTGAGATTACATATTCACGGCTGTAATAAGTTCACTTGCAGCCAGGTGGCACCCCGAACACCCCGAATAAATTTCATTAACGCCCTAAGAAAATGACCATTACCATTTTATTAGGGCGTATTCTGCAATCCATACAAATAATGTTTGTAAATGAATTAAATGTTGCCATGAAGTATTACAAAACAATAGCCCATTTTCTAACCACTAATGATGCTACGCACCGCTTTAGGCCGTGAGAGACCCCTGGCTAATGATGTTTTCTTTTCATGTCCAAACTGTGAAACACTTCGTTGCTTGTTTGTTTACCAATAATTTATTTGATGTGTAATAGGGCCTATTAAGGTGATCAGTGACTCCTGTCAATTTTGTTTGCACCACAGCCGTGATCAAATAAATTTGTTAACATACTAATGAGGTACAAATTTAACAGTTTGGGGTAATGAATTACTGAAGTTCTATTGCCGGTAGCTGGATTTTTGACGATCTTTATGATCTTTTGTGCCGGTCTGTGGGTTACGAATGTTAAGTTTGTTACGGCCGGCAGTACAGGCCGTCCCGGTTACCCCCGACCGGCGCGGCTAAAACCCTGTATATGATATATATATATATATATATATATATATATATATATATATATATATATATATATATATATATATATATATATATATATATATATATATATATATATATATATATATAAAATACCGGTTTATAAAATGCCAGTTACGGGATAAACTGAATATCTTTTTCGTCACCAGCAGCGCTCACATATATTCCCAAACAAGTATTAAATAATAATTAACATGGGAGATGCCGTGCATCATCTATTATCGCCCAACGCCGGTTCTCAGGTGTCAAACTATCTTCTCTCCTGCAATATTCTAATTTTTCATATTTTACATATAATAATTCACACACTGAGAAAAATAATTATTTTTTCCTGTACGAATTCAAGTAGACATTACGGTAATCAAGTAATTTTCAACATACCATCCTCTGCCCTGATGGAGTCCACACTGTGCTCGGCTTGCGGTGCCATCCAGCTGTAGATCTGGTACGGCGTGGCCACTCTCTCAAACGGGTGTTTCTGGCTCCTCTTCTTCAGCAGGACCGCAAAGTTGCGTTTGAATGCGGGGCTGATCTGACTCAGTAGATCGATCAGGGAGTGGGACAGGTATTTTTGTGCTGCTGGTTTTGGATTGAACTCATCCTGTGTAGACCTGGAAACATTTTATCAAGTTTCACTCACCTCAAAATACAAAACACAAAAAGTTTTCATGATTATTTTTTCTTAAGATGGACATCTATCTACATTAAGGAAAACAGATTTGGCTAATTTGCATTCACAAAATTGTTCCCCAATTAGTAGCTTGAATAACTGGTATTGTAAGAATACTTGCATTGCTTTTCAGTAAAGAAATATAACCAGCTGCAATGACTGTTTCATTATAAGTCCATTTTGCATATTATTTGTTATTTTCCCTGCACAAATCGGTTGATTTTTTTTTAACAAGGTGGCCTGATAGTTCCATGTATCAGCTAACTTTTTTATGTTACCTAAGAAACTGAACATGTGATTATTTTTATATGTGTTTTGTTGAGGTTCCTGGGTGTATGGATATATTTTTATCTTTTTACCGATATGAACACTATTTATGCCTCTTGCTCACTTAATCATTGACATAAGACGGCCTGTTCCTGTTGTGTCAATCAATTTAGCCACACAAAAGGTGCAGGTGTCTCTACATCTATGTCTGGCAGTACGTGAAAATCTGCCACATACTGATTCAAATAATAGCCGAATAGTCTTGTTGCCTTTACAATGGAATCTGTTTGAAAGACAACCTGTCTTACAAGACCACCTGCCTCTTAAGACCACCCTTGGGTGAACAGAGAGCAGTAACATTGGCTAAAACTGACTTGTTTAATAAGACCACCTGTGAATTAGGACCATTTTTGTCCAGTCCCAGGGATGGTCTCATAACACAGGCTTCACTGTATTTAACAATGCCTTGCTTAGGTAAACACACTGATTCTGTTCATCAACTTATCGTTTTGCTGTTGCTGCAATATCTTGGGCAGATTTTCAACAATAATAGGAGGAAACAGATGAATGTTTAGAAAGCTTAAATGTAAAAGTAATATTAGCAGTTCAACCATCATTACGTATCAATACTCACTGGTTGACAAAAAAACCTCTGGTTGATGCCGTAACATGATAGCGTTTGTCCTCCAAGGTTACGACGTAAAGATACAGGAGGTCACCGTGCATCTTTCTGTTACCCGGAGGAGGATTCCAGCCGCTGTATGTTAAAACCTTCAAACACTGTGGGGCCTGTAAAAAATATGATTAAATCCAATCACCTCACCTTTTCCATTCAGCATTCATTATTGTAGAGGGAAATAATGACAAAATACGATCAATGATTCTAATCAGATAGCATTTTTGTAACAGAAGCAAAATTATAATCACAATGCAGGGTTTGACAAAAATTAAATCTAGATGTTACATGCCCAACTATATACATGGCATGTTCTTTCATAAGTTAATTTCAAGCCCTGTTATATAAGATACATACATTTATTGGCACATAGATAGACCCTGCTGCTTTGAATATTTAAGTATTGAAACAGATGCCGTTTATACCATCTATATAACTACAACATGCTTCCTGATAGTACCGCCTGAACAAAGATAGGTAACAGCTACAACAATATCCCATCTAAATTAACAAACCCACTACAAATGGTGCATAATACAACCAAAGTCTGGTGAATCATAATGATTACTATTTCTGTTGAGTTTTACCAAGACTTGTTTTCTTATTACGACCTTATTTGGAGTCACTGTTTACATTCATCATTTTAATGACAATTATTTAATGATGAGTATTTAATATAATAGCTGCCTCAAGTTATGATTCCATAAGAACAGCATGCAGAATATGGTATGCAGAATGCAGAATGCATGCTGAGAGATTTCATATGTACCAGCATGGTAACTTGCATATTTTCTTTGTATCGCTCATGGATACCATCCTGAACCGGCAAAAATTGCTATATACAGCGACTGCTTTGCTGGATACACAATACATGTCAGATCTGCATATAGGGAATCTCATTTATTTTATCTGCATTCCATGTGCTGAATCCAAATTCAGTGCGTGTGGAATCTGATCTTTATTCCCTACCTTCTGTTCTTTGCTATATGGATGTAGAGGTAGGAGTGGCCGGTCTTTACTGCCTGGCATGATGTAGTCCGGGGGCGTACAGTCAATCGGGTCCTGCTTGCTCCTCTTCTTCTCTAAAACACAAACACATTTCGTCCCTATTATATATCATGAACAGACAATCAGCAACTGCTGCAGATCCTGGCATCCTGTCATGAAATAATTTTCTAAAAACTTCTGCTGAAAATCTGCTGTGGTGTTTTAGTTACAGGTCTGGTAAGACATACATGCAGACCACAAACTGAAACTGACTGCAATACCAAAATTACCTGTATAAACACAGCTTTTCACACCAATATTTCAAACTATAGCCTAGCTTATGACAATTTCATCCAATAGAAAATGCTCTTTCATCTGTTGCAGGTTTTCCATACCAAAATCTGACAAACACATTTTTCTTATCTCAGGCAGAAAAAGAGTAATACAGTGTATCACAAATGAAACAACTAAACAATCAAACTACTGGAAATATGAAATATATGACTCAGTATATAAAACAAATACTGATACTTATTTGTCCTATAACAGTCTATTACAGCATACCTAGTATATCTCCCGCAGTGACAGTGTTCAGGAAAGACAGGGAGGTGCAGTCCACTCCATTGTAAGCATCCCAGTTGTCCACCGATTTCAGCAAGTCCCGGACATGGCGAACATGGATTCTGGCTTCTCTGACTGTGTATGGCTCTGAAAATATTATTAATAAAACATACAACTATCTTAATTGTAATTATTTACACAAATAAAATAGTTGGTATATATCTGTGATTGTTTACAGATAAGGTACAAAAGATATAGAGACAAATGATTGCATTAAAGAACAAAAAAGTTATGTTGGTTGTGGTCATGATCATTTACAGTACTGCCTAATCTGATCAGCAGTGCCATCTAGTGTAGATTCTATGAATGAGGAAAATTACCTCTACAAGAAAATTCTATATATAACTTCATAAAAATAACAGGTGATTTACAAATATGAACTGCAAAATATATTTAACATCAAGGAGGGATATGTGATTCAAACATCAGTTTGATAGTAAAAGTAAAATAAGATACAATATGAAACAAAGCAAAGTTCAAAGCTTTTCCAACAGATGGCGCTGGTAGGCCAGTCAACTTACTGCAATATCCTGTGACAAAATACCACACACATGACTAAATATGAAACTAAAACCAATATAAACAGACGGATATGAATGAAATATTTCTCAAATGATTAACTGTTTTGTCACCACAACTTGTATTCACCAAGGGCTTGTTGCAATACAACAATATTTTTAATTTATTATTTGGACTAAAGTTGGGATGTGTGAGAAACTAGAAACCATTATGAGATCACAATTGTAACAATGGTATTTAAGACTCCCGCAAGACTCTAAGTTCAAGGTAATGTTGTTGCAACAGACACCTGACTAATAATTTGCTGAATTTGTGACTTAAGCTCACCTTCAACAACTTTGATGATGGATCCCTCTTTAAGCCCTTCTATGGTTTTGAGTTCTGCGAAGTTATCTAAATTTGTTCCGTCTAGCTGTAGTGAGAAGCATGTACGATGGCACGTGTCCTCACGGTCAATCAGGACTTGGTATATCTCCTGTACCAGCTCCATTGCACTGACCTACAGAACACAGACATGAAGATAGTCAATTATCAGTAAACATGTAGAATCACATCTGAGAGCAATCATAGAGATATGGCATGTAAAAATGATTTTTATGTTGCTAAAGAAAATACAGAACAAAGTGAGGAGACCCAACACAGACAATGCCAAGTATCACTGTATGGTATGAGAATTATACAGGTTTAGATTTTGTAAAACAGAGGCCTGAATGTGGTAGGATAAGCATTCAAAACATTTGTAAAACATGAGTCTATGCAGGGAAGAGTTTGCATCAGAGAGTTATTAGGTGTTTGTGGACATAAATTTGGTGTTTGATTTTAAATCTGACATTAACATGGGGTTTCATTTTGCAGTTGACCTATATTTGGGTTTATGTGTTTCTACATTATAGACTCCTATTGGCATAGATAGTACATTAATGACTGATGTGGACAGAGGCTACATTAGAGACTGATGTGGACAGAGACTACATTAGAGACTGATGTGGACAGGTTACATTAGAGACTGATGTGGACAGAGGCTACATTAGAGACTGATGTGGACAGAGATAGTACATTAGAGACTGATGTGGACCGAGACTACATTAGAGACTGATGTGGACAGAGATAGTACATTAGAGACTGATTTGGCCAGAGATGGTACATTAGAGACTGATGTGGACAGACATAGTACATTAGAGACTGATGTGGACAGAGACTACATTACAGACTGATGTGGACAGAGACTAAATTAGAGACTGATGTGGACAGAGATAGTTTAATAGAGACTTATGTGAGTTTCGAATTAAACTCTGAGACTGATGCATGGTTTCAAGTTACAAAAGGGACTTATGAAGCATTTTACATGTCATGACCTAATAGAAATAGGTTTGGCTTCATTTGCAAGACAGACTTGTGTGGTATTTGATGCTAAATTAGCAATTTTTGCCGACTTTGTGCATTACCAAAGTTATTTTAGTTCCGATTTGCAAAAGAGATTAAATATGTGTGTGGGATCGTGTTGAGTTGATTTCAAACTGGACTTTTACAGAAATTGCTTTTACGTTAGAGACCTTTGTAAGAGGTCTGAGAAAAGACCTTCAACTCTAAACAGCTTGGCCTTATTTTACCCCTTTCCCTCCTCCCTAAGCATGATGTTATCATCTAACTAATATAAGTTCCACACACACACATAGATATATATCTATTCTAGTCTACGACCCAGGCAGTTGGTTTGATGTCTGCCTGTGGCCTTGGCATTTCAGTGAGCTCTGTAAACAGTACTTCCATATGTTTAATGCATCCTAGGGCTAACAGACTTACTATACAGTTACAATAACAACACAGGACCTTCCAAATCCTTGTTTGCATGGTTGACCACCACATTGTTACCATGGCAACAAGAAGTCCCTGCAGGTCACATGGACAACACCTGATCAGTGGGTAATTCTAAGATACATTAAAATTTCATATTGATTTATATTAGATTCTACAGGTTTTTAATTTATTTTCCCATTCAACTGGTGCACAAATTAAAATATATTTATTACAAGGAATTAACTTGTAACCTTTATTATTTAAATTTATTTAAGATTTCACACAACTTCATACCCTCTTGACTTTACAGGCAGTATCTTGCTCCACAATTGTTTTATCTTCACAGAATTTTCATCAAGTTTCTACAGAGGATTTCTGTAGCTTAATGGTATTTTGTAACAGAAAACTAGAAAAGCACTCACAGAGCACAGACCTCCACCATTAGGCATTGTCATGAATGCAGCATTTTCCCTTAAAAAATTCAGGAAACCATATGGTGATCCAGATAACCCCTGAAAACTTAATCATTGTTCCTTGTATTATTGCCAAGCTATCCTGTAAATTTCATCAATATCAGTTAATAACTTTTTAAGTAAGGTTGCTATCAGACAAACAAACAGATGCCAGCAAAATAATTACCTCCTTTGCAGAGGTAATAAATATGTAATTTCTGTGACATCAGAGCATCTACTCTAGCCATATGCAGAAACCCTAGTGTAAATTTCAAGTGTGCATTATTGAGCCTCTGAGCAGTAAAAGAGCTGACACAGACAACTTAAACAAGATTAATTTACCATTACTGTAAAAACTCGCATATAAGTCGAGTATAAATTTTCAGGGTAATTATCAGGTAACATTATTTTCAAGCCATTCTGGAGGTCAAAACAGGTCTGAAGCAGCATACATGACCATCGAGAGTAGTATGACAGACCTCTGGGGAAAGGTGAATTGTATGACTGGCAACTCGTTTTTGACATTCATACCACTCCAATTTTTTTTTAACTGTAAAAATGTCATTTGTTTTGTTGTGCAATCTATTTAAAAGTTATTGGGCATCATTAAAACTCTAAGATTAATAAATATAACAGGTCGATACTTTAAGTATTTTGCAGAAATGAAGATCGTCTGACACGCAGAATTGGCAGGTGCGTAGATCTGCGGTATGTAAATTTTGTAATGACCAATATCTTCCAGTGAGAGCCTGTGTGACAAGAAATTTGGGAAAACTCAGATATTCAATTTCATTCCTCATGTGTAGACAACACTGGCAGGTATGATAGTTCAAATGTTCAATGTCCTACCTTCCTTTTGAAGAAAATGGTGTTACAACAATGGTTTTCACTTCACAGATGATGTTTTTTATAGCATAGCATGAACCAAAATTAACAGGCCTCTACTTGGCATCAAACATTTAACAGGCATCTACTTGCTGTCCAGAAAAAACTCCTGACTTTTAATTTTTACATTTAATTTTTTTTAATTTTAATTTTTTCATTAATTTGGATGATTAAACCAAGGAATATATAAAATCAGAGTTTAAATTTAGAAATAAGACTTCAGGTAAACAGTGTTTGGATTTAATATACCAGTGTATTTATAACTAAACAGATTTGGACTTTATTTATTTATCAGCATTCAACAAGGATTACTGTGACTGGATTCATACAATGTCTCCCTATGTGTAACAGGCTGTCAGGAGGAGCTGTCAGTACACACAACTACAGAACAGCAAATGACGGGGATAACAGATCAAAACCACCAACTGGGTGCAAAATGAAAGATTATATTAAACAGAATCATGGCTGGGTCAAGATTGGAATAATCATAAGCATGCCAAGAAACCTGGACTGTAAGCAGTTTTTATTTAACCTGAATCTTTGAAACAGTCCGTGAGGCATATCGTTATGTTGATGCTGCAATGAGCAACTTTTTTTTTAAACCTCACTGAGAGGATACAATTGTTGATTTTGGCAGGTGTGATGCAAAATGGACATGCAACAAAAGCACTGCAAATATGCACAATATGCCCATGATAAGTATTCTGACCTCTGACCTCATGAAATGTACATGGATTTTGCCAAAAATTTAAATCAGGGGAGAAATTGTATTGGTCATGGTTATACTTATGAGTTTAATGAAAATCTATCAAATTTTTTGTAAGTCATCACGATGCCATCTAAGTCTGGTGACCTTTGACCTCAATAAATTTGCATGGATTTTTCTGGAAATTGGACTAAGACGAGATATATTATACTGATTAACATTTCTGAGTTTCATCTAAATCCACTATATTCTTGGTAAGTTATCACAGCAACATCAAAAAAGTATCTGGTGACCTATGACCTCATTATATATGCGTGGATTTTGGCTATAATCAATCTAGGGCAAGATAATCTATTGGTTAGAAGTTTTGGTGAGTTTCGGAAAAATCTGTAAAAACCCTGGTAAGTTATCCTGGCGACGCTACAAGTCAACAGACGGACAGACAGACTAGGGGTATACCATATCATGTCCCACCATAGAAGGGTGTAACAAAAATTACATTTTGTCTGTGCAATTTTTGTTATTCCCCATTTTTGGCTGCCTGTGTGTGTGTGTTTGGTTATGTCAGTCTGTCAATGAGAGGCACAATTGTTTTAGGCTCCTTGCATGTGTGTGTGGATCTGTAATTCTTGTCACTAGCCATATGCTCCACAGGAAGGGTCACATTAGGAAACCTAACAAATACACCACAGAACACTCTAGCTATGATAAAAATACGGTAAAATATGCACATGATCATAGTCATTAGGCAGGTATATTATATATACAATAATTATATCTATTAGTTAAGTCACATTCACCTGTTCAGATTTTAGTCTGCACATTTATTAATAACACATAAGCTTAATTATCCATGTGGCTACCTCAAAATGTATGGTCCCTAATTACACCGCACAGACATCTACGGGAACACTTTATACAGTACACATTGCCAGGGCAGTGGTGTCCTGAAGAGCCTGACTAATTACTATTCTTGATAAAAGACCAGACATCTTGAACATATCATTAAATGTTTTTCCTTCATGAAACATGTCATGTCATGAAACATCCAGCACCCAACTAAGTAAAAAGCAAATCATGTTAAAGTGAAAAAGATTACATAATTTATAAGATCCTTTATGACTAAAAGAAATGACAAGTTTGGATTGCTGGTGATCAGAAGTTTGTCAGAAATCACAAGATTTTTGGGGGGCTGGAGAGGGGGGAATAGGGGGAGGGGCATTTATCAGATCAAATATTGCACATAGAAATTAATTAAAATTTTGTGATGTCTTAAGCGAGACATGGGTGGAGGTATGCATTCACTGAGTGCTATATAGCTTGATATCAAATCTGACTTTTAAGTCATAAAATCTGGGACCTAAGGACAGCTAAGGACAGTTTATAAAGCAGGATTGACTGATCTTTGATAATACTGTTTATAAGGACAGGTCAATACAGGTCCATAAATTTTATATACTTTGACATATATATATATAATCTAATATTGCAGTGATGAATATCACAAAGCATTTGATAAGTTTACATGTAGATAGTTGAAAGTTTAAGCATACAAGAGGTTTACTGACTGATAAGTAATTACAGCACCTCTGTTGTTCAAAAGTTATAATGGACCTAACCATGCAATGACTCAGATCCATGACTATATGAAGTGTATGAACCATTACTGAAAACAAAACAAAAAATCTCATTGTCGAAATAATTGGCAGTTCTCAAGTTATTAACCTAAAGAGGTAACATCTGGATGTATTATAGTCAACTTAAATATGCCTGATATGCCGAGTCATTACATATATTTTTTCTTTCAAACTAACTTTATATTTATGGTTAATACAGATTGTAAATAATAAAACCATAAATGGTGTATTTTGAAAATACACTTATAAAAAAAGAGCAAATACAGTAACTGCTTGCTGGTTGAGGATTCATATTCTGTTATAAATATGCATTATATACAAAATTACTGTGTACCTGATAGTTTCAAATATTGTGCAAGTTTGTGACTTTTTGATATTCACATAATTAACATATCTAATTAATTACAAAACTAAATCCTTAAGGGCTGTATGGAAAGAATCAATGTGCACACTGATTCAACATAAGCTGAAAGCATTATGTTGTATTTAGTTGACTCTGCATCAATTTCCTTTCAAAACAGGGAGAATTCACTGTTGATACTGAGTGGGCTTTCTGTGGAGAGACAAAAAAACAAATGAACAGGGGATTAACATATAGTGTTCACAAATAAATTATAATTCTGCTTATTTTGACCTTGAAGATGGTCAGGGTCACTGGTTTCGGAACGCATCAAAGATTTTGGTAGAAAGAATGCACAAGTAAAATATCATGAAAATATATTGAGTGGTTCATAAGTTATAGCAGGGTTCAGAATTTTCTCTTAAAAGCCAGACATGTCCAAGAAATAATCATGTCTTCCCTGTTTCAAAGGTTTAGGAGTTCACAAAAATTTCTATTTCAGCCTTTCATTCAGATATTGGTAGAAACAATTTAAATTTCATTTAAAATTATAAAGAGGTTAAAAATTATCACATTCACATGATATGACACAGAAGACCACCTAGGAGGACAACAACAACAGACAAAACACTTTATGTGTCCCCCCATGGAAGGGGAGAAATAATTAGTGAAGATAATTTTTACGTGATGATGGCCATGACACTTACAGGTAATTCAAACTGGTCCACGCCAGGGGCTTGTATCTTGACGTTAAACCCTGTGTCCTGTATTAACACAACATCTTCTGTCTTAATCTCCTCTGTCTTCTCTTCTCTCTTTTCTCCATCTCCCTGGTCATCTTTCTTCTCTGTATCACTCCCTTCTGGAGAGTCTTCTTTTTCTCCGGGACTAGAAGTCCCGTTTGTGTGTGATATGTCCCAATTAGGTAGACTTATTTCTTCCTTAATCTCCTCTTTCATTTTTGCAGCCGATAACTTTTTCTCTGGAAAAAGAAATTAATTTTTGTTAAAAATATATAACATTTATACTCAATGCTTTATGTTCAATACTATTTTGTTGAAATTTTAGTTCTACTTTTTGCTGCAAAACCAAACATGTTTTACTATATTTCTGTCAAAAGTGTTCAGAATCACCTAAAAAAATATGTATTGAATGCAGAGGCCCCATAGGCACTCACACAAAATCCTGGTTCCAGTCCAATACTGTGGTTACCTTTTTGTTCGCTAGTTTTAATTTCATGATATTCGCAAATGGGAGTTAAGCACGAATAATAAAACCTCAGGAATAAGATGTCCCATGAACTAAGATGAGCAAGAGGGGTTGATGCATCAGCACAAACAGATTAGTTTTAACACCTATGAAAACATGATTCATTTATCAGGAACATATTCTATGCATGGTATCAAAGGCTGGTCCCTGCAAAAAAAATTAAATAAAACATATCTTGGAATATGTCAACTGTGACAAGTCTGATATTAACTACATAATGACCAACAGAAATGAGTGAGGTGTTGTAGGATTTATTTTTATTTTATAATAAACACAAATACTGCAGCTATTTTTATATTTATATAGGTTCTTGTGCAACTGCAAGATATGAAACCCTCGTGAACAGTTAAAAATTAAAATATTGTGAAATTTCAGCCTCGCAAATATGAAGCCAACTACAGTATATCTTTATACAAGGGCCAAGGCATTTGGATTAAAACAAGGAATGGACACAAAATCCTGGTTCAGGGTCAATAAATTACATTAGGATCCAGGATTAGATACTAATTATACAACTGATAAAAAAGGTTTGCTATTTCTCAACTGTAGTTATTTAAATTAACACCATACTGCGGCACAACTAATATCAACCAGTCGATCATCTTCTCATGTCTTTTCATGGAATGCGTTAACTGCCTTTCCCTTATTTCAAAAGTTACACATATGACATTCACAGATAGTAACTTGAAATAATTGGGACCCTGAAGTAAATGGCCTAAACAACCACCCCATGATACCCAGTTCCTTAAAATGGCAGCTTTGTGGCCATACTGGATTTTGATATGTCTGAAATTCAGAAGTGCATATCTTCTCATCCATGTCAGTCTTTAGTAAAATTTTGGCTGCAATTATTTGAATGGTTCTTGAGATAATGAATGCAAACAGCATTCCATGACTGCTGCCTGGCACCATACTGTTGTTTCTGATGGATATGATATTCAAAAGCACGCATTGTCTCAAGGGTGTCAAGCCTTGGTTAACTTTTCACAGCAATTGCCTAAACAGTTCTTGAGATGTGTGAAAAAGTGCATGACATACAATTGTATGGAAAACATGATTATTGTAAACCACCTTCAAAGACAAGAGCCTTAAAAAAGGGACACATTTTGTCAACTGCTGTATGTATGATCATAAGTATTTCTGTACCACAGCACCTAACAGGTCTTTAATTACCAGAGCACAACTGTTCAGTCCAAAACACATTCAATGATGTATGAATGAACTGTTTTGAAACAAGTTTCTATTTTACAAATCTAAAGAAAAAAAATATTCACACATTGAATATCTCACAAGACAAAAAAGCCTGAATGACAGGCAGAACACCTAATTACTTCAGGGCCCTGTCTACCTAATAATGCTTCATAGAGGAGAGACAGAAGATGCTGTCCCAGGGCAGGACTGAGCCAGACAGCTGGCTGGCCAAGCAGTACCATATGGCTGACTGACTGTCAGTCACTCAGGACCAGCAAGCTTGCACCTCATTTCCCTGCCATCTGCTACCTCTGACCATGCCACATGATCCATATAACCAGAAACATTGTGGTTAACTTTAAGCACCTAGTACTGGCTTTATTATGAGGATATGTCCATTGTGTGTTGGTGGCTCTGTATAGAAATTGAATTCTGAACTAGGTTACAATACCTGATAAGACACAAATGTTATTTAATAATTATTAAGCCTTCTGGATCACAGGTTTTATAAGTACAGGGCAAGGAATACTCCTGAAGTCATGACTGTTGTTAAAACATGAGCAAATCCAAAATTTAATCACACCATTTACTTATAAATAGTTAGGAAAGTAAAATTTCTAAACTTAACAAGAGGCATTGCATGTCTTTAAGGTGGAAATGCAAGGTCTATTCCAGGCATGATGAACATTGTACTGTCATATCCCTTATATGCACAACGTTTGTATGTTGACACCTAAATTGAATAATTACTCTAAGTGATGAATAGAGCTCTACAGTTTTATCACAGAAATCAAACTTCAAATATGATTAATCATGAACTTACAAGTACTCAAGTCTGGCTCTGTGAATTACATACCTCAAACAAGCATGTCCACCCCTGGTTTTCTTGTGTCAATATGATAAGATCCTATCTTTTTACTGTGATGTTTCATTGGGTATCTCTGTGCACCACTCGGGGTCAAATGTGAAGTTTAATTGCCCTGAATCTCTGAATCAGGCAAGTACAGAGTCCAACACTGATATGGAAATATGCATCTATTTATGTGTCCCAATAATAGTCCCCTGTATGTTGTCCTACGGGTGCTTAAAACTTTGTGTATAATGTTATTCATCACATGTCTGTCATAGATTTCTTCACCAGTTAATTTTGTTAACATCAATACAGAAACACCATGTGTCCTGCTAATTACAGTATTTATTGTATTAATTCAACCCCTCTAATTATAAGCACACCAACCTCAATCATCAATGCCCCAAAGTCCTTTGACTGCACCACTTAAGTGCTTTTGAGAACCACTCCCGAAGTAAATAGCTAAACCTAGCAGGGAGCATTTTTAAAGTATTAAATAATGGTTGTTGACAAAACAATTTGTATCTCCTGTGATGTTTTAAAATTTAAATCCAGATTTATCAATTTCCCTAGGTGTGGTAGGTCAACGAAATAGGTAATACTTATAAGATGATTCAAACACATTTAAACATGACAAAATCAACCATATTTAAAGTTAATTCAATACAAATTGACATTATTGTAATGAAAAGAAACATGATTAATACAATTGATATAATTATATGTGGTGGAGATACAAACTTTCACTCCCAAATTACAAGCTTAATGGGTCTATAAATTTTATTTATTTATGCTAATAAGTTTAAGATCTTGACCATGTAAATCAACTCATGTACACAGTGTTTATGCAATGAACAGGTACTGAGGTAGGTTTTTTTGTCATGAATACTCACTAAATTGTTCATTTTAATAGGTCATATTTATATTTTGTAAGGTCTGAATTAAAAGTAAAAAAAAAGAATAAATTTCATCTGGATAGATATCTAAACCTACAGTCTCCCATACATCCAGTAATGCTTGCAGTTGCAGGCTTATATATATTATGTGAACCCGTCTTTGAAATTTAATTTATTACATTTGATTGAAGTGAGTGAGACCAAATTTATAGGGTTCACAAGGTGCATCTGCTCTCATCTGTTATGGTGACTGACATGGACAATAATTTCTAACACTCTGACCTCAGGTAAAGCCAAAGATGAAAGTTTAAGTCTAGGAAGTGATCATATCTAATTAATTCATTAGTACGTTATAGGTCAAAAACTGGGTGTATAGTATGGAAATTAGGTCAGAAACAATGTCCTGTTCTTGTAAGCTGTATACATCATTCAACAGAACAATTCAAATCTGTGATAGTTGTGCAAGACACATTTGTTACATGCCCTGTAGTTGCACTGTCTACTAAAAGAGCATGAGGATAACCAGGGGTTATCAAGAGTTGCATATTTCTAACATATTACAAGTTACATTCCAAATATGATAGATGGCAATGCATATAATAGTCTGGTGAAACCAAAAGTATCTAAATACTCACGTCTGATTTTAAACATAACACATAATGAAAACAGTCAATATTACTCTAAATTCAGAAAATACAACAATGAGACATGGTCAGATGTGTAGAATCTTAGTAAGGCCACATTGGGCAACTTAAGATAAATTTGTCCGGGATGGATTTCCATGGGCTGAGTTCACCCACTGGATACAACAGTGAAGTTTCTGATAGATTGCCCTGTGATATACCCTGCCAAAATTTCCCAAATAATATCAAATTCCTCATGACTTAAAGAAAAATATCGACATCTGTCTGAATCTCTAGACTTACATTTTCATGACATACTGTGGTTGCCTTTATATCGGCGGGGCTGAATTTTCGCAGTTTTTGTATTTTTAAAAGTTTCACGGGGTTACATTTTTGTGCTCTCATTAGTTTAGTAGTATAATTTAATTTTTAAATATGAAACTATGAACTGTAATGACAGAATTATTTCATAAACCGCGGATTTCACTATTTTCTAGGTCTACTAATTCTCTGTCCGGAACTCAGGATACTAGTATCGCACGTTCGAACAGTCACGGACGGCTGAGCCATCACATGCGGGGAGCATTGACCCAGCTGGATGTAATTAGTTCAGGGCCAAGGCTCATTCTAAACAACTCTTTTCCCACTGTTCTACGGCAATTTGGCCCCATCATGAACTGTGACCTTCCAAATATATTCAAAATTCAAGTCATCACTAGCCAATCAAACATCGTTTGGCGCGTCATGATTTCGGCAGTGACAGAATTAGTCCTTTATACAGTTACAGGGTGGCGCTTCCCTAGCGACTACTTTCACTACTTTAGTGGCAAATTTATTCATTAACAATAAGTAAATACAGCACAATGTGAAATAGTACCCTCTACTCAATATTCTTTTAGGTGGAACTGGATGTCATCTGGCTTGGCACACATACACATAATTTTTAAATATTACTGACCGGCAGACATTGACACTTTCCAAGCTCCAGTCATGTGCCGTGGGGCAGGAAAAAACTACCAGGCGCACCCAACCGGTCAGCACATCCTTGCAAAGGGTCATGGTTTGTGCATCTAAGCCAATCGATACTATTTTAAGTGGACCCTGTTATTCTCCCTGAATCACGTTATTTATATGCACCAGGCTCAATAGACATCACTACAAAACTGAAGATTAATTTCAACTGTCACCAACTATCAGCAGCTTCTAAAATTAACGATAATGGCCTGGTATATATGCATTCAAAACTGCGTGGTTTCAATTTCGCGGTCAGAGAGCGACCGTGAATATCGCGAATTTGAAACCACCGCAAATAAGAAGACAACAACAGTATATGATGTGAAAACCCAAAGAAGCTTATACATATGCAGTGAAACCTCAAAATTACGATCACCAATGGGATGATGAAAAAGTGGTAATAAAGTGGCAACTTTTTCAAGGTAGTCATCTATGGTCTGATTTAAAGAGCCACACAAAACTGGGACTGTGAAAACTTGTGGCTATTTAGAGAGGTGTTCGTTAAACTGAGGTGGTTGTTAGGCAAGGTTTTAATGTATATAAAAAAAGTAATGACTGTTTATACTCAAAAGACCAGTAATTTCCGTCATGAAAATAAAAGATTTGATTAAAATGAGTATTTATTAACATGGCTGGGTGTAGTAGATTACATATACCCAGACTATAGATTCTTCATTACAACACGCAGTATGGAGCCTGATATCTGTGATCAGATCCCTACTGTTATATCCCAGATTACCTGTGCCTGTGCATCCCACCTTGATTACATCTGATTAAATATTACGTCTGACTGATCTGATGCTGATTATCGCGATACCTTGCTGGTATCAGAAAATTAAATAGTAACAATGTCAGGGCTCTCACCAGGCTCCCCAAGAAATATAGGAATTTATTAGACGACTTTAGACAAAAATATAGTTGATAAGAATTCACAGCTTAGCAAGCAACCAAGACACATTCACTCTTGGGTTGAGAGAGCGCACCCTTGCTGAAAAGCCTTTGTCTAGGAGCAAAGATAGCACTCAAGAGCTGAACACGAACCCACTACCCTGCAGTCACAAGTCCACACCCTTACCATTATGCCTATTAGCTACATGGAACAAATAGCAGAATAGGATGCAAACGAAAATGCATATGAAAGTCATGTAATCCAAAAAGTGTTAAAATATCTATGCATTTTATTTGTACAATGGCATTCTAAAAAAGTGGTAAACTTTGATCACAGTTGTTTTACTGCCTTGTTTTACACAAAGCAGTGTTGGGACTGATGACCCATTATAATAATATTGATGATCTGTTGGCACTGGCAGTTGCAGACGATCTGATTTTTTTTCCACAAAGGTTAGACTTTATATAATGGTGCAGAGAAGGTATGCATTTATCAATGTTTGCGAACAAACTTTAGAACAATCTGTGTTTACTAATAGATTAACACCGTAGTTTACTAAATATACATGTAGGCTATAGAGTTACTACATATATATTAGCCATTATGTACACCTATTTATCAACTAAGAGGATGCACAGCTCTATATTGGATCAGAAATCTCCCAGAGTTCAGCCTATTTTTTTACTGATGTTAATAAATTGACAACTGATTCCCATTAATTCCAAAGCGAATTATTAATAATTATCCGTTGCTGATATGCTGTCGATGACTTATTATGATCAAGGCAGGAACTCCCAACACCAATACACAGACTCAGGTGGACAAACAGTAAAACTCAGAACACACTAGCTTCAATGATACATGAATACCTAGTGTACCTAGTGACTCCAGCAAAATTCTACACTTGCGAAGAATGCAAAGAAACAAATGAAAAGACAGGCTGTTCCTCAATGACACAAACATGCATTTGCAAATACCAGGTTTCTATGTTAATCCTGCACAAAATAAAGTAGGGTTATATTGTTTTTGCTAGCTTTTTTGTATATGTCAGGAAATCATCCAGTCGCATCTGGATGGTTCCACTTTGCCAGTGACGAAGCAGAAAGCATGACATCATAAACAATATCAAACACAAATTATTCCAACTGTAATGGTGAAACTGTGGGCTCAGTTAATACCAAACAGACTCCGAAATTGCATCCTGCCCTCTATCAAGCACCCAAGCACCCAAGACCTTGAAAAAGAACATTCACACTTAACCTTGATAAAAAAGATCGCTCAAAGTTACCTTCACAGATGAATAAACATATCATTTTCAGAGTTCACAGATGCTCTTCCCACATGTTTCCGCTCACACCTTTAAATCAAACCTCCATACAATGCAGATACCATCACCCTGACTACTGTCTGTTTGTCTGTATTCTGATCAGTGTAGGTGGATTCCATATGTGCATTTGTTAACAAACAATAATTTTCCAATGAGATGCTTCATCAGGCAAGTTGAATGTATCTCCAAATGCCAATTTGAACAAGAGCAATGAAAACAGTGACCTCTAACCCCATTAAATATGAGTGAATTTTGCTGAGAATATAATTCAGCTGAGAAACTCTATTAAAAATCTATCAGACATTTGGCAAACGTCATCACAGTGCCACGAAAGTCTAGTGACCTCTGACCTCATTAAATATGCATGGATTTTAAACTTAGGCAAGATATTATACTGATTAATATTTCTTGATTTTTTTTCAAAATCCATCATATTCCTGGTAAGTACTCGCAGTAACACCACAAAGTAGCCTAGTTACCTCTGACTTTATTAAATAAAGCATGGATTGTTCCCATAATTGAACTCTGGTGAGATATTCTATTGGTAAATAGTTATGGTGAATTCTGTGAAAATCAATCAAAGCCCTCGTAAGTTACGGCGGCAAAACTAAATGTTAACAGACTGACAGACCATGGGTACACCATAATGTCCCGTCATAGACAGGCGTATGCAAATAAGATCAGTCTCAACTAAATGCGAATGAATTAATGTTTAAAACAGATTTTTTTATTAACAATGGAATTTTATGATCAGTAAATAATTTTATGATTTGTCATTTTTTTCAAAATTGAATAAATCGACTGCATTTTGGCATAATTGATTAAATTTAAAAAGCATAATGAATATGCACATGCATAAATCTTATCCTTTCAGAGATATACAAACACAAAGTATTAAGTAATGAACAGCATCAAACTTAACCTTGTGCAGCCAACAATTGTCTGACAGTAAGTCAACCTTGGATGAGGATAGAATTATGGTTTTATTTTGAATACTGATGTACATGTCAGTCTATTTACCTGGGTCAAGATTTTAGGTTCTAGTATGCAGCAGATTTTAAGGTAACATAGAAAGTACATAAAATAATTGATTGATAATCGATAACTGGTTGTTTTTATTTTTCAATCATCAAATATGATTTTATCACCAATTCCTACCACTAATATATATAATTTGACCTGATAACTGACCCCAAGCACTAGTCGCCAAGGCAGTGCCAAGACAATTTTCTTACCCTCCTGCCCTATGATATTTCACCCTATCCCCCTCCCCTTGGAGTCCTCCAAAAATCCAACCAAGAAAATTGTTATATTAAACCTTTTTATCACTCACTTTTATATTCATTTTTAAGGCAAGATTTAACGAGGCAGAACATCTAAAGCAGACTTCACAAATAAGAAGCTTGTTCACCACAGGTTTTCTTATATGAACTGATGATGCACCTGCTATCTAATCAGCTGTTATCTAATCTACCACTCATCTTATCAGTGAGGAGTGTTACTGCAGTTCTATACCTACCTAAAATACAGCATGCAGGCCACAGTATGGGCCTGTATATACATCACTCTGACATCTGATTTGGCATTGAATGGTGGCAGATAGGATCTTTTGTCTGCCTGTAGGTCTGCTCACAAAGACAATCTTGGGGGTGAATTTACCACCACCCCTACCCCCACTATCAGAGTGATAATGTTCCTTACACCTAATGAGAGAACCCAAAACAAATATTCCTCTTATAACAGGTGATTATCAACCCCTGGGTGAGGTACCTGAATTTACAATACAATGCAAAAGACGCCATCTGTGTACTGTAATGGTCCAAACTAGGAACAAACACTTTCACAAACCACAGAGATAAAAACACAGCAAGACGTCAGCACTAGGGGGCCCCAGAACCATTCTCTTTTGATTATACACTGAATGGGGTAGGGACATTAAGCCCTCCATAACAGCTTCTTTGAAATGTAAAAGATTATGGACAGATTACTATATCATTCATTTATGTTTTAGACAGGTTAAATATAAGCTAACTATATCATCTTTCCTAGAAATTAAATTTACATAATTGACAGACCATGAAATAATAAAAATTATGCAATGTTTGGGGGTAGGGGTTACTGGGGACAAAGGTAAGTTCTCTCTGCATATTTAATGACATCATATGCTTATTACAGTGTCCAAGGAATACCCTTTGACCTTTTACTTAAAAATGTAACCTGTATCAGGTCCACATGGGGCTAAGAGAAAGGGGGAGGGGTGCAGAAATTCATATTTTTGAACTACCAGGAACTTGCAGGAAGCAATTTTTTTCCATGTCCATGATGTCAAGGAAACATCTCAGAATAATTATTTCAGTATGTGTTACACAAATTATTAACAGCTCCTACTTACATTAAGCTCCCATCAAGCATGAAAGGCTTATGTAAACCGATATCCCGACTTTGCAGACCTAGTTGAGAAATGACAGCTTTATGACACTAATGAAAGGTAAATGAACTGCAGGTTATGTGACAATCTTTTTAGTTTACAACCTAATTACTTTTTCCTGCAGGTTAATGATGTGACCTTTGACCCTGACAATGATGATGCAATTCTCTGTGTGGCTGGGGTCATGTGCCAGCTATTAGTAAACAGTTAGAGATCTAGGTCAGAACTTTATAGCTATAGTACTCTACAAAACTTGTATATGGCACCAACTGGGGAGCCAGAAGATGACTGCTGCCATAAATAACCACAGCCAAATAAAGATACCACAAAAATAGAGTTTAACATCAACAGGAAGACATAAGGGTGTGTTCAACTGGGATGGTTTTCAAATGCACCAAAAATATTCTAGTGTTTCACTCTGTGTTAATATCATGAAAATGAAAGCAGTTCCTTACAAGGCCTGTGTGTGTGTGCGTGTGTGGTTAGGGGGGATTTTGAACTGATTCAATTTATTAATCCTTTACTTTGATTTTAAAATTCTTGATTCTGTTTTAACTTTAGTAAAACACTTCTGACTTTATTTTAAATAAACTTTGAGACTTTGACAAAATGAATGCTTGTTAATTTTAGCAAGTAAAGAAAAACATAGAATGCCCTATGTTTATGGTCATTTTTTTTTTTGAGAGTGAATCACTTTTCTGGCGAGAGTTGAAACTACATCTTGACCACATACACAATAAATAGTGTCAACATTGCAGTGTGCAAAGTCAAAGTCTACAGCTTACGGATGCATGCTTAATGTATGAAATAATAATCAAAATGAATCACTTTGGAGGTTAGGAATTGATAACAATTTAATCAAAGGGTTTAAATTCTATGCATCAGATTTTTTATTAACAGTTACACCCCCCACCCCCATGCATTTAATACCAGCATGGTTATCATTAATATTGAGTGCCCTGATTCAGTGATTAGGACCTTTATCAATGCCTCGCATTATGCATTATACATGCTGACCAACCAAGACATTTCTTTGGAAACTGAGGACAAAGCACACCCCCCCCCCTAAACAGCAGAACTAACAAATGACAAACAGAAGTCAACCTCATGATACCAAACAAAGTGTGTCAATCACTTTTTTTATCTTCGCTGTACTGGAATTTCACCTTATTTGTATGTTTGTAATACACATCCTGCTTATACATCCTTCGGCAAAGACTTGAAGGTCTGAAAAACTTAAAGCCATTTTGAACATGTCATTGAAAACTTGTGTTTATGAATGAACGTATTACACAACAAAGCTCTCCTGCTGTGATTGCAGGGTTGTTAAGTTTTTCCCAGTGCGGTAAATCAGTGCTGTATTTACCGCCTTTGGAAAAACCTCTCAAAGTGGAAAAAATTTGGAAAAACCTCTAATAATCTTATAAAAGGAGAGACAAGCAGATATCTGACTGAATTAAAAGGAAATATCATCTTACACACACACACACATATTTATAAATTTTCCATCCTTCTCTATTCTTGTGAAACATTGCCACACAGGATCTATAGGCCTGCCTCCTCTCATGATGCCTTGTTAACTTCTTCAGAAAACAAGAACTTATGGCAGACAGGCATTAACATCAACTTATATAGAGAAGAGCCATGAAACCTGGTATTCTTTTGGGCACAGAAGCATAAAAATGGGGTGCTTGGTTTCCTACCTGTATGCACAGAAACCTGCATCATGCTGGACAGGGTTTCCCCAAGTGATGCCACAATGGTTGGTTGGTTTCTTCTCACCCTAGCTAACTAGTTGTATGAGCCCTACATGACTAGCATGGCTTCTTCACACTTCTGTACCCCAAGGATTAACTCGGCCTTGATTAGGTTAACATGCTTGATTACTTTTGTCAGCTCTACTACTAAAGTTTATATTGCAGTTAATTGGTAATTAAGAAATAGTAATGCACTAGTATGAGTTGTGGAAACATTCCATATATATATATATATATATATATATATATATATATATATATTTATTCATCACATATGGATATATATATGCAAATATGTTTATATGTATATATGTATGGTATATATATATATATATATATATATACACATACACATATAATTTCAACATGCAACATTAAACAGAATTAATTAACTATACATCATTATACTCTCTCAAAAATTTTGATCAGACATTTTCCCCAGTTATTCCCGGTACTAACCAGTTTTCCCCAGTTATTCCCAATTAATCCCGGGTTTTTCCTACTGTATGGGAAAAACTAGTTTTTCCCGGGAAAAATAACAACCCTGTGTGATTGGTTAATCAAGTTCTCTGGTCTTTGATAAAAACATATGGACAATGTGGGGCAGCTTAGGTGATAAACCATTACAAGATGTCATGAATGCTGACCATCACAGGATCTTTCAAATTAATATGGCATCTTACTTTAGCATAGCATATCTACCTCCAGCCAATAAACACCCCTTTCATATGACAAATGCAGAACACGTTCAAACCAATTTCCATTTGCATTGAGCATTCATATGGCTAACAAATATGCACTGAAACCGTTTTCACCATTAACAATCCACATTTGAAAGTGGAACAAAATAGTTTTCAATGTGGATTAAGCTTTCACACAGGTATTAGATGCCAATCAAATCCATGATGGCCAAATTGTTATGGATATGATTCTGGCCAAATTGATTATATAAGTTAATAACCCCAACTACCATGTCACATACATTTAAGTGGAAAGTCATGCTTGGTCAATGGTTTCATTTGTCGTCTATTTGGGAGACATGAAGCAGTGTAAATTGCATTTACCAGGGGTAAAACGCATTTTACCCAACCCAGTGGGAAAACCCTGGGTAAAAAGTAATGGGTTTTACCCAGTTAAATAACCAAAGTTTTTCACATGTTTATCTGCTTTTATCAAACATGAAGATCCTACCTTAGTTTACTCCTTGTTGTAAGCAGGGATTATATATACATACATTTTTATGAATGTTGGTTGTAAGCGAAGTGGCTCTGACCACATCACCCAAGTCTAAAAGCAGCCATTTTCCAGTCACACTTAATTTCATGTTGGGCTATGCAGAGCACATCACCAACCAACAGGGTTGTTTCATGCAGTTTATGAAAAAAAACAATACACTACTGGCTTCACTGAACATGTGTTCAGCTCTGGTGCAACTGTCTGGGAAATGAGAAAGCCCAGAAACTTGTTTTCTGTCACAGGTTGCTCCAAGAACCGCATGTGATTGACTATCAAATATGTGCCAGATTGCCTATTAAACGTGTTGACTATTAAATATATGCTTCTTGTTAAATATAAATTTACCCAGGTGGTAGGTAAAACTTGCGAACCCTGGCATGAAGATTTGTGCACTTGGCACCCTGGCTTTGACCAAAACCAGTTTGGTTTATTTTCTGTGTGAAAGCACTCAACTGCTTTCTGTTACCCGCATGGAGGCTGATTAACCGAATCAGTTTTTGGCTAAACTGCTGTTTGATAGGGGTGCACTCCCAGCAAGTTTAATTAAAATGAAAGTACCTGATGTTTCATGATCCTCTGACTTTAACCCATGGCAAACAAAAGCTCTGTAAATTAGCGATGCACAGGTGTGAAATTGATAATATACAGTATCATTGTGATCCAAGTGAACTACTTCCACTTTTAACCTTTGTTTATAAATAGCATATTTTTCAGGATTCTGAATGAAAACAACAGGTTTAACATAAATAACAGATGTGCTCACATGTCAACAAGCACTACCTAACATTGACCCATCATCTATGCATTATTAAGTAGTGGGAGTTGGTTCCTATTTCATAAATCAATCATCCCTTAATACAAACCAGTCAGTAATCAACAATCATTCATGCTAAATAATCCATTTCCTGTTAAACAGAAAATTGTTTGGGTATCTTCACTGAGAGTTCAGGGTAGGTCAGATTGCTTGAGATTGTTATTTTTCCCCTAGATTTATTTTTTATTCTTATTGTAATGCAATTGATAACTAGTACTCTTTGGTGAAAGATAGATTGATATATAAAGAAAATCTACTTTCATTAATATTGTCCCTATCATTAATATGCATGGTACAGATTGTATGTTAATTACAAGTGTTATGTTACTGTTGACAGCTGCATATTAAAGTTCCCTCATAAAGTCTTTTGAAAATGATTAAAATCTCCAACCTCTGATTCTCTAGGGAGAAATTAATGTTACTTTCCCTAAAAAATCTGAATTGATAACCTATTAAAATTACTAATCAGAGAGACCGAAATTTATATCTGTACAATTTTAAAACTATTATAAAAACACTTTTAATTTTACTAACTTAAATAACTAGTACCACTATCAGACTTCACTTTTAAAGTTTTTATGTTCACTTGTCAACTGGTGATGACTGGACTTAGTGACCAATGGGTTGTCACCTGAGCTAAAAACAGTAACACACTACAGTCAGCTGTGGTTGAACGCTCAAAAAGTTTAATAAAATCAATCAAACTTATCAGTGATTGACCATCTGTAATATTATTCGATGTCCTGAGAACAACTCCTGCAAAATTAGGCAAGATGATTCAAGAAAGTCCTGGATTGCATCATGCAAGTTCCTCTTCAGATTTGTATTAAGATAATTTTAAGTGACATAATATTATTAATGTCTTACAGCTTTCTAGATATAGATACTTTTTTCACAAGTTGTTACACATTTATTTCTAATAATAAATACTCCATTAAAATAAATTAATACTGTAAAACATGTTCTGTAGTATTGTATAAGATTCCCTCACTACTGTCACACAGCACCCAGCTATCACTATGACATGTGAACAATAGATAATTTCCAGGTTTGTCATATAAATATATAATCCTCTACTCCTATGTTCAGTATGTTGACCTGGAACATCAGTCATCATTTGTTCTTAATTTCCCAGCAATAGCATGAGCCTTTGGCATAATATCATGGCAGCCTCAAGTTCATTAAGCAGGATGACATTACAGAGATTTGATTTAAATTCAATAGTACATTGTATTTTGCATATATCATATACTCTGCATTTGTCTTTTTAACCCCCCCCCCCCCTTGTGTCAACTGGCTATTTCAGAACAAGTTTCTCTGGACCACATGGAAACTTGCATTAACTAACTCCGGAAAATGAGGAAACAAGATTTGCCATCTTATGTAAAAAAAAAAAACAACCAGCCATAACACCACTGACCCCCTATTTTATTCTGAAATTGTATGCTTTCATTAATTTACTATTCCATGACACAGTCATAGGTCAATTCACTCATTTGAATATGATCCTCAGATATTTTGCAAAGACAACCTTTTACTGCAAATATCCTTTCAAACACACAAGAACCTGGATGTGTTTAGTGTACACTGATATATATTTTATCCCACAAGTTTCATTCACCCACATGAATGACCTTTACCAACTTTGACCTCTGGCAATGTGTAGCTGACAGGCCTTGTTTACACATGACAGCACACTATAAAACAGCAAAAGATCAATTATTGAAATGTTTCACAAAGAAATGTAAATAAACATAGAGTTACATATATTAGAATTCCCTTATGAAACGTACCCCTATATTATATTTAGTGTGGTCCATTGTCCAAGTTGTAATTGTAACTGCTGTATGGGCCTGTTATGAAGTTGCAGTGATTCCCCATTGCACCTTCAAGACTTCTGAGTGACATATAAACACCGGTGCTGATCTATATACTGTTACATAATAATATATGTGCCATGTCAAGAGATCAAACGACCAGACTTTGAAAATTATTCCTGTTAATGTTATTTTCCATACCTGCATAATGCAAGTTCGTTTTTGACAGGAGGGGCCTACTGCTAATGAATGCCCTTCAACAAGCTCAAGCGGTCCAGAGCCGATGGTAAAGAAATGGCTGCAAGGTAACTTACCTGTTGCAGTATTGTGGTTTCCGTCCAGGGAGCTGGCAGTGATGTCATTGACTGTTTTTCCAGTCATCTCTACATGTGACTCGCCTGCGTTCACTTCAGCCATGCCACATGAGCGTGTGTCCTTGTCGCGCACGTGCGAGTTCGAGACGGGCAAGCAATCCAGTCCGGACACTTCCCAAATATGGAAATATAGCCTCGCCTCTTTTAAATATCTGAATGATATAAACAGGTTTTCTTGTGCAGAATTATCTTAATTCGTTAATAAAATAATGGTGATATTCAAGATTCACTCTAATAACCCAAACATGTTTTGTATGATGGCCGTAAAGACATTATATATGACTGACTTACATAAATATATCAAGATTATTTATATGGCCGCCTGCTGTGGGCGATATTGAGGGAAGAAGGGACGGGCAACGGCCTGCAAAGATGTTTACTATCCGGTAGCTGTCATAATCCCCGAAATGGACTCGAGATCAGAGTTAGAAGAACGAACAGTTCGATTTCTCAGAAATTCAAGCAAGGGAAAACTTGTATATGAGCCGGATTGGCCGAATGGAAATGGTTTACAGGTATAATTCTGAAGAGGAGATGTATCATGTAGTCTAGACTGTCTACTGTTTCAGATCTAAAAGGGGGGGGGGGGGGGGGGGGGATGCTCACCTTTCCTAACACCGTTCATTTCCAAACACTGTCCACGCGATTACCACTAAATAGCCAGACCTCTTTACTGACTTTAGATAACTTGTCTTAAATTAACTAGTGTAAGTAATAAAACACATTAATCCTACAATCATTGGTCATATTTATTTTTAACATTTCACCACTATTGTTTTATAATTTATAGTTATGGTATGTATTATACTTTCTAGAAACAACTATAAGTTTTACCATTAGGCCAAAATAAAAAAAAGGTATGGTTCTCAGGCACTTTTTTCCAGAAATCAATGCGGGCGGGCGCTTTTTTTATTTTAATTTTTTTGTTATGTTTCGATAAAAATGTCAAATGATTAGGGAAAAGCATGAAAATAACAGTTTTATATTGCTAAATAAGTAAAGGCACTACAAAACAAAGGAAATTGTATGGTTTTACCTTCTTGAAAGAAATGTCGGAGCGGCAGCAGCTCAAAATTGGAAAGTTTTTATTGAAAATCAAAATAAAAATTTTTGATGCGGGGGTTTAAAATTGATGCGGGCGGTGCCTGAGAACCATACCTTTAATTTTTTTTGGCCTTAGATGTTCAGAATATTGTTTACTTTTGAAGCTTCACTGTTTTTCATTACAGACTACAACAATATCCAGTAGGGCTGAAACGGGTACAAATTTTTGGACTCGAGTACCCGATAGACTTTACCCGACTCAGACTCGAGTACTCGTTACCATGGCAACCCTGTAAGATAAAACGGATATCTGTTTACCGATGCAAAATATGCATATATTTGACTTCATGACGATTTAACTTTATCTCAACGAAGAAACAGATATATGTCATAACAAGACCTGTGTTAATTTGACTAGCATATGTTTAGAGCCATATGCCAGGCTATGATAATGAATAAATAGGCCTACAGACTGCCCGTAAATTTGCAGTAATATTCAGATAGGCATGCTAACATGTACATACACGAGTACTCGAGTCCAAAATTTCGACTCAAGTACTCGGTAAGTGTTACCCCGACTTGAGTACTCCTTTCAGCCCTAATATACAGTTATCAAAATATTATTTAATATACCTGGAGTTTATTGTATGTGCAGCAAAGAATTTGAAGAACCTGGGTTCTCAGCTGGAGCAGGGGTGTTTGGGTGGTTGCCCCAATGTTACATTATATATAACATAAACAACCTAAATAGTTTCCTGTTTATTCGGTTGGGGGCACTTGCCAACTAGACATAAAGAAACCTGTTTGGCATCTCATTTTCCACAGCTCAGTTTAACAGAAAAGGGGACTCCTCAAAATGAGAGTGTTTTTTCCAATTCAGACTAAGACAACTTCTGATATTCATTGACAATACATATTAAGAAAGCAGATAAATCCGGTGTAGCACCCAGGAAATAAGTATGTCGCCATCAATTAAATTGATAAAGAAAGAGTTGAATTTCATTTATTTGTTGTAAATCATTTATTCAGTAAATATTTAGCAGTAGTTTATGCTGGTGAGAAACAAATATGGTGACCAGTTGATTTAATGATATGGTAATTATGTAATACTGGTACCATTGGTGATATAAACTTATTGCTTTTCAGTTTAATTGTACGGTAAAATAATCAAAAGGTTTGCCATTAATATTAGAAAGGAAAGTAAAAGTAAAATATTAGTACCACTGTCAGTTATATCATAGGTGCTGACTTTAATTAAACCATGTAGTTACTGATTCTGACTAAATGATCCAGTGAATAGAAATTTTGAATCTGTTGTCATAATACTTTAGTCTGAGTAGGCCACAGGCTATCTGTGAGGGGGTGGTCAGTGGTGCTGATTACATGATACAATCAACTGGACAAGTGTGTTTAAGCCATAAGCCACACAGACATAAACTTTGTCCCACACAGGCTCCTGTAACTGCTGACTAGAGTAAGTCACCCGACAGCTCATTTAGCAGTAACTGTAGTTGAGTCAGGCAGCAAGGTTTAACAAGGGATTTCAAGAATAGGGTAGTTATAGTAACAACAACCTTCAGGTCCTGTTTTTATCTTGAAGTATTTTCTGTATTACATGTTAATATTATAATATATATTTGCTAAGAATCATCTCCTTTCCATATTATGATTCTACCTAATTGAAGAAGAAATACTTGCTGTTTCCTAATATGATGATTTTTGTTAGGGTTTAGCTGATAAAAATTTAGTTTTCATCAAAACCTTTGTTGACTCCATGAAATTTTGAGCGAATTCTAATCTAATAATTAGACATTTTCAGATTGTTTTATTTTCTTATCTGAAAAAAATATAGAAATATAACATTTGTAAATATCTGTAATTTTATTAGCACAGCTGACTGTAAGTCATCTGAGCTAAAGTCGTGGTCCTTTGTCCGTCGGCCGTCCGGCTATCCGGCCGTCCATCCGTTAACAGGGCACGTTTTAAAACCGTTGGACCTACGAATCCAAAATTCTGCATACCATTAGATGTCCCCAAAATCACCTACCATACCGAAAATTGGGTCATTAGAACTTCGTTCCTTCCAGATATTAAGGAAAAACCTCCGTTTTCCATAAAAAAGCAATTGTTACACTTCAAGTCTGCCTAATATCAAAACCACTGATCTGTTTTTGATCATATTTAGTATTAATATTCTTCCATACATTATCTGTGCACATACTAAAAATTAAGTCAGTATTGGGTATTATTTTGAAGTTATAGGCCCAAATATAATGCAATTTTTAAAAAATCAGGAAATATATTTGCTCACTTAACATGAGAATTGCTGAAGCTGAAGACTTTTTTTTCAGGAATATAACTTTATTTAATCAAGATTCAATTGTTTGCCCAAAATTAGATCTGAATTTTGCAAATTTTTCAAGTTATTAGCATAAATAAAAAATTAATACCTTAAATTTTGTCCAACTTTGGCAGTGGCAGGTTTTTTCCCTGTAAGCACTGTTGATTTAATTTTCACAGCATATATACATAAGGATTTAGTCTTTTAAAATCTGAAATTTCAAAGAAATTGTTTGAAAAGAGTAGCTTTTATTCAAGTTTTCATACACCATGTCAAGTGTTGTTTATATCTTGCCCACCTAGTAGTACAGCCTTCACTTGCATTATGTAACCCACCCCAGGCAGCTTACCTTGACCCAGCTTGGCCACTACTAGCAGGCTTCTCCTCTGCCCTGCACTCAATCCCCCCCCCCCCCCCCCCCCCCCCGGCTGGTGCATAAACTAGATGAATGTTATAATTTTCTGTATTTTATTTTATTTTTGGACATGCTACATTTTAGATTTTGTATTGTACCAACAGGGTAACAATGATTAAAGTGCACATTTAATTGTGTCCACAAAGTGATGTATTGCTATGAAAGTATGGATGTTCATCAGATAAGTAATGCTTTACTTCAGAAGAATAAAACTTCACCAGGTGTGAAATTGACTATTAATTCCAGTTATTAATTATAGCTGAGATTGTAATTAGCATAATGATATTGTTTGTCCCTCATTCAACCAACAGTGTGTATACTTTATTTGATAAGATGTTTTTATTTTATCAAATTCACTGAATCTTTTATTTTATTTCGGTGAATAAAATAAAGCTTGTCCTGAAAACTCCAATGTGCAAAACTTTTTAATAGGAATTCAAGGAATAATTTTGTAGATGCCATGTTGTGGCATTATTTTCTTTTACATTCAGTTTAAACATTTGATTTAAAAATAATAAAATATATGTGTATGCATAATATGACCCAATGTGAGCTACAATCTAGATATATAATGATTGCAACTTAGAATTCTAATATTTTAACTTATATTTTCACTTTTATATTACAAATTTATAACACTTGTAAATAAAAAAAATGAATCAGATAAAAACTATTAATGAAAAAAGTGGATATGCTAAAAAAATAGGCTTATATATAAACTTAAATGCATTATTCCTTTGAAGGTGAAATGAAGGTATTAGTCCATTCTGTCCACTTGCCTGTCCATCTGTAAATTTTTCATATGCATCACAGTATCTCAAAACTTTTACTGTTTTTCTTCATGACAGTCTTGTCAGTATTAGTTTGCAATCATATATTGAGAACTTTACTATAACCAAGTAGGAGGGCCCTTTCCTCTTAGCTTCTCATATGCTTATATAAATATAAAACATTACAATAGAATATTTTTCATATTTTGCATTTGCAAAAATTTCAAACTTTTGTCGTGACCCATGGGTCCTTTGTTTATATTCTGGATTCTCAACATCATTGTTTGGCTGAAACTGAATAAATACCAGACATGGTGCAAATACTTTGAAAATGAAAGTATTTGAATACCAGTGCAAATACTTTCAAAATGTATTCATGAATGCATCTATTCTATAATATTATTTTAATAATTAGTTCAGTTAGATTTTATTAAAAAAATCATATGATTGTCTTATTATTTTTAATAAAAATTATATTGGCACAATATTTGTTATTAAATTTTAATAAATAGTTAAACTCTTTTATTATATGTGCTGCTTATAAGTTATATGGCCAAGTCAAAATCTGTGTGACAATAGCACTCCATTTGTTAATAAAATAAATGAAATCAATCCTCTTCCCTGTCTCCAAAAATACTATCAAAATCATACATAAGCTAAACACCAACAACTCATAATAAAGCTTATATTTATTACCACACAAAACCAGCATATGCCTGTTTCCCAAATCATATTTTTTATCCTATATAACAGCTGAGCGCCGTGACCCATGGGTCCCTTGTTAAAGATATGGATGCTTACTTGATTATCCCAAGATATATTAAGTTCAAACTCAATTTTAGATTATTTTTTGCTCATTTATACAAAATTTAGGTTTTATACTATTACTTTCCAAACCAGACTTGTCACAAGAAAACTTTAAGAAAATAGAATTGTAGTAATACTAATAATAATAATAAGAGAACCTCAAGTAATTGTAAAAAATTGTAAAATATGGATATAGAACCAGCAACAGTTGAACTTTGTGAATAAGAGAAAATCATTTATTAGCCATAAATTATAGCATTATGTAAAGCAGTCTAGGAAACAATGTAGATATACACTTCAGGTTTGGTGAAAGAAATGAGGAAATGAGCAGTGAATTCCAGGTGACGGATCAGTCAAGAAAAATTGTCCATAGGATGTTCATCAAAGTTAGTACTGACTGTCAGCATTGTGAAAATACCTTGTTTTGTTTCAATATTCAGGAAATCATAGAGAAATGCAAGAGTCCTCCATCAGTTTACCTCTCACCAACATCACGACCAAGACCCTCACCGCCCGCATCAGTAGACAACAAAACAACAGTCACCCCATCTTCCCAACCAAGACAATCATCACAGTTATCAGTAGACAACAAAACAAGAGTCACGCCAACATCCAGACCAAGACCATCACTGCAGCCATCAGTAGACAACAAAGCAACAGTCACGCCACCTGCTGGCACTAGTAAAGTCAAAGACAACAATCAAAGGTAAGGCACAACTGGGAGCTTCATCTAAGTAAAGGTTTTAATTTCACTATCTTTGTGTCCTCTTTGCATCAGTCTCTGACACTGTAGTTATTTTATTGTAGCCATGTCTAGTGCTGAATCCAGGATTGGGTGTAAATGGAGTCGTCAGATAAATCAAATGTAGTTAAATATTTTCAGATGCAAATGTGACAAAAATCTTAAATTCAAATTGCATGGTAACCCGAGACTGTTACTGATAGGAGTCTTCAGTCCCAGGAAATCTGAGAAACACTAACCCTTAGCTTGAGTTTGAAATCATTCTTGTTGCTTATAATGATGCATTCTGTTAAAGATGTATTACATTTGCGACTTGATAATCTGACACTCAATGTTAAACCCCAAGTTATGTCAGATTGAAAGGCTGTTGGATTGTCAAGTCATTAATTGTCATCTGTGGGCTTACATGGGAAGTTTATGAATAAGTAGAGTCAACAAATGTTGTTGCTAGGTGGCAGTGAGGCATCATTGGTAGAGGGGTCCGGAGGGGTAAGTCAAAATTTTAACCGTGTTGGGTAACAACATGGTGAAAGGTAATGGCACAGTCAAAAAGGGTACAAATCGGGGAGAACTGGTAAGATTCGCAGTGTATAAAAACAGATATACATAATAAAAATACTTCATTCAAAGGTGACACTGTTCTTATTTGAATGTAGCTCCAGTCCTAAACTCACAGAAGAACAACCAAAGAATGAAGAAAACACTCCTGACAGGTGGCGCCCCCAACCAGCAGACCCAGTGGCTCTTGCCATTTTACAATATGAGGAGGAGATGCGTCAGAAGACCAGGGTAAAAGATTAAGTCAAACTGACCTCTTTCTTTTTGTGAATGCATGGATTGGAAAGCTATCTGGCATTTCCTATATTTTTCTTCCATTTTGTGTGTACAATTTTGGCCATTTTCATCAGTATCAGTCATGTTGTGTCAGTGAGCCAGCTAACCCTGGGTGAAACACTGGTTCCCACAAGACAGACTTGCAGACGGGCTTCTGTGTCTCAGGGGTAGGGCACAGAACTCAAAGCTGGGACACGAGTTCAAATCTCAGTCGAGGCCGTGAGATTTTCCACAGTCAGCCCCTGTCCAGGGTGAGCGCTCTGCAGGCTTAATGGGAAGGCATGCTCAGTGGCCGTGTTTCACTCGCTTATGAGTGCGCCTATCGGGGGTTCTTTTGTGTAATGACCCACCAATGGGGACAATTACACACCCAGGGCCCAGCAGGCACAGTAGTCACCGGGCCTGGTTAACACCAGGATATAAAATGCGAGGAAGTGTGTGATACTGCCATGTCACATAGTCCAAAACCAGAAGGTAATCCTGCAGCTATGCCTATGCTCAAAGATAAAATAGCATTAAAAAAATGAGTTCAGTTACCTCCAACATATAAAATATAGACTGGCAGTGAGCATTACACATATTGTCCTCTCCTCATCCACAAAAAAATGGTATAAGTGCCATGATTAGGTCCTTCATATAACTGAGCTCCATGGGCCAAGGATTACTTATGTATTGTTTCTACATTTGCAGGATGGATGTTTATCATTTCTTACATTTTATCAAAGAGCAAATGTTTAGAAAGCCAAATTTTAACAGTTAAAGATATCTTGTTTTCTTAGATTCGCACTCAATGGTCCTATTTCCGCTAAAATAATTGTTGCACTTCAAAACAACAGGTTAAATTTTTCTATAATATAGGAATGTCAGACTTTTATTTTGACATTCTTTACTCTAAATATACAAATTGAAATCTATAGGCAGGGTTTGAACAATTCAAAACTGCAGAATTTAAATACATTTATATCTTTAATATAATAGGAAAATAATGAGAAATCCTTAAAATATTGCATTTGATTAGACTATCCCTCAATTTTTTCACCTGCTAAAGCTCCATAAAAATTATTTGAACTGTGGGAAGTCAGACCTATGGCTGAGTGGCAAAGTCTAGTCCCAAGCTGACACAAATTATACTGGTTACTAAAGCAAAAGCACCACGTCTTCTGTTGGTGAGACTGGGTGTTGACTTTTCTTAGTTTCTCAATCCCAGTACCTGACGTCTTGTCATTTAACTGTCTCCTAGTGGTTTCAATGAATTTTGGGAATTCCACAGTGAGGAACTGAGCGTCTGTCATCTTTGACCTATATTATACGCCTGTCATATGATGGGAGTGTTATGTAATACCCTTCAACTGTCCATCTGCCTGTCCATCAGAAAACTTTTAATTTCGCCACAATAACTTACAGGGGCTTTGATGGATTTTCATTAAACTCACCATAACTATGTAGCAACAGATTATCTGGCCAGAGTTTGATTATGGGCAACATCCACGCATATTTAATAAGGTCACAGGTTGTGTGGTGTCTCAGCAATAACTTACAAAGAATATGAAGAATTTTGATAAAACTCATCAGAAATGTTAATTGATAAAATGTCTCACCTAAGTTCAATTTTCAGAAAATTCCATGCATATTTATGAGGTCACCACACATTGGAGGCACCTTGGTAACTCCTATGCATTTTCATGAAATTCATTATACATATTAACCAATAAATTTTCTCACCTGAATTACCTTCTTATCAAAATTCATGCATATTTAATGAGGTCAGAGGTCACCATAGATTGTACTGTTGCAGTGCTCTTTTTCCCAATAAACATGGCATCACTGGCTGACATATTAAAGCCATGTCGAGATTGTCATGAATATTTATGGAATTCATAAAAAAAGGCATAAAAAGGAATTAAAATTTGATCTTGCTGAAATATATGAACCCTGTTTAGAGTAACAAACATGTATATGACACTGACAGAATTTTTTAACTCCTGTAAATATTTGTATTAATCAAAACAATCCATACTGACCTAATTTGCTATTCTAGCTGGCGATTGAGAGGAGACAGAAGGAGTTTGAAGAAACTTTACAACAGATATGGGAGAAAGGAGAGCAGATGTACAACTCTAACGTGGAGATGACGGAACAATTCCAGCAGACCCAGAGTACAATGATTGACGAGTGGATGAGGAGACATAATGAACATGTGGAACAGAACAACCGCAGAATATCAGAGATGAACAAACATAGGGTCAAGGTCAGTTCTGTAACCATGTATTTTTGTAAGCTAAAAAGGTGCAAACATGGGCCTTGATTGGCACAAACAGTTGCGATGATGAGTTTACTTTGTGAGGATGTCAGCACTGCAGTGTCTCTCTCCTCTTCACCATCTCTCTATCTTCTAGATTCTCGGTGCAAATATGATGGCGGTCTCTCACTGCTTGAAAAAGAAAAAAATCATATTCAGCTCAGTTCAGGCACTAACAGTCCCCTGCTATAAGTTTAACTAGGGAAGTGTGGCATCAGTGATGAGGCTTCACAGAAGGACAGACAGAAGCAGACCATTTCAGTTGTCCTCCCTCCTTCTGGCAGGGAGACTAATAAAACATATGGATAGATGTTACTTAGTGCCAGCTCTTAGAACAAAAGTCTGGTAAGGTCCTGAATTGTGATTCCTGATATTTGCCTATTATGGTATCACAAGTTTCTTTAAGGACTCGACATTTCCCTCTTATTGCATATTAGTGTGTCTCACTATTTGTGATGGACATTGTTGCTTTGAGAATGGAAGCAGCAGTCCTATAGGCAGTCAACAGATCTGTGCATTTGAATTGAAATCTCAATTTCTGCCAATCTTACATTTATTTTACCTTCTAACTTCTGAGAATCATAATTGGTCCCACCAACAACTTTAATGTAATCATCAGAAAATTTTCTTTAAAATTACTGCATGACCTGTTATTTGTAAACTGTACTGATATGATAAAAGCTATGCCATATTTTTCATCATCTGTCATTTGTTATTATTGGGGATCATTCTGTTTTTATTTTTTTAGCTCATGGAGAGTAGAATAAAGGAAGCCGAGGTTCATAAACAACTAAAGGAAAGACAGAGGTAAGATGTTAAAATTTAAGGGTTAAAAAAATTGTGATTTTCACTTTTCTGGTGTTTAGCAAGGGTTCCATTTTTGCAATCCCACCATACAAAAACCTATACACAGAGTATAACCATCATAATGTGAATTATTTATATCAAATATTATATGCACATATTTTTTTAACAAAACATATTAGAGTTGGAAAGACAATAGGAAAATATGATATAATTTCAGATATCAGTCTTTGAACATTTATTCATAACGTCAGCCATTTACTTTTCAACTTTGCCATGACAATTGGACCTCTTATTCAAGAAGGTTTTATTTTCTTGAAAATTCCTCATTCACAAATATCATAAATTTGGAACCTCATGAACTAAAAAGCAACCACAGTATACAGAGAGAGAAAGAGATCTATGCAGACATACAGAGAGAGAGTGGAAAAATAGAGAACACTAAACTGACAAAGCAAGAAAAGGAGAGCGAGACAGAGAGATAGAGAAAAATAGAGAGAGAAGGACACACGGACACATAAACATTTTTAATGACTTTTACAAGGTTATATAAAAAAAAACATTTTTGATGTTAGACAGAACTCCAGAAACCTTTGAGTTAAATAAAACAAAAAGAAATCATAACTTAACTAATCATAAAATATTTAGGGAAAAGCTGGGACTGGATCTTTAGCTGCCAGGACCTGGAAAGTATATATATGTGTGTATAGATTTTAGCTAACTATGGAATGGCCACAGAATGTATACATTCATTAGTTTAACCACAAAATGTATACATTCCATAGTCTAGGTATATGTCTGTATGTTTGGGTGTAATAAGATCACCCATTAGACTGGGCAAAAGAGGTCTTGGGTTATTCACAGGTAGTCTTGTAAGACAGTTCAGTAATAACCAATAACATTTGTTCACTCTTGGGTGGTCTTAATAAAGTGGTGGTCTTATTAGATAGGTGGTCATATAGACAGGTTCCATTGTATTATATTTGGTTATGGAATATTTTGTTGGTTATATTTTAGGGAGGAAGTCAGACATCGAGTTGAAACCATCAGGAAACTACAGCAAGATATAAAACAGCAATGTGAACAGGTGAATCAGCTTCTAGCGAGCTGCGTGTATCCACAGCATATACCAGATCCCATCCGTAACTATGGCAACGTAATGACAGAGATATGCCAGCAGGTGGAGAATATCATCAGCCAATCACACGCCATACAGCCGTCAGATGAACAGTTAAAGACGGTGATAAAACTTTGCTCCCGGGCAAAAAATACAGCTGACCTAGTGCTTAATGCTGTAGGTAAGTCTGAAGATATACCGGTACCTCTAATAAAAAGGTTGAGCAGAGGTCATATATTCACTTTGCCCAGTCTCCCTCTGGATCACGTTTGGAATTTTTTAAGGTTTTTGTTATTGAAGAATTGCTGAAAGGTCATTCAGGTTTGAATTGAATTCATTTGTTTGGAAAAGTTTTTAAAGGCCTTTTTAAATTTCTGTTTTTTTTGCCAGTTATTGCTGATAAAAGATAATATAAGTTGTGAACTATTTTGGTGAAGTTTAGGGTTTGATCAAATTTTGTAATCTGGGTAGTGTGTATTTCCATTAGATTTTCCACAACTAAGTTGTAAGGCTACAAAAAAGTTGAATAAAACCTCTTGGTAAATGAGCAGATTTTTCACAACTTTGGTGCTTCTGTTGTTGAATCTCTGTATAAACAATAGCACCTTGGGTATGATTGCTGTCAAACTGACCTAGTTCACAGACATCTTTGAAAAAACCTTTAAAGGAAATTAATTTTGTAACCAGTTGTAACCACTTTACATACAAAGACTTTAACATATGAACGAGCAGAAATGTAAAGCATGAATTTAAAACTCTGGTTCAAACTGCAGATGCAGCAAATACTAAAGGGAGAGAAGAAGAGGAGAAAGAGGCAGCAGCCTTGGCTGCAGCAGCAGCAGCTACAACCACTGCAGCTGTCACAGCACCCAGCACCCTGTCTGTACCAGTCCAGGCTTCACCAGCTGCAGTGAGTTTTATACTGAGATCATCATTATAATTTTTAGCTCAGCTGACTGTAAGTCATCTGAGCTATAGGGATCACCTTTTGTCCGTCGTCCGTCCGGGCGTCTGTCCGTTAACAGGGCACAAATCGTAACCGCTAGAACTGGAATCTTCTTACTTGACATCCTGGGAGGTCCATGAAAAATCTCCTTGGAAACCAGAAATTAGGTCTCTGTTACCCATATCCTTCGAGCTATGGGGCCCCAAAGTACCCCCCAGAAAAGTCAAAAATTTCATACAAAAACTTCAATATCTCATTAACTACTTGACTGATGGTCATGATTTTTGGCATACATATTGATCATGAGATTTTCCATCACTTCCTGCGGACTGGTGGCGCCACCTGTATCATTCAATTTTTTACGAATTTTTTTCTCTATTTTTGAGACCTTCAAGGATGCTGTCATCTGTTAGCATGGCACAAATCGTAACGACTGGACCTAGAATCTTCATTCTCGACACACTGAGAGACCTATGAAAAGTCTCCATGGAAACCAGAAATTAGGTCTCTGTTATCCATATCCTTCGAGCTATGGGGCCCCAAAGTACCCCCCAGAAAAGTCAAAAATTTCATACAAAAACTTCAATATCTCATTAACTACTTGACTGATGGTCATGATTTTTGGCATACATATTGATCATGAGAGGTTCCATCAGTTCCTGAAGACTGGTGGCGCCACCTGTATTTTTCGATTTTTTACGATTTTTTCCTCTGTTTTTGAGACCTTTAAGGATGCTGTCATCTGTTAACGTGGCACAAATCATAAGGACTGGACCTAGAATCTTCATTCTCGACACACCAGAAGACCTATGAAAAGTCTCCATGGAAACCAGAAATTAGGTCTCTGTTACCCATATCCTTCGAGCTATGGGGCCCCAAAGTACCCCCCCAGAGTAGTCAAAAATTTCATACAAAAACTTCAATATCTCAATAACTACATCACTGATGGTCATGATTTTTGGCATACATATTGATTATGAGATGTTCCATCAGTTTCTGCAGACTGGTGGCGCCACCTATATTGTTTGATTTTTTACGATTTCTTCCTCTATTTTTGAGACCTTTAAGGATGCTGTCATCTGTTAGCATGGCACAAATCGTAACGACTGGACCTAGAATCTTCATTCTCAATACACTGAGAGACCTATGAAAAGTCTCCATGGAAACCAGAAATTAGGTCTCTGTTACCCATATCCTTCGAGCTATGGGACCCCAAAGTACCCCCCAGAGTAGTCAAAAATTTCATACAAAAACTTCAATATCTCAATAACTACTTCACTGATGGTCATGATTTGTGGCATAACTATTGATCAAGAGGTGTTCCATCAGTTCCTGCAGACTGGTGGCACAACCTGTATTTGTTCGGGTTTTTTTTACGAATGTTTTATCTATTTTTGAGACCTTTAAAGATATGAACATCTGTTAACAGGGCACAAATCATAAAAACTGGACCTAGAATCATCATTCTTGACACACAGGGAGACCCATGAAAATTTTCCATGGAAACCTGAAATTAGGTCTCTGTTACCCATATTCTTTAGGCTGTATGGCTCCAAAATACCCCCCAGAATAATGGAAAATTTGATACAAAAGCTCAAGTATCTAAACAACTATTGCAGTGATCACCATGATTCTTTGCATGGATATTGATAATGGAATGTGTCATCAGTTTCTGCAGTATGGTGGCGCCACCTGTATTTTTTTTTATTTTTACGAATTTTTTTCTCTATTTTTGAGACCTCATAAGATGCGGTCATCTGTTAACATGGCACAAATCGTAACAACTGGACCTAGAATCTTCTCTCTTGACATGCTGAGAGGCCCATGAAAAGTCTCCTTAAAAACTTGAAATTAGGTCTCTGTTACCCATAACCTCTGAGCTATGGGGCTCCGAAGTACCCCCCAGAATAATGGAAAATTTGATACAAAAGCTCAAGTATCTGAACAATTATTATATTGATCACCATGATTCTTTGCATGGATATTGATCATGAAATGTTTCATCAGTTTCTGCATTCTGGTGGAGCCACCTGTATTTTTTTTATTTTTTAAAGTTTTTTTTCTCTATTTTTGAAACCTTTTAAGATTTGGTCATCTGTTAACAGGGCACAAATCATATCAACTGGACCTAGAATCTTCTGTCATGACATGCAAGGACGGTCATAAAAAGTCTATATGGAAACCTGATACAAGGTCTCTGTTACTGATATCCTTTCAGCTATGAGGCTCGGAAGTTCCTCCCAGAATAATGCAAAAATTGATACAATAACTAATGCATTGATCACCATGATTGTCCACATTTGTATTGATAATGCTTTGTTTCATCAGTTTCTGTAGACTGGTGGTGCCACCTGTATTTTGATTTTTTAAGAATTTTTTTCTTGATTTTTGAGACCTTTAAACATTTGGTCATCTGTTAACAGGCCACAAATCATAATGACTTGACCTAGAATCTTTTTTCTTAACATGCAGGGAGGTCCATGAAACATCTTGGAAACCTGAAATTAGGTCTCTGATACCCATATCCTTCATGCTCTGGGGCTCCGAAGTACTCCCCAGAATAAAGATTTGGTTATCTGTTAACAGAGCACAAATTATAATGACTTGACCTAGAATCTCCTTTCTTGAAATGCTGGGAGGCCCCTGAAAAGTCTCCTTGGGCACCTGAAATTACATCTCTGTTACCCATATCCTTCATCCTATGCGGCTTTGAAATACCCCCCAGAATAAACTTTTGGTCATCAGGGCACAAATCATAATAACTGGACCTAGAATTTTATTTTTTGACATGCTGGGAGACCCCTGAAAAGTCATCTTGTAAACCTTGAAAATAGGTGTCTGTTACCCATATCCTTCATGCTACAGAGCTCCATAGTACCCCAATGAATATTGGATGATTTTATACAAAAGGTCAAGTTTGGAAAAAGTATTTCATTCAAATTTGACATTCAGATGATAAAATTACTTTTGTCAATGTCTTTCTGGTCAGCTGAGCGTCATGACCCCTGGGTCACTTGTTAACAATAACATACCATTCTTACATATTTCTTATGGACAAATATCTTCATCCTAATTTAAATATCATTTAAATAACTCTTACAGTGATGTATCTTCCAGGTTCTTTTTTTCAGTTTCAAACAAAAAGAAGAATGTAATGATAACATAAACAAAGTGATAACTTCCCCCAAATCTGGTACATCAAAAACACCAAAAAAAAAGCCACGCTGGCGTAGCAAAACACTATTCAAAACATAACCTCCAGGCAGTGTTGTAATTAGAAAAATCCATCTCCCAGTGTTCAAATACCTATGGTTCTGTCATTAAAGCCAGCTATTCACCTAGGTATCTTATCTGTAGAATTTGTGGAAGTAATCCCATCAAGGAAAGTTCTTATTATGCTTCTGTGATGGATGTATGAGCTTCTTTGGCTACAAACTGTTAGTAATTATGGTATAAGTGCCTATGTTGACAAACAGAAAGGCTGTGTTCTCTCAGGTGATTAGTTGCATATGTGCAGAAATTGAGAGGTCACTCATTGAAAAAAAAATGCCCTTTGCAAAAAAACTTTGGTTCATCTTACTCGCCAACAGATGTCCCTGTTAAATGTTTTCAGATTATTTTTGCAGGCCCCCCCCCCACATGTAATAAACACATGAATTTATCAGCAAATCAAAGATCCTGTGTGCAGTAAGGTCAGTGTTTTCTGGTCCATATTTATAAAAAGTTCAAGGGATTAGCTATAGTTAACAGATGTCAGATATTGGTATAGTCATCTTTAATTATCAATTTTTTTTTTGCCATACCATGAACTAATCACATCCTCTTTACTCTGAATTTTGAGCTTTATTACTAGAACTTTACTGAAACCTTTGACATTTTATCTCTGCAGGGTGCCTCAGTTGTATCAGGGCAGCCAGTGACAAGTACAACAGCATCAGCCCAGCCAAGCCAGGTGGCTCAGCCCAGTGAAGGTGAGATGTTTATTATAACTAGCTTATTCTACCGGTTCATTACTTTGCACCTGTTTTCTTACATCGAAAATGATAAAAAAATAAATATTTCCTAAACTGTTTAAATCATAACAGAAATCACAACAAAACACCTGTCATGGGTGTACATTATGTTCCATGGCCATAGGGATAACATGCCTAAAGATAATTTGTAAATTAATAAGCAGCAGATAAGGCAAAAGATTTTTTTCAAACCCTACTAATGACATATTTTATATATAGAATCAGATCATGTTTGCTTATGCTCTCTTGCAATGTCTGAATACATGTGTCACAGTAAATGTAAAGATACATAGGGCCTAAAGCCCTGATTCAAGTAATAAACTGCTTTCTACCTTGATGCACAATTGTATATGTAGACAGGTGGTGCTGTGATACACACTTCGAAAAACAATCTGAGAAATCTCTGAATTTGTGGTGAATTAAGGAAATAAACCCCCTTTCAAGGTGTGACCACAGAGGACTTCCATGATGAAAATCTGGTGCGCCCAACTGAAATTATAATATAGATTCACAACTGGTCAGTATAAATTGTTCTGGGAAAACACTCCTGCTTAATCCCTTAGTTGGAGAATTTGTCATAGTGTTGCATGTCATTGAGAATTCACTGTGTCAAGAATGTATTTGATTGGCTGCCTGTTGCATCATAAGTGTGAGCCATTTCAGTGCTTGCTTGCCCCACCATTTGGTATCATATCCCATCAAAAGCTGTCAAAACTGGCAGCATATAGACAGAGCTAAATATGCCATGTCTGTCTACAGCCTCAGGATTATACCCCTGATAATCATGTCCATTATTTTACAGAATAATCTGAATTGGATTCAACATGCTTAAAAAAAACTGAACTAATTTCTCAATGCTTTAAATAAAAGTGATACTTAAGATACCCAGCAGGGAATGTTTCTTTTTTCCCTAAGCTAACACTAGAACATATTTTGACATATAAAATTGGTGTAAAAGGGATGGAGCTCATAGCCAAGTAAGCTGGGAGTGCCTGTAGTAGACACAGTGTGAGACAATGAATGTGGCACCATCTTATTGAATATATAACAATTTCTCTTTAACTTAAAGCATTATTCCTCTGTCTCGTCAGAGAGTGAAATTAAGTGATAAGTCCTTTTTTGTCCATCAGTCCATCCAACTGTAAATATTTCATGGCAGCCATGTCAGAGTTTAAGTTTAGCAATCATATATTTAGTCCTCGATTATCATCAATAGCAGAACCATTTTGTCACACCCTTCAAATGCTAATTTAAAATAACAAAGAAGTTAGTATATTTTTCATTTGCTTAAGTTTTACATAATGTAGCTGAGCACCATTACCCATGGGTCTCTTTTCTTTATTTAGTTGTTATTATTCTGTTTCCTTGATTTTTTGTTCAAAATGAGAGGGAATGTCTAAATCCAGCCATGTTTTGTAAAAATGTCTACTGTTTTGTCCAGAAGAAAAACATTTGTCAAAAGGTGGTTTGACTGTCATAAGTATGTCATCATGTCTGTGGTCATTACATTAATCATTTGTGATTATGGTTATTATCAGGTGCTGCAGCATCAGTTGATGAAGATTGTATGAAGGAATACCAGCGGCTGCTGCAGAAGAAACAGGAAGCTGAGAAATCATACAGTCCCATCGTAACAGAAGCACAGGTAAAAACTTATTTCCAAACTGGAAATCTGTCCCATTGTAACAAAAGCACAGGTACAAACTTATTTTCAAACTGGACATCTGTCCCATCATAACAGAAGCCCAGGTAAAAAATTATTTCTCAACTGAAAAATCTCCCATCATAACTGAAGCACAGGTCAAAACTTATTTCTAAAATGGAAATCTGCATTGTAAAGAATGCAAGCCTCTGCCATTCACTTATTTGGCCCACATTCTGAGGTTCATTTGTGCATAAGTGACCCTACATTTGTGAATATTCCTTGATGATGTTCCTGGACCAGGATCAGGTGCCGGGTCCACACCAAAATATAATTGATTCTTCATTGGCCCATTCCCGAAATGCCCTGATTGTTTGAGTTATGTTGTGAACAAACACACACATACACACACAAACACACAAATGGGAATGAACACATTTGCAATCATACAGTCAGTCCCATTATGTATCCTGGCAGTATACACTTAATTCCAACATGCAACTCGCGACATTCCTTCTTAGCTCTGCTGACAACAAGTTGTCTGAGCTATAGCAATGATGATACCTTTGTCCATTGTCCGTTTGTCTGTCTGTCTGTGTCCATATTACAGAGATAATAGACCTCCCAAGTCTTGTCAAGTGAACATAGTACAGCTTTACCATAAAAGAGAGGTATCAGTAAGGACATGTTTACTCTAATATAGAACACCTTGTTATATCACTTTAATCTGAACATGCTTTAAATTGGTTTTAAAATTTCTCAAGATGATGTATGTGATTAAAACATTCTTAATGTATGTACTTTTATGGCCCCACCTAGGTGGGTGCTCTGTTGTAATCAGATTTTTCATCCATATGTCTGTTCATCCATCCATCACATTCATTCACAATGTCTGTTTAAGCAACTTCCATGAAAATTTACTGAAGATTGATACCCATGAGAGGATGTGGGCCATCAACATTCAGACCCATCAAAATTACATATGGCTGCCATGCAGTGATCTTAAAATTCCTGTCCATACACATTTTCTCAAGAACCATTCAAGTTATTGGGGTGAAAATTTAAAAAAAAATACAGCTAACTATGAGAGTATATTTATGCACTAGCAAATTTTAAACCCATCAGAAATTTAGTATGGCCACCAATCAGCAAACTTGGAATTTCTTTCCTATGCGTTAGCTCATGAACTATTCCAGTAATTAGCATACTGAAGATGACACTTATGAGAGGAAGTGTGTTATTTAAGACCCATCATAAAAATAATTTGGCTTCCAGGCCGATATATTTTAGATTCTACTGCATGTATAAAGTCAAAGTCAAACAGAGATTTTACTATTATTTTTTTAAAGATTGGTCCCTTTGAGATTATTTGTGGTGATAAATTTCCTCTGTGTCTATAAAATTATGTACTGGTATCTCAACATATCATTTACAGTTGAAAAAGTACAGAGTAAGTCTGCAGAAAGCTGTCAACACACCAGTGAATGCCATCGCTAAAACAAGTGGCTCACATCTGCGTGACAAGCTAGAACGCATCTGTAAACTGTTGTCAGGGCAACAGGTGGAGGTCAGTGGTCAGCAGGTGTCTGCCGCTGCTCATCCAGCAGGCTCAGTGTTCTGCCAGGATCTGTTTGCCAAGAAGATAGTCGTAAGTATCCACTGCACTGTAGGACATGACCACTGCATGTTTGAATGTGATTTTCTGTGTGCATGTGTCACACTCTTAGTGTGTGTTCTGTCATTATGTCATCTTCTGTCATTAAAGTCAGCTATTCACTGACCTTTTCTATATAATTTATAAGATTTCTGGCTTACACTGCATAAATATTTATGAACTCTAGCTAGTTCTAGTCAAGAAAAGTTCATACAACACCTGTGACAAATGTGTAGTGGTTGCTTATCTATGAGGTGTTAGTAAACACAGCAGTGATGACAAATAGAAAAGCCCTGTAACCTAAGGTGTTTGTTTGCATATGTGCATAAGTTGAAAAATGACTACTGGTAGTTACAAAATGCCCTTGGCAAAACTCTTGTTCATCTGACATGCCACCAGATGTCCTCATCTAATGTTTTTAGATTTTGGCACCCCCAAATCTTATAAACACATGAATATAAACAGAATGAACAGCCTGCGTGTGGAGGGATCAGCTTTTCCTGGCATATTTTTATCATAGGTTCCAGGGATTATCTGTAGTTAATAAACTTAAGATGTAGGAATGGGCCCCTTTAAAGCATCTGATTATCAATTGTAAATCAGTTATTTCTTGTCCAAAATCTAGTTATTACTTTTACATTTTGCTGTTCCCTAGCTGATACATGCCAGCAGATGACAGGTGTTGTCATTATCATGTAAAGACTTGAAAAATCATTCTGTTATGGTTTTTAGAACTATAGTCATCATTATCAATAGCTGTTTGTGTATAACCTGTTATATTTTTCCAACAGCCTTGTTAGATTTTTCCCAATATATGTCTTCTTCATAGGTGTGTACATAATTGTTTATGGTCACATTGGTCAGTTACAAGAAAATGCAACTAAGAATTTATTAAATCAACCAATAATAAATATAATTAATTATCGTGACAACAGTACAGTGGATAAATATACCATTATTACTCTTTATTACATCTTTAGTAATAACTCTCACACCAGGCCTTTTTATACATATTTACTGAATATGCATGCTTGTGGCAAACTGAGTGGTCATTCTGATCTCATTGCAAGATCAAAAGAAACATGTTTGAAATATGGTATAAGTTTTCTCAAATATATTTTTGATAAGGAGTACAAGCAAAGGGTAAAAAAGGGATTGAAATATGATGTCAGTGATGGAATGTCAGATACTGGCAGTTATTGGTCAGTCACGCCCCTTTCAATAAATATATCTTAAAGGTGCTTCTAACACCATTTTAAGATATTGATTTTATGTATAATACGGTGTCTTATCTGTGGTTTTACTGTTCTTATTACTTTTTATTTTATTGTGTTTTATGTTAATGTACTCTTCTTTTGAAGGCTTAATAAACTATTATTATTATTGTTATTATATTACATTAACGTTTTCCTTCTCTTTAAGAAACAAGGAGATGAACAAGTTTCTGTGAGCCACGATTCTGCTATTGTCATAGCAACAGTGGCTGTTGGTGTTTGGTGCCAGTTTCCAGAGGTCGGGGATATGTTATTGGCACATTTCTACACCAAGTGCCCATACACGGTGCCATATTACATCCCCAGACAGAAGGATCAGTCACCGGAAGACTACCTTAAGTATGCCAAATAATAATAATTTTAGTAATTATTTAACTTGTGTCAAATTTGTAATTCCTTGATAACAAATAAAGTAATAATTTAGTACATATCTAAGAGAAACACTTCATGCAAAATGTATAGAATATTGTTTTTAATAACAGATCATTTGCTGATCATGCCAATTTTTAAGTTTACAGAAATGCAAAATAAATATGCCTGCAATATTTGAGACATAAATGTTTCTGAGTAGACTTTTGAATACACTTCAAATATACATATCATATGCCTTAAAGAATCAGTATGCAAATTACCTAATAAATTGTAATGTGTAAAACAGTTAAGTAGATGGACAGTTTCATACCTATTGATCAAGCATGTCATATGTTAATTTATATTTGTTGTATTCTTTTAACATTTGAGATAAATTTATTTTCAGACATTCATATTCAACTTATCATTTGTTGTTTAATGTCATTGGCATGATCAAGTTAAAAATCATATGTAAATGATAAAGCTGTAATTATTGTCTGGGAATCACCTATTTAGTCTGTTAACTGGGCACATTTGGTATCAGTGAGGACTAGAAACATCTAATCTGAAATTATGATCCATGGCTCACCGATTTATCTTGTTTTGTTGCTGTTTCAGGCTTTTGGGTTACCAGTTTGAAGATGGGGGTGTCGAGCCTCAGGACAAATATTTGCGACGGATGTCAGGAATGATGAGACTTTATGCAGCCATTATCACAGCCACCCCACCCCCGGGGTTGCAAACCCCCCACCCTCACGGGGTGGAGCAGGGGTGGAAGTGGCTTGTGCGGCTTTTGAACCTCGAGCCTCAGGCTGATACCACGGCTACCATGCTGTTTGATTTTCTGGAGGTGGCTGGTAGCTCCCTGTTAAAAACTTACAGAAAACAGTTCATCAAACTACTAACTGTACTTAAAAATGATTTTCTACCAAAGTTACACAAGGTGACCTCCAAAGGTGAAGGTGGCCCTGTGTCACGCTTAGAAACATTTATAGGGAAATGTATAAATATAGGCAGCATACCTCCTCCGGAGGGACTACTTCCTCACAACTTTTGGAGCACATAAAGTAGGGTAACTGCTATTTGTACATTTGTATAGACTGTTCACTTTCCTAAAAATAAATAACCCTCTCTATTCATCACTTTTTAGTATAGTTACTATTATATACCCATCTATGACAGGACATATTATAGTATACCTATGGTCCATCTGTCTGTCCGTCCGTCCATTGTCTGCCCTTTAACATTTACTGTCACTGTAATAACTCACCAGGGATTTTACTGATTTTCAAAAACTCACCATAACTTATTACCAATAGATTATCATGCCCAGGTTTGATTTTAGGCAAAATCCACACATATTTAAAGGGGCCCAATCACCTATAGAGCATGTTGAATTAACAGGAAAAATAGCTTCTCCCCTTAAAAAAAATTGCTCTGAAACCGTTTGCTTACCCCTGTAAATAAGTGTTAAAACAGTGGACTGGGCTCGATCAAATGTGTCAACATTAACACAGCGCGTGCATCGCCCTGCCACAACACACGTCAATCAGGAGATACCCTGAATGACTTGGCCTGAATGTAATACATGTTCCCGCTGTGTGAAACACCGCCTTGTGGGACTCACAAGGGGACCTCTGGTGATGCGGCCTTCTTATGGTAAACAAACACACGTGGACTGTTTATAAACACGCAAAACAATAACAAGCTGGTACACAGCTGTATACGAAGAACTGAGACTGTGTGTTAGGATTGTTTTGCTGGAAAACTTTTGATTAAAACAACACTGAAATGATAGTGTGAAAGAATAGGTATAATATTGCTCCTGGTTATGTCCCTTTTAATGGTAACAGAAGTCACCAGCCTATTTTGTTGTGTTGCTGTGATAACTGACCAGAAATATTATCCAATATAGTATCTCACCATATATGTTTATATTATACTAATTGCAATGGCCACATACGTCCCTGAATTCCACGGGAACCAACATCATTCGGTGTCATGACAGACCTGGTTCAGCACCGCTGAGGTTGCCAGACATTCAAACCATTTGAACATAATCACTGAAAACAAAGAAAATTTGACTTTTCAGATATAATCACTGAATAAGATTCATTATTCTCAGTAAATATAATACCAGTAAATTTAAAGGTGTTTATTTTTTATAAATGATAACTGACTGGTCAATTAGGCATTCATTATCCCCATGGTTGACTGACGCGTTTCTTTTCAGTAATACTATGCATGTGCCACGCCTTGATGGTCAGTTGTCACTAAACATAGCTACAGTATGTACATGGTTGGCATGGATAGCGCTACAGCCTACTCCATGGAGAGTTTACCCTTCGGTTCATTGGATAGATCTGTCCAAAAAATATTTCTGCACACTCTCCTTCTGTAGCATGAAGAGACCCAAAAACCGATACATATTATCACTAGCTGAAAAACCCGGTAACCAGGACTTTTATCGGGAATGGGGGATGTATGAAAGGAGATGAAGAATGTTGGCTAACTTATTTTTATTCCAAAAATTCAAACAAAATATAGATTTTCAGTGGGATACTGTCACCAAATGATGTTAACAAATATTTTACTATTATTTTGTGGCGCTGTACTCGTGGTACAAAATTCATATATGGGTATATGTTTAATTTGAGGACCTGGACAGTGATGATGTTTACATTTCTTTTTGCGAACCGGAATGGGACGCGAGGGCATCTGATTAGACCTACAAAGGGTAGATTGATGTAAGGAAGATAAAAGGATGAAAAAATAGCATTAAATGTATTTTTTAAGTCTAGGAAATTGTTCCTGAAAAAAGAAATGGGAATTGGCTTACCTGGCCAGTTGCAAATGCGGAACCAAGGGGGTCCCGACCCCTTCCCCCCCTTTTTTTTCAGCCGCCGCAACCGATGGGGTTCAGACCAGTTTGTGGACCCCCCCCCCCCCCACTTACACTACCCTTTTCCAAACCTTTTGACCTTTTTAAGGTTTTGTTGGGACTAAATATGTATTCGTGGAAAACTACTTAGTCAGAAAAATGTGTTTTGTAAGGACTATAAAGAATATATTTAAAGTTGAAAACAAAAACGTAAGGAAACAAAGTTCAATGGGTGAGGTCTTGATGGACGGCCTGCGTGGCGGAGCACTGATTATCTGTTTTAAGCACCGTTTCCCCCTGATTATCGGCCAGACAATGTCCTTGTTAACTGTATGCCAAATTCTGCCCACATGCGGTCTCTGAATGTCGGGGATAAATTTCCTGCCCACATTCATTCACACCGCACGCTTTTACGCCGAAAACCTGAGGAGTGTAATTACAGAAATTAAGTAAATGGAGCGAACGTAGAGTACATCGACAACATCCATGCCATACATAACCAACAGAAGGTATTTGTCCGTGAAACATAGTTTGTATATTGAAAAACCAGTGGATCTGTTTTGCGGCGTATTTTCGAGGCGCGGTAGTGTAAATATAAACAGAACTTATGCACGTATCCTTCCTTGGATAGTTAACGTGATACAGCTGTTTCCAGAACTGGTGAATTAAGATGTAAATGCAAGGTGATAGTGCATGGTCACTTGTTGCCGTCATGGTACGATTTTACAATAGGTACGACACCAGCAATAAGAATGAATAGGAACGGGAGCGATTTTTACGATAGGAGGGACATTATGGTTCAATATTGTCTAAATAGGGCGAGGCTAAAGAAAATGTATGTATCACATAATATAGAAGAGAACCTGGCGCCTAAAACTATAACATAATTATGTTAATATAAATATCTAATATGAATACTAAAATCCTTGCAATGTCCATACTCCAAGCAATCGTGTATCTTTTAAAGTTCATAAATGGACAGAAACGGTCTTACAGCAAATGACAATAAGCCCTCATATATACACGTGTAACATTTCTCAGCCTGTGCATGCCATATGTTTTGGCGGGAAACCGTTGCCACTTACACCTGTATTGACTGATTCGGCCCACGGGTACTTCTGTTGGTAGAACTGACGGGACGTATTAAATACGCAAGCTGGTCTGACCAAAAATCGCAAACACCAAGAGTTAAATATATTAAGGCTTAAACTTATCGAAAATGGAGAATTAGCAAAAAATTGTCCATAAAGATTTTTCAGAAAAAGAGCCACAGTCTACTTCAATGGAATGAGTAAACGACGCAAGTGTTTTCCCGCCTAATTACTCCCTGGTAACATCAATGACGTTTGCCGGTGAAAAAAAAATATATTGTATGCTTCTAAATGATATGAATAACCTGAAATATCATTTACTTTTCCGATATAAATGTTCATATAAATCGCCTTGATTAAACGCCATGTCCTTGTACACGGCTTATAAACGTGCACACTAGTGCAACTGTGCCTAATGACTGACGGGAAGATATACATGGATTATGACAGGACTTGAACGCTTAGGAATCCGCTAATCATATATTTTGTGTAGTTTAAAAAATATAATATTTCATGCTTATGCAGATGGGGACATGATAATTCAAAATAACAGACGCGTTATGTGAGCGATAATAGGGAGATAAAATGCCCACATAAGCTTCGTTCAAAGTGATAGGTTCACAATCACCATATTAGCTTTTGTCACTAGATATATTTTACAAAGGTCAATTAACTTCCTTAATCAAGATCTTTCTTTTTTCTTCTATATATCAGGCTAATGACATATTATTGGTTATTAATTTTAAAAATAAACGGATAAAAGTAATAATTAAGTTAAAATTAAGCTACTGAAATAATCTTTATTTCTATCACTTCTTTAATATTCAAATTAAGTAGTTTGAATTGAAAGGCACATGCCTGTGTGTGAAAGGGGAACATTGGTGTAAATGAGGCCCTGCGATATTAGCATGGATGTCTGCAGCGTAAATGTGAATATAGATGGCTCATCCTGTCATATAAACGAGAAACCTATCCCAAGATGTATACACATAAAACATTTCAGGTGGATAAATCAACCCATTGCTGAGATATGAGTGATTTTAACCCAAGACAGATGAACAGATAGACGCTGTGCACAAATGGTTGCAGGTGGCGCCACCAGTTTAGTGTATGATATAAAGCTATCCAAGAGCTACACTCATGAATAATTTCAGCCTGAATGGTCGAACAAGGTATGTGGGTTTATGCGTGAAGACAGACACACAGATGGACGCTGTGCAGATAGGGAAGGTCAGAGGTCACCCAAAATGAGGGCGCAGCAGTTCATATGTGACCCGATCATAAATCCGAGTTTCATAAAATTCCTTCCAGTGGTCACGGGGAAGTTCTCCAGAAAAATATGCCGCGGTCTGTCTGAAAACATAGTATCCGTTAAACTCTGTTTTTGTGAATCCAATGATACTGTTCTTATTTCATTTATATAAACATTGAATTTAAACTGTTAAATTTATTTTTTTTATACTTTAAATGGTTTAGCTAGTTCATAAACCACGTTAGTACTACGAGGTAGTTTGTTGTATAGTCTTGAACCTCAAGGAGCCATGACAATTTTTAAATACCTTAAAGGTAACAGGTGGTTGGGAACCTTAAAAGTCTGGGCGCAACATGCATGATGGCCTTTTCCTGAAACAGAAACTAAATGGCTTCTCCCCAGGCAGAACCTCAAAGTCAGGGTGCGACTCGTAATAAGGATGCGACTTTTGCAATGAAGTTGGAACCTCACCAAATCCATGCATTATTTTATAAGGTCAGAGGTCACCAGACTTAAGTGGCATCACAATGATTTAGCAAAAATCTTATGGATTTTCATGAAACACACAATAAATATTTACCATTAGAGTTTCCACTTGAATTAAATTCTCAGCAAAACTTGCGCATATTTAATGAGATCAGAGATCAGATGCACCCTTTGCTGCTCTTGATCATGTTTGTTGCTGTTTTTCTAAACTGGCAAATTACAGGAAGGAAACCTATAGCGTATATATATTATTACTGGAGGTGGTGTACTCAGTTGCTGTCTCTGGCCATGCTTCGGAAATGTAATAGGGATAAACCACTCGACATTAAGTGAGTCCTAAGGGGGGATTTTATCTTGAGGGGGTATCACAGCATCATCTATCAGAAACTATGCCCAATTGCATTGCATCGATTTGTCCTAGTTTAATGCAAGATTAAGAAATATGCTAGCATTGAAAATAAGAGAAAGCTATAACGTAGACAGGAATAGGTATTTAAATACTTTTGATGTGTGCATTTTTAAGTTCCATAAGTAAAACCCATTCTTGTCAGTTTTGCCTCATGTTGAGACATACTGTGCCAAAAAAAAAAATTAAAATTCATTCTTTGTTCCTTTCCTGCCCATCAGTGAAATTTCTTGTCATTGCATTGTACATGTAAGATTGCCTCATAATAATAAGCATACAAAAAAACAATGTACATGTTTCTGAACTCGGAAAACAGTCAGTACATACTATTTGGTCATGTGATAACAGTATGAAGTAACTGACATTGATGCTGGACTGGAGTCTTAACTTGAGTCCACTTTTGCAGGGACTTGCATGGACTTCGACTCTGGGGTCTTGGACTTGTACTCGGACTCGGAGGTAAGGACTGGAGAGATCAGGTCGAGTCGATCTCGAGTCTAAAAGAATTTTGTCATTTTTGCCTGTTTTTTTAGATTGGAGAACAAACCATTAAGACCTTTTGTGCAAACTACTCCCAGAATATTACCAACACAAGAATTAAGACTGTGTACCAATGTTAATCTCTGTATCAAAAGTTAAATGTAATTCTACTAAAAAAAGTATATATGATGAATTTTTTTATACAGATATTTTGGACTGGAGTTCCAATAGACTAAGACTCGAAGAACGTGGACTTGGACTCAAACTTCAAGGACTCGGACTTCGATTCAAGTGGCTTGGACTCGGATTTGTACTCGGGCTGGGATAGTCAGAACTCTAATTAATACAACACTGGTAATTGGTGCTCAAGGAAATGGTTGTGGTCAGTTGAGTACTGAGCTTACCAAAGACATGCCCCGCTGTGTATGGATAAAACATCCAATTTTCTTTCTTATTTGATAAATAAATAAACTAGAAATCTGCATACTTAGTAATGCAATCCTCCGCCATGTGGGGATTCCCTTTTGTGGAATGCACCCAAAACCGCATTTGCATTCACTTATTTGACCCATATTCCAAGTTTCATTCGCGCTTAATCGACCATACATGTGTGAATATTCCTTGATGACGTACCTGGATCATGAGCTGGATCCACACCAAATTCAAAATGATTCCTCATTAGCCCATTCCTGAAATGCCCTGATTATTTCATGAGATTCTGTTCATGATTGCGCGAATTTTGTTGTGAACAAGCACAAACATGAACGTAGATGAATGCATACCCTATGGTTGATTTAATAATCCAAAAGCCATATGTGTGTTGCCGTATTTGGATATTGATCAAACTACCAAAGTTTTTTCCAGACTCATATATTGGTCCATACAAATAAAATTACCTTGAACAATATATAATATTGCAGTAAATAAAAGTGCTTTTATTTGTGATTGCATGAAGTATTTTTGCCCTTTAACAATTATATTTTATGACCTCCGGCAAGAGCCTTATCCACACAGCCCTTACTTTGACCATGCAATGAAACCACAAAAATAAGCAAGATCCTTAACAAACATTTATTCATGGAATTGTTGGCACATGTATCAGTAATACTGTCTCATTTATATGTTCTAAAGCTTATTTTGATTTAAATCCACACAAAATAGCACTTATTTAGGTGGTAGACTGAACTTTGACCGTAGTTATAAAGCCTCAAACTTTATCTTATGACATATTACAAACTACAGAGTGCCACTTTGGAGGATTGAGGAAAGACAACTCGAATACACAGTTATAGCTGACTTGGATAAAAGTTGACTAATATTAGAGTAAAAAGACTAAATTGACTTGAGAGAATAAAAGTTGACTGGGTTCAAGTGACTTAAAAAAAAGTTACGTTAATTTTGAAATGTCACAGAGTAATTTTTGATCAAAAGAAACATGGTTATATGTCTTAAGTCTATAATTAACATCTGTATTAACATCTGACCAATGTGGACAAATAGAAAAACCCTGTAGCCTAAGGTGTTTGGTTGCACCTACGCGGAAGTAAACCCGTCACTAACTGCAAAATGCCCTTTGCAAAGCTCTGATTAAACTGACTTGCCTGCAATTGTCCTTCTTGACTGTGTTCAGGTTATTTTGCCCCCCCCCACATGTTATAAACACATGTATAAAGGTTCACAGGATTATCTTAAGTTAATAGACGTTATTTATCAGAACAGGCTCCTATAAATTTGTATAAATTATTCAGTACAGTGATGCCATCTGGAGCATCCAGATAAAACAATTTTATAATTAGCAAATTTATCACACAAGATATTATTATCTAGGTCGAATTATGTAGTGAATTGTTCTTAGAGTTTGGAAAATATCAGAAATGTGCCGGAAACATGGTAGGTATATCTTTATATGGAAAGAGTGTTAAACATAACAGAATAGGTCAGGCTAGCCTGCTTTCACACACAGTCAATCTCAAAATTAATTGGGATTTTGTATTTTGTATTGAGTTATAAGATGTCAAAAAAACAAAATCGTAATGGGACTTTTTAAGGGGCCTTGGGCTGAATTTGATTATTAGCTTTTCCCTTTTGATTCAGTTTCCAGTTTGATAACTGCGAACCGGGGAGTCAATTTGTGGGGGCATGGAGTTATACCCCCCCCCCCCTCCAACATGGTCAATGTAATCATCCTCCTCTTTTCAGAGAATATTTATTTATTGGAAACGAAATATATTAATGATTAGATTATAGGCTTTGATTCCATTTATGATTTCACTATGAAATATCATATATCTATACCTGGTTCAGAATTAATCTATACTAGAAACATAATACCTTATTTTCTAAATCCTTATACTTGATTGGTGTATATTTGAAATATGTCATGTAGACACTGAAAGATATATATATATATATATATATATATATATATATATATATATATATACATACAAATATATATATATATTATATGCTGATGTGTTTCTGTATATTTATATAAAAAAAAGTTGTCCCAACTTTTGTATTACCCTCCCACGCCTGCGAGTCTTTACCCCCCCCCCCCCCTTGGAGATAAATTGACGCCACTGACTGCAAACAATCATCCTTTCAGAGATGTACACCTATATGTATACCAACTAAATTTACCTTCTAGATGATGGCATGATGAACATTTAACATTGTGATGTACCCAAGCATTTACGCGGAATAAGTTTTAATTTGAGCTTATGCAGTAGCATCAATAAAAGACACAAGGGGATATTCCTTATTCGACAGCATTGCTGTCTACATCAAATATAATATTTATCTCTTACGTATAAGGTTGAGACAAATAAATGTTTATGACAGTAAACAGATTTATCATAATTACTGTTATTTGATTTGTTTTTCCTGATTTGATAGTTGGTTTACATCTGGATTTGAATTCATGCATCATGTATTTGTCCGTATCCGCACGTAGCTCGCATCTAAAACAGATTATAAGAACCCGGTTTAGGCCTACTTAAGTCTCAAAGGTGTACGCTTTGCGTCACACTGTAGTTCGCTTTACAAAAGACTTAATCAGTTTATACTGTGCTGCAATGGACTGTGCCAAAAAAAAGTATTATATCACCGGAAAGATTAGGTCAAAAGGTGGCAAAACAGGCCTCAAGCAGACTTGATTCTTTTGTAGACACTACAGTGGCGTATCCAGAGAGAAGGTCCCGTCAACCTGGTCTGGACCAGATAACCCATTTTTAGGATTTCTTTTTACTCAAGATCCAGATTATTTGCTGGTGCGGATGCAGACATTGATACATTGTGACATGCGTAATGATTTACATCTTTGTTCGGGGCTGCATCGAATCCTGATACAGAGATCTGCCCTTGCTGTCATAAAAGGTGAAAGTCATTTTGGTAGTCTGTGCCTGAACGTAGCCGAATCCTCCCAGACCCAACCAATCCGACCAATGGAACCTGAGTGATCCCGGGGGAACGTCGTCTTTGTGTGGTACAAAGGGGTCCAGATAGTCGGCTGCTCCAGATACAAAATAACTGACCGTGTGATTTCCTGTGGTATACTGAAGGTGCTACAAGGAGAAATTTAAAGAAAAATGACTGATTGTTAAGATGAACGTATGTAAAATGTAAATGTACGCTCCACACGTAGCGATTGTACACAGTAGTTGTCCCAGAGCTCCTTTTTTGTTCTAACCGCTGCTTTGTATTGCAAGAAACTTTGGGTCAGAACACCAGGGTGCGCACAGAGCAAGAATTGTAATCAGACCAATAATTAACACCGTTTTTGGCAAGGGGCCAAGAATCCGACCATTGAGAGTGGGTGTCCTGATGTAATCGCACCAAGGGAAAACAGGTGTCGCATGTTTAACATTTGGAGCTGGATGCACAATGCGATACCACTCTCTCATTGGTCTGATTACAATTCAATACTCTGTGCACCGTGGTGTTCTGACCCCAAAAACCTTCCCATAAATGCAGCGGTAAAAGAAGAGACCTTGGACGACTACTGTGTGAAGAGCGCACAGTCAACCTTGCACATAGCTAGATAATGGCTAAGAAAAGCTACTAGAATGAACAGGCCCGAAAAAGACCTGGAAGGCAAAGTGTTAAAGTGTTAAGTTGTATGAGAAATGAGATCGCATTTATATCAGACTGACATGAAGTATTACAATCATAACTTCAATAACTGCTTATATACGTCTCAAATTGCAGGCCTACCTGAGTATACCTGAGGCCGAAATAAAGTGCTCGGTTGATATTACCTGGATTTTTACCTGAGCACTAATCAGCAGTTTATACTTAATGTCTATACTTGTACACTGCCACTAATTACCATAATAAATAATATATTACCAAATGTAAATCCATTATAACTTCATGTGACTTTTTTTGTCACACATAATGTTTCAATTTAGATAATTGTCCTGGTTATATCATGAGCAGTTCAGAGTCAAGTTCAAAATTTGCTAACAGTTTCAGCCCATATTTGACATTGTGACATGACTGCTGTTGGAAAACAATCTATCAAATTTAGTTTCTAGACTTCATACATGGTTATCTTACCTGTAAATTATGATCATGTCCACAGAAGAAAGCTGTGACTTTATATTTGTACAACATAGGCATGAGTCGTTCCACCAGACATTTTGTTGGCCCATGTATAGCAACGGACCACACGGGGTAGTGTCCTGCTACTATCAGGTAGTCGGCTCTGAAATAAAATGTTTTCTTTTTAGCGAACCTGTGAGCTTATGCGATGGTGTGGCGTCGTCCGGCGTCCGTCGTCCGTCCGTCCGTCGTCCCTCGTCTGTACGTTAACCCATACTATCTTGAAAACGGCAAGAGTAAGCATCACCAAATTTTATGCAAAAAATTAGTCATCTAAAAAACTCTATCGGATTTTGCTTATTTTTTGGCTAACTGCATTTTCTTAGATTTTATGGGGAAAAAGCTAAAAAAGCTTTAAAAATCTTCTTCTCTGAAACTGTTCAGCCAAATTGTCCAATATTTCACAGAAATGATCCCCGGAACAATCTTTCTTAAGTTTGTTCAAATGGTTTAAGTTCGGTGATTTTTGGCCGCGTTACAGGAAGTTGAACTTAGTCATCTGTCCAAAAAAGCATACTAAAATTACAATCTCAGAAACGGCTGAAGCTGTCATCACCAAATTTTATGCCAATGTTGGTCACATGAGTCATATCTGAAATTGAAGTATTGGTGGCGCCACCTATATCGGCCTTTTTTGTACAGGGGTCATCAGTGCCCGTATCATACTGACGTCTACAAAAAACTTCTTTTCTGAAACAATATGGCCAAATTGTTTAATATCGCACAGAAATCATCCTAGGTAAGTGCTTTCTGAAGTTTGTTCAAATGGTCTCAGTTCAGTGATTTTTGGCTGAGTCATGGGAAGCTGAATTTAGTCATATGCTGTAACAGCCCATTTTAGCTCAGTGGCTACAAAGATCTTCTTCTCAAAAACCACCGGGCCAAATTCTTAAATCTCACACATTAATTATCCTTAGATGTTGATAATTCCAATTTGTTCAAATGGTTTTGGTTCAGTGGTTTTTGGCTGAGTAATGGGAAGCTGAACTTAGCCATTTTTCTGTATTTTCCCATATGAGTTATAAACCTGTAAAACGTTTTTTGACTGACTCCACTGAGGCCAATTTGTTTAATATTTTACAAGAATAATCCCCTGAATAATTCTTATATTAATTGTCTTTTATGGTTCCAAAGAATGAATTTTGGCTGAATTATAAAGATTGAATTGAGTCATTTTACCATATATGTTAGCTGTGTGAAGCAGATACATCTAGCCTGGCACCTGTTTATCAGCATCCGTTACATTATGCCTCTAGACATTTAGATTTAAGGTTATCTATGGTCAATATTGACAAGAATGTTTTATAAAATCTTTTAAAAAATGTAGATTTATGATTTTAGATATTCCTCATACCAGAGAATGTTTAAAATCACAGGTATACAGCTGTCTGTGGGTATATAAAGATGGCTGTACATGGATTATAAATAATTGGTATCCATACTCAACCTAATTCAAGATTTTGCCATCAGTGAGATGTATATATCTGTATTATAATTTTGCATTCAACATGCGTCTGCAGTAATTTTTAGCGAACTTGTGAGCTAATGCGATGGTGTGGCGGCGTCCGTCATCTGTACGTTAAAAATACTATTTCAAAAACGACTGGAGCTAGCATCATGAAATTTAATGTAAAAATTAGCCATCTGAAAAACTCTGCATTTTCTTAGTTTTACTAGAGAAAAAGCTAAGAAACCTTTAAAAATCTTCTCCTCCTAAACGGTCAAGCCAAATTGTTCAATATTTCACAGAAATAATCTTTTATACCACCTCTCTCAAGTTTGTTTGAATGGTTTAAGTTTGGTGAATTTTGGTCGAGTTACAGGAAGTTGAACTTAGTCATCTGTCATAAAAAGCATACTAGAATGACAGTCTCAGAAACAGCCGGAGGTATCATCTCCAAATTTAATGCCAGTGTTGGTCACATAAGTCATATATGAAATTCAGGTATTGGTGGCGCCACCTGCATTGACCTTTTTTTGTACGGGGGTCATTGGTCATCTGTACATTAACCCATAATATCTCAGGAATAGCAGGAGCTACCATCCAAGATTTTATGCAAGAATCTGTCACATACCAATATTGTGGGATTCAGCTTATTTTTTCGCTATCTTCATTTACTTAGATTTTATAGGGAAAAAGCTGAAAAACTTTTAAAAGTCTTCTTCTTGTAAACGGTCCAGCCAAATTGTTCAATATTTTACAGAAAAGATCCCATAGGCAGGCCCTCTCAAGTTTGTTCAAATGGTTAGCAGTTGATGAATTTTAGTGGAGTTACAGGAATTTGAACAGTCAATTGGCCAAGTAAGCATACTGACAGTGTAATCTCAGAAATGACAGTAGCTAGCATTACCAAGTATTGTGCAAATGTTGGTCACATGACTCATATTTGAAGTTGCAAATTTTGTGGTGCCACCTACATGGACCTGTTTTTTTATGGACAAACCCTCATAATTTTAGCCTCTTTCGGCTTAAAATGTTTATGATGAAACTGTCAAAATGAATTGTTCAATTTTTCAAAAGAATTATCCTAGGACATGGTTCTTTCAGTCATATCAGAAAACTTAAGTTGGTCTTATAGGCATTATCATGTCTATTTCAAACTGTGGACTGCAAAACTGTTCTTCTACAAAATTATTGTTTCAATTATAACATCTGTAACATTGCACAAAAATTATTCTTAGGTAACCTTTGTTCAAGTTTACTTGAATGATTTTTTGGCAGAATTATTGGACCTTTCACAATGAAAGGACTGCATCTTTTATTGTTCTAGATATTTTGATAAAAAGTTTATGAATATGTCAGCTTAAAAAAAGCATTTTAGCAAAAGTCTTTTAGTATGTGTAAACAGATTTACCAACGGGCCAATATTGTGTCTGTATCTTTAAATAGGTTGAGAAACTGCCAATTCAGATTTGGCAACAGATCAAGAGTTCATTCAGTGCAGCCAGATATAGGTCAAGACTTCAATCAGTGCAGCCAAGCACAAGGCATGTGATCACCTCATGGGTGACATGTGAACACCTCATGGGCACCATGTGATCATTTCATGGGTGTCATGCCCCTCAGGGCAGGGCCCCTGCATGAGCTTATGCAATGGTGTGACTACTATTTCAGATTTGACAACAGGCTAGAGGTTACTTCTAATATATTATGCACTGTAATTGACATATGAAAAATGTTTTCATTCAGATTTTCAATATTTTAACACTGATTGGTTATATATAGTTCACAGGTAATATATTTATTAATATTAACAGAATATTATAATATTAATGTAATAATAAACATTAATTTGTACAGTAATGTAATAATTATTAATGTAATAATTTACATTAATTTTTATTTTTATTTTTGGTATTCATTGATTATTACTTGCACCTTTGATGTGATTCATGTGGTCTACAGCATTCATATCATACCAATTATTTGCTGTAAATTTATTAATCTTTATTTTTTTTCTTAACAACCTTGGAGTTGTAAAAATCAGCAATAATTTTTACCAAAAAAAATTGTAATTGTATTTAATATATGGCAATTAGAGAGTAACAAGAGGTATACTGAAGCACATTTATGAGATAAATTTATGAAGAGCAAATCTAGGAGAAAAAAGTCATCCACTTGCATACTGAACTAATCATAGTTCGATAAATCAATAGATCGATAGCTAGATAGCTAGATTAGATAGCTAGATTATAGCTAGATAGACAGATTGATATTACTTCACTATTTAAAGAGTATATTACACATTGTACAGTATTATATCATATCAGAAAAGGTATGATTTCTAGATTCATAGATTAATAGATCGTTTATGGATGTGAACATGCATTGAATTATATTGTTATATAATAAATGAGTTATATTCAGTCTCCTTTTGTCTTTTTAAATTACTACATTATTAATATTACTTATACCAATTTCACTTCAAATTAATAATGAAAACAAAATTATGATGTAAATAATCAGCAGCAGCCCACATCATATATCACTTTAAATAAATATGTTGTATACAATACCCATGTAAGTTTCTTATTGCTTAGTTTATTAATAAAAATATAAATATAAATATAAAAAATAATGTAAATTATTTCATTAATAATATAATATTCTGTAAATATTAATAAATATATTACTTGTGAACTATACATAACTATATTTATAAAACTATATAATGAAAAAAATCCATTTCCAAAAATAATGTTAATTATTACATTAATATTATAATATTCTGTAAATATTAATAAATATATACCTGTCAACTATACATAACCATTCAGTGTTAAAATATTGAAAATCTGACTGAAAACATTTTTAATTGAAAAATGTCAATTACAATGCATAATATATTGAAAAAATTAGATTAGATCACTAGTTTATTCTCGCCTAGGCAGTTTTAAAACTTGCCTAACTGATATCAGGCAGATTTTAAACTCGCCTGGATGATACCAGACGGATTTTAAACTTGCCTAGACGAGATTAAAATCCTGGCCTGTTTCATGATCGATTGTAATCTCGCCTAGGCGAGATTACGATTGTGATCTCGTCTAGGCGAGTTTAAAATCTGTGTAGGCGAGATCACAATCGCAATCTCGCCTAGGCGAGATCACAATCACAATCTCGTCTAGGCAAATTTAAAATCCGCCTGGATTTCAATCTCGTCTCTGACATATATATCTCTGATAGCTTTGTTGTGTACAAGACTGGTGGTGCCAGTTACAATCATTTTTGTGTTGTGTGCACCCATGCCAGAATTTCACCAGTGATGTTTGTGTAATTGTTTCTTATTCATAAGGTTTAGTACGTGCATTGTTCATTATATGAGAAGTAATGGTCCAGCATTGAAGCATTATACCTGGTGTATTTCCCAATGCACAGGTTCGCATTAGGCCTGTAGGCCTTGTTTTATTATTTAGAAGAATTTTTTGTAAGCTCTTTAAATTACAATAGTTGGAAGTATAACAGATTAATTATAAACTAAAAATTATAGTAATTATTATTTATTCTAAGGCTTCACTCGACTGTCAGTGCCAGCAGTCATTCATGCTTGAAACCAAACAACGGAGATCTTTGAAATCATAGTATTTATAATTATCTCTTAAGATTGCTAATAAATGATTAAACGTGAGCCATCTGTTGTACCTGCTTTAAATGATTGAATATTATACCCAAATTAACCACCAGTCCATACTGCTGTCACAAATGATGTTATATCTGCATCAAATAAATCAGGTTTAAACTCTATATACTCCGTTCAGTTATGTAGTCAAGTGCAAGTCCCAGTCAAGGCGGTTCAGGTCCGAGTCCTTGAGGTTCGAGTCCAAGTCCACCATTTTTTAGTCCGAATCATCTAAAACCTAAGTCCAAGTCTTAAAAAGGAACTTTGAGATTACCATAAGAAGTGTTTTCATGTTAGTTTATAAATGGCTTTTCCCCTAAAGTTTTATTGCATTTTTCTCCCCTACAGACCTAAATTGGTATATACAGTCTTTTTTGTAATATTTATGTCTCATTTGAGACAATTTTTCATGAAATTTGAAATTAAATTTTTTTCACCAATAACTCGGAAGAATTCAAACTGAATGACCTTGCCCTTCATCATTAAGGTTAAATAGGATCAAGTATATTCAGTTGTGAACCCCATAATTTTTCAGGATTGCAATATTTTTTTACTCTAATGTGAAACACACTATTGTTTCAACCAATCTTTTTCACGAGTTCGGAAACTGGTGACCTTGACTTGGACCGTCAAGGTCAAATTAGCCGGAAAAAAATATTTCTGAACCCATAACTTTTAAACCCCCATAATTTCATGAAATTTGACTAGTGAAATGTTTCTATAAAAATCTCGGTAGTGTTAAATATCATGTGACTTTGACCATCATCTTTAAGGTCATATCATACTTTTAGGGTAGTCCATATTTTTTTCTTCGAATTTTGGAATAGGGAGGGGAGACATATATCTTTTTTTGGATTTTATTCTGTTAGTTGTTTACACACGTATGAGAATAATAAGGTTAAAAATTGACTCCCAAAGAGACTACCAAGATGAACAACTTTGCATATAATCAAGGCTTATTATTATTTTAAAATAGATAACAAAACTACTTTATATTAAATCTTTGCTACATCACCAAATTGATGCACACACAAAAATCCTTCAAGTCATTCCATGACATGCAGCCAACAGTTTAAAGGTTAGCCCTTCATGGGGGGGGAGGGGGGGAGGGGGAGTCGATCCATGGAACTCTAAATTAATATTAATCAAGTCAGTCAACATTATTTTCCAAGCAAGCCATGAATGTGACACGTGGTTGAAATGGCTCTGAACTACAGCCTGCATGTTGTTACCTGCTTTCTTTCAGCTGCTTCTCAAGCCACGCCCACTGTTTCTCTGCTGCGTAATAATCAGCCGGACCACGTGGCTGTGTGTCTTGTAAATCATCTCCGTTTTTGCCGCACAACACTACTGTGTCTACCATCAGTATTTCAATCTTTGTGTTTGAATTTTTTATGGTGGTTGACAACTTGTAATACAAATCTGGAAAATTCCTAAAAAACAATTGATAATTTACAGCAGAAATATTAGAAACAATGAATAACAGAAAAAAAAATAAAAGCATACTTGTTAACCTATGATTTTACTTTTTCTTGTCTAGACTTTTAAAATATATTATTTTACTACTTATAAAACATTTTCTTTTATCACAAACAGTTTTTAGTGAATCAGAATAACAAACGAAAGTGCCTCATCCATCTTGGTCACCAAATCAAAAGAAATTTTCAAAGAAAATCAGTAAGCCAGATAAATCTAGCGGTTTTTGACAGCATCAAGCCCATGGATATTGCAGTGTTTTACCGCCTACTAAGTAAATCCCCCCCCCCCCCCCCCCCCCACGCCCACCCATCACACGTGAGTTAATATCCCATTCTACTTACCGCGTTCTGCTGCTTCATACCACACACCGTGTGCCCGGTAAACCGAGCTGAAGCCACGGTCACACCAGAGATACGACCAGGTTACGACCTGTGCACGGCTGAAAATTTGAGGAATCGCCCGACAATCGTGACAAGAACGTGCGACCGATCGCAGAGGTCGTGGCTGATCACTGGGTGTAAAATCGGTCGCAGGTGGTTTTTGAACATGTTCCACATCGAGTTGCGACTGATTTGTAAATTTTAAGGTCGTAGGAGCTCGCAAGAAGGTTGTACCACCAGTCTATGACCGACCAGTCGTGCATCATCTTGCGATAACTTGTTGCACGATTGGTCGTGCCACTGCACGTGCCACCTCGCGATTAGTGGCACCACTGGTCGTACGACCTTGTGATCAGTATTGTGACTTGTCAAGATCTCTCCCGACTTGTGGCACGAACATACGACTGGTCGTGCTATCAGCTCCGCAACTGTTATAAAATTATTGGGATCTAGGACTAAGCCGTATTTACCTCCAATTGTCAGTATGGATCAGCTGATGCCACCCTGTAGACTCGAGTTTATGCTACAGCTGGAGCAAGAACAATAGCTTGGCGCTTTTGCCACATACGATCGGTGGCACGACCAGTTGAACGACTAGTCGCAGGTCATTACGACAAGTCGTACGATTGGTCGCTGGTCAATAAGACTTGTCGTACGCTCAATATTAACCGCAACGACTGGTCGCACGACTATTTCTTGCGACCGATCGTCACTAGTTCTGGTTGATCGTGCAACCTAGCGTGCCACCAGTCGTACGATTACCTACCGCCAGTATCAAGTAAGGCCACTACAGAATCAGGACAGATTTGTGGAGACTGGTCGTGCGACTACCTGATCATGGGTCAATCGCACGATTAAACAGTCGTACGACTCAGTGTCGCCGTGGCTTTACTGATCGAGGAACACAAGTCTAAAATCAACTCACCATCTTTTTGACCTTGAAGAATAAGCTATTTGAGCTGAAACGTTACCATGGTGGTCATGATTTCCTGCTAAGAAATACCATGGTATTTGAAGAGAAGGAGCCGTGTATACATTTTCAAATGTCTCCTGTAAAAAAAAATGCATTTTACTCTTTATCATAGTCTCATATTTTATGAAGGAACCACACAAATGCTTAAGTCAAGAGTGATTTGTAAATGTAAGAATATTTATTAAAATTATTTTTAGTTAAATTATTAGGCCTGTAAGTATATTGGCTGTAAACCAATCTAAATTATGTAATTTTAATATATTTAAGGCCTACAACATGTTGCTCCTTATACGTGCACAACACACATGGGTCGCACACAAGCACTGTAACCCTTTATAACTCCTATTAATGTAGTCGCTCATGTAGCAAAATCCCAATCCCGTAGGAATTGAGTGCTCAAATTGAGATAGCTCTTGTTTTCACTTCATTTAGGTGTAAGCTGGTGAAAAATGTTAGGTAACAAATTTTATCAACCCCCTGCCCCCCCCCCCCCCCCCAAAAAAAAAATCCAAGATGGCCGCCATCATAATAAAAAGGGCTAGATATTGCTTTGATATTGTAACTATCGCATCAAAATGAATAACATTGGATCGATTTATAAGATTCTGAATGTGTACTGGTAATACCAACTACTCCAGGTGCTGTCGAAAGGTTAGAGAGGATATTCAAGGTCAAGATCAAACTTATTTACCAACCTTCGATCTTAAGAATAACATTAGACATATCGGGTACTACGCTGTCATATATAATGTAATATGGTTTTCAAATAGTCAAAAGTATTAATTATTGTCTTGGCAGAATAATATATCATAGGGACGATATTAAAATACGTAACACTAAGATACTGTCTTATGGTTTTCAAATGGACCTTAAAGGTGCCCATTCACCTACATTTTGAAAGAGAATTTTTTGATTTCTGGCTTCTCTGTGTATATATTAATGATCTAACGGTAATTCTGGTTTTGGAAAGTTCTTATAATACCTCCGTGAAGGATGTATGAACTATGAACTTGTTGATCAACAACATTTTTGTATAAACACTTTGACAAAAGGAGAAAAAATGTAACCTAATACGGTATGTGGCGTATTTGCGGAGGCACAAAAGGTTATTTATTGCAAAACGCCATTTGCAAAACTCTCGCCTATCCGACTTGCTGTCCGATGCCATTGTTGAATTTGTTTTATTTTGGCGGGCCCTCATATATTATAAACACGTTTATATCAACAAAACAAGCAGCCTGTGTGCGTGATATCAACGTTTTCTGGCCTATTTTGAATAAAATCTCCAAAGGATTAGTTTTAGGTTATAAAGGTGATTTGGTCCCTTTAAATAATGAAATTGATGTACGTGTTACATAATTCACATTTTGCTGATTCTCTGCTGATTTTTTTGCTTAGTATTAATCGTCAACAAATAAATGCGAAACAAACATTTTGAAATCAATTTGTTTGGGTAGTAAAAAAAGATTAAAACTGCTTTGTTGATCCTGTTGCAGGAACAACCTATGGCCTGTTAATTATTCCTGACGCCTGGTACACTTCGAGGAACATTAAAAACCTTTGTCTGAATATCTTTTGAGTTTACCTGAATATAGGCGGGAATAGGTTAGCTATTATTGTAATTGTCACAAAATGATGGAAATAGTATAACAGAAAACGTTGCTGTCCTGACAAAAGAAGACAACACATCTGCACGTGCACAGGGTCATACTGATTCGGTCCGTAAAAATGTTAAGTCTGTACATGTAAATGGCATCTGGCGAATTCAAATACATGTATCTTTAAGAACCCCGTAGGTTAATGTCGGATAATCGGGACCAAGCACCTCAAGATTTAGATACCACTACCACGGATGATAATATCAGGAATAACTATCAGGTCTACATCGACATGAAGATGCGCATGCTTATAAAACCAGACTGCCACAGCAGCTGGTTATAAGATACGCTTAGAACTTATTCGAATAATATTGAGATGGGCAGTGATATATGTAATTTAAGGATAACTGTTTCTAGTGACCATATATATGTATGATGGTAAAGTCAACATGGATTGATCTTGAACATCGTTGACATTATGTATTATATTTGAATCCTAAGGCACAGCAATGCCTGAAAGACAGTCAGTGGGAACATCAGAAATACTTATTTTTCTGCTACAGTCCTATTGTATAAATTCTTTGGTGAAACCGTTGACCATGCAACTACGGAGGCCGATGATGCAGTGTAAGAAATTAAATGTTAAATTGGGCAATTTGCGCCGCTCTTCTTGAATTCGAGAAACAATGGAAGATCTCTATTGAAGGTTCCCTCCGTAATTTAGAAACTGCATGATCATACTCTTTATTACATACCTGTTATACACTTTGGTAATATCGTTGGTAATATCGGGGAATTAAAGACACTGAACGTCAACAATATGTTGAAATAAATTGTCAATTCATGAATCAAAACACCGGTTATAATACGGTAGTATAATCGCATGATAAAAGCCTCAAACATTTTCTTCACAACGTTTCTCTGTGCACACGATATGAAAACCTTGATATAAATAACGCCTCCTGTATGGGGAGAGAGTTTTAAATATGCAATTTAAAGAGAAATATTTTGAGGCATTTTTCACATAAGAAATATTAGGATTTTCTGCTCCACAAAGATTATTCCATTAAATGTCTTTGAATAATGTGGTTAAACCTTAGTGGGTCTTAGCTTTAATATTTATATTTTTACAAGTTAAAACTTAGGAAATAAACTGCACGGTCCATACATTCAATTGTATGCTACATGTTGATTCATGTGTTTCCAAGTTAACCAATCACAAATTTAATTTTCATGGTAAAATAATTGATGTGGAAGACTATGTTTAACTTTGCAAATTTAATGACTTCTGCAGTCTAGGCAGAGCACATGTAAGAGTAACAGCCGACACCAACCCAGGCTGGGCGCCCTGCACCATGCAGAATGCAATTAAGAAAATACCCCTTCCTAAGTATACACATATTTAGATGTTATCCTAACGGAGCAAATCACACATACGTAAATAAATAATTTAATTGTTAAGGAAGAAAACTGAAATCTGAAAACAAAAAAAAAATCAGGAATGAATGGGAAAAGAATCAAATAACATGAGAGGTGTTGGCACTCAAAGGGCCGGGGGGCAGTTTTCACCACTGGAAACAGCTGATGGTTTACATTATTATGACATTTGCATCCCCCGGTTGATGCACACTCGACAGTTATTCCCTCCAGGCGTTATGGGAAGGTCGTGCCTAACGGCCGTGCTTAAAACGAGTGCACCTTTCGTGGGATCCTCGGTGGTATGACCCAGCAATAGGGATGATTACGCACCAAGGACCCGCAGGTGCAGTAGTCATTGGGGCTTGGTGAACGCCAGGACAAAATGAGAGGAAGCGTGTGATACTGTCCTGTCACCTAGTCCGAAACCGGAATAGAAATCTGCAGATGTACATAAATGTAGTTAAGTTTGCATTAAAACTGGAGGTGGCTACCTCCACAAAAAAAATATAAAAATAAAAAAAGATTCCATCCGTGGTGTTGGCTTTTATGCCCGGATCTACATGGTCCGTTTTATCCAACAAGTGAACCGTAGAGATATATATTTGTATTCCCGTGATGAACAAACATTCCTTTAGGAATAATACGTACTCAGATGCCATTTTACATATGCAGATGTGCCTTCTTTTCTGCTGATCAAATATGGCTGATTATTTTTTTGTGTGCATTATTTGTCTCCTTTTAGCTTTTAGAAGTACCTTATCTATAACTTGTAACAACAAGACCTGTTTCAGCTCATATTCAGATAAACTATTTAGAAATATAAAATATCTAGACAACGGTTTCTACTGATCCCCCTGTTCTACAAGGTACTTGGAAAAGTTTAATATGGCATGAATATTTCTGTATCAAGACCACAAACAAGGCTTTTGTAATCTTGGAATCTCCCATATAACCACACAAATTGATTCTAAATGTTTGTTTTGTTGTAATATTGTAGCCACCTAGACCATCTAGTTCTACTATGAGAGAGTCAGCAATATAAAAAAGAGAATCACGAGCATCAGTTTCATCAGGTTAATTTCCTTTTGATCACCATATCACATAACATATGACAGTGTAGTGCCCAAGATATTTTTATGCTTTAAAATATTAGTATATACATTTGACTTTGACCTTGCGTACCCTCTGTATCTTTCGACAACTCCTGGTTAATTGCAATTAACAGAACACATTAAAAAAAGTATAAATCGATCCAATTATGTAATATCATTTTTTTATCATTATCTCTATGTAAAGATTGCCAGAGCTCATAAAAACTCCATTTTAGTTGCAATCGACCGAACACATTCAAAGACGTAGAAAATCGAACCAATGTCATCAAGTTTTAAGAGACAATTTCAGTATAATAGCATTAGTTCATATCCTGTTTATGCTAAATCAGTCATTTTCGCAATTTGGGCATCAAATTCCTACGGAAATACAGCCCCGTCTACACTATATTGCCACTTTGCCAGTCACGACCATGAGGTACGCAACAAAACTCCCTTATTGTGGTTTATGTTAATTTATTTCTTATGTCAGTCAATGTCTACTTCTGAGGTCAGACATCTTGTATATTCAACACAGGGTTTCCTTGCCCTTAAAAAGCCATGCATTGTAAATGTAAAATTTAAGTACTTGAAGTTATGATTTTAAAAATATTCAAAAAGTCAGGAAAATTCAGGAAAATTTTGAATGTATACAATTTTCAGAATGGTTAAATCATTCTCTGACCAAAGGCGATGTTATTTTACCTGTTACTTTGCTGAATGAACACAGATGATGTTTTATTAAAAACAGAATACACTCTGCTGTTGAAATAACATTATCTTTCAATTTATTTTTCTCTCTCTCTCTCTCTCTTTCTCTCTCAGGGTAAAGGAGTGACATCTAGTGAACACTAGAACAATTAGTCTGTACCCTGAAAGGCTGACCCTTTAAATATAGTTGGCACAAATACAAATCTCCATGAGCTCTTGTATTTCCTTTGTTCTAACTGTACGTTCAAATCATTTTGCATTACAGCTAGCTGTGCTGCAAGTCAACTTCCATGATAGTCTGCAAAACTAAAAGAAATCTACATCGCAAGTTTCGCAACGGATACATGCTTCCTCCATGGGAGCACAAGTTTAAAAAGCGCGAACACATCGGGCACCGTCACTCCCGACGCTGGGCGCTCGACCGTGACCTGAATAGGTGGCCTTCTGTGCATTCATTTGTTTTCTTTTGGTCCATCTTCCCCAGTTTATTCGTGCATATGTGACTGTACAATTGAGAATGTTCCTTGATGACGCTCCAGAATCCGGATAAGATGCTGAATCAACATCAAAATCTAATCGTTCTTCCTTGGCCTGATTCTAGAAATGCCTGGAAATTTCATCAGATTCTGTTTATGATTGCACCGGTTATGTAGTGATCAAACAACCACACGAATACACACTAACACACACATACACATACACACACGCGAATGGGAATCAGAGCATACCCTCCTTGTGGAAGCAAAAAATAATACTGATTAGCATAAGAGCATTAGCTCAGTTAAACAGTGTCGTATTCATCATCAATCCCTTTTTAACGGAAGTATATTTCAAATATACTTTGACAGTGCTTTTTACTAAATGGTGATAATTGGCAAAAAATATCTAAGGTGTGTTCTCCCAAAGCCACTTCTAGCCAGCAGTATCTGTGGTAAACTTGTTACAAGGTATCAACCTGCCAGCGGTCCGGCTGCCTGAGCAAAAGCCACGCAAGTCATTGAATATTTCTGATAAGGAGGCGGTTCAAGCACTGCGGATGCGAAGTTTTTTAATGCGAGTTATGTTTTCATTTATAAACACAATATTTAGCAAAATAACCATGTCATTTTTCCCGACAAAACAGAATTTTGCTTTGTTTTAACGCAGGTTCCACCGCGGCGTTCGTTTCCAGAGAACTCCTCTTACACCCTTAGACCAATCTTTTCGAAACCCAGCACACTTATTCGCTCAAATGTAACAAAGACTGATTGCGCCACCTGCAATTATTTCCCTGCAGTATTAATCAGGGTGTCTTATTGATAACAGCCCATATCTGAGGAGTGGTTCAATTATTTGGCTGAAATTGTGCATGTCTATACACCATGAATATCTCTGTCTCGTACTCGAGACTGGTGGTGCCATCGACAATCATTTTTGCGTGGTGTCCATCCATGCGTTTGCTATTTCAATCTTAGTGATTGGTTTTCTGTATTTGGCTGAAATTATGCATTCCAAAGATCTTTGATACCTCCATCTCGTTAATAAGACTGGTGGCGCCATCTGTAATCGTTCTTACGTGATGTCCATCCGTACGTTTGCTTTGGGTGAAAATTGCTCATATGTCAGGAGTGGTTCAATGTATGGTCTGAAATTTGATAATTCCATCCATCTTGGAGAGTTTTCTCGTAGACCAGACAGATGGTGCCATCTACCTTCCCGTTTTCGCAGGATACGTTGATGCCCTTTTCCCAGGAGTGAATCACCGTATAATTAAAATTATGCATGTTCATAGATCTTGGATACCTCTATTTCGTACTTAAGACTGGTGGCACCATCTGCAATTGTTTTCGCTTGCGTCCATCTGTTCGTTTGCTTTGGGTAAAATCGCTCAGCTCTCAGGAGTGGATGGATAAGCCTGAAATTTTGCATGTTAATCCGTCTTGGATAGCTTGATTGTAGACCAGACACGTTTTTATATAATACATTGGTGCACTTTTTTCTCAGTAAGTTCATGCATTTATCTCAGGTTTGATGTATTAATCTAAAAAAATTGCATGTTCATAGATCTTGGAATTGTTTATCTCATCAACAAGACTGCTTTAGCCACTTACAATCAATTTCATCTTGTATCAATCTGTGCATCTTTCTTGGTTAAAATATATCAGGAGTATAATTGTACTAACGATGACACAAATTTGGAGTCTTGTCATGTCTTGATCATTCAATGCCCTTACCCATGCCTCTGTGAATTGGCGGATACATGAAGTCGCTTGTCGAATTCCAGTTTACTAGTTTGCATATACATTGTATTCCAGTTTGAGGTCCCATATTACTTAAATTTTCATGTCATAAACACAATATATCCTACGCCGCATATATGCTGTTATGCAAAGGCTTGACCATGTTGGGGCTCAATTATAAGCGCGTGTCTTACACAAAAAAGCTGATAGAACTGACCTTCAACCTAGAGGCTGTGCACGTGAGACAAATCAGTTACAGCCCAGTGAAAGTTTATGCATTATGTTAAGTTTTTCTTAGTGTGTGTCAATCATGACGTTCGCTCGGCTTTGTCTCGCGGTGTCATGCATAACCCACGCCCTCGAAACCTTACGTGATGCATAACATATCACTGGACTGCAACCAATCATTAATTACCAGAAGGACCAATGTTACCTGGAATCTAGGGTCATCGACAGATTTGACACCATCAAAGTAGAAGTTGTCCCCGAGAGCCAGGACGTACTGGGCATCAAGTGTTTTGGCCAGTCGACCAAGCTGGTAGGCCACAGCTTTCTGCACCGGTGAACGATACGGAAATAAAGGGAGACCTCCCCAGTCTCCAATCACAAAGAACCTCTCTGATGGTTCTGAAAAAAAGGTAGCATCAATATTATTGGTACATGCCATACTGCCAACATAACGTTGTTACAACCAGATTTCACGGTGTTACACCCACAAATGCACCTTTACTTTCTATCCATGTATATTAAAGCTTTGGCAGATTAGGCAACAGATCAATAGTTCAGTCAGTGAAGCCAGTTACAGGTCAAGAGTTTACTCAGAGCAGTAACTGCACCTGGCGTATTGATTTCGGTTCACTTAGGGTAACTGCCTTCCTCGATTGAGCATGGTCATCCCAGTTCACCTAACCCAAGAAAATCTTGATGTATCAGCCTGAAATTTTGGCCTGTAAAAACATCATGAATGTCTTTCCCGTATACGAGACTGATGGCACCACCTACAATTATTTTTGCCCAGTGTATGTGCCTGCTTATTTCTCAGGACAGATTTGAAATATCAGCCTGAAATTGTTCATGTCTATACACCTCGGAAAGTTTCGTTATATACACCCCCTACAATTGATTTGGGTTTCATACATCTGTGCACATAGCTCAAGAGTGATTTAAAGTATCTGCCTGAAATTTTGCATGTCCATGCTTTCTCATGACTGCTGACGCCACCTACAATAATTATTGTGTTGTGTACATCCATACCAGTATCTCAGGAGTGACGTTTGTGTAATTGATGTTTGTTCTCTGAATCAAAATATTTAGTACTTGCGTTGAACATGTACGTGTCACACATGTCCTTGAAAAGTAATCAAGTACTTTTCCAAAAATGGTCAAGCATGATATCATGGAAGCAGTATACCTGATGTATATGGCATTTCAAAACTTCACATTAGGCCTGTTATATTTGAAATAAAAGATGGCTGTCATAAATAAATTATATATTTCTTAGCTTCTCTGTCCGTATACATAGGCGGCAAAACCGGGGGGGGGGGGGGGCTAAGCCCCCAATAATGTACATGTAGTACCAGTATTCCTCAATGTACGGTTAGTATGTTCTCCTTTACAGGACTGTAATACACTACCCCCTCCCCATATCAATTGCAACCTCATAAGTGCATATATATATATATATATATATATATATATATTTATATATATATATATATATATATATATATATATATATATATATATATATATATAGGGCCGTTGATTTGTACTTTGTATTAGGATTTGTACTTAAAGCAAAATAAACCCTAACATTTGACTTCCAGAAAGACATAAATTGATTTTTTAAATTTTTTTTTTTGGTTTTTTTTTTTTATTATTTCTAAGTAAGCATTGACCAATAAATGACAGCAAAAATGCACCAGAATGCAGTAGTATACATACGGTTTTTCAAAATATTGTCCACACTGTGGGAGGGACCACACCATCCCTTTACTGCCCGCCGCCCCCTCCCCCCCCCCCCCCCCACCCATTTGGGTCAGGCTACGGCCCTGATATATATATATATATATATATATATATATATATATATATATAGGCATATATAGGCTATCTATATTTATGCATGTCTACTTATAACACAACACCCCCCAATGAATATTTAGCTTCGCCGCCAATGATCTAAATTACGCTCCCGAGGCAGCGGAAATCTTGCTCTTCTAAAGAAGCTACTGATTTTCACGCTGCCTGGTTTGACTGGTTATGATACATTTAGACACTAGGTGGTGGGTCGTAATCTGGCAGCCAGACAAATGCCAGTTAAAAAACACTCGACAGGCATCATGGCTCCGCCCATAGCTGCGCTTCAAGTGCACTCAAGTGGTTACTCTTAGTAAAAAATAGTCGAATTTCAATTGCTACCTCTACGTTCTCGCATCATCGACCGATTCGATTATGACATTATGACTATGTTTGCGTATCCATGTGTCCGTTTGAAAGAAAAAACGGAAACCAGCTAGCGAGCTGTGCACGGAACCTATGTTGTTTCATTTCGTATGAATACAGCTCACCGGCCGGGCATCCTATGTACACAAGGACCTGAGAAAACCACGTGTAGGGCCATTCTCTCTGAGCCTGTGGCCTGTTCAAACGGTTGCCGGGGCGATGAGCTGTCACTCAAAACGAAATGAACAACATTGGCTTCGTGTATTCCTCGCTTGGCTGGTAAACCGTTTTGTCTTCCAGCACAGGGTCTCATCTGAGTGGACCAATATACAGTGCTCCCCTCTGGTGTAGCGATTCAGGATACGAGGTCAAAACAAACAGCGCTTACGATATAGGTAGTTGGCCTATACGTAAAGCGCTTTGTAAAGAGCGTATATCTAAATCTGATACACACTTTTGTATTTTCAGTGGAAAAGTATATATGTTAATTCAAAGTAATTTAGCTATACTCAATATGTTAATAGATACTTTATATAATGACCAGCAGAAAACCGCGCGTCCCACTAGCCGCACGTGCCCCTTGAGCCGAGCGTGTCATGATTATTTAATCATTAGCATGATTGCTAAAAAATTGACGGGCATAAAACGCGCAGAATTGAGCTTTTCCATGTGCTCAGAAACTCGCGCGGTTCCGAGGAATCCTCCCTCCGCGTGACGTGTTTTCACAAGGGATTCCCCGTCCCCTTGCGTTCCCGGCAACATATAGAGCATGTATCTGTCATGTACAGTGCACTGTATTCATGCATGCATTTAACATTGTCGGTGTATTTGCTGGAACGTATATAGTTTTTATTACGGTAGTGTGTACTGTGTGTTATTGACATGCGGGTGTGGTCGCAGTCGGCACATGTATAATCCAATTTACCTATCAAGAAAAAAAAACATTTGTTTTCTCTCACATAGTCGTAGGCTTATTCATCCGTGGCCGTATTCAGAGGAAGTCAAGGATGTGAGCAGCTAATGTGCTCCTCAGGGAAATATAACTCCTTGTTTATAGTATATTATGCCTACACCTTTTCCTTGTATTATCATAAATGTATATATTACTTGAATTTGGAAATATTATAAAACCTATATTTACTCACCGGTTTTAGAAGCTTGAAGTTTCACCAGGTGAAACAGACAAACAGAGAATGACCAGAATGACAAGTAGTGCTTCGCCATAATTCAAATTGAGTCCAAGTGGGGAAAAACACCGCGAAGTCCTAATGTTATATAATAAACACTTCCTTGTTGAGGCTGAGCCACATCAATCAGACCTTCCATGGGAACAGCTACGAATAGCCCTGCTTGAATTAGGCCACACAAAGCTATGAATCGTTTCAACGACTCGCCGTATTTGCCTCCGCCACTACGACCGCCAGAAGGGTATGTGTTCATCCCCATTCGTATGTGTGTGTTCGCAACATGTATAGCTCATGCAATCATGAATTGAAACTCAATAGAAATGTTCAGGGAATTTTGGGAAAAGGGTTATGAACAACCAGTTGGATTTTGGTGTGGATCCGGAACACGATCCGGATTTAGGAACGTCATCAAGGAATATTCACAAATATAGAGTAACTTATGCACGATTAAACCTAGGAATATGGACCAAAAAGATGACGGAGACCACCTGGCGGAGGGTTGCATTACCAGAAAGTAGATATATAGGTTATTATTTTATATTTTAGCAAATTAGGGCCATATTTACGGTAATGTTGCTTATTTTTCCTCTTGTGTCGATTCTTTTAAGGAGTTATAAAAAGAAGGAAAATAGACAAATTGTTTGTTATCCATATGCACCATTTCACCATTTGTATTTTGCTGGCAAGCAAACCACCAAATATGTTTTTCTCGACCGGAAAAATGAAAAAAAAATATCTTTATTATCAATATTATCCCGCTCGCACAGTATTTTTTTTTTGTACCCAGAGTCCCGAATATATAGAGCCATTACTTTTGTTGGAGTGGCCTCAATAGTTACATCCTGATACCTATGCATGCACAAATTCCATCAGTGATCACATCTACTGCCGAGTATCTGTCACAGCAAAAAAAAATAATCGTGACGACACCAATGCGACAAAGGGACTTTCTCTGCCAAGATAAACATGCACGTTAATAAATAATCACACAGCGGCACGGTGCATACTGATCTCGCGATATCCGGGTGACGGACTATAATAAGCTTTTGATTACAAATATCGACAAGGAAATTACATAGGCAAAGTGGTTATGACTAATGTGTCATATTTCACCAGAGTCAGTCTAATCCGTCCATGGTATAACCTTACCACACTATATATAAATGTAGATATAATGTATATAGAATATACAGTTACGTGATCAATGATTAAATCATATATATTAACACACACACACTCATATATATATATATATAGAGAGAGAGAGAGAGAAAGAGAGAGAGAGAGAGAGAGAGAGAGAGAGAGAGAGAGAGAGAAAGAGAGAAAGAGAGAAGGAGAAAGAGAAAGAGAGAGATTTATTTTCTATTTATACTGTAAATAAAAATATATAATAAAATAACAAATATTAAAACAACATTTTATTGTAGAAGTCATATATCTTGTTGTCATAGAATATTAACATAACTCACATCATATTATTACAAACTTTCATGTTTTATGATATCAAAACCGTCCATATACCTACGTTCTGAATCCTGAAAAAAATATGTAGTCATAATATTAGATGATGTAAAATATACTACCACATAAATTACACTGTTGGTAAATGTGATTAAAGCTATTTAATTTTCCCCACTATCATGATCAGGTATTTGATATTAACAACTGTATATAACCCCTGTAACCCCTCATCATCCCTCTTCAGGCCTATATGAAATTGTCTGTGGTCACGAATATCATTTATAGAATTTGAGAAAATTCTTGGAAATGAAGAAGTCTCCTCCATAATTGAATACGAAATTCTATTTCGCGAATTGACATGGGCCAACCTTTCGCTAATATTTTATTTTCGCGAATCGCCTTGGGATTTTATTTATTTTTTACTAGCATTAATTGAAATTATAAAGAAAATTATTGCATCAACGAGCCCTGCAGCGCTTTCAAACTAGTAATGCATTTATTTACGTTAATACAAACCAGTTCCGCTTGGCGGCTTCCGCATGATTAATGTGAAAACAATATGCTCTCGGGAATAACTACTGTGGCTGTCTTTTACTTCGCGAGGGTTCCAAATTCGCAATATTCGCGAAAGTATTTTACCGCAAAAATAAAACCTTCGGGAATAAGGCGCCTCATCTGTACAAAGGTGAACTTTGTCGTTTATATACTGTTGTGTCTCATGTTCGTTATCAAAGTCAAAAGGTTGATATAATAAATGATATGATATATTTTATTACCTGTGGTTGGCTTTATATTCGCGAAGCTAAACATTCGCGATTTTCATTTCTTCGGTGTTTCGCGAGGGTTTCATTTTCACGATTTATCATTCAGTAACTTAAACAATGTACATATCTCTTTTCACCTCACATTCTTACATAATGCATTAACAGTCCGATTTACTTTACAATATATATATATATATATATATATATATATATATATATATATATATATATTCTTCAGTTATCCATAAGACAACTAATGTTTATCTTTTGACCTACATACTTTACCTAATCTTACAAAAGTTTCAATATATTGTTCATGATTGAATAGCACAGACAAAGTTAAGTATTTTGAGTTTATTGTGCTCATATTGTGTTATATATTCCTCAGGACCACGACGAATGGCATCGTTGCTATGAGGAGGCTAACAGCGTCCAATAGGTAATAGATAGTCCGCCACGTACGGACTCCATTTTTCTGTGATATGGAGTCCGACCGTCTGGCGGTGAGAGTTCACCCTGCCGTTCATGGAAGGACCTGTAACATGAATTACCACTGCTTGTTGTGCGATAGAGAAACAATCTTGTATTTATATATAGAAATAAACTTTTTATGTATCAAATTAAATCGATATATCACCTTTATGTGCGCCTGTAAATGTTTTTTGATCCTTTGAACTGCCGGGGTTCAGATGTTGCATGCCAACTGGACACCGCCGGAAAAGGAATCCCATGCAAATTAGGTGGGCAATCTATGCAAAAGATGAATTCAGGGGGGGCTTTTCCCAGGAATGCCAGTGCCGTGCACCAGGATAGACCATATTTTCATAAGCATCCTTCCCATCATACATCGCTTGTTGTCAATGATGCTAAATTCCTATTGGTTGTTCCAACCGGAAAGCGCCATCGGCCAGACGGAGACGATGCAATATCTGACTTCATCCAGAGTAAGTGCCCATACTTTATTAATGCTGATCATCCAGCAAAAGTTTTGGTCCAAACGGAGTCTAAGCATCTGTAACAATTATAATATGTGGGCTTTGTTTGGTGTCCTCACGCTTCACAAGGCATATACGTGTCTGAGGGTCTGTACGGATCCGTAAAACTTAGATAGTAAAGACTCTCCCCGCCAGAGGCTGCAGCGTTTGTATTGTTTACTATATATGTCAGCGCTGCAAGACTGCAGCAAGGTAATAGACAGCTCAACCCGCTTGGTAACATTCGCACTGAAATCATGCATGTTTTCAGAAAGTCCATACATGGACCTTCGTGTCCTATGATATATCTCTGCTGTTCGAACAAACAGTCCATGGGCCGAATTTCAGTGCGTTGTAGACAATGTCGCATCGATTTTGTACTGTGTATCTGTTAGTGTTCAAGTTACACATGAAAGTCTTGCCACTGTTAAGTTGCCAATACGCTGAACGTCGTGATCGTTTCAGTCAGCCGATACATGAAATACAGTTTGACTGCGTTCGTCGCGTGTGGACCTGAATATCTCACGCTGATTGGCTGAGCTGGAGACACATTTTAAAACCGGCCTGCTGCGATTAAAGGTCTGATAAACGGTGACACACTAACCCACTGTGGCAGAGGGTTATATTAGTGTTAAAAATCTTGCCGTACTCAAATAGCCGAGGACATAAACATATTAAGACTGATAAAATGGTAATATATGTAGCAAGCTGGAAGCCCACAATAGGCGATTACTGGATTAACCTTGTTGGTTTTGAAAAAGGTTCTGGGAAAGACCACTTTAATTACTCTTCACGTCACTGGAAACCCTTAGTTCAGCGAGGCGGTGATGTGTGGCGCTGACTGTGGAACTGCCCAAGTTTACCGGTCGATGAAATAACAGGGTCAGAGAGAAGTAATTAGTTATGTAAGTTTCGCGCGTGGTAGCAGTACCGGCACTAATTACCGAGCCGTATTATATATCTGTCAGAGCAATTTCATTGAGTGGACCAGTCTAACCGTGTATATTTACCATATGCGTATCACGTCATAATATTTTGTTTTAAACATGGCATATGTATTTCAGGTGTCTGCAGAATAGGGAATGCTGTGCTATAAGCGTCAAGGCTGTATCAAAACCTAAAACAGCTAGATGGCTGATAATTATAACCCCAAGTGACCTCTAAGCAGTAAAGGTAAATCGCGTTTACTGGAGTAGTGATCGATGCAGCCTCATTATAATAAACCCTGGAGAAACAAGGCCAAAGACAAACTGTAAACACAGAAGGCAGTTTTGGACAGCTAACTCAAATATGATTAAATATTCTAGAGTATGAAGAGGTGATGTACCACCAACATCCAAGGAGCCGAGAGTCCAATATAACCTATACGATATCAAGGTCAACAAACTATGAGGACATCGTTGAGGCCCGTCTCGGGGGCATTTAGAAGATCATATGTGTACCGTTTCTCTCTTGGTACAGCATGGCCGTATACCTTATTATTTGTCACGTTAATATTGTAAGCATCTAAACTAGACTCCTTCCCCCCGCAGCGGGTGCCTCAGCACGTTATTAATCGGTTCCTGCATGCTGAAAAAAAAAAACACTGATTCTACTCAGGTCAAACAGACTCCAAACACGATCTTATAACACTGGATCCAGTCAATAGATGCCCCAGCTTAAAATTTGCGATAAGAAGCATCAAACAAAACTTTCCATCACATAATCACGTAAAGCTGTGTAAGGTGATCAAACAGAGCTCAAAAAGTATTTAACAGACTCTTCCTAAAAAAGTGTTTGGTGATTAACCAATGAATCTGATGTCCGTTTGAGGTACATGAAATTCCTTTATATAGAAGCCTTATCCTTCTGGTCGTCTCTAGGGAAGACAAGCTTTCATGAAACCAGGAGAAAATGTGATAGTAGGGCATGTAAAGGGACTACTCATTATGATGAAGCCTGCACAAGATTTCAGGAATAAAATCGAGGAAATCATTAACCATCCAAACATGCAGACAGGCACGTAAAAGGTTAGTTTTAAAAAATAAATTTGTCTGTTGTATGCGCTTGTTTAAACACAGTTAAATGACCACATTCGTTTAATTTTTTTAAACAAATAGTTTAACATCATCATTGGATGTTCCACTTGTAATTCATGATGGAAATATTTATAAACAGGCGTTAAATACTAAAAACATTTAGTTTTACGTCTTCATCACCATTTTTGTTTCTGTATAAGGCGTATATATATATATATATATATATATATATATATATATATATATTTCAGGTCTGCATGGATAAGTGTGGTCAAAAGCTCCCATGCTGTTTTCAGGACATAAGAGCACCTTATATCTGACAATCGTGATCCTCAGTGACCTTCCGGGGTGATCAGATGTTGTGAGGGAGACAATACCGCTAAAATAACCCCATACCTGAGCAAAGAAGGTTATAGAGAAACTGTATTGTAAATGTAGATGCCCGTTTGAATATTCATAGTGGTAGATTTGGAGCTCTGCTGTTGATACACATAGCCACACTGGCCAGTTGTACAGGGAGTGTGAATAATTGTGTCCATATCAAAATGATTTGTAAGGTTAGTCTATTAATAAACTATATCTGTATTCTGAGTTTGCACACAACAGACATGCAGTTATCATTCAAAGTATACAGATAAAATTTTCTGAATATTTCGTCATGAAAAAAAAAGGACATTGGTGGGGAAATATAGACGACAGATCACCAGTCCGTCGGCAAAATGCGACACTCGACCCGTTACAGAGTAATCAGCTTGGCTTTTCTCAGACAACGACTATCTACGCTTATATAGACATCATATCTCAGCTTTCTAGACTCTGATGCACAAAGACCTGCCTCTAGACTGCAGATATCGCCAGGCTACACAAACTGGTGCCCTATCGGGCAGTGGTAGCGAATATCTTCATAATCATGACTTATATTTGCTTGCTGACGACACAAGTCCTGACCGATCTGGTCAATCACCACTCCCTGTTATGCCTACTGCCAATAATAACATGAATTTTAATATGGACACGCCTCCAGAGACAAAACCCTGAGAAAACCAAACTAAACAGATGCTTATCCTGTGATGTCTACGACAAACAGTCGTAACTATAGTCACCACAAAAAAGCGACGGCTCCCACAGAATTAAACTGTACTGAAATTAACATCAAACGAGACACGTGTGCTCTCTAACCAAAGTCCTCACGTAATATCTAAACATGGTACACCATAATAATGTACAATAAATTATCAAAAACCATCATCTGGTTATACTCGATCCCTACTTAAATAAGCAAGTCACAGTTCTCTGGCGACACCAGAAATTATTATAATTACCATTTATGTTTTGGATATCAGGATTTAAGTAAAAACCCGAGTTTTCTCTTAACCTTTATGCAAACAATATGATTGTGTATCTGCCAAGGCTTGGCTAAATTGCAAATGCATTTAAATCCAGAGCTATATAACTCTGCATTTACATTTAATTTTTTAATACAAGTGCAAATGCATTCAGTTCTTAAACTACTCCATATTTTGTAATAATAATTAAGAAATACCTTTATCAGTGTTCTGGTCTGCTTGTCCGGTAAATCATATCAATCATTTTTATTATTAGGTGTTCTATAGAATCCTATATTTTCAAAGTGCTCTTAGTAAATCCTATATTTTTCTCATGAATCATTTAAGATTATCAAAGGAAATGCTAGCAAGTTTGCACTGTACTGCAAAACACATCCATGTCAGGGCAGTTAACTATTCCAGGAGTAATTGCCAGGCTTGCATCCCTTTAAAGTAGAGTTGACTCTACGCAGAATGCTGGTTACCCTATCCCAGCCGCCCCCCCCCCCCCCAACAGGAAGTTCATTTTGGTGTTATCAGTACAAAGGAAAGGGGAAAGGGTTTCTAAGAATTGTTGTGAATAGGGTTGTAACAAGTTATATAAAGACACTAGCTGTCTTGTATACAGAACACCAGAAAAGAACAAACTATAGAAACTGAAGAAAATACAAATATTACCAAAGATTCTTCACCAAACAGAACTCGCATATCATAAACAAATCTAAACATTCAAAGTAACAGAAAAGAGATCCTGTTCATCTATAAAATGATTAACCAGTCCTCAGTGTAACTTTCACCAAGCAACGTGCTTACTGCCAATTCCGTTATTAATATATATGCGCACGTTAGACTCGTGATATTTGCGTACCGGTATGTAAATGAAAGTTATATTTCTGTACTGATTAATAACTTTTTGAAATTTATCAACTTATTTTTCACTGTTACATCCGTCCTATATACATGTACTTGCAAGGGATGTCCTATTTTTCCCCTGATACCAGTGCTATAAGATTTAACAAAAGATCCTACTCAGATAGGCCTATTCAACAAATGTAATAATAAAGGGGTGATAAACCCGAGTCCTGTTGCGTGTGTTGTAACAAAACAGGGATAATTTTGCATTTATATTCAATCAATGTTGTTTTAGCATTTGTTGCATTAGCATTTGAATTAATAGAAACATTCGCATTTAAATGCGTTGAGTCGCATTTGAACCCAGCCTTGGTATCTGCTCCGTGCACTTGCTTAATAAGTGTGAAACACCTATGTGTAACTAAAATTTCTCGCAAAATATACCCTGTTCTGGTATTTGTCTGTAGCATCTGGCAATATGATAGAGCTGGGGGGGGGGGGGGGGGGGCTTCAGTGGTTTGTGTTTCAGAAAAAAAAATCTTCCTTGTTGGAGAAAGTGTCTTAGCTACTCAGTATGTCTATATGTCACGCTACATGGATATACACGTTACATCACCAGCATATAGAAGTATTTACGACAGCATGAAGTGAAAACAAAGTATGTTTCAATTTATGTTAGCGGACTGCATAGTGGTATGAGAAGAGAGCCAGACTATTGTACCGCAACCACAATTTTACGTAACACCGGAAGCAGACGATAACGTGACATCAATACGCTTTGGCCGAAGTGTTTTTGTACGTTTCGCATACGTTTAATTTCATACAGATTTAATGAAGCCAGGGGTGTCAGAGATCATTAGGAACACATTTCCATACAAGTTTACATAAAATCCAGTCCAGTGATCGGAATCTGCTTTTTTCACGGTAATATTCCAAAAGGCACGCAGGGTACAACTTATGTCAATTGTCATTATAACATTAATGCAGTTTTCACAACTGCACAGACTGCAGGCTACACTCACGTGACTCAAGCTTAAGTTTGAACTTTTTCATTATTCATTTGTTTCACTGGTGAAGGATTGCACAAATTCAGGCACTCTTAAGGTGCATATTCTACTTACATTTTTTCCCGAACCATTGAACTATAGCACAGATGCAAATCCAGGGGAGGGGTCCAGGGGGTCCTGACCCCCCCCCCCCCCCTTTTTTTTTTTCATCCGCTGCAACCTTTTTTTTAGGGTTTCAGATTTCCTGGATCCGCCTGTGTATTCTCATTATTCAGTATTGTAATATTCCAAAAGGGGATTTCCATCAGCTGCAACCTTTTTTTAATGATTTTAGACGGTAGCATCAATCTGTCTTCCATGATTTTGGGACACACACACTTATAACGTTAAGTGGGGGGGGGGGGGGGGTATATATGTCACAGTGGAGATTACAATCCAGTGGGATTGGAAATTCCACTAGGTGAGATCACAAGTGGGATCTCCCCTAGGGAAGATCACAATTGGGATCTCCACTGGCTTGAGCCAAGTGGAAATCACAATTGTAATCTCTCCTAGGAGAAATTAAAATTCCACTAGGGCAATTTCCAATCCTACTAGGTGACTTTGAAGTCCTACCAGGACAAATGATATCAGATTCAGTCTAAGAGTGCAACAAGTTTTTTACAAATAAGTTATTTATTAGCTAATATATTTCAATTTCATTAAATAAGGGCAAAATCACTCAATTCTGCTTGCCCATTTCATGAAATGGGCAAGAAATATGTTGCCCATTTTCACCTTTCAAATGATAACAAAACATTTGAATAACTAACATGGCACAATTGAAAATAAGGTAAATATTTGCAGCATTTTTTATTATTTTATGTAATTATACTTTGAAAGTATACACTGTAATATTCTTTATATCTCACATCTCAGGGAACTTACTGAAACACTGATGTTAATGGCAGGTTGCAATAATTAACCTTAATAATGTTTAAATGATTGCTATGTGTAATAATTGGTTCACTTATATAATATTATATATTTTAATAATGTATACTATAAATGCCACCAAAATACTAATAGGCTAATCATTTAAAAATAACTGGATAAGCCTAGTGTACTTCTGACTCAGGTGTTACCATTTGACCAACAATTAGTTTATAGTCCTTTGATTCTCCAAAGCTGATCATAACAAATTTAATTGAACAATTGAAACAAACGACCTACAGAGCATGAACTCACCACTGACTCAGTGTGGTCAGTTAATGAGTACATAAAAGAGTACTTTGAAGGTTAAATTGGGTAAGTTATTATTGGGCCATAGCTATGAGATGAATGAAACTTAATGATACCAGTTACTCATATTTCATGTTTCCAACATATTTTAATGTAATTTGTTATATATAAGTAATATAATATATAGCTTAGTAATAAATATATTAATAATTGAAAACTAGATATATAAATATATACATAACTATAAACTAGTAAAATGTATATGTGGGCAACATAACTGCCCATTTCATAAAATGGGAAGTCACATTTTGGGTGTAACATATTAATAAATTCACTGTTTATTGTAAGAATTCTTTTGACAAATAGTATTTGTTAATGCATTAACATTACACTTGTAAAATCTTATCATTATTAAATCACTCTTCAGTCGGAAATTTCTGTGAATTTACATAATCATACAATGTGACAGTATATTCAGAAGGATTTTGATTTCTCCTAGTAGAGATTGTGATTGTGATTTCCACTAAAGCCAGTGGAGATCGAAATTGTCAGAGGATATTCAGTGGTATTTTAATTTCTCCTTGGAGAGATTACAATTGTGATTTCCACTGGGCTCAAGCCAGTAGAGATCCCAATTGTAATCTCTCCTAGGTGAAATCCAATTGTGATCTCACCTAGTTGAATTTCCAGTCCCATGGGATTGTAATCCTCAATGTGACACTTATATATATACATCCAATCCCCCCCTCCCTATATAGACGCCCCTGGTTTCAGACCAATTTTTGAGGCCTGGAACCCTTTACCCCCTTTCTGAACCTGGGGACTTTTTTTTAGGTTTTTTTTGTTAGTCCTGAGTTGGACCCTTCCTTTTCCTAAATCCTGGATTTACCTGTATTCAGGCCATATTATTGTAACCATGGCCCAAGTTCCAACTGTAACCACGGAACCAGGCAACCAGACTTTTAGGGTGTTCACCCATGAACATTGGTGTTCTGTCAGTGTTTTGATAAATAATAATGCCTCATAGCCACTCTGCCCTACAAGGTGTCAGAGCCAGTATTGTGTTGAAAAAATTGTATATTTTATATGTTTCTCAGGTTTGTCATAAAATAATACTACGGATAAACATCTATATTTAAAACTAACTATATTTTTGTACACCATTGTCTCACTTGTATTAAAATTTGCTGATTAAAGCTCTGTAATTTATTTGTAATTTATTAAGTGCAAATATATGCCTCTGTGGTATTCTTTGCTTTAAATATTTTCATTTAGATTCTAATAAATACAGTAAATATCCAGACATATAATTAAAGGCATAATTAGATTTGATTACTTTTGATTCAACACTGGTTTGCATTATTGTGGTTTCATATTATGCATAAATAAACTTTTAGGGGTATAATGGTGTATATAAATAAATTATTGTATTTAAACTTTATTCCTGATCCAAATGTTTATATTTAGAGCTAATTTATACTGCAGCAACCAGTTTTCAAACATGTTGAAGACTCCCTGTGAACCGGCAGAGCTGGACCAGCTCATTAAACAGCTTGGTGGGTATACTTATAATGTAGTATTGACTATTGTTAATTAATCATCCAGCTGTTTTTCTTAATTGCAAACTAAATCCAAGAATACTGTAAAGGTAAACAATGAATATTGGTTATCTGATGATCAAACTGTGCATGTTTGATATAAAATTATATTGAACTAGAATACGGGTAGTCGACAAGCGACTACGTGTATCCGCCAAAATCAGAGAAGGACGGGTGAAGTGAGGCATGGATTGAGTGGCAAGGGGATATAGAGTTACATATGTAAAATATTAGTATTGGATCTCTGCCACATAAACATGATTGTAGGTGGCGCCACCTGTTATTTGAACGAGAAACTATCCAAGATATATACACATGCAAAATTTCAAGTGGAAAAGTCAAACCACTGCAGAGATATGAGTGATTTTATCCCACAGCAGACAAACAGATGGACGCTGTGCAAACATGGTTGCAGGTGGCGCCACCTTTTGTTGTGTATGTTATAAAGCTATCCCAGGGCTACATTTGTGTAAAATTTTTTTCCGGATCGGTCAAACGGTTCCCGAGATATGAGCTTGGATGTCTGCAGCGTTAACATGAATGTAGGTGGCGCCACCTGTCATAAAATCAAGGAAGCTATCTAGGATGTATACGCATGCGGAATTTTAGGTGAATTAGTCAAACCATTGCAGAGATATGAGTGATTTTAACCCCAGGCAGATGAACAAATGGACACTGTGCAAACATGGTTGCAGGTGGCGCCATCTTTTGTTGTGTATGTTATAAAGCTATCCCAGGGCTACATTTGTGTAAAATTTTTTTCCGGATCGGTCAAACGGTTCCCGAGATATATGGGTTTATGTGTGGAGCGTTAACGTGAATGTAGGTGGCGCCACCTATCATAAAATCAAGAAAGCTATCTAGGATGTATATGCATGCCGATTTTTAGGTGAATTAGTCAAACCACTGCAGAGATATGAGTGATTTAACCCCAGGCAGATGAACAAATGGACACCGTGCAAACATGGTTGCAGGTGGCGCCACCTTTTGTTGTGTATGTTATAAAGCTATCCCAGGGCTACATTTGTGTAAAATTTTTTTCCGGATCGGTCAAACGGTTCCCGAGATATATGGGTTTATGTGTGGAGCGTTAACGTGAATGTAGGTGGCGCCACCTGTCATAAAATTGAGAAAGCTATCTAGGATGTATATGCATGCCAAATTTTAGGTGAATTAGTCAAACCACTGCAGAGATATGAGTGATTTTAACCCCAGGCAGATGAACAGATGGACACTGTGCAAACATGGTTGCAGGTGGCGCCACCTTTTGTTGTGTATGTTATAAAGCTATCCCAGGGCTACATTTGTGTAAAAAAATTTTCCGGATCGGTCAAACGGTTCCCGAGATATATGGGTTTATGTGTGTAAACAGACGCACAAACGGATGCTGGGCAGAGACGAAAGGTCAGAGGTCAAGGTCACTTGGTTAGGCACCAGTTCACATGTGACCCGATAATTTGTGTAAGTTTCGGAAAAATCTGTCCAGTAGTCTCAGAGGAGTTCTCCGGAAACGAACGCGGCGGCGGCGGCAGCGGCGGCGGCGGCGGAACCCGGTCAAAAACATTGTATCCGCAAAACTTCGTTTTGGCGGATACAATTATGTCACATGGATCAATCTTATTTAAAAAAAGAAACTTACTTAAGTGTATTTGTTCTAATTTTTCACTGATGCCGTTATTTCTGAACCATGCAAATATTTTTTTTCAATTCTTTTCCCCATCATTTTTTCCCTTATATTTGCAGAATATGAAAATTATCAGTATGTAAAGATGATTGAGAAAGAAAATCAGCTGATAGAAGGTATGCTACTTTTTATTCAGTGTTGCTCTGTTCTTTACTAGATGAAGTATGTATATGTAATGCCAGTAAATGTTCTTTCTACATTAATTGTGAATAGAATCAGTTACTGAATGATATATAAGGACTGCAAATATAACACACATCATTATTTGGTTTATTATCTTATGCTACAAAGCTACATTCTGAATTATTCAATGACACTACATTCCCCTTTTTGTTCTTTTCAATTTTTTTGCCATTTTTTAAGACGGATTATGATCTGTTTGATATCAATAGTATTAAGTCAGAATAGTGCCTGTGCTATAGTTCTCCTCAAATATTTATTGGGATCTTTATATGAGGAGCAGGGAATAACTGACATTGCTCTGGCAGATAATAGGGCTGTGTATCCCCAGGCAAAATGGTTTATGATTCGAACATATTGGCCTTATAATACTGTGGTTGTCTTTTTATTTGCGAGGGTTTTAATTTTGCGATATTCGCCAATGTAATATATTATCAGCAACCTTAATCTGTGCCAGTTTTTGAAACTGGCCCATGCATTAGCCATACTCAGAGGCTGTGATACATATGGACTGTGACATAAGTGATAACTATTGACTGAACCAGTAATTAGTAAGGTTTTGTAGGATTTTTTTTTCTCTAAATTTTACATAAATACAGATCCTGTTGTACTTAGATTTTACAGGTTCAGGTGCAATCGCGACAATGAAACCCTCACAAAACATTCAAAATAAAGAAATCGCAAAATTTTAGCCTCGTGAATATAAAGCCAACCACAGTATTCATAGCAAGGGATAACCAAATAAACCTGATGCTTGTTGTTTAATGTGTAAACATAATATTTTGCCTTAAAATTGGTTCAGTACCATCACATATGGTTTTAACCCAGTGAATACACAGCGATTTAATGGAATCTGAATATAAGGTAAAGTTCAGTTTTGTAAGAAACTTCATCATTAATCTGTGCTGGTTCTATATATGTTAGCTAAACCAGATTCACTTACCAGCCATATTGCATTAAGTGAATATTTGTGCTTGGATTTCTTGATTAGATCACCAGCTCTTAAGAATTCAAATATTTGTTGCTGGCCTTGTAGATAAGATGAAATGGAAAAATGAATCATTGAAACAAAGTTACATTTGTGTGGCCTTGTGTTTATTGTATGCTGTATCCAGGTTTGTAATCCAATGTTTCACTCTTTGCCATGACTGTCATGATATTACATTATGCACATGGGAATATCTCAAATGATCACATATTATACAATGGAGATTTTTAATTCTAAAAGATTTCTGTTAATCAGCATTTCATGGAAATAGATTTATTTAATCTGTACACACTATACGTATGTGAGTCATCATTCAATCAAAGAAAATGTAGATTTATAGGTTCTGAAAAGTGAAGATGTACTAAGGAAATTTATTTTTTTATAGATCTGGAAACCCGAATCCAATCTACTAAAAATGAGACCAGTACCCTGCAGCAGGAAATATCAAGGATGGATGAAGATACTAAATGCTACCACAGGCAGTTCCTGCAGAACAGAGAAAACATTGAAAGGTTTATTCCTTGTTGTGTTAGAAATCAGTTGTAAGGTCTTGATCGATCATCAAAAAAAATCAGCAGACCTCTTGACTGATAATCGGAAATAATTGGTTAGACGTATGAACTTTTTGACCATAGAAGACCAGTACGTCATCTCAGCTGATATGTGAGCCTACATGCAGGCTAATATTAGCATAATTCTATAGCCTACATGTCTGTATAGTACCTAGGGTATTTTGTTTTCTGGTAAATGTAGACTTTTCTCTGGTTTGCTTACATAATTTATATATAAGTACACAATTCCTCATCACAAAGCCAAATTTATGTGCGGGTCAGAAGCCACCTAACTTTGTTGGCACCATGGTGACTTACCAAAAATCTTATGGATATTGATGAAACTCATTACAAATATTTACCAATAGAGTTTCTCACCTGAATTACATGCCCACCAAAATTCATGTATATTTAATGAGGTCAGAGGTTAACAAATATGTGAAAGGCTTATTTTGCACCATTTGCAGTGCTCTTGTTGTATTATACTATTACAGGTTTTTTATATATCTGGCAGCTTGAAGAAGACAAACACAGTGCTGGCTCAGCATGAAGAGGTTTTGAATAAAAAACTTGAAACTCTTGTGGAAAAAGGAAATATGCAGAGGTAAACATTATGGTTGATTTCTTGTAAACAGATTAGCACAAGAAAACTTTTATCCTACATTTCCTTTCTATTAATAAAATATATCTTGACACAAAATGTATGTGTCTTCTTATTGATACCCCTGGAGCCTGATATGTTTCATATAATTTAGTCACATTCTCACCCTCAAGTATGTAACATTATAAAACTTTTTTGCCTCGCATGAATGATTCTGTAGATTGCTATAAAGTAAAAGTCATAAGATGAATATAATGCACCTTCTCAGGCTGTCAGAGTTTAAATTTAAAAGTTAATAAAATTAAAGTAAAAAAAAGGGAAAAACACTAAACCTCAGATGAATTACCTGCCCATTGACTTTGATCAGGTTTAGAAATCATGACTGATCTGAATAGCACCTATTATCCATATACAAATGCATACACACATCATCATAAAAAACAACATACCAGTTTTGCAAGTTTAATAATGCCTAGTGCTGAATCACTCTAAAACCAGAGAACCAAAAATATCATTTGCTTGACACTTGCAAGGTGGTATTCTTAAAAATTCTTCAAATTATATTTCAAATTGTACTTGACAAGAAAATGTTACAGTTCATTAGTGAAAATGAGCTGATTTAGTAGTGGGCACATGCAAGGTTTATCAGTGGCTTTATAACTGCCTAGCAAGTTTTGGATTCCTGGTCTTTCCAACTGATTCATGATTTATTGATTTTACTTTTTGTTTTATGCACATTTATGCACATTTTCCAGGGTTCACACTCATTTGTAATAGCCTGGAAAGTCCTAAAAAAACAGGGTTTCTGGTCATGGTTTTTTCATGAAATCTGTTAGACTAGAGATGACCATACAAATCAGGTCACATCCAGTGAAACAAATATGTTTGTAATGTATGTTGTTAATATTGATCTACCAACTCATTTTACCAAATAATTTGTCATTTTTCATGCATATTAGCTGGCCCCTCAACTTTGATTTAACACCTGGTTGTTGTTGATTTAGTGTTGTCTTTCATTTCTATCTCTTTTGTCAAAGCTGCTGAAGGAGAGGTACCATCTAGAGTCTCAATTATTGCCCTAAATTATCGCATTTACCATTGTATCGTGCTAATTATATTGAGCCTGAAAATGTCAAAAATGTTCTGGATTGTCCTTAAATTTTGTTAGCCTTTACTTGTATGAGCCCTGTTTTCCTTAAAAGCATAGTATATATTTATACCATATAATTGCAGAGCTGATAGAGATAAATTTTTGGAGCATTATCAGAACATCTGGGACACATACAAGGCAAAATACGAGTCACTGCCATTGGCACTGAAGCTGCATGCCAAAGAGAAAGAAACTGAAGTAGAAAAGAAAAGGATGGAGGCAGTCAAAGAGAGGGTACAGGAGCTAACTTTGCAGTTGGAAGCACTGAGGAAACCTAAAGGTATGGTTAGTGGTAGGCCTACTCAGGGGTTAAAGTTACAGAAACCTTACAAGGCAGCAGAGCCTATGTGTAAAAATACCATGTAAACTAAATGTTTACACCTGCATTTGTTAATGCCAATTTAATACATTAAAATTTAAATTGCTCTCAATGAAAGCCTTAGTCATGTACAGGTAGTTCAGTCCTACACCTAAACAGTCATGTTTCTTCTCAACTTCTTATGTTTTCATCATAGAGCAGCTATTAGGGTATGTGAAAATTAGCGTTTTTCCATAATTGATTAAATTGATTGTATTTTTGATTAATTGATCACAAACTTTTATGTATGCACAACAAAAATTGTCATATTACCCAGAAAAAAATATTCTATTCCTGTCAGAGATAAAGAAAGGATAAGACAGGACACAGAGTTCTGGACAGCTTTGAAACAAACTTTTGCAGAACATAAGTGTCAACAACCTGTCCATCACCTTATACTTTCAGTGTGATACATGTACAAGTCACATTGAATTAATTAAGTCATTATATGAAGTATAATTATATACAGAAAATTTAAAGGTAATATAGAGGGTACAATAAGTAATCGATTAATAATCAGTCATCAGTCATTTTTCTACTTTCATTCATCAAATATGATTTTACAACTAATTCCTACTGCAAGTGGAAATTGAATACAATTTTTTTCTTGCAGAGAAGGATGATTTCATACCATTCACAAATCTTCAAGACTTCTGCCTCCATATGTATCCTTTCACCTACAAATTGTTTATCAGGTTTTGCATTCACATTTAATACAGACAGTGTCTCTAATCATCTGTTCTTTACACAAATGTTTACTTTTATCTATAGATACACTTTTGAAAAAAAACTATGTTTAAAGTTAAATCAGTTCAGAGACCCTATTTTAATTGTATATCATTATGAAAGAAAATTTTATATTCATGCTGATATATGTTAAATTTTGTGAGCCTACATTGTTCATTTTGTTCAGTTTTCATGGTGATATTCATAATGTTATAAATCATGAGAAATTCTCATAACAGTGTCTGTACAAATTAGGATATGTACATTAATTATAAAATGTCCTGTTTTTCTTTGATAATTTATAAGGTTACTATTTAAAGCTCAGTTAATGATCAACACAGGATTTTTTATTACTCATATTTAATATTATAGCATACTACTATACTAAACCACCTACTGATTACATGTTAATGCACTTACATATAATTATATTTATATTATAGTTTCTTTTACCGTCCTGGTTGTTTTACTGTTATGCAGATTGAGCATAGATTGTAATATACACAGTAAAACCTTGTTTTGAATTTACTTAAGATAAAGTGCCTCACCATTGTCAAGTCATAAGCTCAAAGGTAAATAAACCTTAGTGAAACCTGCTTGTGCCCAACCTCAGGTGTGTCAAAGTTTTTTTATTGTCCCTTAGAGGTCAACACAGTCAGTTATTTGAAAAGAAAATATTAAATTCAAGCCATTTCCTTGACAAAAATTGAGAGCAAAGTTAAAACTGGAAGCACTGAGTAATGAGAGACAACTGGCAGAATGTGTGACTGAGGAGAAACTGCTCAAACAGCAGCTGATGCAGGCAGAGCAAAAGATGAAAGAAGAGGAAGAGAGAAAGGCACTGGAGGCTGAGGAGGCCGCTGCCAGGGAGAGGGAAGAGGAGACAAGAAAGGCTGAGGAGGAGAGGAAATGGGCAGAGCAACAGAGGAGGGAGGCAGAGCAAGCAGAGATACAGAGGAGGCAAAAAGAGCAACAGGGGAGGGAAACAGAGGCACGGAAGAGGCACACAGAGCAAGCAGAGGCACAGAGAAGGCTGACAGAGCAAGTGGAGGTACAGAGAAGGCAAGCAGAGGCACAGAAGAGGCTGGCAGAGCAAGAAGAGGCACAGCAGAGGCTGACAGAGCAGCAGAGAAAGGTATAGTTAAGAAGAGCACTTGAGTTAACTAATAGGAGTATCTTCCTGCAGGTAATAACTTAGTGATGCAGTACCTTTTTAGTCAACGCTATGTAATATACAACTTGATGAATGATGGGGAGTTCCTCATATTATTTGTAAACATCATTTGCTACAGTGCAATATAAATTTCATGCATGTTTCAAGTAAATTTAAAAAATTGACATTTCAGTTACCCGGACAATTAAGGGCAGGTGAAGCTGAAAGCAAGGCCACCATCCAGGGTCAAGGTCAAGCACTGCCTATCATGTGAGTGAACACTTTGAAAAATATGGCTCCAAGAGGAGTTTCTTGATTCAGGTGCAATATTATTCTTTAAATAATACAGTGATGAACAGTTATCTAGATAAATCATAATGGTGTAAATGTAAAATATCTGTCTAGATCAATGTTTATTAGGGAACCTGTGAGCTTATGGGATGGTGTGGCGTCGTACGTCGTCTGTCGTCCTTCGTCTGTACGTTAACCCATACTATCTTGAAAACGGCAAGAATTAGCATCACAAAATTTTATGCATAAAATTAGTCATCTAAAAAAATCTATCGGATTTTGCTTAATTTTTGGCTAACTGCATTTCCTTGGATTTTAAAGGGAAAAAGCTAAAAAAGCTTAAAAAATCTTCTTCTCCGAAACTATTCAGCCAATTTGTCCAATATTTTACAGAAATGATTCCTGGAACAATCTCTCTCAATTTTGTTCGAATGGTTTAAGTTTGGTGATTTTTGGCCGAGTTACAGGAAGTTGAACTTTGTTACCTGTCCAAAAATACATACTAAAATTACAATCTCGGAAATGGCTTGAGCTATCATCAAAAATTTTATGCCAATGTTGGTCACATGAGTCATATCTGAAATTGAGGTATTGGTGGCACCACCTGCATCGGCCTTTTTTGTACAGGGGTCATCAGTGCCAGTATCATACTGACAGCTACAAATAACTTCTTCTCTGAAAGGATATGGCCAAATTGTTTAATATCGCACAGATATGATCCTAGGGTAGTGCTTTCTGAAGTTTGTTCAAATGGTCTCAGTTCAGTGACTTTTGGCTAAGTTATGGGAAGCTGAATTTAGTCATATGCCATAACAGCCCATGTTAGCTAAGTGGCTAAAAAAATCTTCTTATCAAAAACCACTGGGCCAAATTCTTAAATCTCACACATTAATTATCCTTAGATGTTGATAATTCGAGTTTGTTCAAATGGTCTCAATTCAGTGACTTTTGGCTGAGTTATGGGAAGCTGAATTTAGTCATATGCCATAACAGCCCATGTTAGCTAAGTGGCTACAAAAATCTTCTTATCAAAAACCACTGGGCCAAATTCTTAAATCTCACACATTAATTATCCTTAGATGTTGATAATTCAAGTTTGTTCAAATGGATTTGGTTCAATGATTTTTTGCTGAGTTATGGGAAGCTGAAATTTGCCATTTTGCTGTTTTTTCCCATATGAGTTATAAACCTACAAAACGTTTTTTGACTGATATGATACTGAGGCCAATATTTTACAGAAAAGATCCCAGAGACGAGCCCTCTCAAGTTTGTTCAAATGATTTGTGTTGGAGTTACATAACAGGCCAAGATTGTATGTGTTTCTTGAATAGGTTGAGAAACTGCCAACTGTTTCAGATTTGGCAACAGATCAAGAGTTCATTCGGTGCAGCCAAATATAGGTCAACAGTTCAATCAGTGCAGCCAAGCACAAGGCATGTGATCACCTCATGGGCAGCATGTGATTACCTCATGGTTAGCATTTGATCACCTCATGAGTATCATGTGATCACCTCATGGGTGTCATGCCACTCAGGGCTGCATATGGAGCCAATCTGTGAGCTTATGCAATTGTGTGGCTACTATTTCAGATTTGGCATTAGGCAAAAGGTCAGCCTGGATTTATTTATAGCTTTGGCAGACTGCCAACTGTGTCAGATTATGCGACAGGTCAAGAGTTCACTCAGTGCAGCCAGGTACAGGTCAAAAGTTCACTCAGTCTAGCCAGGTGCAGGTCAAGAGTTCACTCAGTGCAGTAGCCTGAGCCAGTAATTTGTCACAGTACACTAGGGGCAACAGCCTTTTTCACCTAAGCTTGGTCAGCCCCGTGCATCAGACTTAAGGTAAGTTTGATGTATTGGCCTGATATTCTGACCTGTCTATGTGTCTTTAATGGCTTTCTCGTTCACAAGACAGGTGTCGCCATCCACAATGACTTTTGCAAAGTGTATGTGCCTGCCTAATTCTACGGAGGAATTTGATATATCAGCCTGAAATTGGCCATATTTATACATGTCAAATAGCTTTGTCGTATACAAGACTGGTGGTGCCACGTACAATAATTTTTCCATTGTGTGCACCCATGCCAGAATTTCAGCAGTGATGTTTGTGTATTGTTTCTTGTTCAAAATGTTTAGCACTTGCATTGTTCATATATATGAAAAGTAGTGGTTCAGCATTGAAGTTTTTTACGTGGTGTATATCCCTATGCACAGGTTCGCATTAGGCCTGTAGGCCTTGTTTTATATAATAGGGTGAAAAATGTTTAAGATCAATAAGCACATCAGCCCCAGTTTCATCATTTTGAATCACTAGATAATCTACAATATTAGCAAAGATTTTTCCATTTTTTTACAGTTTTCTTTGTGTACATTTACCAATTTTGCCTAAATTTAGTGAATCTCCACAAATCCAGCCAGTACTGAGCCAGCAGAGACCAAGAACTATGACTCCAGTCACAACCAGTGTTGGTATGAATATACCCTATCCGAAGCAACCTTATAAGCAAGGACAGACTCTTAGTCTGCCAAGACAACCATGCAGTCCATTCCTGTTACCATCCAGGATTCCACAGAGGAAATCACCACCTAAAATCTACTTCCCAATGTCTCCCAGAAAACCACCCAGTATGCCATCCAAGGTATTAAGATTATTATCATAATATCATCAGACTATATATACCCCCACTATTTCTCTTTATCATAGTATATTGTGTATTATTTACCTACAAAAAGTTATATAGATTTCGATAGATATAATGATACAGAATTCTTTTAATTTCATGGCATGGTAAAGAATGTTAGCAAGGGCCAAGTTCTGTGTTGAAGTAAGAGATACAGGTAGTCTTCTATGCTCCTCTGCAAAAAAGATTATAAACTCTGCATACAGAATTCTTTTTAAATATCAAAAGCATCTAATGATTAAAATAAGGTAACACAAAGGAAAAAATTATGCTTTATTGTATTATTTGTTCCTCATGAAATTTGCATGTGCAAGCATGCATACATTTTATTCTCATCCATTCACTTTACAAACTGAGCTGCCACCAAATAATATTAAAATTTCAACTTTCTGTTAACTTTATTTTGATCACTATGTTTTGTGCTGACCAGATGTGCAGTTTGACCTCGATGACCTGCTTTTTTCCATGCCATAATATATGTCAGTGAAGGATTTTTTAGCAGTTTTCCTAACTGCTAATTATCAGGTTCCCTCCAACCAGACTAGACAGAAGGGAGAACCAGTGCTGCTACTGCCTCAGAGTCCAAAAGTAACAGGATCAGACCAGCAGAACAGGCCAGCAGCCTTTATTACATCATTTTCAAAGAGCAGGAAAACAGCAACAGATCCCACCACAAGTACTCCATATGTCCCAACCAGCCTCTCTCCAACAAGTATACCAAAGGTAAATGAATAATGGCAAGTTTCTCATATGTTATATAATTGTATCCATCAAAACAGAGTTTTGCGGATACTATGTTTTCAGCCAAGACCTGCCACTGTGTTCATATCTACAGAACTCCTATGATACCCCTAAGCCATTCTGGCATAATTATTGGGTCATATAAAATGTGAACTTGTGCCTAACAAAGATGGGTGGTACTGTCTACACTCCCATTTATGCAGTGCCATCTGTGGTTTCTTTTAGTGATAATAGCCCATATCCATTGGGCTGAAATGTTGGCTGTCCATAGATCTTGGATATCTCCATCTTGTAGACTGGTGGTGCCATCTGCAATCATTTTTATGGGGTGTCCATCTGTGTGATTGCTTAAGGTGAAAATGACAGGTGGTTCCATCAAGGCCTTCCATCCCGTCTTCATAGAATACATTGATGCCAATTTTTCAGGATAAAGATTTGGCTTATCAGCCTGAATTTTTGCATGTTCATCTAACCTAGGTACAATTCTTGTACACAAGACTGAGTGGGCCACCTATAATCACATATTTGTAGAATACAATCAGGCATTTATCTGAGGTATGGTTTTACATATCCAGCTAAAAAGCTGCATGTTCATAGATCTCGGAATGGTTAATCTTGTATAGCAGACTTGGGTGCCACCTACTGTTGATTTCATCTGGCGTCCATCTGTAGGTCTGTTTTGGGGTGAAAATCACATATTTCAGGAGTCTTTCAATATAACGACCTGAAATTTTGCATGTCCATCCATCTTGGATAGCTTTCTCATACACAAGACAGATGATATCACTTACAATCATGTATTCATAAAATACATTTATGCATTTATCACAGAGTGGTTTGACATATTGACCTAAAATCTTGCATGTCCATTGATCTAGAATGGCATTTTTTTGTACACATGACTGGTTGTGCCAACTTCAGATTTTTTTTTTAGTTTCATTCACCTGTGTTTCTTAAGACATTTGGCATCTCTGATGCCACAAAGTTGGAGGGTTGTCACAAGATTCCCTGCCTCACTTTATCCAGGCCTCTGTGATTCAGCAGATACCTGTAGTCACTTGTGTACTGCCAATATTTTAGTTGTTCATGTTTTTTTTTAAATTTCTGTTTATTGTCTTGGCTGAGATTCCAGAAATTTTGAGTAAAATTTATGCTAGAACAATGTAAATCGATTTTTTTTTTCAGAGTAAGAGTTAAACCACTGATGTGGTTCCATATGATTGGTGTCAACCTTTTGTTGGATATGTCCCTTTAAGTTTAGTCTTAGTTATAAAGATAAAAGGTCTTGCAAGATATTATAATTATTACAAGCAAATCTTTGCTTCAAGACTTTGTTGATCTTTGAGTATACTTCAAAATTTTTCAAACAGTCCATTAAGCTTTGATTCTATGAGTTTTTACTGTATAGATATAAATGTCCCCTTGATCTGCTAACATTAGATATATTTTGCATTGATACCATTATTTCAAGATCAGCTGTGAATCTTTGACTGATTTTTTAGGCACCCCCACCACCCCCACTGTCTGCAGGAAAAATATCACAGGTATCACAGACTGTTGTCTCAGCCACAGCATCTGTTAGCATCAGTCAGCCCACTACAACTGCTCAGTCAGTCAAGCTAGGGGAGCCAACTAGCAGTCCAGTCCTGACAGCAAACAGAACTCCTCCTGCCACACCAGTCTCTGGTTTACAGCCACCTAGCCCAAGAACACCAAAAACACCAGGTAAGATAACTCCTAAACACAGAAAAGCACCAGGTTAGATAACCCCAAAACACCCAAAACATCCGGTCAGATAACCCTAAAACACCGGGTCAGATAACCCAAAAACATCCAGTCAGATAACCCCAAACACCAGCTCAGATAACCTCAAACACCCACAACATCCAGTCAGATAACCCCAAAATACGAGGTCAGATGACCCAAAACACCAAGTAAGATAACCCCCAAATCACCAGATCAGATAACCCCAAATCACCAAACACAACAGTTAAGATAACTCAAGAACTCCCAAAACACCAGGTCAGATAACCCCAAAACATTAAAAACACCTGGTCAGATAACCCCAAAAACACCAGGCCAGATAACTCCCAAAACACCATGTCAGATAACACCAGAATAGCCAAAAAAACAGGTCAGATAAACTTAAAACACCAAAAAACACCAGGCTGATGACCCAAAACACCAAAGACACAAGGTCAGGTGACCCCAAAATACCAAAAACACCAGGTAGGTCAGATAACCTCAGAACAACCAAAACACCATGTCAGATAACACCAAAAACACCAGTTCAGATGACTCCAAATTACCAAGCACACCTGGTCAGATAACCCGAGAATAGCCAAAAAACCAGGTCAGATAACCCCAAACACACCAGGTCTGATGACCCCGAAATGCCGAAAAAACCCAAGGTCAGATGACCCAAAAAAATACAAGGTCAGTTAATCCCAGAACACCCAAAACTCTATGTCAGATGACCCCAAATTACCTGGTTGGATATTCCTAAATTACCAAACACACCAGGTCAGATAACCCAAGAACACCTGGTCAGATAACCCAAAATCACCAAACACACCAGCTCAGATAACCCCAAAAAACCAAGGTCAGATTATCCCAGAACACACAAAACTTCATGTCAAATAACCCAAAATCACCCAAAATATCATTTCAGATAACCCCCCAAAACACCCAAAATATCACAGATAACCCCAAGAACACCCAAAATATCATGTTAGATAACCCCAAGAACACCAGAACACCAGGTCAGATAACCCAATGAATATCCAAAAGACTAGGTCAGATAACCCACAGAACACACAAAACATGTCAGATAACCCCCAGTACACCCTAAGTATATGTCAGATCACCCCCAGAACACATAAAAACATAATGTCAGATATCCTCCAGAACGTAAAGCATGTCAGATATCCCCCAGAACACCCAAGTATTTATGTCAGATAACAGGCATGCTTGTGCAAAAATATGCCAAAAGCTGTATAATTTGTGAGATAAATTAGACTAAGACAAAGAGTCAAATAGGCCAATACATTATTGATATTTAAGCTATATTTAACTTCTCTTACTGTCAGATATTGTGGTGACCTGTGCTGCTCATCATTATTATGTTATCAGTATCTAAATGAATATAACAGTTAAATTCATTACAGCAAGGTGTTCAGTGTATGTGTAACATTGCCTTTGTATAAATGCCACAAATTCTAAGAATCCTGGTAAATAACATAATCTCTGGTGCTATTTATGAACATTTATATATGTTTCTCTCATTTCCCAGGTGAGGAGAGCAATAAAAGTGGAGATGCCAGTCCTTTTAATTTGGAGAGACAGCTGGCTAAGATGAAGGAACTGGCTTCAAAGTCTCCTGGGAGTTTCTGTTTCTCAGAGAAATCTTTATTTGCCACCCCAGGACAGCAGGATGATGCATCAGTTGTAAGTAAAAAGAAGATGACCAGCTATTATTACTTTTTATGTGGATGTATTCCCATGGTACCTGATAAATGTCAAAACATTGATTTAAAGCTGGCATCATGTCAGTAATACAGCAAGAATATCAAACTGAAATGAAAGACATGAATATTTGACAATTCAAGTTGATCCACTTTTTACATGAATAGGAACTATCCAGATGCAGAGGGTGAATTAATTTAATTCAAGTTCAGTATCACATCGAATATGACAACTGTGACACAGTGACAACTGTGGCCAACAGATGGCAGTGACTGTTTGCTTAAATATGCTTGCATGGACAGCATTTTATATTGCCTGTCTTGATCACATTGGACTCTGCCTATTACAATGCTTAAACATTGATTTTTTTTCTAATTTCCTTATTTCATCTCTGATATATATTGATGTGTCATTAGGAAAACATATTTGGGGTAACACCAGGAAACATTAGGGTGACATTAGGAAGAACACAGGGACACTGGGACATATTTTAATATGTTCAAAAATTGTTTAAATCAAGGTGACACTGGGACATACAGGAGTGACATTTGGACACACAAGGGTGACATCAGGACACACTGGGGCCACATTAGGGTGACATTGTGAAAGCACTGTGAGGACACAGCATATTGTGACACACTGAGATGACATCAGCTATGTGTGAGCAAGCATTAAAGCTCATAATGTATGCCATGGCATTAAGTGTATGGTGTTTTCAGTAAGAACCATATGCTTAATCACCAATTTTTACCAATTTTCCTTTCCTTACATTTTATAAATCATTAGCAGGGTGTACATAAATATTGTATAATTATCATTTCAGGATCAGCAGGCAGCAGATGAATCAGGAAACTCCCCTTTCTTCTCAAATATATTTGGAGGTTCAGGGGATAGCTTGGTTAGTGAAAGTATTTAAATTCTCATTGCTCCTAGTAATTTTTTTTTAGTACCCAGCCATAATGAGGGAGGACTACTAAAATGGTCCGCATCTAGTCTGTCTGTCCATTCCTCATCCTTCTTACTGTCCATCCCACCCCATTCTTTTACATCATATCTCTAAGACCCTGCTGATTTCTTCACCAAATTTTACAGACTTACTCAGCACATGACTACATGTGATTATAACCTGCATGTGAGCCACCTCTGTTTAGCAACTTTCTGCACTCCAAAATGGTCTTTTTCACTTCCCTTGAGAGTATAAGTCCGTAAATAAGAACACCTTAGCCTTCAATTTCAAATCATATGCAAGGATTTCTTGGAGCTAGGGAAATACAATGAATACTTTTTTGAATATAATTATTTCGAGACTGATGTTTCCACCGGATTTAGAATTTTGCTGATTGTGAAATTTTTCTTATTTCACATATTTCCATATATGGTGCCAAATCTTTTACCTTTTATTTCATGAACACTTGTCCAATCATTACCAAATCTTTGAGATGTGTAATCATTTCACTATTATGTGGTTTTTGCCTGTGGATGGCACTACCTGTGGTAACTTACTCTCTCTGTGAGGTAGAAATGGTATTTTTTGCTTATTCCTCAATTAGTTAGAAAATGTTTAAATTTTTACCTTTTCTAACATGGTCAACTGTATTTGAGACCAATAGACCTTATCTGGAACTCCCTCTAAGCTGGCCACAAGCCTGCAGATGGTACAAACAGAGCCCAGTGGCCAGAGGCTGTGACCCACAGCAGCAGGCTGGACACAGGGCTGTGTGTTTAATCTAATTACCTTATCACTTTAATTTATCTATAACTGACCATGGATAATGCGCATCATGAAAATTAAATACTCTCATCTCGAGAACAAAGTCAGCTTCTTAAGCCACACATAAAAACAGTGAGCTTTATTGAGATCCCAAATTAAGATCTCAGAAGATATACATCAAAATTTGGATGGGCCAGTCACCTTCTGAATATGAACAAGATAGAGAGAGAGATGTTTAAATCATTGCCAGTTTTTAATTAATTTTTTTTATCTTTCAGTTATGGATTTATTTGGAATAATGAGAGTATTTGACAAAATATCAATTATATCTTTCAAAAATAATGATCTAGATCAATTGCAGAGCTTTTAATACTGGATTATCAAAGATAATACAGTGAATCACTAAATGTTAAGGTATTGTAAACATTAAACATAATAAGGGAATAAGATAATTATGGCATAAAAATAGCAAAGATAAAAGTCCACATAAGAAAGTTACATTTAATTGTATCGGCCAAAACAAAGTTTTGCAGACACTATGTTTTTGACTGGGTTCTGCTGCCGCTGCTGCATTCGTTTCCTGAGAACTCCTCTGAGACTACTGTACGGATTTTTCCGAAACTTACACCAATTATCGGGTCACATGTAAACTGGAGTCTAACCAAATGGCGTTGACCTCTGAGCTTTCCTCTCTGCCCAGCATCCATTTGTGCGTCTGTTTCCACACATAAACCCACATATCTTGTGAACCGTTTGACCGATCAGGAAAATAAATTTGTACAATGTAGCCCTTGGATAGCTTTATAACATAAAAAAAAATGGTGGCGCCACCTGCAACCATGTTTGCACAATGTCCATCTTTTCGTCTGCCTTGGGTGGAAATCACTAATATCACCGCAGTGGTTTGGCTTATTCACCTGAAATTTGGCATGTATATACATCCTGGATAGCCTTTTTGATTTTGTGACAGGTGGCGCCACCTACATTCAAGTTCACACTGCAGATATCTATGCTTATATCTCTTGACTGGTTTGACGTATTTTCCTGAAAATTTGCATGTGTATAGATCTCTCATAGCTCTTTATTATACGCAAAACTGGTGGCGCCACCTGCAACCATTTTTGCACAGCATCCATCTGTTTGTCTGGCATGGGATAAAATCACTCCTAACTCAGCAGTGGTTTCACATATCTGCCTAAATTTTGCAGGTTTATACATCCTGGACAGCTTTCTTGATTTTATGACAGGTGGCACCGCCTACATTCTAGTTTACACTGCAGACAACCAAGCTCATATATTGGGAACCGTTTGACCGATTGGGCCAAAATATTGCATGGGTATAGATCTCACATAGCTCTTTATCATACACAAAACTGGAGGGGCCACCTGCAACCATTTTTGCACAGCGTCTGTCTGTTTGTCTGCCGTGGGCTAAAATCACTCATATCTCAGTAGTGGTTTGACTTATATGCCTAACATTTTGCGTGTTTATACTTCTTGGTTAGCTTTCTCAATTTTTTGCAGGTGGCGCCACCTACATACACATTTTGGCTGCAGACATCCATGCTAATATGCAACACACCTCACTCTATTTCCCCTGCCACTCAATCCATGCCTCACTTCACCCATTCCACACTGATTTTGGCGGATACATGTAGTCGCTTGTTGACTACCCGTATTCTAGTAGTTACAGATACCAAGTTAGAGTGAAATAAAGTTTAGCATTTACTGAAACATTTAGACATACTTGATAAGCTATGATCCTTTCAGTTCTGACTGGGAGTGATCAAAAAGTTAGTCAGGAATATACACCAGTAATTACTCAGGGTCACACTTTGGCCCCAGATGGACAGACTTCTGGCAGTTTTTGCCAGTGTACCAGTGTCTGATAATGAAACAAATATCCAAATTTAACTCAATCTCTGAAGCACTGGTTCCTAATGTGGTAGCTCCTCTTACCATGAGAATGAAGACAAGGAAATATCTGGATTATATCAACCTCATTGGAAAATTTTAAATATAAATGTTAATACTGTGATGTGAAGGATGTTTTAACATGTTTTAGACAAGTTGTTAAACAGCTGAAGGCACCCTAGGCATAGTGAAATATCCTGTAGTGTGAGGTTCCTGTTTACAGTATCACTGATGCCACATTTTCCCAGTTAAACATAAGGTGGGGGACTATTTGTGCCTCTTGGCCCTTGTTTTTATTTATTTTGATATCTGATATTCACCACACTTATATGTTGTGTCTTAAAAACTAAAAAATGTGCAGAGTAATGCCTCTCCCAGGGGTTCACCCTTGACGAAAATTGCAGCACTTGAGTTTCTTTATATTGCAAAGATCTACACAGAATGTTTATGTCACAACACACTAATATTCTTAGAATATGGGAAATTATGCTATCTTAATTTTGAATTTGTGAGCAGTTTTATCCCACCATTTAAATTTACTTGTAAATGATCCACTCCAAAAGTTCAGTGACTTTAATTTGGAAATCTGTTTGAATTTTGATAAAAATGGAATGATTGTTTTATATTTATTAGATACAACCCCATAGTGGGCTGATGGGAGGGAACTTATTTGGAAATCCCAAGTCATCAGGTAAGCTTACTACTTAAGGAATCATATTTAATATGATTAAACTAATGTGCTGAAGTATTTGTATTGTTAAGTCACTTAAAAGATCACTGGACAAATTTCCTCATTTCTGCCCAAATAATGATAATTCAGACAATTACAAAAGAATTGTGGATCAAAGTGAAACTTTATGTTTACATAGTGTATACATGTGGAATTGATCACTTTGTTTAAACAAATGTGATATTTTAATACATGTACTATGGATAAATGTTAATCTGTTCTGCACCTGATTTGTAAATAACAAAAAATGTCTTTCCTGTATTCAACTGAATTTGTTTAACATTTCTCTGCATCTTTCCCTTTACCTTTAAAGCCACCTATTCTCCCACCTCTGTTATTGGATTTCTGGCTTACCCTTTGTACATATTAGTGAACTCTAGATAATTCCTGTTTAGAAAGGTTATTATAACACCTGTGTGACAGACGTATGAGCTTTTATATCTACAAGTTGTCAGTAAACTCAGCAAAGTTGGCAAAGGGAAAAACATATAACTTGATCTAAAGTGGTTGGTTGTATATGTGCTGAAGTTAAAAGGTCACTAGTTGCAAAATGCCCTTTGTTCAACAATGGTTCAAAATGTCCTTGTTGAATGTGTATGTTTGGATTATTTTGGCAGGCCCCCCACATGTTGTAAACATGTCGATATAAGCAAAACAAACAGTCTGTGTATCGTGGGATTGGCCTTTTTTGGCCTGTTGTCATAAAAGGTTCAAGGGCTTTTCTTTAGTTAACAGAATAGGTCGCTTTAATCTACATCTCTTCATGACATAAGCTTTTCCCACCCCAACTACCACACTGACCATTCAGCAGGCCAAGCTCTGCACAACAGACTGAACAATGGTAAATAACACTTTCTAATTTCAGAAAGCCAGTCAGTGTCAAGGCCAGGGTTTTCATTCGGTGGAGGAGATGCAGCTCCTGTTCCAAGCAGCGGTGGAGCACCAGTGTTGTCTATGTTTGGAGGGAGTAGTGGGCCAGCAGAGACAACACCAGTAACCAGCGGTGGAGGACCCGTGTTGTCCATATTTGGTGGTGGTGGTGATGCACACGCTGAGACAGCCCCGGGCCCCGTTAGTGGAGGACCCATGTTGTCAATGTTTGGAGGAGGGGATGGGCCAACGAACACAGAACAGCAGAGAGGGTTTTCTTTGTTCTTCTCAGGAAGTGACAGTCCAAGCTCACAGGATAAACCATCTGGTGGCTTTAATCTGTTCTAGGTGAAAGATATATGTTTAACATGAATAGGGAGATACCAGTGCATATTTCAAGAATCTGTAACCAGGGTCCTCTTTATGGATGTGTAAAGTTTAAAACATAAAATTGTTTGAATGAAAGAGCTTTCTCTGTTGAAATTTAAAAATTTGTCTCTCTTATAATGTTACTCTTGTGCCCTTGGAAAATAATTTTCATTGTGAAAATGATGCATCTATATATGTAAATAAATAATACATATGTTGAGCCTCTTCGAAAAAGTAATAAATCCTTTTGTTGTTGATATGATGTTCCTTGGTTTTCAGCAGATTGCTGTTATGTTAATTGATAGTTCATTAAAATTGGACATTGTTATGTATGTTTTCTGTTAGTGTTTCACTTTATCATTAAATTATATACTGGATTTTTGTACCTTTCTTGCAATATACAGCTGTTGTGTATGTTTGACTCATCTACAGATATTTGTATATATAATGAAACATTGCTAAAACCCTTTCCTGGGTGAACGTTTCTTCAACTAGAAATGTGCATTCAAAGGAATGCAAGCCTCTGCCATATGGAGGTGGGGGGGGGGGAGGGGGTACTTTTTATGGGATGCTTCCAAAACTGTGTTTTCATTCACATTTTTGGTCCATATTTCCAGTTAATAAGTGACTGTACAGTTGTGAATTTTCCTTTATGCCGTTCCTGAACCCTGATTATGTGTTGGATCCAAACCAAAATCTAATCAATTTTTCATTGGCCCATTCCCTAAATGCCCTGAAAATTCCATGAGATTCCATTTAAAATTGTGCAAGTTATTTTATCAAACTCCCCTCAAACAGGGATGAACACATACCCTCCTGGCCGAGTCAATAATCTGTCAAAGGGAGTTTAATATTGTGCATGTCCATGCATCATCTGGTAGCAGTGATGATTATATTGAAATAAGGACAATGCAAAATCAGTCCCACCACAATGGTTCTTGAATCACAAAGCTTTCAACAAAATTTCTATAAGGCTTTCAAAGAAAGCAGGGATGTGATTGCTCAGGTGTGTAAAAATATTTGAAAAATATCAGAAATGGATCAGATGTCAGAATGATCATGACAGGACATGAACAGATCTGTGGATATACTCTTTATTAAAATTCAGTTTTTAGCTCAGCTGACTGAAAGTCATCTGAGCTTTAGCAATCACCCTTTGTCTGTTGTCTGTCCATTAACAGGGGACAAATCGTAACCACTGGACCTTGAATCTTCTAACTTGATATTCAGGGAGTTCCATGAAAAATCTCCTGAGAAACTTGAAGTAAGGTCTCTGTTACCCATATTCTCCAAGCTATGGGTCTCGTAAGTACTACCCAGAATAATCAACAATTTGATACAAAACCTCCAGTATCTGAATAACTACTGCATTGATCACCATGATTCTTTGTATGAATATTGTTAATGGAGTGTTTCATCTGTTCCTGCAAACTGGTGGTGCTACCTGTATTTTTTTCAATTTTTACGATTTTTTTCTCTATTATTGATACCTTCAAAGAAGCTGTCATCTGTAAACACGGCAAAAGTCTCAACCGCTGGACCTAGAATCTTATCACTTAACATCAAAGGAGGTCAATGCAAAGTCTCTCTGGAAACCTGATATTTGGTCTCTGTTACCTATATTCTCAAAGCTATGGGTGTCATAAGTACCCCCCCAGAATAATAAAAAAATTGATACAAAAGCTCCAGTATCTGAATAACTACTGCAATAATTACATGATTCTTTGTTTGAATTTTGATCATGGAGTGTTCCATCAGTTCCTACAAACTGGTGGTGCCACCTGTATTTTTTCAATTTTTACAAAATTTTTTCTCTATTTTTTGATACCTTCAAAGAAGCTGTCATCTGTTAACAGGGCACAAATTGTAACCGCTGGACCCAGAATCTTCTAACTTGACATCAAAGGAGGTCAATGAGAAGTCTCTCTGGAAACTGAAATAAGGTCTCTGTTACCCATTTTCTCCAAGCTATGGGTCTCATAAGTATCCCCCAGAATAATCAAAAATTTGATACAAAAGCTCAAGTATCTGAATAACTACTGCAATGATCACCATGATTCTTTGTTTGAATTTTGATCATGGAGTGTTCCAGCAGTTCCTACAAACTGGTGGTGCCACCTGTATTTTTTCAATTTTTACAAAATTTTTTTCTCTATTTTTGATACCTTCAAAGAAGCTGTCATCTGTTAACAGGGTACAAATTGTAACGGCTGGACCTGGAATCTTCTAACTTGACATCAAAGGAGGTCCATGAAAAGTCCCCAAGGAAATCTGAAATTAGGTCTCTGTTACCCATATCCTCCAAGCTATGGGTCTAATAAGTACCCCCCCCCCCCCCAAGAATAATTATAATGTGATACAAAAACTCTGCTTTAGTTTCCAGAGAACCCAGCATAGTTGTTCCTTCACCTATGTTGTTGTGCCCAACAAAGACAGGTGGCACCACCAGCAATCCTTTCTGTACAGTATGAATCCGGGTGTCTTTGAGATAACAGCCAATATCTCAGGAGTGGCTGAATGTATTGTGCTGACACTACTTGTGTAGTGTCCATCTGTGCATTCGCTATTTGTTCGTCTTAGTGGTTCTTCATTGTATTGGGTTGACTTGAATGGTTGAATGGCACAGACTAACTGGACCAACTCATCCTAAACACTAATACCAGGCATTCCAACAGACAAACAGGAATACATAAATTATGTTCCAGCACTCAGAATTCAATCAAATATTCTATGCACTAGTTATAGGAATTGGCTGTAAAAATTTTTTATGATTGGAAGCCAACAATTACTGATGATCATTTATTTTATGTAGATTTATAGCATTATTGTGGCATCTGCAGTAAAAATTATACTTTTTGACGAGTAAATTGAGTAGGACTTGCACATCACACTGAAAGGTCAAGGTATCGGCCGGGTTATTCCCACTTACTTGCTGGACGAGTTTCAGTTTTAATGATGTTTGCTACATGTTTCTTAGATCTCTGACAATATTAGAATATTGCTTATATCACTTCTTTGCATGTGGATTAATAAGTGTTTGTGATAGTGTTACGGGGTGACATAAAAGCGGACCGAACTGTCTCGCTAGTGAAGCTTGCTTTGCTAGCGAAGCGGTTGGGACGCCAGACTTGTACGCCACCGACCTGGATTCTACTCCCAGACTGGTCCAGGATTTTTCCCCTCTGACATTTGTCTTCGTAACAAAAGATTATTCAAAATTGCAACCAATTTTCTCGATTATGAAAGAAAATGACAAATCATTGATATAATCAATTAACTGGCACATCACTACCATGCACTCAATTCCTGCATGTCAAAAGAATCAAAAGACAAAGTCTCTTATATTAGTTTATTCCTCTTGACTGAGTTACATTGTGAAATGTGTACAATATGTGATAAATGCATTTCAAATGGAGTTCTTCACAACATCTCAAACAAATAAAAGATGGTCGTATCAACTGAGATTTATCAAAGATACAGGGTAAGGATAAGCAGTGATTGCTGGGGTAGAGGATCAAAGTGTACAGATCTTGGTAAATGTCTGCTCTACTGATCAAAGCTTCCTTCAACCAGGTGTATGCAAAGCTGTCAATAATGACTGCTGGCAGCCTCTGGGAAAAGATAAGCTTAGTGTCTAGGGTTGTTATTACAGGGGACATATTGAACTGTGTAACAAAACAGAACCAAAGCTTCAAACCCATGCGAGTGTATGTGTGGAATAAAGGTTCACATGTACATATGCATATATGCATGAACTGGCAAACATCTAAGAGAATAGCCACTAAGATATGAAAAAGGCCGTCCCCACAGAAATGCAGACATTTTTTAAGGGAAAACTGCTTCTTTTGTTATTGTCACACACATATGCTAACATGCTATAGAAAGTTACAAAATCATTTGTGAATTTTCACACGTACTGATACACACATATGGGTGTTACTAGGTTTAAACCACAAAACAGCATAAAATCTTTAGACTAACCCACAATTTTGAAACAGTTCTTCATGGTGTCCCATGCAAGGCTGTTTTCCGAGTGTCTGTGCAAGATAATTATTGCTTGTATGATCAATCTGAGCTTCATTCCAGAAATAAATGTAAATTTAAGGACAATTACAGGAGAAGTACTGATCTTATGGAATTATATTAACAAACACATATTTACAGAACTCCCTGTGTCATACTTTAATATCCCTCAATGCATGTCTGTGGTGCAGTTCTGGACCTGATGACAGCCGTGTTTTTAAAATCAAAGGTTTTTTTTCACATTACTTGTTACACTACCTTAGCACAGAGTATAAATATAATTTGTCAGTATATATATATATATAGTCCTAATTCTGAATTCACAATTATCTTCCAATCCCATCAAACTTTTAAGTTAATAAGCACCGCCATTAGCCCTCTTACATGACAAATGCTGTTTCAAACTGTTTTGAATGCAAATTGAGCGTTCACACAGCAATCCAAACCGTTTTTGCCTGAAAATGGTTTGAATCCAGCTCAGGAGGTGGTTTCAAACTGTTAAATATTTGTATGCGAATCATTTTATCCGCTTTTTTTAAGTGTTGTGTGAATGCTCTAGAGCCGTTTGGACCTAGTTTTCTAGCAGCAACTAGGTGACAGAGCAAGAGCGAATGTTTGTGTCATCAATGCTGTTACACTGTTACAAATGTGAAATGTTGACCATATGTACTGGTGCTAGATGCCTGTGAAAACTCACAACACGGATTCAAACCAATTTAGTCGAACCACTTTCCCAAATGGTTTTGAAAACGTTTTGTGTGTGTGAAAGGGGTATATGTTGCAGTGACAAATTAATATGATATATGACAGATGACAGCACATACACTGTAACATAAAGTGACTGCTAATCTCAAGCATTCCCAATTTCAGTGCCCTTGCCAAGCACATGATGGAATATCTAATTTTTATCCTTATGCAAAGCTGAATATGCAATAATCACCTGTGTCCTGGACACAGATATGAACAGAAAATACAGAGAAATAACAAACACAAACATGACCTAGATAAAGTGGTTGTAGTTTCGAGGTGGTCGTCTAAGGGTAAGCAAGGTCTGAAAATAGGGTAATTTTGAATTGGACTCTTAGTAGAGTTGGTCCTTAGGCAAAATTTTAATTGCCCTAGTATTGAAAATGGCTCCACTGGAATAAGAACAATACATCCTTTTAGTTCACAGTTTACTGGATAACCATTAACCACTAGGTTCCACATGCTCCCAGATAAATATATAAGGGAACTCTTAACATCTGAGTATGACAGGGGTTCTAGAGTGCTTTTAAGCACTATTAAAGTGCAAATAAAGAATAAACACACACACTTGGATAAATTTTAAACATTTTGTTACAAAATGTGTAACCCATTCAACAACAAGCATACATACAGTAACATACACTGACATTCAAATAGCCTTTATACAATTATATTATAAACACTCAGATATTATAGGTATAGTAGTATATGTACAATATGACTGTTGAATAAAAATGTTATTTTATAAAATATAAGCACCGTTGTTGGAACTAAAATAAAATAAAATAAAGGCTACAATAACAATATCCTGGCAGTTATTTTACATTGTTAGCTGCTAATGCCAGTAAAACGCAAAGAAAAGATGAGCTCAAACAAGGATATACTTATAAGCAGTTGCCAAATACAAATCAGGAAGAACTGTTTAAGGCTATATATAGCACAAAGATAATTTATACATCCTCAAATCTCATCACTGAAAAAGCTTCAGGAATGTGCAAGGACTTGTATTAAAAAGAAAACAATTTGAATGTTTGTCAAATCTTTATGCTGTATCTGACAAAATTCAATCCAATTGAACAATGACTCTAACAAAAGTTGATGTACAATTTTCATAAACTGGTACATGTACATTAATAATTGAGTGTTTAGATGATTTTTTTATCTGTACCTGCCAGAAAACACCAAAATGAAGACTTTGATGGTTTATCAAGGTATTTTAAGGTAAATTAAGTGGATCTTAAACATCAATAAATAATCACCTTGCCCAGGCAGACAATCATTTACTATAGAACATTTACCTGTGTATGTATCTGGGTCTATGTTCATACATTACTCTCAGTAAAACACAATAAGGTTCAACATTTTTTGTGCTGTTTCCATATCCATATGCATGTCCTGTATGAACAAAGATAAATTAATATGAAATATTAAGGCCACACAGGAGAAAAAAACAGACTTTGGGACCAAAAAAATAATTAGTGAGCAGGCAAATTTATGTCCTCAATTTTTTAAATTTAAAAAAATGTTTTTGCTGACTTGAAGGAAGCATAGCAAAAAAGTCCTTAATTTCCAGCATTAATGCATATTAACTAATCAAAATTTTGGTCCAATTTCCAGGAAACCTAACTGTGGTCTATTAAGGCAAGATATATGAGTAAACTTACAGCACAAATGGACAGCAAATTTGCAGCACACTATATTTTGTTGTGTGTGGCCTTAGTGAAACTTAATATATACCGTCTATCTAGAACCTGTTGTTTATACATTTCTTACCACAAGTTAGCATATATTATTTCTGAAATATTCTTATCTATATCTGTTAGAACTTTATATGTTTTATCCCACAAAAGATTACATTCTGTGTATACAAAACATGGAGTGTACGTAAGTCTGTATGTAAGACTTTATATATCCAGTTAATAAGTATTCAGTATTATACATGTTACTATTGTAAATAACACCACATATATTGATATACACAATGTGTACAAATCATAAACAAACACTGCTTCTATATAACACCCAAAGGCTGAAAGCAGAGCAGTAACTTTTGCATTATGACTCATGATCAACAGTAGTCAAATTTTAAAATTAACAGATGCATATATTATTTTTAACAGCAACTTTGTGAACACTAGACAATGAGTATCTAACAGTAAAGAGATACATCTATATGTATAGAAATATATCTATATGTATTACCTTAGTTCTGGCCTGGCCTACAATGTATGATACCTCTAGAATACAAAACTTTAGTCCTTAAGGATGAAAAACATAAATCAAACAATGAATTCTGACAGCCAGATGAAGCTTTTAGTAACTTAAAAAAATAAGTAAATAATATGAAGTCTTCTGGAATATCCACTGGTCAGTCAATATGTTCAAAGCTTCAGTTAATTATTATCCTGTATACATGAACAGGAAAACATTCTTCTTTTTTGTCATATTAATGTACAAATTCTTTCTTCATTTAAGGATTTCTTCTTCTTAATTTAGGATTAAAGATTTATCTTTAAGGATATGTCTTCAAAGGTTTATATGTCTAAGTGAACTAAAATATGAACTTTAAATCAAATGTCAAATAGCCAGATCAGTGGCACCAATCATATTAAAGTTCTTGTATCAATTAACACAATTTTAACTGGAACTGAGCTGCCATGGACCTTGTAAATTATACATAAATATGTGTATGACACATTTGATATACCATGTGGGCTTGCGATATTTAATTGTACCACTGATAAATGTCCCTAACTGACATTTCACACTTAAAGAACCATGTTTTTGGTAAGTTCATAAAACAAAGATGGGATTCTTTTTCAGTTACAATCTGAAATATTTCTTATGTAAATCTTACTGTTAAGACCATCTTAATATTAAGGACTTAATTTCTGGCAGTTGAAATATACTGGGCTATATCCCATATTAACAGAGAAATTCTATATTAGCAATATATCTGTTAAGTAAATAATGCAGACATTTAAAATTCTATATAGTAAAATCATATTACTCCATATTTGATTTTGTACAACGAATAAAAAATAACATTTTTATAAACAGACATCTCAAGTCAGAACAACCTGATTAATTATAAAGAAAACATTTCTGGCAGTTGAGAAATCCTTATATTTAATATTATGTCAATAACAAAGTTCTAACTTATAAGAGGGACATATCCTGTATAGGTGTAAGGTGCCACCATGATCCATATTTATATTATATTATATCCATATTTTACGATTCTTCAAAATTTTTCAATACTATAAAACCTGTGTGTGTAGGAATGGCAACTGTTTCCTGGTTCTACTCCATGTAAAGATGAAGATATACTACATGTTGAGGACCGTTGAGTCTTCAGGATATTTAAGCCAGCAGCAGCCTATATAACAACCAGCCTATCAGAACTACAAGTTGCCTAGTCCATTCACACTGGCCAGATTGTTGTTCCCTAACTGTCGCTGCATCTTGGCTATCATCTCCTGCATCCTTCGTATCTGAAAAATAAATCATAAATATTCATTAAGATGTTAATAAATCATAAAGCCTTACTGATGATTCATTTTCATTAGTATAATAAATGCAGTACTGAACCCTTGACGATTTGTAATACTCAGGGTTTCAGGGGAAAAGTGTCCATTTTCTACAGGTGAAGCTTAGGGGAAAGCCCTTAAGTGGGTCTGTGTGGTGGGCCCCCCAACCACTCCACCCCCCTCCCATCAAGTAGAAAATTTAGAAAATTACTAATGCTGAAACGAATTATTCTAAAGTACTTTCCCACATATGTGTAGTAATGAGATAACTCTTTCTTGGGGAATTCTTAATGGCCCTCCCTTTGGAAAGAGTCTGTCTGACAATCTAAATTAACTCTGGTCGCAGACACCCTGATGTGTTAAAATCTTGGTATCAGCCCTATCCACTGCAAAAACTACATGTAAGTGACGCTTGAATCTTTTGGTTTTCAATAAAGTACAGCCATTAAGATCTACCCTTTAAATTAATGTGTTGACAATGTGCAAGACATTTTCAAACAAATACATCTGAATCAGATAATCTCTGTTTGTCTCATAAAAATTAACAACAGTGGGCACTGGGAAGCAAGAGTTGTTTTTTCACAAGTTATACTCTGCTGATATTACAGATTTTTATGTATGTATGTATATCATTAATTAAATATTATACTATTCAAATATAAATATATTACCAATAATTTTTAATTACCAATTTTAGTGTATTCTTCTATTAGGTATTTAAGCAATCAACAAGAAAATTTAAAAATATCAGATCATTTGACTAGTGTTGATAGGAGATCTTTCTACCTGGAGGATATTTATATAACCACTGATGCTCATGACATGTCAAAAGGTAACCACCAGTATGGCTTTAAACATGTAACGCCAACCAATGTGGGTCATATGATCTTAGTGGATGTGGAAATTTGAAGTGGTTATATAACAAGTGACCCATGGGTCATGACGCTCAGCTGCCAAGCCTGACCTGTGACATCATGGACTGAGATTCACAACTTCCAGTCAAATTTTGAAGAACCAATTTGCCAATTTGTTGAAAATTTTCTATGACAACAGAAATATATATCACCTATGTCTGGTTAAAACACAGTGAATTGATGGTCTGAGGAAAATGCATGATTGTTAAGCTATCAGGAACTATTCCAACAGCTTGCTTGAAACCTGTCAGTCTCAAAAGGAACACCACAAAGGGCAAATATAAGATCAAAATATATAGCAAAAAATCAAGGAAATACATGCAAGAATTATTGAGAAACAGGTGCTTCTGTGTGATTTTTTATTCAATACAAGCCAACTGTACTGCACTTTTATAAATGATGGTAATATTTATTCAGAAATATTTGACACAATCCTTTACAAGATTACATAAATATACATCCAACTGCATTCACTTTAACTGTTCTTGAGATAAAATGATCATAAGGAATTAAAAGATGGTTGCCTGGTGTCCATATTGGACTTCTGACAAGTCTGAAATCAGACAACAAACATTCTCAAAATCGGACCAAACATTAAAGAAAAATTACTGAAACTGCGCTGAAGAAAGAATTTCTAAGGTGGCTAACTGGCAGACATAATGGATTTCTGACATGTATGACATTTGATATCCCACATTCTCCAATAAAAGACCAAACTTGGGGCAAATTATCCAGTTATGGATGCCCAAAATAATTCAGAAGGCATGTCCAGGCCCTCACATCAGATTTATAGATATGCAATTGTAAAAAGTGTAAGTCCAATATTTTTTATTATCACTCTGCTTTTCAATGGGGTCAGCAGGGTAGGTAAACTGCCAAACCTGAAAGAAAAGAAATGCAGAAAGCATGACTAAGAGTCTTGAAATAAAACAAAAAGTCATCCTAAATCAAGGTACACATCCACATATTATGAGAACAAACACTTGCTTTTATATGTGGTGATATATATTAAATATTCAGATATCTAGGAAACTAAGTTAATTGCTAGGATTCCATAAAATAAACTGCAAAATGTTCCCATCATCTTATAAATCAGTAGCTAAACCTTAATACTATACTCTCATAGTCTTAATGCCTGGCTGAAGCATTCTGACAACAGTGTTTTTGTTATGAAGTAACGAGGTACTTATCACTGAGCCTTATCACTTAATAGGCTGATACAAAAGGGAGTCATATGTCACCAGTGTCACTCACAATTACAGCCACACAGGGAGATGTACCAGCTGGAGTGGGATGGTTATATATACAAGAAAAATAGAGATGGTCTATAAAATAAGTAATTGTGAACATCCCTGACCTATGACCTTGGCCTTTTGCCCATATATCAACTGGATTCTTTCTAAATGATGGGTAACTACTAACCACTTAAATCTGGTGTAATTACTTGGCAACCAATGGGTGAATAACTTTGACCTGCAACCTTTAACCTGCTGACCAGCTGACCCCAAAATCAATAAGTTATTTATTCAAGCAAAAAGACTCATAAATATGAAGTCTGAGTCAAACTGAGTGATGCATAGATGTGGCATATGTGAAAGACTGAAGGTTTGGGTTGAACAGTTACACTTGAAATATGCTCACAAGCATTTAGAACAATTAAATATTGTGACCTTGACCTTTGACTTTTTGACCTCAACATCAATAGGTTTCTTCCCTTATTGGTAGGTAAGCCATATATGACAGATAGAAGGTACAGATTGAAAAGTTTGCCTGAAAAAGACTCCACGCAAGAAGTGGGTGCTGTGAACTTGACCTTTGACCTCAAAATCAACAGGTCTTTTCCCCTGTTGGCAGAGAAGCGATATCAGTGCTGGAAGGTTTGGAATGAAAAGTCTAGCTTGAAATGTGTCCACAACCTTTTCAAAGAAGTGGATCCTGTGACCCTGACCTTTGACCTTGTGACCTCAAAATCTATAGGATTCTTCTCCAACTTAGTAGGTGAGCTATATGTGAAAGATCAAAGAATTGGGATGAAAGGGTTGGCTTAAAATGCATCCACAGGCTTTTCAAAGAAGAGGCTCCTGTGACCTTGACCTTTGACCTTTTGACCTCAAAAAAATTATGGTTCTTCCCCTGTTGGTAGGTGAGCTGTATGTGAAAGATGGAAGGTTTGGAATGAAAATTTTGTCTCAAAGAGTTATTTCTGGGGGGTGCAAACACACCCCATAACTTCGAGAATATAGGTCGCAGTGACCTAATTTCAGGTTTGCAAGGAGACGGAAGGACGACGGACATAGACCCATCGCTATAGCCCAGCATGACTGAAAGTCAGCTGAGCTAAAAACAGGGCCTACAGGCCTAATGCGAACCTGTGCATTGGGAAATACACCAGGTATAATGCTTCAATGCTGGACCATTACTTTTCATGTATATGAACAATGCAAGTACTAAACATTTTGAATAAGAAACAATTACACAAACATCACTGCTGAAATTCTGGCATGGGTGCACACAACACTAAAAAGATTGTAGCTGGCACCACCAGTCTTGTATACAACGAAGCTATCAAAGATATATACATATGCCCAATTTCAGACTGATATATCAAACCCCTCCTGAGAAAAACGCAGGGACACACTGTGCAAAAGTCATTGTAGGTGGCGACACCTGTCTTGTGAGCGAGAAAGCCATCAAAGACACATAGGTCAAAATATTAGGCCAATACATCAAACTTACCTTGAGTCTGATGTATGGGGCTGACCAGGCTAAGGGGAGAAAGGCTGTTGCCCCGAGTGAACTGTGACAAACTGCTTGCTCAGGCTACTGCACTGAGTGAACTCATGACCTGCACCTTGCTAGACTGAGTGAACTTTTGACCTGTACCTGGCTGCAATGAGTGAACTCTTGACCTGTTGCATAATCTGACACAGTTTGCAGTCTGCCAAAGATATAAATAGAATGCAGCTACTGCACTGAGTAAACTCCTGACCCATACCTGGCTGCACTGAGTGAACTCTTGACCTGTTGCCTAATCTGATATACTAGCCACACCATTGCATATGCTCATGCAGGGGCCCTGCCCTGAGGGGCTTGACACCCATGAAGTGATCACATGGTGCCCATGAGGTGTTCACATGTCACCCATGAGGTGATCACATGCCTTGTGCTTGGCTGCACTGATTGAACTCTTGACCTATATCTGGCTGCACTAAATGAACTCTTGATCTGTTGCCAAATCTGAAACAGTTGGCAGTTTCTCAACCTATTTAAAGATACGGATTTAATCTTGGCCTGTTGGTATATTTGTTTACACATACTGAAAGACTTTGGCTAAAATTTTTTTTCAAGCCGACATATTGATAATTGTTTTATCAAAATATCTAGAATAATAAAAGATGACCAATGACCCCCGTACAAAAAAGGTCAATGCAGGTGGCGCCACCAATACCTGAATTTCATATATGACTCATGTGGCCAACACTGGCAAAAAATTTGGTGATGATAGCTCCGGCCATTTCTGAGACTGTCATTTTAGTATGCTTTTTTGGACAGATGACTGAGTTCAACTTCCTGTAACTCTGCAAAAATTCACCAAACTTGAACCATTGGAACAAAATTGAGGGAGATGGTATAAAAGATTATTTCTGTGAATTATTGAACAATTTGGCTTGAGTGTTTTGGAGGAGAAGATTTTTAAAGGGTTTTTTTTAGCTTTTTCTCTATAAAATTTAAGAAAATGCAGAGTTTTTGAGATGGCTAATTTTTTGCATTACTTTTCATGATGCTAGCTCCAATCATTTTCAGAATAGTATGGGTTAACGTACAGAAGACAAATGCCGCCACACCATCGCATAAGCTCACAGGTTCGCTAAAAACTTAGCGATTCAACCATCTGTAAAGTTTTAATTATCAGGATGTGAAACATAACAGACCTAAAACCAAGCATCATTGCTACCCTAAAATCACAATAATACAATTATCAATTTAGTAAGGCTACATTTCATTGACAGCGTAAGGCCCATGTAAATCTGATAGTTCCATTTTTATCCACCAGATGCCAGCACCAGAGGCCGTCGCCTGTTGATGATGCCTCAGTCTTCCTCATCTGGATTCTGAACCAACTCTGGACGATAATTTTATAAATCTTGATCCTCTCAACACCTACCCATCTCCACTTCCAAGAGATTTTTATATTTTCCATAATTTCTGAATATGACCATATAACCCGAATCTACCAGGTCACCAATTTACATGGTGGCATCTGGTAGTTTGACAGTCCAGTGGATTGTCAGAGTTTAAATCAGCAGAGCGACGGTTTTCCAGAGTATTGAGTGTCATAGTGACTGAGGGCAGCCAGTGTAGCTCAAAAACAGTCCTGTGAGTTATGTTTACAGAAGGAAATGGAAAACAAAGCTTATAATCATCAGCCTCGGTAAAACCAAGGAACAGACCAGAGGACCATACATTATCGCTGATCTTTTTGTGGTACTGAACATTGACTCAATTTGTGTCATGTTCGTGTACGGATACTGGAATTATCCAGGGTGCTTGACAGTAACACAGTGGAGGCTATAAGCCTATCAGCCTGTGTTTTGGTGAGGTGATTTTTCTAATAGAGAGGCTGTGGTGAACCAGTGATTTGTCCGGTGGAGAGAAACAGCAGTGTTTTCATTGTTGCTAGGTACAGGGACATAGGCCAACATTCCTAGATAGTCATGTGTGCAATGATCATGTGACCAGAGGAGAACTTTCTGTGTTATGTTGAAATAACAAGTTACCTGATTAGGATTTAACATGACTGTGTTGTGTGTATAAATAGGACTTAAATATATTTTATTGTTCATGTTACACATGCCTTGCTCATTTCTTGAGTGTATGTTTGAGCTTCAGCCATCTCAGTTCCCCGTTAAAAGTACTTGGAAGTCCATTCCTTTGGCAGTGTTACACTGACACCTTCACCACTAGTGATGATACCTGACAATGATGCTTGACTTACCTCCTCATCCTTCTGCTGCAGCAGCCTGTCAGCATCTGGTCCAGCATCCAGGTTCTGTGACTCTCGCTTCAGCTTCCTGTAAACATCCAGAAAATATGCTTAATATATTGTGACAGAATCAGTAATCATCCAACATGATATGATAATACAGGCACGTGTGTTCAATTAATTTAGATGATATTAGCCGAAAATAAAAAAAGTGTAATAGACTTTGAACTTGAAGATATCTTTATTTATTACTGACTGCTTCTTTAATTGAATTTGTGTATTTTTGTGTTAATTTTCCATTTATGTAGAGTTAATACACAGTGAACATGAAAACCTTGACATTTTGTATTTTTTAATGCAAACAGGAATTAACTAACTGGAAAAAGCCAATTTCTGCCAAGGATATTGCCCAGTCAGTCATCTAGTGCAGTCACAGGCTGGGCCAAGAGAAAATTATTAGATGGGAGGAAGATTACAGACCTATCATTATGTTCATCATATTTCTCTGAGACTGTACATAACACAAGCTGTTGTACTTACGTTCTCTCCCTCTGTTGTGTACTGAGCTGCTCCGCCAGCTGCCTCGCTCTGAAGTTCTCATAGTGAATGTCTCGCGTCACTTCCTTCAGGTCCTGCATGTGGGTGCTAAAAAAAGTTGTGCCATGTTAAATGTCACATCAGCTTGTCTCAAAAACTACATCATGTCATTATAGGTTAAATCTATATTAAGTATTGTATGTTTTATGGGGGCTTTTGCAGAAAGAGGTGCCAACATGTGATGGATTCACTTAAGATACAAAATTTTCAACAATAAAATACCCCTGTAACTGGTTCTGTTAAATTCAAAGTAATGTGAACAGATCTGTATGGTCAAAGGAGGAATATGTGACAGATGACAAAACTGGATACAAAGTATAAACAAATGCAGCTTGAAATTTCCAGATTGAATAACCCTCAGAATGACATTTATCATTTGTCTTTTGTGTTGGCAGTAGACAGTAACTGATACATTTGAAAACAGTGTAACAATTTTACAGCTTTTTAAGTATTGGCTGAATGAAGTATAAATTAAGTATAGGTTATTGACAATGGATGAAAAAGCATCTATAAGAATGAAGTGTGGGAATTTAACTGAATTGTTCTCTAATACAGCCTGCATTACTGAACATTACTTAAAACTTTACTGACAGAAGCACTAACTGTATGCCCTTAATTAATTCTGACATTCTACTAGCAATACCTTGGTTTTAGTCTTTTACGCAAAATGGCAGCACCCATGAGAGGTTTCAAATTGTTTGCGATTTCATAAGGTCACAGAATACGAAAGGAAAGAAATCCTAGGACAGTCTCGCAGTGGAATCTATCTCTGAGACTGTTTGGTGGACAAAAGACCATATCTTCAGAGTAGAAGCTGGAGGAATGCTCTGGAGATGACCACACCCTCACCCCCAGATGATAGCAGGAAGCCTTACCTGATTAACATCTGTCTCAGCTTGGCAAAGTCACAGTGTTTGGGATTATCAACTGGAAATAATGGAAAATGTGAACAATAAGCCTCATCTACAGGCCAACCACATGTGTCAAACAAAAGGTATTCATAAATGCAATAAGTTAACTGAAAACTACTCTGTTTAATGTCTTATGTGACAAACTCTTATTCCCATCTAAGAAGATAAATTGCATCAGTAGAGCCTAAGTCTTACACGACAAACTGTATTCCTTTACATCAAAGTGAACATTTTAATCATTTACAAATATCTGTCTTGTTCATGTTGTTCCAATGAGTCCTATCCCATTTGTTAAATTGAGCCTAGATTACAACTAGATTACTCCAGCATTTATGACAAAACAAGCACTGCATCTTGCAATGAATTAAGTAAAACAATTAGTTAATTATCCGGAAAACAGTCTACTTTTATTACAACATATTGGATCAAGTGACAGGATCAAGGACATAACTGAACAATTGTTGATTCAATGATGCTACTATTTTGTACCAAAAATATATATATTATAAATTCATTGTCAGCTAAAAGACACCATCCTGCACTAATTTCATGGCGAAACATCCAGTAGACAGTTGAACATTACACATCTGAATCAAATTTTCATTTTCTGTTGTTCTGTCATTGTAAGACACTGATTGGAAATATTAAATTTTACAATGATCTCCAAAACTGCTGGGCCCACCTTGGTGGGATGGACTACTATGCTACATATGCATACATGAAGCAGGTACAGTCGAACTTGTCTAATGTGACCATCCAAGGGACTGGGCAAAGTGGTCGTAATAGACAGGTGGTCGTATTTGACAGGTTCTGAACATTTAGGAACTGCACAAATCTAGCTGACTTGTATGACGGAAATATACATATTAGACCATCTTTATGACTATGAATAACAAGTGACCCATGGGTCATGACGCTCAGCTGACTGGGAAGAGATTCACAAAAGGAAATTTTATCATCAGAATGGTAGATACCCATTAAACTGAAGCATTAAACAGATTAACCAACAGGCCAAGATTTAGTCTGTATTTATATATCTGAAAAATAGAGAAAAAATGTGTAAACTTTAAAAACTAGAATACGGGTAGCCGACAAGTGACTACGTGTATCTGCCAAAATCAGAGTGAAGTGAGGCATGGATTGAGTGGCAAGGGGAAACAGAGTGAGGTATGTTGCATATTAGCATGGATGTCTGCAGCCTAAATGTGTATGTTGGTTGTGCAACCTACCACAAATCCAGAAAGCTGTCCAAGTTGTATACATATGCAAAATTTTAGGCAGAAAAGTCAAACCACTACATGGATATGAGTGATTTTAGCCCACGGCAGACAAACAGACAGACGCTGTGCAAAAATGGTTGCAGTTTTGTGTATGATAAAGACCTATGTGAGATCTAAACACAAGCACAATTTTGGCCCAATCGGTCAAATGGTTCCTGAGATATTAGCTTGGATGTGTGCAGCGTTAACTAGAATGTAGGTGGCGCCACCTGTCATAAAATCAAGAAAGCTATCCAGGATGTATAAACCTGCAAAATTTTAGGCAGTTATGTCAAACCACTACAGAGAAATGAGTGATTTTAGGCCACGGCAGACCAACAGACAGACGCTGTGCAAAATGTGCAAAAATGGTTGCAGGTGGCCCCTCCAGTTTTGTGTATGATAAAGACCTATGTGAGATCTATACACATGCAAAATTTTGGCCCAATCGTTCAAACGGTTCCCGAGATATGAGCTTGGATGTCTGCAGCATAAACTAGAATAAAGGTGGCGCCACCTGTCATAAAATCAAGAAAGCTATCCAGGATGTATAAAACTGCAAAATTTTAGGCAGATATGTCAAACCACTGCCAAGATGTGAGTGACTTTATTGCACGGCAGACAAACAGACAGACGCTGTGCAAAAATGGTTGCAGGTGGTGCCACCAGTTTTGTGTATGATAAAGAGCTATGTTAGATCTATACACATGCAAAATTTTGGCCCGATCAGTCAAACGGTTCCCGAGATATGAGCTTGGATGTCATCAGCGTGAACGTGAATGAAGGTGGTGCCACCTGTCATAAAATCAAGAAAGCTATCCAGGATGTATAAAACTGCAAAATTTTAGGCAGATATGTCAAACCACTGCCGAGATATGAGTGACATTATTGCACGGCAGACAAACATACAGACGCTGTGCAAAAATGGTTGAAGGTGGCGCCACCAGTTTAGCGTATGATAAAGAGCTATGTTAGATCTATATTCATGCAAAATTTGGGCCCGATCGGTCAAACGGTTCCCGAAATATGAGCTTGGATGTCATCAGCATGAATGGGAATGTAGGTGGCGCCACCTGTCATAAAATCAAGAAAGCTATCCAGGATGTATAAAACTGCAAAATTTTAGGCAGATATGTCAAACCACTGCCAAGATGTGAGTGACTTTATTGCACGGCAGACAAACAGACAGACGCTGTGCAAAAATGGTTGCAGGTGGTGCCACCAGTTTTGTGTATGATAAAGAGCTATGTTAGATCTATACACATGCAAAATTTTGGCCCGATCAGTCAAACGGTTCCCGAGATATGAGCTTGGATGTCATCAGCGTGAATGTGAATGTAGGTGGTGCCACCTGTCATAAAATCAAGAAAGCTATCCAGGATGTATAAAACTGCAAAATTTTAGGCAGATATGTCAAACCACTGCCGAGATATGAGTGACATTATTGCACGGCAGACAAACATACAGACGCTGTGCAAAAATGGTTGAAGGTGGCGCCACCAGTTTAGCGTATGATAAAGAGCTATGTTAGATCTATATACATGCAAAATTTTGGCCTGATCGGTCAAACGGTTCCCGAAATATGAGCTTGGATGTCATCAGCGTGAATGGGAATGTAGGTGGCGCCACCTGTCATAAAATCAAGAAAGCTATCCTGGATGTATACGCATGCCGAATTTCAGGTGAATTAGTCAATTCACTGCAGAGATATGAGTGATTTTAACCAAAGGCAGATGAACAGATGGACACTGTGCAAACATGGTTACAGGTGGTGCCACCATTTTTTGTGTATGTTATAGAGCTATCCAAGGGCTACATTAGTATAAATTTTATTTCCTGATCAGTCAAATGGTTCCCGAGATATGAGCTTGGAAAGCTGAAAAAATCAAGTCCCAGAGGAGCTCTCAGGAAACGAACGCGGCAACGGCGGAGGAACCCGGTCAAAAACATAGTATCCACAAAACTTCGTTTTGGCGGGTACAAAAATACAGGTGGCTCCACCAGTCTGCAGAAACTAATGAAAACACTTACAAACATCAATATCCATGCAAAGAATCATGGTGATCTCCCCATTAGTTGTTCAGATATTTCAGCTTTTGTATCAAATTGTCCATTATTCTGAGGGATACTTCGGAGTCCTATAGCTTGAAGGATATGGGGAACAGAGACCTAATTTTAAGTTTCCACAGGCACTTTTCATGGGCCTTCTTGCATGACAAGAATGAAGATTCTAGGTCCAGTTGTTGCGATTTGTACCCTGTTTACAGATAACCACATCTTTAAAGGTATCAAAAAAAGAGAAAAAAAAATCGTAAAAATTTGAAAAAAATAGTGGTGGCGCACCCAGTCTGCAGAAACTGATGGAACAGGTCATGATCAATATGTATGCCGAAAATCATGACCATCAGGGTTGTAGTTATTGAGTTACTGCAGTTTTTGTATCAAATTTTCCATTATTCTGGGGGGTAATTTGGAGCCATACAGCTTAAAGAATATGGGTAACAGAGACCTAATTTCAGGTTTCAATGGAAACTTTTCATGGGTCTCCCTGTGTGTCAAGAATGAAGATTCTAGGTCCAGTTTTAATGATTTGTGCCCTGTTAACAGATGTTCATAACTTTAAAGGTCTCAAAAATAGAGAAAAAATTCGTAAAAAAACCTGAACAAATACAGGTGGTGCCACCAGTCTGCAGAAACTGATGAAACACTCCATGATCAATATCCATGAAAACAATTATGGTGATCTCTGCATTAGTTGTTCAGATACTTCAGCTTTTGTATCAAATTTTCCATTATTCTGAGCTGTACTTTGGAGTGCCATAGCTCAAAGGATATGGGTAACAGAGACCTAATTTCAGGTGTCCATGGAGACTTATCATGGGTCTCCCTGTGTGTCAACAATGAAGATTCTAGGTCCAGTCCTTACGATTTGTACCCTGTTGACAGATAACTACATCCTGAAAGGTCGCGAAAATAGAGAAAAAAACTTTTTTGGGGGGTACTTTTGGGCCCCATAGCTCGAAGGATATGGGTAACAGAGATCTAATTTATGGTTTCCATGGAGACTTTTAATAGGTTTCTCAGTGTATCGAGAATGAAGATTCTAGGTCCAGCGGTTACGATTTGTGCCACGTTAACAGATGACAGCATCTTTAAACGTCTCTAAAAATAGAGGAAAAAATTGTAAAAAAATCGTGAGGAGATTTTTCATGGACCTCTCAGTGTATCAAGAATTAAGATTCTAGGTCTAGGCTTTACGATTTGTGCCTTGTTAACAGATGTTCACATTTTTAAAGGTCTCAAAAATAGAGAAAAAAATTTGTAAAAAATCGAAAAATACAGGTGGCGCCACCAGTCTGCAGGAAGTGATGGAACATCTCATGATCAATATGTATGCCAAAAATCATGACCATCAAGTGACCACAACTTCAAGCATGGTCAATCAACCGACCGGTCAGCCCTGGTCAGTGAGTAGCACAAAGAGTGCCCGTATAGTAATATGTCACTTTGGTCAGGAAAAACTGCCCGTAATCTGTAATAGCCAGGTGGTCGTATTTCACAGGTTTTATCTATACATAATATAACAGAATTTCAAAAGGGACTTATTTCTTCTGGTCGTAATAGCCAGGTGCCCACATTTCACAGGTGGTCGTTCAGACAGGTTGGACTGTATAATTACCTTCCACAATCCCCCACGGGTACTGACGTCCTCTGATTTTCTTGCCTCCTACGTCAATGACCGTGTTACTCCCAATCACCGCAAATGGAATGGCTGCCTGAAAAATGGAACACCAAGGAACAATAAAAAAGGATGCTTTAACTTTTTTGATATATTACCATATTCAGACAGGAATCACTGCTGATGATCCCAATTATAATTGGTCAATGACTGATTATAATCAAAGATCAGTTGGTAGGTGCAACTATCATTCTTGATTTTTACGGATGATCTATCAAGAAATTACAACTGATTCCTAACACTAACACCCAATATTAATATTACAAATTTAGCTTTGTGTAAATATTCTCATGTTTGGAGCATGGTCTGCAGCTGATTCTGAATCTGGATATTGGGTTATAAGTATGTAATTATTTATTATGCCATCTGGTTTCCAGTTTTTTCATTATAATGTGATGTGAGAAATAAAGTGCAAATATTACTTTATTAGTCAAGTCAGCAGAGAGGTCAGTGCAGTTGTTAAAGCTAAAGTTTAACCTAAAACTTTGACATTCCAAACCATGTTTGCTGACAAATTTTTCTAAAAACTGAAAAAGGTACTGCATTTAGGCCTACATACAACATCAGATCTAGCCTTTGGGGGTACATTCATGTGATATGACTTACCAAATGATGACATGTTAAAAATGCCTCATTTTATGACACTGAACATGTTTAATGATATGGACAAATGACAAATGCAAGCAACTGCAGACATTATTTTCATGTTTATTGTACAGCTCAACTGACCTATTGAACCCTAATATTTCAGCACTGGTACATGTGTCAAAACAGTTACAAATGTTTATACAGGGTGTCTGTTTTCATAACTGGATGGCGGCTGTCATTTATATGATCAAAGAAAGAGATATACACATGCTAACATGACTCATACTGGAATTATGTTCTTCACAATGGTATATCAGCCCATCATGTGTTTTTAAGCCTTTTTCACAGGTGGGATTGTAACAACTGTCTTTAAAGTGTATAAAATGCAGAGACAATAAGTGAAAGTACAGTATAACTGGAACATATGCAGTACAATTTTTTTAAGTTAAAATACTTCATCAAGCTTGACAAATTAAGAGTTTGTGTAAAAAACTACAAAATTAAGTGGAAAATAACAAGATGTATGCAGTCACCAAGCAATCATTGTAAGACTTACCCCAGCCCCCCCCCCCCCCCCTATGGGCCTGCATCTCAGCCTTATTTGTTGATCAGGTATTGAGTATATGACACTGACCCTGGGAATAAGGACAATTAAAAACATAAATATAAGGTTCAAATCTGTGTTTTATATTGTGCCCAAACGTAAGCTGACAAAAGAAAAAAAAAGAAATACTTTATAATCAATGGTTTTGCACTTGGGGGGGGGGGGGGGGGGAGTGTGGTCTTAGTAGGTCCACCCATACAAATTTTTTTACCCAAATATGAATATAGAAATAAACTTATTAACCCGTGTAAGCCTCCCTGTTCTACCAGGGGGAGGCTAAAAAACACTTTTGTATGATTTGTACTGTACTATGATTTCATTCATACATTTAAGTACCAATTAACAGACATTGGAATGAGATTCCACTCCAGTGAAGGCATTAGATTAATGAACACACCTTGAGTTCTGAATCCTGTTTCTTAAAATCATCATCCTCGTCACTGTCACACTCAGGGAATTCATAAATCTGGATCTTGTATTTATCAATCTCATCCAATATCTGTAATACACAGAGCAACACATAAGCATCATTTACAAAATGATGAAATGGTTAATTATAAGTTGCATTACAATTTCATCCAATATCTGTAATATATAAAGCAACACATAAAGCATCAGCTTCAGAACCATGAAATGGCCACATATGATGGCACTCATATAAATAAACTACAGGATTTATTAACATAGTTCAGTATTAATTATTATGGCAATTTATGTATGATTACTACATTAAGCAATACAAATGTTCAACTTCCACAGTATTATTCAAGATTCACAGCCATAACTGGTAAGTTTTAATTTAAATGACTGATCATTTGGAGGAATAGCAGTAAAAATATTTCTGGATGAAGTTTATTTATAATGTTAATCATATTTTCCTACTGTTATAGAATATAAATTTTATGACATTCACTCAATCAATATCTTGTCACTTTTAAAATGAGACATCATTTTCATTTTGCTACATTATTTCAGGCCTCTGAACCCTGCATCTTAAACATTACCTCAGCCTTCCACATTTTGTTTGTTCACATATGATGTTCTGTTATATGGTATTTGTCTTCAAAGAATAGGTGACACAGCATAACATTACCAATTAAACCTGTACAGTACTTGCTGGGTGAACATGCACACAATGCCAATTGTGAACTCTTCTGGGCAATGCCCACAGTCACTAGACAAGCTACAGAACACGTAATTATGTGAATTATTTCCAAAATTAGCCCCAACTGTCCAAACAGTGACTGCACAAATCAATTGACATTAAAACTACATGAAGTTATCTAAAATTAAATTATAGGTTGACAATATATATTCTTTTTCACACTGTTTAACAAACACCCCTGCTCATATAAATTGCAGAATGTAATGTATGCTATATATGATATTATACTGATGTATTCAATTAATTTCATTTTTTTTGGTGAATTAATACACCATTCTGAAGTGATATAAACCTTGTAAGTCAGTGACATACACAGCTTAAAAGATATTAGTTCCTTGAATGACAATTTGCACAATGCAATAACGCTGATGGCAGTGTGTCAAGATCTTTGGATTATTTTGCTTTAAAACTTCCTCTACAGTTTCCATTCAAAATATAATAAATGGTACAAAAATTATTCCAATATTATTCTTGAAAGAACACACACACAATGCCAATCAGAAATTGCATTTTCAGCTATGTATTTTTTCCTTCAGGATTACTGATTTTTTTCAGGTCTACCAGAATCTAGAACAAATCGTTTCAGTATTTTCCCTTATTTATTTTATGAGTGTATAAGTTTCTGATATTTCTTTAATGTAATATAATTAACAATGTATGAAAACCAATGTTTATGCAAGTCAAAACAACATTGCAATGGAATGCTGTAGAAAACAGAAAAGTTCACAATATCCACACACTCAGTGCATTAACAAGAACCTCTCGCAGTCACTCAATTACACATTCCTTAGCAATCACCTGGAATGCATTAGGCACAACATGAATAAATGTGGGCTTTTGTTTCAGGGAATAATCAAATTAAAGGAGTCAGTTCAAAACTGTTGAACTTTATTAGTAACAGACTGAGGTAGATCTGTGTTCACCTGTTCAGGAGACCCACAATATAATTATGTGCACCTGATATGTGTTTTACTTCACCTGGTGTTATGTATGAAGCATATTGACTGTGAGAGTATAGATGTATTAACTAGCAACCTACCTACTTCCATGATATAATATGTTACTTCCGTTCCATCTGTTATTCAGCTGGTACACTAAGATCATTGTTTATTTTAACTGGTTTATATATATGAACCATGCCAGAATCATTAAACCTGTTTTGCTGAACAAGCCCAAGTCTTGGTGTAATATCTAATAAATTAGACCTAATTTATGGTTGTGGCGGTGGTGGTGTCACTTGAATTTGGGCTTTAATAGTTGAATAGGGTAGAAATAGTGATGTCAAATGGTAAAACTGAGAATTTAAAGGCACATGAATTTTGGCAAAAATCACAGAAAAAGGACTCCTTTTAGTTGATATGTAGATTAGAACATCATTTAAGCTCTAGAGGGCAGCATCGAGGAAGGTTCATTTTCCATATTTTCTAATAAATCCAAGGAATTTAACATTATTTCACAAAGGTCTATCAAAGGTTCACTTTCATATTTTCCTATAAATCCAGAGGAATTTAACATTATTCCTCGAATGTCTATCAAAAGTTCACTTCCATATTTTCCAATAAATCCAGAGGAATTTAACACTGCTTCCCGAAGGTCTATCAAAGCAGCATGTATCAGAAACTACACCATTACATCCTGCTCAGCTCACTGAAAAAGCTGCCCACATTCAAACTCAGTCTATGGAAAACCAATCCCTGACAAAATTGAGTGTACCTGTTTCTATCGAGAACGGGTATCTTTTATTGTATTTATAATTATTTTACGATCACCATGTAAGATAAGTACCTTCTCCTTCAGTTTGATGATCTCTTTGTGTGTGAGGCAGTCTGCTTTTGCAATGACTGGTACAATGTTCACTTTATCATGGAGTTGTTTCATAAATTTCACATCCAGCTGACGAAGTCTGAAAAAAGATGATTAGATATAGAGCGGCTCTCTTCTCATAACTGACCTCTTGGTTCTCTAATATTCATAAAACCAGCAATGTCAGGTATAAATAACTATTCTTATCTTAATATTGTTCTTTCAGAGCCACAGATATAAGAGATATTAGTAGTCCATCTTGAGTTTGGGAATATACTTAATTGTACTCTAGAATATGAAGTTCTGCCTTTTTCTGAAGATCTGTTTATAGATTTTATTGAATACAATTTCTGACTGATCCTCTCTACACTTACTTGATTATTATATAGGTCTTAAGTTAAGTTACATTCATTTACTAAACATTACATACAATTCTGATTCTGTCCACACCTCATGCATTTTGCTTTTTTGTGAGATTAATGCACCAGGTACGATGAATTAATTGTCCTGATAAAGCAAATTAGTGTGCTCCTTCTTGTAGTTTCAGGACATACTAGAATTGAGAATACTGGTCTGTATTACTACATGTCAGGCAATGTTATGGACTTGGGAGGAAAAATAAATCAATGAACCCTTAAGTGAAAGAAATATCATTGCATCTATTTCTCATCCCCCATAGAAAGAAAATTATTTACTTCACCCCCCCCCCATTGAATGAAATATACTTGTTTCCATACTACAATTATAATTTCTCTGGAATGGCAACACAAATATTTATGCACAAAATCAATACCTTTCAAGCATTTTAAAAACATGTTTGCCTGGTTATATTTTGTTACTGATAGCAAATTAACTTATTTTTCTATAAATTATGTTGCTTTCAGTGATTTACAAGACAAAACATTGATTCTAAATTAGAAACTATTATGAAAAGGGGATACATTTAATATCAATCAACAATAATGAAAGCACTGTTAGGCAGGCACCTGAAGTATATCTGTTATATAAACATCCTCTTTCATTTTAGCTGTACCCAGTATGTGCAGTACTTGTCTCTCACAACATCATGTTGCAATATTGTTTAAACAGAAACTTTTCACATCCTTTCTCTTTATATGTTTTTGCATATAACCTCATAAAATACTGAGCAGGGTATTCACTCTGAAAAATATGTAATATATCTCAATTCTGTCTATGCTTATATATATATATATATATATATATATCTTATATATATATATCTTATACAAAAAGGAATATATGTAAATTACACTCACCCATGACCATAAGGAGACACAAAGTATAGACAGCAGTGGACACGGCCATCTTTAATGTTCCTTCTATTTAAACCACTCTCATCTTTGAGGTACTGATTGAATTGTTGGTTCACATAGCTTTCTATGGACTTCCAACTGCAAAGATACAAAAAAGCTAGATAAGCAGTGCATGGAGCTCCCCCCCCCCCCATCCAAATAAAAAAATCTGGTTTTGCCAGCAAATTCAAATATCCTTTTTTATAAATCAAGGAAAGTTCAGTGTGGGGGTGACAAATAAAATTCTTTAGCTCTCCCCCCCCCCAAAGAATTGGTAGAAATATTTCATTTTTACTTATTAATTTATTAAGAAAATTCAATGTTTAGAAATATATTGATACCATTTGGAAAATGTTTAATTAGGGCTCCCTGAAGCTGTCAATATTTTGCCAAATTCAGAAAATATAGGCATTTTTTCCCCTTTTGTCATTTTTATGATATCTCATATTTGGAAATTCCCCTAACCAATTCCTATCTTTGCCCCTGATTAGTTTGTCATATCTGAAATATGAATAAATTGATTCTGACGGAGCCAGATAAAAACACTTTCAGTCCTTTTAATTTTCAATATTTGACAAATACATGATAAAAAATAAGTTTTACACATTGTACATTCATATAAACATGCAAATCTTACAGATGACAGCTTTTAAACATGTACAACTAGAATACGGGTAGTCGACAAGCGACTACTTGTATCCGCCTAAATCAGAGTGGAACGGGTGAAGTGTTGCATATCAGCATGGATGTCTGCAGCCAAATTGTGTATGTAGGTTGCGCTACCTACCAAAAAATCCAGAAAGCCGTCCAAGTTATACATATGCAAAATTTAAGGCAGATAAGTCAAACCACTATATTGTATATGAGTGATTTTTGCCCTTGGCAGACAAACAGATGGACGCTGTGCAAAAAAGGGTTGCAGGTGGCTCCACCAGTTAAGCGTATGATAAAGAGCTTTGTGAGAACTATACACATGCAAAATTTTGGCCCAATTGGTCAAACAGTTCCCTAGATATGAGCTTGGATGTCTGCAGCGTAAACTTGATTGTAGGTGGCGCCACCTGTCATAAAATCAGAAAAGCTATCCAGGATGTATAAGCATGCAGAATTTCAGGTGAATTAGTCAAACCACTGCAGAGATATGAGTGATTTTAACCCAAGGCAGACGAACAGCTGGACACTGTGCAAACATGGTTGCAGGTGGCGCCACCATTTTTTGTGTATGTTATAAAGCTCTCCAAGGGCTACATTTGTGCAAAAAAATTTTCCTGATCAATCAAACGGTTCCTGAGATATGAGCTTGGATGTCTGCAGCGTAAACATGAATGTAGGTGGCGCCACCTGTCATAAAATCAGAAAAGCTATCCAGGATGTATACGCATGCCAAATTTCAGGTGAATTAGTCAAGTCACTGCAGAGATATGAGTGATTTTAACCCAAGGCAGACAAACAGATGGACACTGTACAAACATGGTTGCAGGTAGCGGCACCATTTTTGGTGTATGTTATAAAGCTCTCCAAGGGCTACATTTGTGCAAAAGAATTTTCCTGATCGGTCAAACGGTTCCCGAGATATGAGCTTGGATGTCTGCAGCGTAAACGTGAATGTAGGTGGCGCCACCTGTCATAAAATCAGATAAGCTATCCAGGATGTATACGCATGCCAAATTTCAGGTGAATTAGTCAAGTCACTGCAGAGATATGAGTGATTTTAACCCAAGGCAGACGAACAGATGGACACTGTGCAAACATGGTTGCAGGTGGCGCCACCATTTTTGGTGTATGTTATAAAGCTCTCCAAGGGCTACATTTGTGCAAAAGAATTTTCCTGATCGGTCAAACGGTTCCCGAGATATGAGCTTGGATGTCTGCAGCGTCAACGTGAATGTAGGTGGCGCCACCTGTCATAAAATCAGAAAAGCTATCCAGGATGTTTGCGCATGCCGAATTTCAGGTGAATTAGTCAAGTCACTGCAGAGATATGAGTGATTTTAACCCAAGGCAGACGAACAGATGGACACTGTGCAAACATGGTTGCAGGTGGCGCCACCATTTTTGGTGTATGTTATAAAGCTCTCCGAGGGCTACACTTGTGCAAAAAAATTTTCCTAATCGGTCAAACGGTTCCCGAGATATGTGGGTTTATGTGTGGAAACAGACGCACAAACGGACGCAGAGCGCAGAGGAAAGGTCAGAGGTCAAAACAAAATCGGGGCGCAGCAGTTCACATGTGACCCGAACATAATCCCGGGTTTCGGAAAATTCCGCCCAGCGGTTACGGAGGAGTTCTCCGGACACCTACGCGGCGGCGGCGGCGGCGGCGACCAGCTGAAAACATAGTATCCGCAAAACTCTGTTTTGGCGGATACAATCAATGATACCACTTCAGAGGTTCACTATGTGAAGTCCCCTCATCTGCTCATTTTTTATTTCAATGTAAAAGTCTCCTTATTTCATGATTGATTAAATGGAAATTTGCTTAATATTACTTGCCAAGAGTATCAAGTTGCTTGAATTGAATTTCAGATGAAAATGTTACAATGAATAATGTAGAGATTTCTTACCACTCCTCAGCGTTGATGGAGTCACTAAAGCCCGGGGTGTCTACGATGGTCAGCCTCAGTCTCACACCCTTCTCTTCAAATTCTACAAACTTCTTATCAATCTGCACTGTCTTAGCCACACGTTCTGAAATATGCACAGAACAGCAGTTAAAGCAAAGGTAGGTGTACAGTTAAAGGTTTTTGACAGACTGTTACAATGGTAATCCTGATGACAAAGTATGTACTGTTATAGGGAACATCCAAATATAGTAAAATGATTTTAAGATCTCGATACAGATAAAGGATCTGTGTTTCCTTGAGGATCACCTGTATCATGTCTCTGATTCCTCCCTGACTACACCTGTATCATGTCTCTGATTCCTCCCTGACTACACCTGTATCATGTCTCTGATTCCTCCCTGACTACACCTGTATCATGTCTCTGATTCCTCCCTGACTACCCTCCTGGTTGGACCACAGTGAAGGGTGTCTGTTCATGTAGGTGACCATACAAGGTTCACATATCTGTACCTCGTTTTGGATATTTTCCTTTCATTTTCAGTCACTATATACAACCCTTAATATTCAGCATTTTATATCCTACAAAGTGCTCTCTAGATGGAAATGTAATATATATCAATATATTGAGCAATATATGAGTAAGAATTGGATTACAGACAACTCTGACAAGAATCTATATAGAAATAAATTCCTGAACTTGTAGAACAGATGATCATGTTTTGTATGGTTCCTAACCTGTATCAAATGGTTCATGATAAGTTTCATGACAAAGTATAAAATTTGAAATATCCAGCTTCTTAATGGATTTATTCATATAAGAAATAAGATACTTATGTTATATTACTTGAGCATGGCTAAATTACTGCAATGCTTGCTCATTAAATAAACTTTACAGACTCTGTTGTCATCGAAAATGCCAATATTTTAAGGACAATATGTCACTTACAACATCCCAACCAATAATTAATATCAGCTTTTCTATCATTAGCTCAAACTTATACTGTAGGTAAAAGAATGCTACCCAATCATCTAAATAAAATATTGTTTGTGGAAGTATTAAACAGAATGCATGTCCAAGCCAAGTTATGTTGTCTTGATCTTAATGTGGAAACCACTATACATGTATTCTTTATAGCAGCAGCTCAATTAATATTACTAAAAATTTCATAACCATAAGAGAGTTATAAATACGCAGTACACAGACTTGAACTGGCAGTCTTTAAGCCACTGATAACAAGGTCTGGTGTCACTAATAAGTGTCACTGTAAATGTTTTGCCACATAAACAGATGTAAAACCAACCCATGATAAACTCTGGATGCAGGACCTGGAAACCACCACATCCTGTGGATATTCTGTTACAGCTCAATTACTATATTTAATAATATATTAACCATTTGGGTTTTGTGCCTGTGCAATACTGAGATGTATGAAAGATAGTACTCCACTTGTTCAACTCACATATACAAACTGGCCTTGACATATCTGTAGCTAATAAATTTACCATAGACATCAGGTCACCTACTGTTCAGTTATTGAAATATTTTATGTCTTATTTGGTTGAACTGAAATTATTTTATGACTTTTTGTTATCTAGAGACAGTTTCTACATATACAATTAAAAATGTCATGGCTATTTAATAAATTAACGTGTAAGTTTCTATTTATAACCAATCATAAACAATTCATATTCCACCATTCCTGCAATGTTATTAGTTTATTTACTGGACCGACATCATTTTCTTTAATAATATGAATGTCTACTGCTATAAAATATCTTTCCTGATTGCTCTTTTATATTATTGTCAAATATAAGAATAAATATTTGAACATTTAAAAGCAATAAAATGAGTATTCAGGGGGCATGACAATTAAATACTCCAATATCAGCTGATAGATAAGTACTACTGTTCTAAAAGAAAATATTACAATTTCCTGAGGTGTTTAAATGAGGAGATGTTATTTACACCACATGATACATGCTTAATAGTTAATTTCTTTACATGATTAATCACAGAATATTATGTCAAAATGTGCTTTACTGTCTACATTACCTCTAATCCTTCCAATTATGATATTTTTAATTATCACCTGTAATGAGTGGCTCTTAACATTTATCCCAATATTAATTTATCAGGGTGATAAATAATAGAAATGATCCCCTTAGGTTTAGGACCTCTTCAAATAATAACTGGACCCAGTCTTATAACAAGCATGAATCTCACACATGGGGCTACACAAAAGGGCCAATATCAGTTTTTCATTTCCTATTTTGTTTATAAATAACAATGTTACCCTATCCAATTTGATGAAAAAGTTTTAAAAGAACTGAGAAAATATTATAAGAGAAACAAATATTCAAGTATATTTATTCTGTAAAACCATAATCTTTGTTTCACAAGTGAATATACGTGCCACCCAACAATCTTAGATCTTGAATTTTATCTGTATACTGGTATAGGGACAATTATTGCCCTTAATTTAATGGCTTACATAATTCTATCTAAGTTTTGAGTAAAAAAAAATCACAGAACAAATTGCAGACCAATCGACCTATCCACCACAGCCCAAATGCTCCGCCCTTTTAACTTATTTTTATAATGAGCCCCCAAAACGCTCCTACACATATGAACTACCATGCCCATGGTAGCGAGAGCTGATTATAACATAATAATGACGTCACAAAGGGCGATGGCGCATGACTTCGTATTGACTGACGTCATCAACTGGTATCACCTGACCATTGTTATCGCAGTCATATATAAACTGTGTTGCAATATATATTGGATTATTTGTCCCATACGAATTATGTGCCAGGTAAGACACTATTATTCTCTCGGTAGATGGAGGAATGGCTCCCGCAACCTATAGCCTAGAAACTTTTTATACTGTCTCCTTCGTAAAATAAAATATCCCGGAAAACATGATGACATGGGAACTGGTAGTAATTACACACTACATGTGTTCTGTTTGACAGAGCTCTGTCAAATTATGCAAAATTATGTGTTTGTCAGATGATTGACACTTTACAATGTTTAAGGTCACCTGATTGGTTGCTCCTTAGTCCCATGCTGATGTTTATTCATTGAATGAATATGCGTTTAAGGTAGCATAGAGTTCTTGGATAGGTCAATTACACAAAAAGCTAGTCAAGCATATATAACTTTATTTCACCAAATGTCTGTGCATGTATATTTGTGAGCAGTATATCATTCCAAATATGTAGACCCATTTGAAGAAAAAGTACAAGCGTACTTGCAAATTAATTTACGTTTAACTTTCCTAGGTATAAACTGCTCACAATGCTTAGCCATTTGTAAATATAGAAATGGTAATTTTTACCAAATCTCTGTTGGATTTGTCAGAAATCATGGTTATAATTATTTTGAGTAGAACCATGCTGGTCATGCAGGCATCATCAGATCTGATAACTACCGGTACCTGCATCAAATCCACATCAGTGAAATCAGTCAACCTGGCTGATGTACCCTTATGGTCTGTATGATAAACAGGGAAGTACACGGGCCATACTGGTATCATTTATCAGTCTGACAATAGTTCTATTTTATCTCTGATTTGTTGGGTATGTAAATCACAAGTTCAGTACATATCCTTGATAACACATAATGTGAACATACAATGAAATATTAAGTGTTGTTACAATAAACGCAGAGACTATAACCACATACAATTAATTTCAGTGTACAGTATAGACACTATTAGACAGTCACTGGTCATTGTGATAATGATACCTGTATTCCTACATTCATCCTGAAAATGGATTATATTCTAACAAAATCTGTATACTTTTCCATACATTTCTATACATCATTTATAGAATAAATTCTTTATCCTGTAATTATATGCAGAGAGTCAATAATTGGGATCTGAATAGTTTTGGATCTACATAAAATCTGACTGAACCACATTAATGTTTAACCACTTTTTACACTGCCTGTCAATCACCTTTCACAAAATCCATTGACACATACAAAGAAATTAAAATCTAGACTGGTTAAGTGGTTAATTTGCTTGTTTCCAAATGGTTCAATCTACCAAAACATTTTGTCAGTTTTTTTCTAGGCATGTTGCCCTTCCTTTCACAAAACTTCATTGAAATTCACTAGGAGCATTAGGGATATTGCACGTGTAAACAGGGCGTAAAATTAACACCTGACCCCCAGGAAATGACAGGTAGTTTTCTCAATGATCTGGTAAATGTCATCAAGGCACTGGACCCTTTTTCCTGCAATTTTTTTTTACCATTCATGTTACTCTGACAAAAACACAAGCGACCATTTTCTGCTGGAAGTCTGTTGAAAGCTGTAACGTTATACCTGTGTGATGCAGCATGCCTAACCCAGAATGCGCCTCCTGTTAGATCACTTGCTTCGTAAATAGAATAATTCCATATATGGTAATAACACTGTTAACCTAAACGCCTGAGAGATTAGTAGATAAACAACTTAGAACAGACAACCATGTGGGGTCAGGTGTAATTCTATGGGGTTCGGCAAAATTTTTTGGGTGCTTACCTTCAACCTTGGGCATTTTCCTATCTTTGTACAGGTCAGTCAGGAACAGACTGTTTACCAATGTAGATTTACCAAGACCAGACTCCCCTGAAACACAATTATCCAGATGTATTCATATATGATCAGACATGTCTGACATATGTGTAACACAATTCAGCAGTCAGCTTAATCCTCAGGATTCTCATGGTTACCTTGAAGATTATATATTTCTGTGGTAGCCTTTTTGTTGGCAAAGGTTTCAAATTTGCGATATTCATGAAAACGGGAATTGTCACAAAAATAATACCTTTGTGAATAACAGGTCCTGTTGTCGAAGGCAAAGTTGAAAATTAAAAGTTGACATTATGATAAAAATAGATTGTGTATGTTCAAAGACTGATTTTTTAAATGATATCAGATTTTTCCAATTGTCTGCCATTAACAATATTGTTGTTGATAAGATTTTGTGCAACTATTTAATATTTTATATATCAATATAATATTTCATATAATAAATTAACTTGATAATGGCTACACACTGTGCATTGGTCTTTTGAATTGTGAGATAGGAAAAATGGAACCCTCACGATACACTGCAAAAGTGAAAATTACAAAATTTTAACCCCGCAAATATATGAAGTCAACCACAGTATCATATATGATGGTATAATTATATACAATCCTGCATATATTGAGAATTTTTTGGTGAAGGTCAGATCAATTATTTGACATTAATTAACAAATTTAAATAACAGACGACTGCTGATATATCAATATGTAATTATTTAAATATGGTTCCCATTTAAGTTGCTGCAGTTCAGTCAAAATGGTAGGAAGTCAGTACTTTAAATAGAAGATGATCAACTTGAGATAAATTATATGTTATTGGATTACAATAAAGCTAGTTTATAAAATCCCTTGAGCACCTTGTGTAGGTCTGAACTGAAGATCATTAAATTCAATCAATTGTCTATATTTTTTTCTTTCTACTGTGAATAGTTTACAATGTGTGCATGCATATGCATGCCAACCTGTCAAAAATTCACATCTTGGGGCTAATTAATTTCAAAAGAGACCTCTGTTAGGTATGTTCAGATAAGCTTTTCCAGATACAGTAAACATTTTTAAAAAAATCAGTTCTGTGAGAACATATGACACTTACCAACAACCATCAGGGTGAAATCAAAACCCCTTTTGACAGCCTTTCTGTGCACCTGTTCAGGTAACGAGGAGAAACCAACGAAGTCATCGCCATCATCATGCTGAAACAATAACAAACAACATTATAAAATGAAGTACAAAGACAATGGTAAAGATTTGAACTTTGAAGGGAAATATGAAATGCAGATTGCTTTCTTTTTAATGTACAGGCAACCATATTTATCTTTGGCAGCCATAGAGACATAAAATTATACAGAATACAGACATCACAATAAAATATAATGCATGAAAACTGATAGGTGTTGATGAGCAAGTGACCAACTGGTCATGGTGCTCAGCTGATGAGCCCTGCATGGGACACTATTGCCTAATATCAACTGATAAATTTAGATACAAGATATAAGAAGATGATGCCTTCATATACTCACAGCAGTGTGAGAGAAAGGATATTCAAATCTGTGACTAAATTTAACGATTCAAAATCATGCCTAAAACTACAAAATCCTTTTACGCGGTCGCGGTATGGTCGCGGTAGCGGATAGAGTCTAACATATGATATTATGAAGGACTGATTCCTTTTAGGTGGTTGTGGTCATGGTTGATATCCGACCTGTCATCCAACAAAAGTTTTGTCGGATCATGTACTGACCGATCTGACAAAAAATTCCAAACAGATGGGGTCTGACAAGGAATCCTGCTGTACTATATAAGTCACATAGGGTTTCCCAAGGATTATAACGTGTTTATCAGTATATGCCAAGAGGAAAAACGTTTTCCACCTACAAAACATTGATTTAAATCACTGTGAATATGGGAAACATTTTTCTGTCATTCACTGGTGAGTGGTCTGCCCAATACATGTATCTGTTTCTATTCAAGCGGCTGGATTCCTATTTTTTACTGCCACTTACACCATGTCGGTATATATATGTATACATATAAATATATATATATATATATATTTATCTTACATAAATATTATATCACACAAAATACAACATTTTTATCCGATACAGCACAAAAGGAATCGGCATTGCTGCAACCGCATACCGCAGCCGCAACCGTGTAAAAGGAATTGTAGCTTTAGTCTGACTTTCTGCAGAAGTGATGTGGCTGAAAAGTCTTATCATCATAATCACCATAATCATCACTACAACAATGACAGTTTTTATCCAATCTATCACCATGCATCTTATCTATGATAATCATTTACCAACAGCAATAAATGTTGATGAATTTTTTCCTGATTTCAATATTTATTCTGCAAAGCTTTTTGATGCCATTGGTACTTAGGTTTGAGTTAAAGCACACATGCACATTCTGAAAAAAAATATAACATCATATCCATGATCACTATAAAGTCTCATGCTCACTTCTAGCCCTGCCATCCTCAGTGTCACCGTCATCCTCACCAGTACGGCAATAATCTCTACCACCATCATCAACATCATTTATAACCATACTCCTATGTTTTACTCATACATGTAAAATTTTTTCCAAATTTGTATCCTACTTCAATACCCATGGCAAACAAGATTTAAAAAATATTTTTTTTATAGTTTACACAGTATTACATAATATTACCAGTAGTTATGATTACCTTCGTCCAGCGTTTTGACAGTCTCCTTCTGAATGGACTTTTGGCTGAGGCAGGGTGTTGCCTGAGAATGGGGTCTGGTACCGAGATTGTAACCGATGCGCCAGGCTTTGTCGGGACAGGTTTCTCATCCATGGTGTTAAAGTGTAAGCTAGTCAATAAAACCTTTAATCTACCGTTAGGTTTCAAAATGGTACATATACTGTGTTGATACTTCTGGCTGGTAAACTCCTCTTAATTTTAGAAATGGATCCTTCTCCTGTTATCCAATGCACTCTATTGTGTAGCAAGCACTCCGCCAAGAACTGTGAACACAGGTCCCTTACTTTAACACTTTTTTTTGTTATTGCTAACTTTTTACAGCTGTATAAACAGGATCCAAACACCAAAACTATTAAGGTTATGATTTCAGTCTTGCCTCACCCGGAATAGTAACAATGTACCAAGTCTAAGCAAGTACTGACGCTTAGACTCACCAATAGGGACTATAGTGCTCCCACGGCTTAATGAAAGCAAGCAAATAATTAGATTAACCAAGGCGTATGCTTTAGTAACGTGCTGGTGCTTAGCCAGTGGTTATACTAAAACAAACAACCTGCCATTTATCTTGCTGATAGATCACTCATGCAAGCTGATCAGCCACTAAATGTCTTTATCTTACATGATCCTGGCCCTGCATACTGTCATGTGTGTACTGATCCACATAAGCTATCACTTATCTCTTCCTGGACAAGTAAATCCTATAATTTCACACTCACAAAAAATAATCCCTCATCTCACATCTTCAGCAGTTTTGCAACCTTTGACTGTAAATAAATTTAAGTCCCCTGGCTTTGATATTTTGCTGACTTTTTTAAGTTCCCATCAAAACACTACTGTACAATGTTGTACTTGATCAGCACAAGCTGTATACTGCACATGTGATAATAATAACAATACTGGGCACTAAGAACCCTTGCACATAAAACACCCTTAATGTGTTCCTGCCAGCATTTAAATAATTGCAACCCTGTGTAACTCAGTGCAAATGTGTACATATCCCTAATATGGTACAGCTTAGATATGAATGTCCAGAGTGTGGGAGAACTAGTCACCATGCAAGTATAGATCATCACATCGGTTGCTACAAATATGTGAATTTAAGGTAATATCACTGTTGGAAACCCTATATCTAAATTCAATCCAAAAAACTATTTATATTAATAATAGAGCCCATAATATATACATTATTATAAACCTGCAAAGTAATCTTTCTGATAGTATATATTTCAATCTGGGCCTCGACATATATATTTTATAACTTTTCATTCATTTTCATATGATTATGTAACATTTAAAACAATTAGATTTTAGGTACACTATTTTAAGCCCCTCGAAACATAAATCCACTTTTTAATGAATTAATAATAAACTACATGACAATATCTAAAAATTGTTTTTTATCATTTTCCTCCATCATGTTTATATAGACCCCAAAACAGAAATTTTGATTTTTCATTCAACAATTTATTTTTACTACCTTATAGCTAAGGCAGCTATTCACCTACCTTTTCTGTATAATTTATGTGATTCCTGGCTCACACTAGGTACAGTCATATATATATATATATATATATATATATATATATATATATATAAACCTTAGTTATACATTTCTGCCAAGAAAATTCTTATAACACCCCTGTGATGGCTGTGTGAGCTTGATTATCTAAAAGTTGTTCATAAACATTGTATATGCGCCATTGCTGACAAACAGAAAAACAATGTTACCTAAGGTGGTTGCATGGCTGCATATGTGTAGAAGCTGAAAGGTCACTATTTGCAAAATGCATTTTGCAAAACTCCAGTTCATCTGACTTGCCACCAGATGTCCTTGTTGAATGTTTGTGTTATTTTGATGGGCACCCCACATGTTATAAACACATGGATACAAACAAAATGAACAGACTGTGTGCAGTACAATCAGCATACCAAGATTATCTTTTGTTAACAGACATTAATAACCATTGGAAAAACCCTCATTGACATTTCACAGGCATAGTAAACTTACATATGAAAGTCAATCTCAGTGCTTAAGGGTTAAATTAGGGTGCTGCACCTAATAATACTGAACTCCAAAATTGTTCACCATGATTGGTCAAAAGACCTAATGATTGTTAAAATTTGTCTGAAGGATGAATCAAATGGCCCTTACAATCAAGGTACATTTGTTTATAGTTTTGATCTAAAGTCCCTCATGATACATATTATATTGTCAATGCCATGTATCTTCTTTTTCCCTGTTGTTACAAACTAAACTGGCAAGAAGTTTATTCCATTTTCTTTTAAAATATATATTGTACTTGAGAACAATGACCAGTGTTAAGTACACAATATATGCACTAAATTACCATGCAGTTAACAAAACAAGGGACCCATGGGTCACGGCGCTCAGCTGTTATATATGATAAAAAATATGATTTGGGAAAGAGGCACATGCTTGTTTTGTGTGGTAATAAATATAGGCTTTATTATGAGTTGTTGGTGTTTAGCTTATGTATGATTTTGATAGTATCTTTGGAGACAGGGAAGAGGATTGATTTCATTTATTTTATTAACAAATGGAGTGCTATTGTCACACAGATTTTGACTTGGCCACATAACTTATAAGCAGCACATATTATAAAAGAGTTTAACTATTTATTAAAATTTAATAACAAATATTGTGCCAATATAATTTTTGTTAAAAAAAATAATTATTATATGATTTTTTAAAATAAAATATAACTGAAATGATTATTGAAATAATATTATAGAATATATTCATGAATGCATTCATGAATACATTTTGAAAGTATCTGCACTGGTATTCAAATACTTTCATTTTTACCTGAATTCCCATTCTTATGCAATAAAATTTTTTAATGCAGTACCGTAAAATCTCCACTTAAAACCGCACTTCCGATTAAAACTGCACCCAGACTTTGCCGAAATTCCAGGCGAGACACCGCGAGGGGCTCAAATACTAAGAACCCCCCTTTAAAACCGCACCAACTTTCGCTACGGAATGATTTGACAAAAGACACAAGCAATCATCTAGAAATGAACACGCGTAGGTTGCAACTCAGCCATTCCTTTCCACTTTGAAAATTCCTTAGGCATTTTATTTAAACACATCATAACACTTTTTTGCAGGGTCACTCAAGCATGATGTTTGGGAAGACGTAAGGGCCGGTGAACCTCTGTCTGTTTATACAGATTTTATATTCCGTGCCGTATTCTTGTTTGCTACTGATTTGTCATTATATTTTGGAAAAAATATTCTGCTGATCCATTTCAAGTCACTGTATATTTTAATTCTAAAAGTAATATTTTGAAATCTTAATTTTTGATGAAAATTCCATTTTCTGGAATTACTCGGAAGATTCAAATCATTTTCATACCGGTTACATCGGTATTATCTTCGTCACATCGGACGTTGACATCGCTCCATGTCACAATTTGCTGGTGCATTTGAAAACATCGCTGGTCAACTTAACTAAATATCAAAGTAACTGAAGTTACCTTTTAGAGATACGCACGTATAGGAAACATGACGCTTAAAAAAGGGGTGATTTTAAGGTAAAATTAAAGTGGCCAGTCCGGGTTAGCAAGTTTTAATCCTGAAGAAAGTTTCCGTGTGGAGAGCCAATTTGTCAAGGCAGTGTTCATGCAAGGCACGCTGAGACGAAATAGGTGGCTGTTCTATATACCACCCACCGCGTACAGCCGTTCAAAATATTTTTAGCAGAATACCGGGGTGTTTCAGCACATGGCGGCACTCAAACTTGATTTTAAAACGATCGTCTGCCATTGTGTGACTCTTTATGATGTCAGCTTTTTATTCATTTTACGTTTTAAACAAATAATCATTGCTAAATAATGCCGCAAATGGGTTTAAAGTAGGCTTTTATTTCAATTTTGCTTGACCATGCCCAACGAAGTGGACCGCTGTGTGTAACAGCAGGGTTGTTGTAAACGTATTATTTGGTGACAATTACCAAGATTTTATAACAAGTTATATATCACACAAAAACTAATCAGCAATATTTAATTTATAAATAACAAATAATCGTAAATAATACATTTACACACTGCTCCCATGCATGCTAAGAACAGCCTTCGAAAATTGCAATATTATCGCCCATGCGCCGGCCCAAAAACGATGTCTGTCAGGAAGATATTCAGGAAACCCTTCTAGTATAAACCACACAGTGCTTTCAGGAAATCAACCTGATTTCAAGATTTTGAATTTCTTGATTAAACCGCGGATTTAAGTGGAGATTTTATGGTACATATTCATATTCCTATTCAAATACATTTGCAAAGCATTCGCACCATGTCTAGTATTTATTCAGTTTTAGCCAAACAAAGATGTTGAGAATCCAAAATATACAAAATTCACAAATTTAAATAATGATCATAAGTACCTGGTTTTATGGCTTTTATTTATATTAAAAAAAAAATAAATGTAATTTATTCACTTTGGACTACTTTCACATCAATCTACACACTAGACACAGTAGGAATCTAGATTAATATTATCAGCTGCATATTTGTCTATCATTAATTTCCTTCATATGATCCCTAATGATTAGTAATGAATAATATGATTTATTTTTTTATCATTAAAATTTCACTGAAAAATACCATAGGTCACTGCATGGTGTTATTTGGAATAACACTGACATTGACATTCTATCCATCCATACAAGATTCTTACATCATCAGTTATTGCAAGTTAATTTTCTGTTACTCATCAACTAAAAATTCCTTTTCTATTAATTTTTCTTTAATTTGTTATAAAAACCAATACAAAATTATTAATTTATTGTTTATTGTTATGTTGTTTTTCAAAACAACTACTAGATGAGTTGGGTTGGACACCTGGATCAACTGTGGCTGGGCGTTAGCTGCCTGGCTGCCCCAGTGTATGCTTCGCTCAAGCATGCATAATCTGATGAAAGGTCAACAAGGTCAACATACAGGTGACTCAAGAGGGGCTGTATTGAGCCTGGGTCTGACATGGTCTCAAATAAACATTAATAAAAGCTACAATATTTGGCCAATTTCTTTCAGCTTTTTAAACTACAAAGATGAAATCCTTATGTGTGCATGATATGAAAATTATATCAACAGTGCTCTCAGGAAACAAACGTGCCATGGTCAAAGTTGGGCAAAATTTAAGGTACTAATTTTATATTTATACTAATAACTTATAAAATTTGAAAAATTCAGAACTAATTTTTGGTATTCAATTGAATCTTGATTAAATAATGTTACATCCCTGACAAAAAATCTCTAGCTTCAGCAATCCTCTTGTTAAGGGAGTAAATATATTTCTTAATTTTTTAAAAAGTGCATTATGTTTGGGCCGATAACTTAAAACAATTACGCAATACTGACATCATTTCTGGCATGTGCATAGCGAATGTATAGAAAAATATGTATATTATATATGATCAAAGTCAGATCAGTGGTTTTGATATTAGGCAGTCTTACAGTGTAACAATGGGTTTTTCATGGAAAAATGAAGTTTTTTCATTAATATTTCGAAGGAATTAAGTCCTAGTGATAAAATTCTTGGCATGGTAGGGGATTTTGGAGACATCTAACTGTATGCTAAATTTAAGAAACTTAGAGCTGAAGCTGGGGAGCTGAGCTCTAGCAAACTGCATAACACTAGCTTGATGTAAACTTGATGTGACATGGTGCTTGAAAACTTGAATAAAATCTACAGTTTTTGATCAACTGGTTTCAAATTTTTGGTGTTAACAGACAAAATGCTTACAAAAACATGCTGTAAAAACTAAATCCACAGTACTTACAGGAAAAAAACGTGCCATGGTCAAACTTGGGCAAAATTTAAGGTACCAATTTTATATTTTTTGCCAATATTTAAAAAAATTTAACAGATTTTGATCTAATTTTTGGTATACAATTAAATTTTGATCAATTAAAGTTGTATTACTGAAAAAAAGTCCCTACCTTTAACACTTTTGGTCTTAAGTGACCAAATATCTTTCCTGATTTTTTTACAAAGTCCATTATGTTTGGGCCCATAACTTTTTCAAATTTAAAAATACTGACTTAATTCTGGCATGTACATAGGAACTATATAGAGGAATATTTATGGTAAATATGAAGAAAACAAGATGAGTGGTTTTGATATTAGGCAGTCCTGAAGTGTGAAAATAGATTTCTAATAAAAAATTGAGGTTTTTCCTTAATATCTCGAAGGAACGAAGTCCTATTGACCCAATTTTCGGCATGGTAGGAGATTTTTGGGACATCTAACTGTATGGCAAATTTCAGATTCATAGGTCCAATGATGTCGAAATGTGCCAGTCTTACAGATTGACATCCAGACAGACGGACAGACAGACGGACAGACAGACGGACGGACGACGGACAATGGACCACGACTATAGCTCAGATGACTTATAGTCAGCTGAGCTAATTAGAACCTTCTTTCAACCATTCAGAAATCTTCATTGTGAAAGCTTTAAAGCACAAAGAAACTTCTACCTGTTATTAATGAAAGATTGTTTCATTAAAATATTTGTGTTAAATGATCAAATGCATATTCGATATTTAATCATACATTAAGATTATTTCACCATATTGAAATATGCCAGTACCAGTACTACATTTTTTTAAAGGCTTAAGCACTTCGTAAAGAAATGCTAGACACCTCATAACAAAGGAAAGCAATTCCTATATTACTTTTGATTCTGTATATAGTGCACTTTTGTTTCTGGAAAGCTTAAAAAATAAAATAAATAAATAATAATAATAAATAAATAAATTCTGATAGGAACATCCTGCCACATACTGAAATAAGGTATTTCACTTTTACATAGACCACAAGGGATGCCAAGTTCTTGTGTTATGAAGGAAGAATTGTATTTATGAGTCATCAGATAAATTTCATATTCTCTCGGTACACTACAGTCATGCTGATTATACTTTATAATCCAGGTATCTTTATCTACCTCAGGTGATTATTACTCCCACCTGGCCAGGCTCCTTATCAATACCAGCTACTGCTAATGGTTTATATACATACATATATGTCAAGGCCCAGATCACGATCTGGACCAATTGGTGATAGGTCTCAACTAAATCCCGATCGGGATTTAGGCTGCAATAAAATCCAGATCAGAATTCAGTCCAGTCTAAATCCCAATCTTTAATTAATAATAAAGAGAATGACCTCCTGTCTAATCAGTTCAAGGTTATGGCCACCCATTTGCCTGATTCAGCTCATAACTGCATAGTACATACTAGTTAACTTCATGTCCACAAGGCTCTGTTTAATTATCAAACCAATGAAAAATTGTTTATATTTATAAAATGTTTTTAATTAAGATACAGAATTTAATTATTTTGATTTATACATTAATGATGCATGTAGGTAATGCAAGCCAAGATTTTATTCATCAAATTTAACATATTTCAAATTTAAACAAAGGTTAAGATGTGCCACCAGAATCATTAGTATTCTTTAATTCCATTAATTATTTCATGTCAGGTATCAGTCCTACTAATATTCACCTGCTCAACTAACTTATGTATCTGAAGTTTGGCATGGCATAAATTTAATTTTGTCATGACCACATTAGATTTAAGTTTACAAGTCAGTAGGCTGACCTAGGGTGAATTCCCTGACTAAATTAGAAGTATTTGCTAAAGGCATTATTTAGTATTATGTCAACTCACAGTCTGAATCCGGGGTTAAGGAACGACTGAATTGGTCCAAATCTGGATCTGGACCTTAAGTAACATCTACATATATTACTACTAGTGTGTTTAACAAAACAGAAGTTTATTAAGGAAAAAGGCCTCAGGCCCCAAGTTCCAAACATTTCAATAAATATTCAATTACACAAGTACATCAATCCAATGGAAGGTAGCAGTCTTATATTTCCTGCCATTAACACAAGTAACATAACTGCATACCTACATACACTATAAATGTATAAATGTTAATATTCAATAAAACAAGTACATCAATCCAATGGATTCTAAGGTAGTAGTTTATATTTTCTAATAAACACTGCCATTAACACAAGTAAAATAACTGCATACCTACATACACTATAAATTTATTTTGCCATCATCACTGAGTATAAACACAAATACATTTCAATAAACAGTCAATTCAGTACTAGTGTGTCAATAAATCAATTATGTTGATGACTGATTCTTTCATAATCAATTAAACTGATTGCAATATGCTTAATCAATCATAACAATTTATATATATATATATATATATATATATATATATATATATATATATATATATATAAAATATTTTACAAAATTTTACTGGAAAACAAAGGATAAAAAAATTTGGAAAATTTCTTTAAAAGGTGTATATGAACAAAATAATTAAAATTTGATCTATTTTACACTATTTTTCAAATTTTGCATTATTATTAAAAAGAGTTTCTTTAATGGGACTGAGGGAGGATCAGCTGGTGATTTATTAAGGAATAATTGTATATGTGTCAGAACAGAAACTGCACATGTGATTCTTTGATCATCAGTGTGAACTAATATATTATTTTTGCAAAGGAAGTTTTTCTCATTATAAAAATCATTATTTTTCCTACAACAGCCAGTCAATAGCTGAATCTATCAATAGGCACTTTACAAAATTAAAATTACATTACCCATTTTCACATGTTCGAATAAAAAGTTTTTAAAAAATTTCATTTTTATTTTAAATCCATCTTTCTAGATTCAGACAAAGCAAACCTTCATAAATCGCAGTGACACTTAGATATAGAACTTGAACCATCCATGTAGTTAATATACATGACATATTTATAAACAAATTCAGAGCCCGGGCTAGCTTAACACACTGAACTTGTTAGGAAACCTAAACCTGCAAACTCACAGAGTTACTCACAGTCTTTGTCTGATTGTTTTTTCTGATATGATTTAAAACCACGAATCAGGAAATGTTTTCCCGGATCCACTGATTGCTACCTTAAAAAACACACAATAGGTCTACTGAGTAACCATAAACCACAACAAATCTGCCTCATCTGAGAATGTTTGCTTTTGTTTAATAGAAAAATTAGATTTCCATTTCCTGCTGTGTATATTTTTATTAAACCATGCCTGTATATGGTAATTAAATCACACAAATTACATAACAATATATAAACAATCTTACTGTTGTTGACCATAAATCATCATATTTATCTGCAGTATTATGCAGTGTGGTTCTATTGATATCTATTTGTTATAATTATCAGAAAATCTTGAAATAACAAATTTGCCTTTTGGGTCTTATCTGTAATATAATTATGTATCCTGGAGCATCAAGTATGAATATTCATGTTCAACTTCCGCTCACATGAGCTCTCTCATGATGCACTAACATGCACATGCACCTAAGTTAAGCCAGCGTGACAGACACACTTCTGGAAGGCTATAAATATGCCGCATTCTGTACATATAAGGTATCTTAGCTTAAGTTTTCTTCTAAATAATAAATTTCTCCATTTAAATGATAAAAACTTGTTAATTATATTTCCATGGGTAGTTTGGTTAGAAAAGGATATATATTTTTTCAAGGTGAATGCATGCTTTTATTCTCACAAAATAATCACATCCACCATAATGTGAATATTTTGTTGTAAAGAAGCAATGAACAGGGAAATACCTCCTGAGTCAACCCCCATGTGCTTTAGCCTTAGTATGATTAAAACCCTAGTGATGGTTCCTATTGTAAGGATAGCTTGTGTGAATTCACCTTTTGATCTGCAGACCTAACAGAATTTAGAAAAAAAATTAAATCAGACTGCATGGTGCTGTCACCTGGGTGTCAGGACCAAAATCAGGAATGCAACTTTATATTAGTTTTAAAAAATTCCAGCAGATGGCAGCAAATTCAATTTCTGTGACTGCTGGAGTATTTGCATTGTGCATTTTAAGGCTTCACATCAAGTTAAGGATTAAACTGGAATCACTTTTCTATGACTGAGATATTTATAAACTCATAATCAGTAACTCTTTATAGTTTAACAACTTTCAAGAGATGGAAGCACAGGTCATGCTCAGAACAGTCAACTTGTACAGCACTTGAGGAAATTAAGCAAGGTCAAACCATTAAAATTATGATTCCTCTTGAATGCAATTTCAAGAACATATTTGATGTAATGTTTAGCAGTTTTCCTGGGGTAAAACCATGGCCATTGGGTTTAATCCTGAAAACGGGGTAAAATTCATGCAACCACAAGGACCACAAAACATAATTCTGTGAGTTCTGGCCTGACTTTTACATTAAACTAACTTTCATGAGTATCATGAGAAAATACACAGTGATGCTATATTTTTCAGCAAAGCAAACATCCACAAGTACTGAAGTTTGATTTGACTTTGGTAACATTTTAAATTGACTGCTGTATACAAATTAAATACCAAAGAATTTGAGGTGTGGTTTGTCTATATCTGTTGATACTGCAACAGCTTTGTTACCAAATTTGTAAGTTCTTATTTAAATCCCAGCAATTCAGTTTTTATTAAGTCAAAGGTTCTACAAAGGCTTGATGTCAAACCTAAGTTTCACACCACATGTGGGAACAAAAACCTGTGGGTTATTTAAGAAAATAATACCTGAGAAATGTATTATAAAGAGAACAATGAGTTAGAAAATGTCAGGACAGGTTCTCAGGCCTTTTCAGAAATCAGTGGAATATTTTTTTTTTACCTTTTATGTATGTTTCAATAAAAATGTCATATGATCAGGGAAAAGCATGAAAACAACAGAATCTTATGGCTAAACAGTTAAAAGCACTACATAACAAATGAAATCTTATCAAAATTGTACTATTTTATCTTCCTGAAAGATGAAAATCAAAATATTTATTTTTGATGAGGGGGGTTTAAACTGACTCAGATGGTGATGAAGGACCATAACTTTTATTTTTTTGGCCTAACAGAAAGTAATATGTAAGGAAAAACATAAGCAAATAATGTGAATGTCTTCACATTTAAAAAATTTAAATTTAAAAAATTTGAAATTTCGCAATTTTTACTTTTTCAGTGCTTTGTAAGGGTCCATTTTGTGATCTAGCAATACAACCCATACATAGATAATAACCATTATTATATGGATTAATTATATCAAAAATTATCTGGAACAAAATCTTCTCAACAAAATATATTGTTTGTCAGTGGCAGACAACTGGAAAGATCTGATATCATTTATATATCAATCTTTGAACATATCCAATCTATTTCTATTCTGAATGTTAGCCATTTACTTTTCAACTTTGCCTTTATCGATGAGATCTCTTATTCAAGAAACATTTATTTCCGTGATAATTTCCCTTCTGGTAATATCACAAATTCAAAACCCTTACAAACAAAATATTCACCTGCATTATGTTATAATGATGACATCTAGGCTTGCAACAGATAAAACCAGAATGTCACCCAGTAGAGCTTCAGCTTTAAATTATTCCTATAAAAAGGCAAATAGACCAACAAAACCCATACAGACTCAGGTGAAAACATGACCTCCTTAAACTGTTTGTGTATTTGTGCAAGGGGAGGCAGCAGTTTATGTGTAATGAGGGGGGGGGGGGGGGAGTTAACCAGATTAGATGTGATCTGATATACTGAAAAAAAACACACTGACCACTGTCCATCCCATCATGCAGGCTCAATGGGCTGGTCATAATGTGGTCCAGCTGTTGTTTGAACAGGTCCATTAACAGGTGATAAAACTTGACCTGTTGTGTTGATTGACAGGTGACCTGATCTTAATATAAGGGTGACCAGGCATGGACCTCTGTTGACTGTTATTAGGTATGAGTATACTCCTTAATGCTGGTTCATAAAAATTAAATTTCCTGACTTTTCCTTGAATTTCCCTGAAAAAAAAATCAAATTCAAGGGTAATTACTAATACAGTTAAAAGTACCATAGCAAACAAACAGGGGATGTGGTGTTTGGATTATAAATGCATGAAACAAATGAAACAGAATGACTGGATTATCTTATGGGTAAATCACTGATTCCCCCATTTTCTCCATGACCTGAGGCAACAGGATCTTTATACAGCAAAATTCACATATGATTCCATTCAGAGAGAGCTCTGTTGATACAAACTGTCTCCCAGTGCCTTAAACACTCACTCTGCAACATCTGGACCACCTCAGGGCCTGTAAATCTAAGTTCATTTTGTTTAAAGGAAACACACTGTGAACATTTTATAGCCCATGGAGAGGTTTTTAAACCCCCTCAACTATAAAGCCCACTACTGCTGAGAAGACTGCACTGGTCTCACAAGGGTTAGACCCAGAACTGATCAGATATCAACAAAGTTTAAACAACAGTACTCGCAATGGTCACTACAGACCATTCAGAAATTCATTTATTTTCATTCAATCCAGCTATGATCTGGACCCTTGTGATTAGGTGCTTAATGAAGATATAGATAACCTGCCAAGAATCTATGAGAAAATAACTTCACTAGACAACTTTATTACTTAATTTTATTTTTTTTTTTTAATTTTTGAACTGTCAGATGTTGTCAGTTCTGACAGATAAAATACTGACAATTTACAGTAAAGTGGGTACTTATTCAACAATATCTAAATGTAACATTTTATGTAAAACTGCCACAGCAACCTTGTCTCTTTTGTTAACTAGACACAATATTAATACACAGGCCCTACTGATAAAACATTTCTTTGACCAGAGACACAGCTGACAGGTGTAAAAACTAAATACTGGCTGTTCAAACTGCCATCACCACAATATGGTCCAATTAAAGGTGACAAAACAATTCACTCCTGATGAGAAAGTTTAGGCCACATAATCCTCATGAATGTTAATAGGACATTATGACCTTCAACAAATGAGTTTTTGACAACCAAAGATTGCTATTCTGCGCAAAACTGGGTCATGGTTGACCTGAACTCTTTTTCCAGGTGAAGGTTGAATCAGATATCAGATACCTGCAGAGAAATCCAGGAAGGCCTGGCAGTCAGCCCATTCAGTCTCCCTGGTTCATTCACTGATAAGAGCATGGGGCTGTATCTTGGTTATAACAGTGCTGTATCAGGGACTTATCAGTGCCAACACTGTTGGCTGATTTACAAGAACTTTGCCTTCCTGGCATCACATATCTCTTACAAGGGAGTTCTGTAGTCATTTTGCCCTCTGTTTAATAGGCCTGTGATTTGTGAGAGGCCTTAGAACTTATTCAGTTATAAATTCCTTACCTTCAAATCAATGCTCAATAAAATATTTACTTCAGTATTAAATTTTGGATTTTCTTATAAACAGAAACAAATATTTTACCACAATGGATTTTTTTTTAATTTCAGCAAATACAGGATCAATGTAACTCTCCCTCTGTCAACTTCCACCATTTTGTCTCTCTGCAAGTGGGGTATAGTCTGCCCCTGAGTACTGAACTAGATCTAGTTCACATTCATGATAAATACATCATGTACATCACACTACGATGTCTGTCCAATTCTTCAGCTCACAGAGGACTTCCGGGTGGTAAATGCATAAAAAGTGATCATAAAAAAAAATTGATTTGAAGGTTAAGAATTTATTAAGGAATTATACTTCTGGTGTATGCTCCCAAGTTACATTGTTAATCAAGATAATGTTCACTCCAGTTCCATTAAACATGGTCATAAATGATCATACGTGGGAGGTGAATGGACACTGTGATCTGAGGTTTCAAAATGCAAGTTTCAGGTGTACAGCAAACATCATTCATTCAGTACTGCTAGTCTGCAAAGCAATGCAAAAAGGCATAGATTGGAAGGTTATGGTCAGATATTAATTATTTGAAATGAAAATGGAGGGTAAGATTGTTATAATTATGATATAAAAGACGGTATTTATAGAATAAATGTAAACACGGCCGACCTGAAGAAACAGAATTTAAACAGCTGATGCTGGAGGTGACAGAGAGATGAGCTGAACTTTAACAAAGTTTCAGGTCTGCATGCTTTTTTTATTAGTTGCTTGCACCAGCTGTTTATAGTGTGCACACATCATTTAACAAACAGGCATTAATATCTGACTGAAGAGACTGGTTGAGGAGTTAATTTAGAGCTATATCATTTTTTTTTTTGGGGGGGGGACTGTTTTTCCAACACCATAAATATATTTTTTCTTACAGTTTTTTTATCTATCTTTTACTTATTTTGTACTGGATCTCCACGATAGCTAATTTGGAAAAAAAGTACTCTTGGTCTGAGCATTAGATACAGGTGTCAGATTTTCACCTGACGATTATTTTGTCCGTGGCATGATTTTCAAGTCATACACAACATACCATATTCCCTGTTATTGCTCAGTTACGGGACACTTGGGACTGGCTCTGATCAGGTGACCACTCAGTGATTGCAAACCTAACTTTTTCAATGCTACTATGGATAATCAGACATGTGAGAAAGACGACACTACCAGACAGATCACCTGGATGTACTGGGATGCTGAGAACACCTGTATTACATCCTGTACCCCTCAGGTAAGTGCCGTCTGGCTGTTCACCTGGACCTCCCAGCCAGCCAAGCCTTGCACCAGTTGTTGCTGGGTCACTGTAGCAGCAAACAATGCCTATAACGGTCATTCCCTAAGCGGACATGTTACCTACATAATTATAACTAAAGGTACAGGTGTAACTTCAGACACCTCAATAATATTCTAAATGTAGGTGTGGATCTTGCTTTACTTCAGCGTTTTTAATATCTATATTATAACTGATGGTGGTGATGGTTGTTATGTGTCCATGACTGAGAAATACATGTTTTTTTTTTCTAAGTGTTGGGAACAATGCTTAGCTTAATTGTCTTAAAGAAGGGTTATTTTTCACATTTCCCCATCAATCCTAATGTTATTAACGCTGTTTTCCTGGAGGGTCCACTGCAGTGCACTCTATAAGAAATTAAGCTGGTGAACTTGACCCATATCAATTCACCCTGTGTAAACCATCCAGCACAACCAATGCAAGTGATAAGCTACAGGTAATATGCTAATAAGGTTAAAAATTCTTTCTAAATAGAACCATTTTATAAGCACTGTGAAAGCTTTATTGACATAAACATATAAACACATTTTGGATCCATATATGTTTACCCTAAGTTGTCCAACTTGGGTAGATTATGTTTATCAGTTACTGCTGACTTTACAGGTACCAAAATCTATAATTGTTTCAGTCTGTGGTCACATGCCTTGCATTTACTATAATGCTTTTTATAGGTTAGGATTTTACAATAAATCTTTGTGGATGTAAATTTTTTTTCTATAATTTTTAAGAGATCAAGAGATATAAAATATATTAATACAGATCAAAATATGCAAACTTGAATGTTGTCCCAAATTGTTTAGAACAGTATCCTAGTTTCAAATAGTATCATATAAATGCAACCAAAAGGGATACAGAATTCCACAGTCATCTCAAAGAGTCACCTTAACCTGACACTTGACAGCTGAGAACATTACAACAATGACCAATACTTAATAAATACTAAATCCCTGACCTTATGCCAGACAGGATGCCATATGCCTTTATATTGTGAGGCTTTGTAGCTTTAAGGTCTAACAATGCAGGTGTAATGTTTCACACAGGTATGTGATGTTATACAAATGTAGGATAACTCAACATAGGTTGTATCAGAGGTCAAAGATCTGAACAATTCTGTTACTGAACTTATTGATTCAACAGAAGTATTTAACTGTGCTTACACAAATTAAAGTTCACCTTCATGAGTAGATACTATGTCAGTTTACACTACTAGTCCTATTTTCTGGTAGAAGCATGTTTTTCTCTCTCTCTTTCTTTCTCTCTCTCTCTCTCTCTCTTTCAAATGTATTCACAAACAAATGTTCCTTGTGAAATGTCCAGTATTGTCCTCCCCAGGTAGCACAAAACATTTTTAAAACATTTTCAATATGTTGCATAAATGTTTCAACAGAACATTTTTTAAAAATGTTTTAAAAACATTTTTAAAACGTTTTTACTAACGGCGCATAAATGTTACAAAAGAACATTTTTATCAAAACATTTTTAAAACATTTTTTAAAAACAGCGCATAAATGTTACAACAGAACATTTTTTAAAAACATTTATAAAACATTTTTTTAACATTTACCCATAGGGCACATAAATGGGTTCCCAAAACGTTTTTTAAACATTTTAAAAACATTTTAAAATGATTTATAAATGTTGATGAAAAATGTTTACCTGAAACATTTATGAGACATATTAAAAATGTACAAGATGTAGTATGACTTAAATAACCCAATCCCATTTCAGGGATTACTTGACTGCGTCATCTGTCATTGCCTTAGGCATACTTGTGAATGTAAAAGTTAAAAATGTTTAAAATATGTTAATGAATAAAAAAAATTGTTGAAAAGAAAATGAAAAAAATATGAATAATAAACAAAACATTTAAAAAATGTTGATACAAATGTTAACTTGAAAAATTTATAAGACATATTTCGATTGTTAAAGATGTAATATATATATATATATATATATATATATATATATATATATATATATATATATATATTAATTATGTGTAAGATTAATATGTATTTAAATATAAACATTTCTTATCTGCCAGGAGGCAGTTTGTTCAGAATAAATTATACCTTTAGAAATGAAGCTTTACAAAAAAAAACTTGGAAATAATTAAGTGTCAAAAAGTACAGCATGTTCATATTTTGCTTATATAATGTGGTCCTGTGCACTACAACTATCAGTGTGTACCTTATCATATAACTCCTCCGGCGAACTCGTGTTTTTTATATGGATTGTGGCTTAATTGGAATCGACTAGAGTTACTGATTCCCTGTAGAGACCACATTTTGGCGGGAAATTCAGCATGCCAGACTAAACAGTTGAAGGGGAGGGTCTGAGTGTTCAAGCTATTGTGAGTATATTCCATTTATCTTTTCAAACATTTTTAAAACATTTTCAATATGTTGCATAATTGTTTCAACAGAACATCTTTTAAAAATGTTTTAAAAACATTTTTAAAACGTTTTTACTAACGGCCCATAAATGTTACAAAAGAACATTTTTATCAAAATATTTTTTAAACATTTTTAAAACATTTTTTAAAAACAACGCATAAATATTACAACAGAACATTTTTTAAAACATTTATAAAACGTTTTTTTAACGTTTACCCATAGGGCACATAAATGGGTTCCCAAAACGTTTTTTAAACATTTTAAAAACATTTTAAAATGAAAAAAATTGTTGAAAAAAAAATGAAAAAAATATGAATAAAAAATAACAAAACATTTAAAAAATGTTGATACAAATGTTTACCTGAAAAATTTATGACATATTTCGATTGTTAAAGATGTAATATATATATATATATATATATATATATATATATATATATATATATATATATATATATATATATATATATATATATATTAATTATGTGTAAGATTAATATGTATTTAAATATAAACATCTTTTATCTGCCAGGAAGCAGTTTGTTCAGAATTAATTATTCCTTTAGAAATGAAGCTTTACAAAAAAAAAAACTTGGAAATAAGTGTCAAAAAGTACAGCATGTTCATATTATGCTTATATAATGTGGTCCTGTGCACTACAACTATCAGTGTGTACCTTATCATATAACCCCTCTGGCGAACTCATGTTTTTTTCCGGATTGCGGCTTAATTGGAATCGACTAGAGTTACTGTTTCCCTGTAGAGACCACATTTTGGCGGGAAATTCAGCATACCAGACTAAACAGTTGAAGCGGAGGGTCTGAGTGTTCAAGCTATTGTGAGTATATTTCATTTATCTTTTCCCCTAATTTTCATTCATATTCATAATTATAATTTCCAAATAGCTAAAAAGTAGCAGGACCATTTGTACATTTGTTTATTTAAAACTCATTGTGCCATGATGCACGAAGCTTCAAACAAGGTTTCAATTCAGCTGGAGAGGGGTGACAGCCATCCAACCTGTATACAATAAACAATATCATGACCACAACTGATTCGGCTGTAAAAGAAATTTCAAACACCAAACACATTTATTTATTTAGGATAGAAAGTATGGAAGTTATAATGACAGAATAGGCACATACCCATTGGGAGATGTTTCTATTGCCTATATATCAGTATGTATAATTGATCATTTATATAATTTATTATTCATAATATAAACATATATATATGCAATATCATCAGCATTTTCCATTGATTTATAATCAAGTTTACTAAATTTTCATTCAAATTGGTTGTTTTATATACATCTTGTTATTGTGTGTGTGGTTATTAACTGGGTTTAAGCTAATAAAATTTGGGGTCAACATATTATCCATATAGTCTAGGTGCGTCTGCACCAGTCTTAATGAGCTGTAACCCAGTAACATGCCAGCTCTCTAAGCATGCATTACAGAGCTGTCTTAGGTGCAAAGGGCACCACTATCAGGCCAAGCCTTATATGTGACATTCCTGTCAATTAAATGACATACACCTCCCACATGATACTGTCTGCTGTTTTCTCTCTCTCTTTCTCTCTCTTTCTCTTTCTCTCTCTCTCTCTCTCTCTCTCTCTCTCTCTCTCTCTCTATATATATATATATATAACTCTCTCTTACTCACTCTCTATATATATTTTTGTAAACACTCTTTCTCTCTCTCTCCCCCCCTCTTCTCCCTCTCTCTCTCTCTCTCTCTCTCTCTCTCTCTCTCTCTATATATATATATATATATATATATATATATTTCTTATGAGCCCTAATTTATACATAAGGCCAAAACAGGTTTCACTGGAAATTTTTTACTTGGTTTCACTTTAAATTTAATTTCTTAATCATTTAAGAAAAAAATCATATGGTCAGGTGACAACAAAATAATAATAATTGGTTTGCTAGAAATGTGACAATAAAACTATATCAAACTTTATTTTTTCTTTCAATTTAATTTTCTTTTAAGAAATATCAAAGCAGCATTTATATAAACTCTCTCCCTTCCCCCCTCTCTCTCTCTCTCTCTCTCTCTATATATATATATATATATGAACTTTGTATTTGTACATAACCTCTTTCTTTTTCTCTCTCTATATATATCTATATTATATATATATCCTACTGAGCACTAATATATACATTAAATATTTATTTATATATATGTAAATAAACTCTTTCTCAGACCCTCTCTCTCTCTCTCTCTCTCTCTCTCTCTCTCTCAAATCGCTTTAGAATAAAATCATATATGGTCATGAACAACAAAATAATAATAATTGGATTGTTAAATAGAAAAAGGCAAAAACTGACAAGGAAATTATATCAAATCTAATTAGCTCAGCTGACTGTAAGTCAACTGAGGTATAGGAATGGCGATTTGTCAGTCATCCTTTCAAGCGTCCAGCCGTCCCTTTACATGGCATAAATCATAACTGCTGGACCTAGAAACTTCTAAGTAAATATCCAGGGAGGTCAATAAAAAATCTCCATGGAAACCTGAAATTAGGTCACTGTGACCTATATCCTCTGAGTTATGGGGCTTGAAAGTACCCCCCATAATAATAAAAAATATTATACAAAACCTCCAATAATATCTTGATAATTATTGCATGGATTGTCATGAATCTTGCCTTGGATATTGACCATGACTAGTTTTGTCAGCTCCCGAAAAGTGGTGGCACCACCTGTATTTTGTTATTTTAACAAATATTTCTTACTATAAAATGACAACAATCATGTCAGTTTCTCAGCTGTAATTACATGTAGTGTCTCAAAACCTGGTGTGTTTATTGATCACAAGTGGATACCATATAGTTATCACCCTGTCTGTGTGTCTGTTTGTCTGTCTGTCTGTCCATCTGTCCATCCACAAATTTGTTTCCAGATGATAACTCCAGGTTGTATTGACACATGGATTTCAAACTTGACTTACATATGGCCCACCACTAAAGCAAGAACCTATAAGTTTTTGGATCATGAGGTCAAAAGTCAAGGTCACTGGACTCACTTTTTTAAAAAGGATTATGACTGCATTTTAAGCCAAGCTTTTCATCCCAAACTTTCCATTTTGCACATTTAGCTGACTTGCAGGCTGAGTATGGGGAGAGCATAAATGAGTTTGGGGTCACATGGTCAAAGGTCAAGGTCACAGGGGCCATCTGTTCACAAATTAGTTTCCAGATGATAACTCTAGTTCAGTTTGACATATTGGTTTCAAACTTAAGTTATATATGACTCCCTACTAAAGTAAGGACCGTGTACATATTTTAGGGTCCAACCGTCATAGGTCATGGTCACAGGACTCATTTCTTTAAAAAGAATGCATATACATTTGAGGCCAAACTTTTCATCCCAAACTTTTCATTACCTCTACCTGCTTTATACAGTATGATTTCAAAGCTTGAAATAAAAGAAAACCTTCAATTGTTTTTAATGACAAAGAAAAAATATGACCTTACAATGAGCTGTGCTATGTTTATCTAGATTGTGCAAATCTTGTTACTCTTCATTGCCATGTAATGAAACCTTCTTTTCTAGGTAAAGCATTTGGCCTCCCTCTGTAAGGATGCAGACCTTACAAAGGTGACAGGTTTGATTATGAGATCCCTGATGACAAACCATTTGATGTCTCAGTTCAGTATGACTGGTGCCAAGGAGCAGGTTTAAAGATAGACCTGTAAGAAAACTGATTTCTAGTAAGTTTTCCAATAAGTGAATATGAAACTCATGTCTCATCAATGCCTTAATGTTAAAGTGATTTCTTAATTTCATCTGTTGTTATAGATTTACACATGCACATCACTATGCCCTGATTTATCTTAGCTGGTAATGCGGAGGGGAACAGTTGTGTGTAGAAGCAGACTCACTCCTTCTTTCATCTGATGAACTGGATGGCTTTTTCATGGTCTTTAATGTTAACTTTCTAGGGCAGTTACAATAATGTAGTTTAGTTAAGATACTACATATTATATTGCAAGAATATACAGAAGATATGATTCAAATTCAATGCCAGCCTTTTCAACTGTTATTTATACATAGCATTTTTTTTCCTTTAAAATATTCCTACATCATCCAAAAATCATCCCAAATGATGTATCCATTCAGGTACTGTTTAATTTGTTTTTGACTTTGGTATTTAATACTGAATTCATTTTTAAGGCCTGAGTGACCATCATTAAATTTGTTTTTGCTTTCATTGTCATGTTGCTTTCACATAGCTATAGCATCTTGATAAAGGTACATCTTATGATACACATATGGGTTTTGTCAATATTGATCTTTCCAAATAAAGAAAATAAAACACTCTGTCACTTGTATTCTACAGAGGCTGTAATGAAGAGCATGAAAGGCAAGGTTGCCATCATGGATGTGCACCATGAAATAGCTGAGGTACTGCGCAACGCACCAAACAAAGAAGGAGGTACCAACTGGCTGAAAGTGAGTTTATTAAATGGCAATATACATTAGCTTAATTTGAATGGCATTTCAACTTTTAAATTGTGTTGTTTTTTGTGGATATGCATTCTCTTGAACGATATGAATAGTAATATGGAACCTTTACAGTATTCTCTAGCAACTGATATATAATCTCTAGATAATAGTGTCTGTCTATAAAACTATGAACAAGCTCATATTAATTTGGAAAGATGTTCTCTAACATATGTAAATGAACACATTTTAGCCCACCTGTCTTTGCTTAAGAATAAAAAAAAAATTCCCGACCTGAATTTGACAAAATTACACATTTGCAATATAACATATTAAAGTTTATTAATGAATAACAATACACTTGTGCAGGAAACATGGTGATAAAAGAAAAATATTGTATTGGTAACTAAGGTAAAGGTAGGTAGGTAGGTAGGTAATATATCACTTGATATATATCGAAAAGTGATATGTATTGTACTGTAAGATAACGTATTATTAAAGTCCTTTTTAACTGGAAACGCAAATAACATTGTGGTTTCTTTATGTTTTCTGAGTAGAGATCATCGTTTCTCATCTAGATTCACTTTTTAAAGAACTGTACTTTTTGTATTATCAATAAATTAAATAACTGTTCTATCCTATCAGATCTGTCAGGTATCATATTGAAATATACAATACAGTAGGCATTCAGTAATTGATTTACATCTTGTATGTAATAAGATAAATAAATTCCTGTCAATTGGTGACTTGTCCATTAAAAGTTTTTGTTTAGTGAATTTTATTTATGGTAATATGTACATATCTATTTCTACAGAAACAAGAAGCAAAGAAGAAAAAGAAAGGAAGGGCGCCTGCTCCAGTGGAAGACATCACAGACTCTGATTCAGACTGATGTTTTTTTAAATAAATCTCTGTGCTTTACCAGTTACTGTTTTCTTTGTTGATACGTGAGAATATGTTTATCTGTTGTGAAGTTGTAAGCAAAACTGACATAAAATATGCAGCTGTAGTTTCAACAGAGATGAATTAACTCTATGGTTTAAATCCCTTTTTGGGCAGATATGATCATAATATAGATAAAATAATTGGGAAAGTTCTTTTTCTACCTTTCATGCACATCCATGTTGGTACTACAAAAGCTGGTTACCAATTTGCCCTGTCCTGCACACACTACAGAAACCCTGTCAACTCAAAATATGAATTAAATGCTTATATATTCATAAGGTATGATATCATCCCATGCAAAACATATCACAAATTGGGTTGTAGGGAATATGTTTCAGCATGTAGATCAATGTGAAAATGTTATTTAAATGTTTATTGGATATTTTCTGGAAACATTTCTAAAATATAAAAAAAATGTATCTCATAAAATGTTAATAAAATATTATGAAAACGTTTATAAAATGTTTTACAAAAACATTTAGAAAACGTTTCTTGGATATTTTGATGGAAACATTTCTAAAATATCAAAATAATGTATCTCACAAAATGTTAATAAAATATTATGAAAACGTTTATAAAATGTTTTACAAAAACATTTAGAAAACGTTTCTTGGATATTTTGATGGAAACATTTCTAAAATATCAAAATAATGTATCTCACAAAATGTTAATAAAATATTATGAAAACGTTTATAAAATGTTTTACCAAAACATTTAAAAAACATTAAAATAACATTTTTAAAACGTTTTTAGCAAAACGTTTTAAAAACGTTTTTTCGAACATACAAAAAAACGTTATAAAAATATCACAAAGAAACATTTTCAAAACATTTTGCAAAACGTTTTTAAAACATCTAAAAAATATTTTTGTGCTACCTGGGTCTACATCACTCACTTTTCTAAACAACACTTGATACCAATCTGCACAACTCTCTCTCTCTCTTTCTCTCTCTTTCTCTGTTATCATTGAATATATATATAAATCATGTACACTTATTATCAAAATCTTATATATATACAATTCAACAAAATATAATTCAACTCTTCATTGATTCACTCTTTACATATAACTGATCTTTTCAATTATAAAGTTATTTATCGCCACATGATTATATCACATAGACAGGTACTTGTACCTACCAGTGTGACTGCCTTGAGGTACAAGTTATCCTCTCAGGAAAAACCAAATGTTTATATACATAATTTGCCAGCAGCACACCATGGCTACTTGAGGGGTTATACAGATGATCCGACCTTTGACCCAACCTTTGACCCGGGAGCCATATGACCAGTGTACCAGACCTGGCTGTGAATACTTGATGTAGTGTTCCAGCACCCCAGGGGTCAACCACTGGCCTGTTACTGGCCAGCCCTGGACATGGCTGGTGAGATTTAATCAGTCTACACTTCATCTCCACTTCCTGGTGAATTCACTCAATCACATTAGAAGTGACTTGGGGTGCCTGTGGTAATCCTGCACCACATATACTTTACCTAGTCTAAACCATCAGTTCTCTGTCTACAAGGCTTTACACTGGCAAACTCCAGGACCTGACCAACCTTCCTCAACACTTACTCAGATTACTCTTCAAGCTATTGGTTTTGAATACAAACAAATGGCTGTGTAGTCTAACAGTAATTCCTTTCTGATAAATGTGTCTGGTTGAGTGCCAGACGGGTGAAGAGTTGTGTCTGAAAGGTGTTTGGGTCAACATATTTCTTCTCCCTTGTCCTGTTCATGGTTCTAAAATCATCAGCTTGTCAGCTCATTATGTTCTTTAACAATTTAAGTATCTGAATGCATGTTATCAGCAGATTTCAGAACACTTCAGTTTCCAGATACACAACGTTTTGAACTGTGGGAATCCAAAATTTACAGCTCGAAATTGACAATCGATATATACATAATGTACTTACCCCATTTTTGGCTGCCTTTGGTTCAATATTCCTATCTAATGACATTGTTTTAATTTCCGTTTCTCTTTCCTTCATTATGTCTGTGGTAGTTTTGTAAGTTGACCTGGGGGCAGGGGTGGGACTTGAAGATGCTGGGGTGATGTTAGATGTGGTTGTGGTGGTTTCTGTCTGGCGGTAGTTACGACTTGGTGTGCTGGAAGTAGATGAGGAGTGGGTAGGACTCTCTTTGTCTTTGTCTTTGGACAGACTTGACAAGCTGGAACTGCTACTGTTTATTGAGCTACCTCCAGAGGTTGTGATGGCCTCCGCTGTTTTTGATCCATCGTGCATTTCCATTTCTGCCCTGCGAGCCCTGAGCTCGGCCAGACGCTGTGAGGTATACTCCGACATACCAAGCCGTGCCGAAGGACGACTGGTGTCTGACTCCGTGGCATCTGAAAAAGGAAAGAAGAAATTCAATAGACTGAAACATGACTTAATTTTGTAAGCTGAAGCAATCTTTGAAGTTGAATTAACACATTTCAAAGCTCCAAACTTTGGCCTGAGGAAGTCACCATTTGATGCATGTATATAAAAATGCAGTTGAAAGACTGGACATATGACTAAGTTAGCTGAAATGTCACATTTGTGGTTGGAAAGGTTAAGCCTCATGTCATATCATAGCACAATACTGCATATACCTGTGCCACAGCTGAATCATTCTCAAATTTGCCACATCTGTAAATCACTACCTTCAGTTATCATTTTGCTCTTCACCCAAGATAAATTTTAATTTTTTTAACTATTATTTCTGCTGACAATCTCAGACAGCCAACCATGAAAAATCTCCAGGTGAAATTGTGAAAACTCCTTGTCAGTGCAAAATGCAGAATGGGAGAATATGATAAATAATTTTAAAGATGACTGACAATTCAGGACAACATTAAGAATGTAGGTTCATATGACAGAACACCTTACAGTATGGTCTCAGATATTTGATATTTTTAATTGATTAAATTGTTGGCAGATACAATGTAAAATGAATAAACTGATAAATAGCTGTGTGCCCTTTAGGAGATGGGAACTCTGCTCTCCATTATATCCAATTCTCTGGTGACATTTCCTTGAGTGACAGCTAATATTGTTTTTATTGAGTTATGCCACCAGGATCATGCCCATAACGATTCTATTACCATGATGCCCAAGTTTCATACAGACAAGGTCTGCATCAAGGTCATTAGTCCAAACTGAGGCTGAAAGGCAATTCATCCATATTTGTTGAACTTTCAATGATGAGAATCTACAATGAATGAATGATATATCTGGGATAGTGAATTAAGCCAAAAATAAGTTTTCAAAATATTAAAAAGCTGACTCACATTAGACTTTTCAGCAAAATATTGCCTCATAACAGAGTAGTTTTTTCATATTCTACATAATAACTAGATGTGTCGGAACGACACGAATGCCCCCGCCTTGGGCAAATTAGAAACATTTGTAAAATTTGGAAAATTTTTTAAGTTCAGTAGGTGTCGTATGGTCAAAAGTAGGTCAACAAGGGCAAAATGCAAACTCGATCTGTAACGGGTCATTATCAAGCAACACACCAAAAATCATGCCAGTATATGCAGGCATTGTGAAAAAAAGTCCATACATGTGCATTTTCCATAAAAATTTCTGTCTTTCATGAAATTTTCTATGTTTAGGATCCGTAAAACAATCAAAAGTAGGTCAACCAGGATGAAACACAAACTCGATCTGTAACTGTCATTATCTGCCCACACAAAAAAAATCAGGGTGGTATCTGCAGGCATTGAGAAAAAAAAGTCAGTACATATGCATTTGTTATGAAAATTTATATTTTTCATGAAACTTTCTATGTTCAGGAGCAGTCAAATGGTCAAAAGTAGGTCAACTGAGACAAAACAAGAACTCGATCTGTAACTGGTCATTATCTGCCTACACACCAAAAATCAGGCCCATATCTGAAGGCACTGCGAAAAAAAGTCCATACATGTGCACCTTTTTATGAAATTTTCTATGTTAGAGCACCGTCAAACGGTCAAAAATAGGTCAACTGGGACAAAACGTGAACTCCATCTGTAACTGGTCTATATCTGCCGACACACCAAAATTCAGGCCAATATCTGCAGGCATTGCGAAAAAACGTCTGTACATGTGTATTTGTCATGAAATTTCATATTTTTCATGAAATTTTCTATGTTCAGGAGGCGTAAAACGGTCAAAAGTAAGTCAACTGGGAAGAAACGCAAACTCGATCTGTAACTGGTCTATATCTGCCCACACACCAAAAATTAGGCCAATATCTGCAGGCATTGCGAAAAAAAGTCTGTACATGTGTATCTGTCATGAATATTTCTATTTTTCATGAAAATTTCTAAGTTTAGGAGCCGTAAAACGGTCAAAAGTAGGTCAACCAGGAAGAAACACGAACTCGATCTGTAACTGGTCTATATCTGTCCACACACCAAAAATCAGGCCAATATCTGCGGGCACTGAGAAAAAAAACCGTACATGTGTATCTGTCATGAAATTTCATATTTTTCATGAAATTTTCTATGTTCAGGAGCTGTAAAACGGTCAAAAGTAGGTCAACCAGGACGAAATGCGAACTCGATCTGTAACTGGTCTATATCTGCTCACACACCAAAAATCAGGCCAATATCTGCAGGCATTGCGAAAAAAAGTCTGTACATGTGTATCTGTCATGAATATTTCTATTTTTCATGAAATTTTCTAAGTTTAGGAGCCGTAAAACGGTCAAAAGTAGGTCAACTGGGACGAAACGCGAACTCGATCTGTAACTGGTCTATATCTGCCCACACACCAAAAATCAGGCCAATATCTGCAGGCATTGCGAAAAAAAAGTCCGTACAACTGTTTCATTTCGGAATGATGGCAGGACGGAATGACGGAATGACGGACATGGGTAAAACTATATGCCCCGGCCACTTTGAGGCGGGGGCATAAAAATATTGCCTCAGATATTCTGTCAGAATAGACTGGTATTGAACTCATAATTTCATCAATCGCTGTTTCTGAATGGACTGCAGTCAACTAACATCAAAGTCCAGCAATAAACTGCCTTACAGCAGACTTGTTGGTGATTCCATTTTCATTCAAATGTACACTCCTGACATCATGGTTATACACTGCAGTCATTCCAGATCTTAGTATTAACCATGTCTGCTTTGTATAGCAAGTTTTCAGAGGTTTCAACACCAGGGCTGGCACAGGGCCAAGAATTGTAATCAGGCCAATTAGAGCGGGTTGTGGCAGGTTTGAAACTTGGGAGTTAGATACACAAGACAATACCATGCCCTCATTGGTCTTATTACAATCCTGTGCCTTGTTGAAGCCCTGGTGGTGATACCCGGAGAATCTTGCTGTAGAAAGCTGTACTTATGGCAAAAGAATGACTGGATTGAATAATCAATGTGTAAGTCATATGTTACTTCAGAACAGACTGTCAGTCGGATCATATCTAAGGTTACTTAAATTTATCTCCCATCATGGTCCAGATGGTGCCAATGTTAAAATACAGTACTTCTTAACAAAGTTCTATATCTCATGTACTCTAACTGCATGTGTGTTTACTACTATCTGTGACTGATTTATTGTTCCTGTTTCTTTTTCTTACCTTTCCAGACAAACAACAGACTTCATAGAAAAGAAACAACATCATCAAATAAAACTTTCACTCAAAAAATTATAGCAATATAGCTAAAATAACATAATATACACAAAAATAATATTTGATTCAGTTTATGAATGTCATTTTCACTTTGGTTTAACCTAACTGGCACTGACCTGCTGATCCAGAAGCCTGCTCTTGCCAGTGTTTTTTTCTATATATCTTCCCTTAGAGCTTGCTGCTAACAAAGTACATGGCATGACATCATTCTCAGCCTTATCAAACTTTTTGACTAACCCTGCTATTTTACTCGTTTGCAGGATACTTAAGCACTCAAAGATACACTTCAAAAAGTGTCCCCAAGGCCTTCTTTACCACCAAACTAAAAGCTAATGTAAGATATGAAATAGAACTCTTTCAGGCGTCCCTGGCTGAGAGAAGTCTTAACACTGGTAAAAAGAACATTTTCGTTCATGTTGTAAGGGCAAAGACTATGTACTTTTACTAAGTAGGTGGCAGTAATCCTGTGTTGTGTTTGCTTTTATGCTACAAGCCTAGCACACCTGGTTATGTTTTACCAGATCATTGGGTGTAAAAGTGTAACTAGCATATACTAGGTCTATAGGTTAATACTACTGTTTTGAGTTCAAATCTGAATCTTGTGTGCCCCTTACTGCTAGTTGCCACACCAACAGCCAGGTGAAGGAAGTCTTAGCACAATGAGTAGCAGTTATTTGTAATATGGCCTGGATTCTTTCCAAAATGTCTGCCCAAAAATTTCTACATTTCCCCCAAAATGTCCACTAAAGCAAGTAAATCCTCAACAATTCATACCAGTAAATGGAGGTTTTCATCACAAAATCCATTCATGCATAATATTCCCTTGAAGTTCACTGAAGTAAATATTGATAAAATAATTATTAAATAAAATTAAACAAGAGATCAATGGAAAGATTGTTAAATATCTGTAATTATGGATCATGTCCCAGTTAACAATATATGGCCTCAAGTACTTTAATGTGCACACATTTTAAGACAAAATCTGGTAGCAAGGTGGAACATTTCAAAAGATGTTGTGAAAATGGATTGACATAAATATACAAGCAAGACCTTAACATGCATTACGGTGAAAACTCAAAAGTAGGCTTCCTCAAGTTCAACTAACTTCATTAATATCAAACATACATTTCAAAATTGGAAGGTGAAATGGGTGCTCTTTCACTCTCCAATTTTTTTTTAAAAGGATAAAAGTGCTGAAGCAAGACTATAATTATGTAGCTACATATAAAATGTACCTTGTACTCAAGAGACTCTCCATTACACCTAGTGCCCTTATAAACTTGAAACTTTATTTATTGTACATGGATTGTACAACTGGTTATAATAACTAAAATAAGGCGCTCTCCATGGCCCAGATGATGGCCCTCGGTAGTCAAAAGGTGGAGGAAAGTGGAAAACCAAGAGAAAACCACCAACCTTCTAAGGTTACATATTATGGTCACATAAATCTTTGCTATATTTATGAACTGAATAAATATTTGCATTAACCTTGAAATCTGGGAAAAGTCTGCACCGAGTCCACTGCATGTGTAATTTTTTTTACCTGAGGCAGAGACCTGTCCATCAGCATGACTCACTGATCGAACCACAGGCATTGAAAATATCTTCCTTAGAAGTCCTTAATAAAGCTTAGTAAACTGTTGATACGTACGTAACGAGTGAAAAAAATAGAGAAGCAAATGTTTCAGATGGTAACTGCTCTAATTAATGTACTTAAAAAGTTGATGAAGTATCACATTTTACATGATTTGCATCCTTTTCATGTATAGCAACACACTGAGAGACACATACCAACTCAGATAATGTCTGGAATATACAAATATCAGTAAATGAATATGGTATCACAAATAAAGCCTGGACCTGTTTGGTTCAAATAATTTAGCTGGACAACATAAATGTGGGTTTATATATAGCTGAACTAAGAGTCAGCATATATTATTGTCAGAGTAGATTACAAGTGATGATACTCAGATGTAACCTACACCCAACTGACTTTGTTTGTGTTCACATGATTCCACAGTTGCCTCCATTTAAAAGGCCATACCCTGCAAATCCCTAGCACCAAATCAGCATGCCATTTAAGTAGGTGAAACATTATTGTCTGACCTCTGACCTCTTTGAAAACAATCCACCAGAGGGCATTGGAGTGAAACGGTGCATCCCTGTGCTAGCTGCCTCACAAGAGAATATGCAGATCTCAATATCCACAACAATTGTGGGTTTATTATCATACAGGCTTTAGATTACAAGGAACCATCCAGGCATGATATCAAATACTTCAAACTGACACTCATGCAGTTTATCTGTATGGATATCACATGCTGTCTCACAACTTGAATGAAATGCTTCCTAAAACATTATGACCTAGAAATATACAGAACGTTGACATGCAGTTCAAGTAAAATAACTTCCATATATTACTCATGAAACCTTTTGCATCCAGGGATAATAATGTAATACAATAATATAATCAGAATAGATAACTAACTAGATAATTTAATGCCAACAATGTTTGGGAACAATGACACATGGATATCTCTACATTTTAAAAGTTAATATGTTCAAATACATCTGTACATATATATAATTCTTTTATGATCTACATAGATCTCCATGAATCAAAGACACTTTAATGTGTAAAAATAAACTACACTGAACCATTTCGACAGTTAAGGCTTACATGATATAACCTGAAAGATATAAAAAACATGTAACAAAAAAAATGCAAAAAGTCAAAACTATTTTAATTCAACAACAACAAATGTGTTTACTAATATAGAGCTCATCAATCCTGAAAGTGCTGAGTAAGCAGAAATTCATCAGCACCTCTCTTTCATGCTCAGCATCCATTAATAAAGTGGCATGGAGGTGAACACTCACAGTCATCAATCATTCTACACTGGCCCCTGACATTAAAATATGTTTTATCAGGGCGGGATACAACAGAGGTATGAGTAATTCCTGGCACTGGGTCATACCAAATTAGGTCAATAAGTCAACTCTATCAGAATCACACAACATTTCGATCAACAGTTAGTGCATCCATTGTTGTTTGCATAACCTGGCACAAACCATCAATATTAAATCAATCTTCAATTTTACGGGGTTTTTTTTCATCCAGCTTAACTAAACACATCTGGCTCAATTCCATATGAATGTAAACCCTATGTAGATGGTATTTTAAGCTAGACCATGACGTACAATGCTAACTGATGGCAAAACCCTTCTTAATACAGTTTAATAGGCATATGAATTATAAAAGGCCTTAGAATCAATTTTTATACCGTTTCTTTACCTTCAATTCAATTCTCGATTCAATAATTACATAAGCAGTAAATTTCAGACTTTCATATAAATAAAAGCAAAAACTGTACCATGACATATAACAAATGGCCTTTAACTGAAACAAAAGCCTCTATTCATATGAAGTACAATAATACACGAAAACGTTATTATTTTGTAACATATTTCAGTTCCCTGTGTATTAAACCCACACAGATTACTACGGCTATATTTATCCAGTTCACATTGGATCACAATGGTCCACAGACTGCCCTATCAATGTCATCAGATCAAACATCTCTGAATGAATCACTCAGCATATTGAAGCAGTGGGGAGCATCAAGAGAAAGACAAACAATCAGCGTATGGCTGTGGGTGTTCAGCTCCTACTGATCACCAAGCAACACCTCATGTAGCAGAATCCACTGCAGTGTTTTAATAGTTCAGTCTGGAAATTTCTAGGAAACTTGTAGGTAATGAACACTTTCCAAAAACTCTCCCGAGAATACTGTTATATATTAAAATAAACACTAATGTCTGGAATTTCTGGTGAAAATTCAGCACTAGGCAACTGATAGATGAATATAAATTGTGAGATTTTAGATTTCCGATGTATTTGATAAAAGCACAGCATACACAGAATCCTATACTATTATTTGTGGATGAGGATGTGGTCATCGCCAAAGGTTTCTTCAGCTTCTACTTAGAAGATGTGGGTGTACTGATCACCAAGTTCTCCCTGCAGATAGACTCCCACCTTGAGATTGTCCTTCTTGTGTTTCCTTTTGTTTTTCTATGTTTTTTCTGACCTCACAAATATTTCATAACCGCTCATGGTGGCTGCCATTTTAGGCACAGACTAAATGCTGGATGTCCCATGTCAGAATTCAGGCTCTATATGCTTGTATACATGTGTGCTGTGTAGCTCTCTGGTAGTAGCGAGGTTATTGTTTTTAGTTCTGTGGCTGCAATATACAGGAAACATCTAGTTGCTGGCAACTCCATATTCAAGGCTTACAATAGGGAGAAAATTCTAAGATTTTGGGACACTCATCCAAAAAAATTTTGAGAGTCTCATCTGAGTTTATAGCGTCCCAAGGGGAGATGATATGTATTGAGTTTTGGTAGGGTTTTGTGAAAATTGAATTTTTTTTTTATTTTATGTAATTACCATATCATTATATGATTAGAAATTGTTTAATGACACATGTAAGCCTCAGTTATCAGTGTTTACACCACTGTTCATTTGAGGCAACAAGTAATGGTCATTAACTAAGAAAAGGTCCTACAGGTAGAAATTCCAAGTCCCATCGGATGCTTGAACCCACAGATTTCCAGTGTCAGAGTTGCTCACCTCACTTTCCTGAAAGCCCTGCATATATTCCTGGCACTGAAGGACTGTGACAAACTATTCTGTACCTTGCATGAGAATGAGCAACTGAGTATAGTAAATGATACATCTCAGCTGAACCATAAACATTTTCTCTTAATATGTGATTAATACCGAATGTCCAGTGAAACTAACTGGTACTTGCATAAGAATGCTTTGAAACCCACCATAAACAAGATGGATGCAAATAAAAGATAATGTTCATAATAACAATGGTGAGTAATATATCAAGATTAACAGAAACTTAACATTTCAACAGCAGATTCATACTGACCTCCCTATGTATCAAATAGTCAGAAAACTCATATTGATTATTCCTGTCTCCTGCCTCATGTTTTGTAAATCCCAGACACTGCAGGTTTTTAAGCTAAGATTCTTTATGACATGTACGGAAAGCAGAATGTGGGAATTTGGATGCAGAATGCGTATAAAATCAGTACTGACTAAATAAATAAGGTGAGATTCCTTATGCATGGATACAGCATGCAGAATGCATATCCAGCAATATGAATCACTATATGTAGCGACTGATGAATGTGAAGGTTGTTATCCAGGGGCAACACACAGAAAACATGCATGCAGCAGTGCAAGTTCATAGGAAATATCTCAACACACATTCCGCAGGCCATATTCTGTACATAAGAAATCTGAGCTTTAGATCAGCTTCATGCAATTTATTTATGCAATAAAAGAGACCAGACAGACAAGTCAACAGAAATCTGTCCAGATCCTGACCTCCATCTGTAACAGACTGATCCTAATATCAGCAAATTTAACCATCCCACCAGGCACATTGCTGCAATACATACATACATATATATATATACACAAAGATATCAGATTGAGACATTAATTTATAACCTCTGTACCCTAGCTGTCTTGTGTTTATTGTGATACATGAAACTAGTAATGATATAAATCTGAATATAAATATTCTTTGGAATAATATATAAGAGAAACCAAATATTTCAATCTGCCATCCTCAAAGATACATTGCTAAGAACATGCTGTAATTTTAGAAAAGTCTACAGACATTAAATTTTTATGGGTATACAACCTCTGTTATATTCAAGTGATAAAGTCAGGATAAAACTGCACAATTACTAAGGAGTGAATCAAACAGTATCAGTCTCTACATGCAGACAACCAGACTATTCTGATGGTGTATTGATTTGTCACAGAAACCTCACTGCCCATGACCTCTGACCTCCGTAAATACATGCTTTACTGTCACTTAAGTGGCAGCCACCAGCTGCCTGTATTGACAAGACTAATGTGTGTTAACCAACTGGTACTTCACACTGACCCAGCTGTCCCATGGATCACAGGGATCAGTCCTCTTTCTGTTTATGGTAAAAAGTAAACAATGACAGGTCCCTCAAGTTGGGTGGGAAACAGACCACCTGTTCTTTACGGGAGGGGTGTGGCTCAGACTGTCAGAACCCCTGTATATATGTGGAGGTCTCTACATGCACTTAATTCTATTCTGGATCATGAAAATTAAACATAGAAAACATTTTGGGAAATTTTGCTTCAAGACTACTAAAGATACTGTTGATTATACCAAATTGAAATGTAGTATACTAGCTGCCTATAAGGGTAAAAATAGGCTGCTTTCAGAAATGATGTTTATGATTATGAAGCGGGTAAATTATAAAGTTCAGGTTGTTGAATTGGTCAAAACTGCAAAGAGAAGGACATTGAAGATAAGAATCACTTTGTATGTCCTATAATGTGGATCACGCCTTCAAGAACATGCCAGTGCAGGAAAACTTTGTATTTATTTAAATCTTAGCAATCATCTTAATCTTTGTATTTATTTTATCTTTTTATTAAATCATGCTAAAAGATGTATGTATATTTAGTCAAAGCATGGGATGAAAACAGTCACACTTATTTAATCCCACATAAGCACAATTTAAATATATCTGGTTATGGACAGTCTTATAAGCACTGCTGAGGGTTTGGAACCATGTGATTTGTAATGTGTTCAGTCCTGCATATATTGCACAAGACACTCTAATAAATACAACTATCTACTATATATATACATATATATAATTGTCATCACAGAGAAATCTTGTCTGAACAAACAGATAATCATACAGTAACTTCCTATACAACTATAATTATTATAATTGTTATAATTTCAACAAATAGATGTGTATATATTTGATATGCCTCATACATTCCTGCCAAACTTTGAGAAACATAATTTTGGCTCTAAACACATAAACACTTTTGATAACTTTTTTTGTAACAGACATGAGAAGAGTTCATCTGAAGAAATCTGAAAAGTACTCACAGGACTGTCTGGACAATATACAGAGGAGCCTCTGTTACTTCCTGCAGTCAAATCAGTCTAAAACATTAATCTTGTACCATTTGGCTCTAAGATTGAAACTCAGAACAGGTGACCAATGAGTTGATTGAATGAACATGTAGGACCAACTCCAGATAAACTTAATCATCACACAGTTCCCTCAATTGTATAGAGCTCTTCACTGCTGTTATTTTTAAACGGTTTACTTCTGTGGTGATAAGCTACTGTTATAATATACACGGTTTGTATATATGTTCATGAAATTTTGTTTTTCCAATAAGGCATGGTACAATATTGATAAAACAGTACAAGGTTCAAGAGGCTAAATGGTATAAAAGTGATTGACTATTTACACAACACATACATGGCTGATATTATTAAGAGGGGTCAGTTCAATTTCAAGGATCAAGGACTATGTGCTACCAATAATTGAAGGTACAAATTGAATCTGCATCAAATAAGCAAGAAACATGCTGGCTGGCAGGGAAAAGAAATAAAGTAACAACACAAGGTTTCTCTATACACAATAAGGAACAGGCAGTTCTGGCAAGTCTCATGGCAATCTTTTACACTAGCAGTAATTCTGCACTCTTGAGATAATGAAATAATGAGAGTGCCTTTTTGTTCGTCGGGGTTAAAAATTCCCTATATTCACCAAGGGTATAACCATTGTTAAATTAAAATCTTTGTGAATGATATGTTCCATCTATGCAGGTGAACGGTCCTTTATATAACAGCCTCACTGGCATCACATGTACGTTATCCATTAAAGTTAAAAGACTGATAGTATAAATAATAACATGTTTTACAAATGTTATATCTGTAAATTAAACATTGATATGATAAATAATATCAGATCTTTTTATTCTTTGCCAATAATGAACTAGGTTTTCCATTCCTCAGTTTTTTCCATATTCTCTTTGGTTTTAGTCAAATTGATAAGATTTTGCATGCAAATTAATTTATTGATAAGATAATGGACCTACTGTAGATTCCTCACCAAAAAAAAAAGTGGAAACTGTGTCTGTTTGACCTAGTGAATATTAAGACAACCAAAGTCATTTATCTTTTAAGATTACGAACAAAGTGTAAAATGTGGCATGGTGGTTAGGAACTGACATTAGAGCTCAAAGTCTCCAGGTTAACCTATGCCAGAAACTGCTTTACATTAAGCAGAGTGATTACAGAGTGATCTCTTAAACCTTCTTGGTCAGAACAACCCTTTAATGAAGACTATTTCCAAATTGCAGCCAATCAGCAATAGCTCAGACTTTTAAATATGTTGAGGTGAAAGAAATACATGTACACCAAGGCAACACTCGTGTTCTCCTAAACATGTGCTCATAAGAATATATTGATATGTCAGTTTGATTATTTCTCATCAGACTTGGCACGAAAATTTTCTCTCAGTCAATTAATTTTTTAGTTCTTGAATAAAATAAATGTTTTTAATTATTTAAAATTAGAATTTATCATCATGGAATAACCATTTTTTTAAATGCAGCTCCACTTGTTATATAAAATTATGTATATAAATTACAACCAGTAGCTTTTAACATAAAATTCAGCAGTAATTCTCACTGGAGGAGAAAGCCTGCCATAAAGCACAGGTCTGCAAAAGCCTGCAAAGCAAGGAGGCTGAGCCAGTAAATGAACCAAACATAAACCTCACTCTGCTCCACTGAGATTTTATATTAGTGGGATATAGACCATTTTTTGTTCAGGTCAGCTGCAATGACATGCTAATATGTCCCAACTTATCTACTCCATATACTGTGTTAAACAATATGGGAATTACCTTCTTCTTAAGCTAAAATGCACACCATTATAATATCTGAATGAGTCACTTCAGTATATTCTTTGATATCAGAAACCTTATGTATTACTTGATTTTTCCCACATGATGTATTATTTTCCTCACACAGAGTGTAATCTTGTTACTTGGAGTATAATTATCTCCTGATCAGCTGTTATTATCTGAGTCGTGTACATATAAACATTGTCATTCATGAATCTGAAGATTACAATTATTATATAACAAAGTGAAATCAACTTGTTTATCTATGGAATATATTATTTTATCATTACATATCATAGCTTGTGAATACAGCAATATATATGCATGTGTTATATATATATGTTATTTATTTGATTCTAACACCTATAATCACACAAGGTGATATACTAATCCCAGAAGTTATTCCATTTTAAGTTATATGAAGCAAACTATAAACAACATATTCAACAAATACATGAATTTTTTTACTGTTATATGGTTTGTCAAGTTTTTATAACTTAAGTTAACATTTATTCCATAGGCATTTTCTATCTTGTTCTAGTCACATTTTATCAATATCTAGTCTGGTATTATCAACAGCTAACATATGCACATCTGCATGAATAATCCACTAAAAGGATAAGCTTTTTATCATATGCCTTCCCTGCAAACCTTGACAATATGAGAGCTGTGAGCTATGAGGATGAACTCCTATAACCTCTCTGTTACATGAAAGAGCACACTCTCGGGTTAGGTTCATTCACACTGTGTGAGATCAAAAGTAAACAGTTCACTGTGTGTATTTATTCTACGACTACAGCTGGCAGCTGGAGGGCTATACCAGCACCATTACACAGATGTGTAGATTTTCCTGAATAAACAAGTTAACCTGTATTACCAAATAGATATAAATCTTATCCTTATCTTGACAGAGTAAAAGAGTTACAAACACTGCATTCTTGAAATTGTTACTTGTGAGGTACTCAATTGGCACAGTACAAGAGTATCACATACCTTATAAAAGTAATAATGCCTGTACATCATGAAATAAATTCATACATGTTAAACCTGTAATGTTCAATTAAATCACATGATAAGAAAAATATCAACAATTAAATTATGAAAAAAAACTATATACTCTCAGACAAAACTATTATTTATACAATGTGCAATTTTACAAAGATAAATCTTTTTCGTGATCAATGCCACTTAACAGAGTTCTTGCACATCATATTTCAATGGATGGTATTTACTTCACATTTTGCCTTGCCCTTGGATAGATAAAGTGTGTCATTAATACTGATTTGGTCTTGTTATTTTAAATCACATGACTGAAAGAGAAACATTTTTGAGAGGAGCAATCTTTATTGTTCTATATATCTTGTGGGTTTACTTATAGTTACTGAAGTACAACTACTAAAATACAACTACGAAAGTACAACTAATAAAGTACAAATACTTGAAAATACAGAGATCAAGCGCACTTAAATTCCAGGTAATTATTTGCTCTACACTTGCACTTTTACCATACCACATATCAGATTGTGAAATACTTGCACTGTACATGTAATTAACCATGTGTATATAACAGATAAAATATAATTGAAGTACAAGACACTTTTTAGGGCCCCTCTTGACCGCCTTGTTTCTTATTAAACTATTGTACTTGGACTAACTGTAAGGGACCCAAAATTACATATGATAATAATAAATTCCATGGTCAAAAGAAAAGATGCCTGCAACAACACTGACTTACATATATATTTATATGCATAAGGAGCTGCTGTAATAGTCAAAGACTAAACTTTTACCAGATTTTCTTAAAACTGTCAGCTGTTAAGGTAGGAGCACCCTGTCTCTGATAAAAACACTTTAAAAGATGTGAAAGAGAAGTCAAAAAGCCCATCTTAAGTGACAAAGTGCTGTTACAGCATGCCAGAGCAGAACCAAGAACTCTACAAGCATCAAGTTCTTGTTCTCCTGAGTACATTTGGGAGGTCAACGACCGCTGTAAAAGAGGAAACATTCTGGCTTGCGTAAGGAGCTTATGCAACATGGCAGTCTAACCATTAAAACAGATCACTGTGTCTGCTGCCAGATTATCATTGAGCAAAACCTGTCCTCAGGAGATAAAGTTTTTTTACTCACTCTTATCACAGAGATACAGGATCATGCAGTATTTATCGCAAACTGTTAACTGTTAAATCTCTTGACTGGAGGATCCAAGAAATAACCAGTGATTTTTCTCTTATACCCGTTTTCAGGATGCCAAGAACCTTCCCAGCTTACACACAGGTAAACACACAGAGGCAATACTAAGTTATGAGAAATTTACATATTTTGTTGAATATGCAAATAATTGTATGTGCTCAGTGGGAATGCATGAAGAAAACCCAGCATTCGTCTGTATAATTTCTCTGCTGAAACCGTTAATTTGTTATCAGCACTCTGGTTTTCCATTTCTGAATGTTTATGTGCTTTCTGTTTTTTTTTACTATTATTCCTTAACTTGATATACACCTCATGTTTGTTTTAGTGTGTTTTACCTAGGTAGACAAGGAAGGCCAAAGAACTGGAGATCCTGTTTTTTTTTTCAAATGTTCTATAGCTACTTTTCATTGAATGAGGTTGACAATAAATAAATGGTAAGAACCTATAATATCAACCATTGTTAGTGGTGGAAATAGTTACCAAACTGCAGAGTTATAAATATTCCTATATGTTAGTCGGCCTGTCTACAGAGGCACAGTGGTGTATCTGTTCCTGTAGAAATTTCATCATATTTTATGCAGTCAGTGCATGGTTTTGGTAGGATTTCAAGATGTGACCTTCTGACTAATGCCTTTACCACTTGGTCATGTCTTACTCTATTGCCATGATTTCTTGTTCCCCTGTTGATGGGATAACCACACATATTCTGTACCACTGAGTGCTTATTTTTACAAGTTGTAATGTGCATATGATGACAGAAAGTTATAACTGTTAAGGAGAAAAAAATCCTCCGAAAACAAATTCAACCAAACTTATAATGTCAATGTGTGAAAAATCTCCTACTTTTATAATTCAGAGTTTAAAAAGCACATGTAATACATGTATTTGCTATATGCATTTACAATACTTTTAGAATTTAAAGGTACAATTATAATTCGCACTAAATCAAAGAAGAAGTATCTTGCAAATAGGATTTAGTTCTACACTTATAAATGATGTTAAATACTATTTTCCCATAAATTTTTATTACTTCATGATCATATATATGCAGGCCTTTTATCATGCATGTTCCTCAAAGCCTAATAGCAAAAGTGCTTCAATTATAGTTTCATTAGGTATCACATTTAAGGACTCTCCTCAAAGATGTGAGCAACACACTTTAGATCAATAACACACAGGAGTCCTTGTTATTACCATACAAATCCTCATATTAAGTGCTGTCCTACTGGGTATGTGTAGTAATCCTGAAGATCACAGCAGTTATACCTAGTCTGTGAAGCAGATGTCCAGAGTGTCAGTCTCAAGCAGGAAACAGTTAGTGGCACCTGATCCTATGACATACTCTGAAGGGTGTGTTTACATTAACTCCACTTCATGGAAGTCCCAAGTGTGTTTTTCTGTGTATATCTGTGTCCTTTAACCCAACGGAAGAAACTGTTCAAGCCAATATGTCACATGTTTTATAAACTGGAATAGATGGCGCATATGTTAAAATAGTACTCTGGAATATGCAGGAAGCTAGATTTCTAACTCATAAAATAATCACTTAACTTTTAATAATCTAGATTATAACATTAATAATCCAGATTTTTAGTCAAATATTTAGGAACTGTACTTTCTTTTGAATCATTTAAACCTATTCATTAGTGTAACTCAACAAGATAATAAGTCTAGTATACCAGAAATATTATAAATGAAATGGATAATCAGTTATGCTTTATATCCAGGCAAAAAATTGTTTGTACAGATAAGTAAAACATTTTTTACTTTTGAATTTATTACAATTTTCTTGGAAAATCAGTTCAGATAGAGAGTATTTTTATAAGCATATGAAAAGACTTAGACACATGGATATTCTAGCATTATCATTGTCTTGATAAAGACAGGAATACAATTCTTTCACCCTAGTGTGTTGTGTATGATAAATAAGATAAAAATGTGTACATATCTTGTCCTAGGGCATAACCCCTGAACTGATCTTATCACCAGACAGTACCAGGATCTATATTAACACATGTCAGTCAAGCTGCTGTGTACACTGAAAACCCATCACTCCCAGCCGTATGGTCTCTCTGTATTCTCCTTTATCACATTATAATTCTAAGGGACATCTAATATAGTAACCTTGAGCACTACACCTTATGTAAAAAGTTTGAAACCTCTGAATGTAGTCAGGGATGGGTTTACAGAATGCAGTTTATCAAATTTTACAGTTTTACTACCCATTTTCCATTAATTGAAATTAGTTATAAAGTTATGGAGGGCCATATGGGGCTTCATTCCTTTTTTCAGAATTGTATCCATACTGCAAGAGTTCAATTTTCAAAGAATTGAAACTTGTTATAAACAATACAAAACACAGCTAGTAGATCTCTATGTCATTGTCTCATTGACAGATGTCAACAAGAGAATTTTCACTCAACAAATACTTTGAAATAGGATTCATATAAGACATCAAACAAAAATATCAACCTTGTAATATAATAAAATATAACAATATAATATAATATAATACAATATAATATACAATATAATATAGTATATTATAATGTATTATTTTGTATAATATTATATTATGATAAAATATAATATCATATGATCATAAAATGGGTCAAGGTCAGTAAATTTGGATGTAGAATACTATACACTTAGTATAATATAATATAATATAATATTATATATCAAAATATAATGTAACATAATATAACATAACAATATAATATAATAATTTACCTCACCTGGTGCACAAGCACATCCCCAGAACATGATGCTATATCCTCTGCTAATCCTTAGTGAACATGTCCCAATACCTGCATCAGATACACTAAGCAACAGATCGTCCCATAGTGAATCCCACCTGGCACTTAGTGCAGAGAGCCATTCTAGGAATATTCCAGGAATAACACAAACAGGGTTCCAGGAACAACTCAGCTTCCAGCAATGATGGTGAGTCACATTGGACTATACAGAACATAGAGCCAGACTCACTCAGACGTCAGAACAAAGCATGATTCACAGATATTGATATTTCTTGGCAATTCCAGGAATTATAATATTTCAGGAATTTCTGGGCAAAATCCTTTAAGACGGACCATCAACCAAATCTGTTGTAAATCATAAAATAACACTGATAAAAATATAGACTTACCACTCCGGTATCTGCTATAGCGGCTAGGAGAAGCCATGTTGTCACTTGGTCGATTCCTTGCAATATTGGCTCCAGCCCAGAATTTTCATTAAGGCTACTTATCCAGCAGTGCAGCACAAGCCGGCTCTTCCCACAATGCACCACTGCAGGGCTCCCCCTCTCTCTGTGATAACAAAGCCTAGCACGTGGATGGGTGGCTAAAAATAGAACAGTGCATCTGGTTAAGACTCTCCTCATCACACACAGGAAGATCTGCTGCCTGTTTGTAATCACCATGGCGCTGTGTTACGCCTCCCTGCCAGGCAACATAAAAAATCATAAGACATGTTGACACCAAGAATGGATACCTCTTCCTTTGTTACGTCTCTTGGAGCAATTTTTGAGCGGGCCCAGTAGCGGGCAGAGCATCCTAATTGGCCTATTGTGAGCTATGACCGGGTGAGAAAATCCTCTGTGAAGCCAATTCGGCACAATCACCATTTTGTGATTTAACTGATTCACTGAATTGTATGTGGACTCAGTCAAAGAGATTACTTTAATAGACATTATACCATACAAAATGATTACAGAATGGCAGAGTCAGGAAAAGCTCATATGCCACAGATTTTCAGCTTCTATGAACAAAACTTATTATCTACAGTATCATTATTTCAATGACACTGACAAAGTTAAGCAGGCTGGTATTACAGTGCTTTTTTTTCAATCATTTTCTTTTTTAAGTGAGTGACTTTTACATTCATTTGATGATATAAATAAGATAAAATTTGACATTTTAAGGCATATGAAGGTAATTTTTTTTATAAAGGTGATATTAATATCAATCATAAGATATATAATCATCAAATAAGTAAAACAATATGTTCATCCACACAATGTTTGAATTAAAATTATATCAAAAACATTTGTTGTCTTTCTAAGCAACTGTATACAAACACATAGCAATCCTAGCAGACCTGACCTTTAACACCTGGCATTTATCATCTACCTGATTCATAACAAGGTTTACAGGTAGAGCTCACCTGTAATCTATGACACACTGTGACACACACCTGAGCTCACCCTATGTTTCATGATTACCCATGCTACCTTTCATTTTTCCTAGGCTTTTTATCATTAACCTTGTTACTCATATACAGCTTAATTTGTTGTGTTTTGGGGAAGTGTTTATGTATTCTGGTTATTTATTTTTACCTATTCAGGCATCAATTTACCACATGGCCAATCAGAAAAAAGATTGGATGCTGATTTGAAATAACAAAATAAAGTCCTATGAATATATGGTGAAATAAGTTAAAATTATATTTAATTTATTAAGAACACTGGTATAACTATAAGAAAGTGTCAATTTTGGACAATAGTCTTCTAAGAAATACTTGTTTGCAGGAATGTAATTTGAATAATGTGATGTCACAAAGAGGTAATTTTTTTAGAAAGTCAACAGATATATAATATTCTCCATAAAAAAGTCTGAAAATTTTTCCTTTTCAAAATTGTCACTGGAAAAGACAATAATCTGAGGATTCAAATTTAGAAAAATATTGCTGACAGTTATATTCATAATATTCACACAAAAACTGTAAAATAAAAGAAATGTTCTAGAGCATATAAATTGAAATTTGTTTCCAGCCACACTTAAGTCTTAACAGCTGTAAAGAGAGGCAAAAAGACCTTATCATTATTGAATGCTTATTGAAGCATGTAAATCTAACAAAATACAATACCTGTCCTATCTGACCAAAAAATGGGACATCTAATGATAGAAAAAAGGCAGCAATTAGAAAATAAGATTGAGACAACCATCAGTCCATATGATGTAATTGGGTGGTGATTTAAACTGAGGCTAGGGTTGTGCTCCTTAATGTAAATATAACTGTTATATGAGGTGATATATGAAACCTTTCAGCTTAGCTGACAATAAAAGGTTGCTTGAAATTAAAATGAGCTTATTGTTTCTATCAATGCACTCTTGACCTGACATAACATGCTTGGCCATATCTTGCAACCCTAAGGTCTGTTATAATCTTTCATGTATTTTTAAACTGATAGAATGCTACTACACATACCCAGGCTACATGGGGCTTTCATATTAAATCCTTCTTTAAATGATTATTATTTTAGTCTTCTTCAATACCCTTAATCTAACATAACATTCCTTAGCCCAACTTGACTCTCCCCTCAGTATGGTGAGGAGTTACTGGTGAACCAACTATTTACTCTGGGTTCTGCACATGGGGTTGGTCAATAGGGGTGGAACAATGTGCCTTTAACAAGGTAATTTCACCAGGGCATGTGAGCCCAAGTTTACTGTATAAATAAGACAGGACAAGTTTAGCTCCTAGATCTTTCCCAGACATCATTCATCAAATGTCTTCACTATGACAGGATGATGAGGTTCTGTCAGGGAGATAGCTGCTGATACCAGGGTCTATTATATTACTCTTTCAGACAGACATGTTTACTGTGAATCATATCAGGGGTGGCCGGGGCACAGTGGGAATGAGAGATCAAATGTCCATCTAGAGTGTATCCAAAGGGGGGATACAAGAAATATCATAAAACTGAAATATCATACATGAAAAATCATAAAAGTGGACACAAGGAAAACTAGAAAAGGGTTGGGAGGTTCTAAAAATAAAATTAGTTAATTAATATGTAGAACAGACAATTAATATGGGTTTGTCAGTTATATTATGATTCTTCAATTCATTTCTGGTTACAGCCAAGAAATTTCACCTTTTTTATAAACAATAACCGCAGAATGTTTTGTTGTTGTTTACAGATGGGAGGAAAATACTATGATCGACACAACTTTGGGACAGTACATTTGGACTGGTAGATGACAAATCAATAACATCAAGCAAGCATTTTCTACAATAGAAAAAGGGGCGATATGATAATTCAGAGAGATAAAAAACTTCATTTAGTTATACTGTACAACTCATAGCTGCTCACTTTACCTCACTAACCATGGAAACAATAAATCAGCAAAAAGGAACTTTATTTTATTAAAGCAGTAATATTAAATATATCACAAACCAGCATTCTCTCTATCTTCCTACTTCAACATAGCACACAGATATGTATGGGGACAAGTCAGCTTATGTGAAGATTCCACAAAATATATACGTTGTATAAAAGTTCTCATAACTTAGACTAAAATAAATTTTAATAATCAATAGTTTATTTTACAAGTACACTTATTCAGCTAAATTGTTTTTCTAAGTCAGCTTATGAATGACCATATTTTATTATGCTTCAATTTAAAGAGGACATTAAACTAAATAGGGTTCAGAGTTCAGTACCCAGCCATAAAATTTGTTTACCGCTGGTCCATACAATTATTATGGGGAAACCCCATGTGCTACTGCCATGATGGCCAACATTATAAAGGCCTACCAGTATCAGTTATTCACAGTGGTCCTTCAAATTAACTGAAAATTAAGGCAATCCAGATAACCTTAAGACCATCTTCTCTGCGAACGATGGGAGGTCTACTGAAGTAAATTAACTTGGGATAAAACAGAGCCAGACAAAACATACCATACACCAGTATTACACATCTGTGTAAAAATTAATAAACTGGTTCATTCTGATCATGGGAAGGTTTCAATTCATATCACACATGTAACTGGATTTCAAACTTGGTCATACAATGAAGATTACTTAAAATTACTGTATTTTACTTAAGATAATCCCCTTTCCATTAAACACATGATATATACAGGTATACACTGAAACTCTGTTAAATATGATTTTAAGAAATTAATGATTTCAAATATTCCCTTATCATTCACCAAATCTCCACCTAAATGTGTCCATATTGATAAGACCATTCAAGGTTGAAGTTCTTTCACCCTTACAGTAACATCCCACAAATTACATGCTGCCTAATACCTACATGCATTTCTATATGAGATTATATACCCAGTTACTTTACATGACAGCTCATGTAAGCATTGTTAATTATGTCTATACGTAAACAGAAACTAGAATATATAGACAGTCTATTGCAATACTGTGGATGCTTTTTATTTGACAGATTTCAAGAAGGTTCCAGATTCTCAGTATATTCATCATATACAGGAAGCTAGAACATGGGCATGCAGTCGAGTCACAAGCGACTACAGGAATCTACCAAATCACAGAGGCATGGATGAAGTGAGATATGGAATCTCTCCTGACATGAAATGCTCATGACAAAAAAACTTGCTAACTTGCTTATACGGTCTAAATGGCCGAAACTACAAGTATAAAATGGCTATCCTCTCAAAGCTCTGTTGTTCCTCAGATCGACTGATATGGCTGGGTCTCTGCTGCTGGGATCAGTAAAGGGAATGTAGGTTGCTTCTGCCTTTGTGGCCATCATATATGAAAAAAGTTGGCCATCATATATGAAACCTCTGAATGAAGTTAATCAAATTTCACAGTTTTACTAACCATTTGCCATTATGTGAAATTAGGAAATAAAGTTATGGAGGGCCATATGGGGCTTCATTCTTTTATCAGAATTGTATCCATGCTGCAAGAGTTCAATTTTCAAAGAACTGAAACTTGTTATAAATTAATACAAAACACAACTAGTAGATCTATATGTCCCTGACAGATGTAGGTAAAGGGAATGTAGGTTGCTTCTGCCTTTGTGGCTCTGGGTGCTGTGGCTTTCCTGTAAAGTCACTGGTGCGGGATAAACAGTGGCGGTCTCTCACGGCTTTCTGCTTGGCTTGGTGGCACCACGTCTGTTTTCTCTGCGAACTATGCTTAAGGAGTGCATAGGGCTTGGGTCTTGACCACAGAAAACCTGTAGCTGCTTGACAAGTGAAAAAACAACTTAAATCAAATGAAAGTCTTCCAGATTTGTGGCATCAGAGATGCCCATGAATCCTCAGACTATCTCAAGTGAAAAGATTGGTATTATGAATTTATAAACTTCCTGTTGATATTATAATTAATGTCCTGTTATATAGTATACCTGTATATTTAATATAATATTAGATCTTTCATATCATCCAACATAAACAATGAAGTATTACCACATGTTAGAAGTTTCCTTAAAATTCTTTGTTAAATTATTAAGATATTGCATATATTAAAAATTCATATAATAATGGATATATTCTTTGAGATAATGAAAAGGGAGCCAAAACAAATCAACAAAAAGGGGAAAATGCTTAATTTAACCCCTCAAACCACAGTATATATACCCTGAAGTTTGTTTTAGTTTTCCCTTCTCAGGTATTCAGTCTACCTTCAGCAATCTTAAGTGAAGATGACACTCCTACTGATGTAGTCTGTGACCATCAATATACTTTTTATACACTGTAGTGACAGGTCACATGTGATAGGTGTTATCAGTTCTTCCCAGGTATACCTAATTACAGCCCCCAGGCACTATAGAGAAGAACTAAAACTGACAGCTACTATTTATTGCCACCTATAAAATCTAATGCTAATTATCTGAACACCATCTGAGGAGGCTCGGTCTGTTTATATATGAGATTAATAACTTGCATGTCCTGGGGTAATTAATTCTCTGTCAACATATGATTATAAATAACATTATGCTTTCTCACGCTCTGAAGGAGATGCACTATAGTAAGAATGAGGTAACCTATTGGTGTTATGAATTAACCTGCTTCTGTTGCATACCATGGAATATTTAGTGCAGTAATAATATGCAGAGACATCCTGTGTTTACAATGATGTCACCTCACCTATTCGGACTACTAGTTCTATTGTGTGAGCTGATGAAAGGCCTTTCGTGAGCAACCCCTTCCGTTCTGCTCAATAACATTACTAGGGAATATTCTAACATAAACACATACATGTTTATATGCTGTGAATTTAACCATTCTTCTAAATACCCACAAGCTCAATCGACTGATAGTGTGAGTTGATATAAAAAATATCAGACATGTTGTGTTTACACTGATATCTTATCAAGAATTACTGAACCTGCATCTCCTGATTGTGTGAACTGAATAAAGGCCTTCCATGAAAGACCTGCTTCCTTTTGCTTGTTTTATAATGTGGCTGGCTTTATAAATATTTGTGAGCTCTAATTTTCGTGAATTTTCCATTTTCAGTGTCTCATGAGAGTTCTATTTGTACAATCTCACAATCCAGAAACCTAAAGTGAGTGCATTTAAACACAAATCATTTCGCCACGAGCTAAACAAGGTGGAACATTCATTGTTGACAGTTATTATGAAACATCTTTTACATTTATGAGATAATTCTTTGATTTACAGCTTATTTTAAGATAAATTGTTATAACCACTTTTTGTCTTTCACGTTACTACGCTTAATGCATGGATGCATGACAAATCAATACACATGGGATGCCAGTCAGCATGTTGATGGGGGATCAAAGGTTTAATTTTTTGCGTTTTTATTTCTTCCATGAATATTGAAAATTTGAAATTTACTTTCACAAACATAAAGCCAATCACACTATATACAACAATTTAAGACTTCATCTGCCTCGGTCAGTGTTGCATCTCCAGCAATAAAATTTCTGAGGAATGTGGGAGGCTGAACAATTAATGGATGCAGTGGTGCCTAAACTGTAGCATATATAAAAAAAAGTTCCATCCAGTCCACCTAAGTGATAAGAATCAGTTATCTATTATGTATCTATAAATATGTTATAGTTGTGATAAATTACCCATCATTTCTGTTTCAAGGCATGAGATTTATACCAGCAAGTAATTCACGAAAAAATTGAGTAAATCACATACTTATTTACCTATTTTATCCCCTTTAAATACAGCTAAGATTTCGTTTTATTTTCTTGCCTCAAATTTATCATAAATTTTAGAAATACTTGGTCTCTCTTCCCCCCCCCCCCCCCCCCTTATAAAAAACCTGAATTCATCCCTGACATAGACAAAGCAACTAATTTATATATAAAGAAGCGATCAGTCTCTTGGTCTGAGGAAATGCAATAATGTGTTGCACTTCAAGGCCCCTTCTTCATTAATTACAGCTAACTAAATATGCACTCTTTCAGTTAATTAGACTATGGGAAATTACCATGTAATCAGAAGTTAAGTGAATAACACAAACTAATCAAGCCAGTAACAATGCATACAAGCTATTTATTTATGTTAGAATCATCAACTGTATCTACATGTATGTAACTACACAGGATGCTGAATAAAATTTAGTAAGTAGCCAAATAGTGCATTACTGTAGGTTATACATTTTGCAGTCTCTCTGTTACCATTTATCAAGTGATAAGACACTAATCACAACAGTCAGTGACCTTATCTGTCATCTCTGTCAATATGTATCCTTTTACTAAGGAACAATTATCAGTCATTATTCAATTAACTAATTATGAACCAGCTGCACAAGCAAGAGTATATAGATAGAACAGATAACAATAATGCTGCATCTATATTTCTACATAGCATGTAAAAATGGGGATACTATGTAGTATTTTACATGCTAGTACATCTCCATGTATTAGATAAAGTATAATTATAAAATATAAACAAGGGGCAGATCTATATTGACTGACTGAAGGACTACTACCATCAGAGGTCAAGTTTATTTTTAAAGTACAGATAAGTTTGCATAATATACCAACAAATTATGACTTCCAGGATACTTCTTTTTGTACCTGGGCATACAATGTAAATTAAGAAAAGCCATTTTTTTATGGGACGGGATGGTAATAATAGACCTTTCTCTGACACAGATTTTTAGTGATGCATCAATACTGTTACATTTGACCTCACATCACCAGTATTGATTTCTTTTCAGCTTGGAATTAATTTACATCCCTGCTCTCAGAAAAACAAGGGACCTATGGGTCACGGGGCTCAGCTGTTATATATGATAAAAAAATATGATTTAGATATGATTCACGTGCTGGTTTTGTGTGGTAATAAATATGAGCTGTATTATGAGTTGTTGTTGTTTAGCTTATGTATGATTTTGATAGTATCTCTGGAGACAGGGAAGAGGATTGATTTCATTTATTTTATTAACAAATGGAGTACTATTGTCGCACAGATTTTGACTTGGCCATATAACTTATAAGCAGAACATATAATATAAGAGTTTAACTATTAATTAAAAAAATTACAAATATTGTCCCAAATATAATTTTTATTAAAAATAATAAGAGAACCTTATGATTTTTTAAAATGTAATATAACTGAAATGATTATTAAAATAATATTAAAGAATATATTCATGAATGCGTTAATGAATACATTTGGAAAGTATTTGCACTGGTATTCATATAGTTTCATTTTTACCTGAATTCCCGTTCTGTATGCAAGAAATTTTATAATGGAGTACATATTCATATTCGTATTTAAATACAATTGCAAATTATTCGCACCATGTCGGGTATTTATTCAGTTTTCACCGAACAATGATGTTGAGTATCCAGAATATACAAAATTAACACATTTAAATAATGATCATAAGTACCTGGTTTTATGGCTTTTATTTATATTTAAAAAAATAAATGTAATATATTCATTTTGGATAAATTTCACATCGATGTACACACTAGACACAGTAGGAATCTAGATTAATATTATCAACTGCATCTTTGTCCATCATTACTTTCCTTCATATGATCCACAATCATTAGTAATAAATAATATGATTTACTTTTTTATCATTAAAATTGAACTGAAAAGTACCATAGGTGACTGCATGGTGTTATTTGGAATACATGACATTCTGTCCATCGATACAAGATTCTTACATCATCAGTAACTGCAAGTTAATTTCCTGTTATTATAAACTAACAAATTCCTTTTTTATTTTTCTTTGATTTGTTATTAAAAACTAATAAAAAATTATTAATTTATTGTTTATTGTTATGTTGTTGGTTAAAACTACTAGATGAGTTGGGTTGGACACCTGGATCAACTGTGGCTGGCCATTATATAATAAGCTGCCTGGAGCCCAAGTTTATGCCTCCCCTCAAGCATGCATAATTTGCATAAAGTTCAACAAGGTCAACATACAGGTGACTCAAGAGGGGCTGGAGAGGGCCAAGGTCTGACATGGTCTCATAGAAACATTTACAAAAGCTACAATTTTTGGCCAATTTCTTTCAGCTTTCTAAACTAAAAAAGCTGAAATCCTTATGTGTGCATGACATAAAAATTATATCAACAGTGCTCACAGGAAACAAACGTGCCATGGTCAAAGTTGAGCAAAATTTAAGGTACTAATTTTATATTTATACTAATAACTTATAAAATTTGAAAAATTCAGGACTAATTTTAGGTATTTAATTGAATCTTGATTAAATAATGTTACATCCCTGACAAAAAAATCTCTAGCTTCAGCAATATCCTTGTTAAGGGAGTAAATATATTTCTTGATTTTTTTACAAAGTGCATTATGTTTTGGCCCATAACTTAAAATAATTACGCAATACTGACATCATTTCTGGCATGTGCATAGAGAATGTATAGAAAAATATGTATATTATATATGACTAAAGTCAGATCAGTTGTTTTGATATTAGGCAGTCTTGAAGTGTAAAAATGGGTTTATAATGGAAAAATGAAGTTTTTCATTAATATCTCGAAGGTATTAAGTCCTAGTGACCAAATTCTTGGCATGGTAGGGGATTTTGGAGACATCTAATTTTATGCCAAATTTAAGGAACTGAGAGCTGAAGCTGGGGAGCTGAGCTCTTGCAAACTGCATAACACTAGCTTTATGTAAACAATATGTTACATGGTGTTTAAAAACTCGAATAAAATCTACAGTTTTTGATCAACTGGTTTCAAATTTTTGGTGTTAACAGACAAAGTGCTACCAAAAACATGCTGTGAAAATTAAATCCACAGTACTTACAGGAAAAAAACGTGCCATGGTCAAAGTTGGGCTAAATTTAAGGTACCAATTTTTTATTTTTGTTAATATTTTAAAAAATTTAAAAGATTTTGATCTAATTTTGGGTATACAATTTAATTTTGATTAATTAAAGTTATATTACTGGAAAAAAAGTCCATAGCTTTAATATGTTTTGTGTTAAGTGATCAAATATCTTTCCTGATTTTTTACAAAATGCATTATGTTTGGGCCCATAACTTTTTTGAATTATATAATACAGACATAATTTCTGGCATGTACATAGGAACTATATAGAGGAATATTTATGGTAAATATGAGGAAAAACAGATGAGTCGTTTTGATATTAGGCAGTCCTGAAGTGTGAAAATAGGTTTTTAATAAAAAATTGAGGTTTTTCCTTAATTTCTCAAAGGAACGAAGTCGGAAAGACCCAGTTTTCGGCTTGGTAGGAGATCTTGGGGACATCTAACATTATACCAAATTTTGGATTCCTAGGTCTTACGGTTTCAAAATGTGCCACATCTACGGACGGACGGACGGACGGACGACGGACAATGGACCACGACTATAGCTCAGATGACTTATAGTCAGCTGAGCTAAAAAGGACAAATTAGGAAAATACATAACAAACTGAACTTAAGACACCTTGAAAACACAGGATTTATTTTAGTCAGACTATGAATGGAAAAGTATTGTGGAATGTTGGGAACTTTTATTTTTCTTGGAATCACACACAAAACTGTAACTAGTATAATATTTAAACAACAGACAAATTACATTGCACACACATTGTGAGCCCTGCAATAACATAACTCAGGAATCTGATTACAATTCTTGTACAGGTTTCAGTGTAAACATTTCTATTTATATCTAAACACTTCTAGTGTTATTTTTTGGTAATACCTTTTAGCTTTATAACATTACCATGCAATTAGTTTTCCCCCTTCATGAGCTTATTATACAAGTTGTTTCTCCTGTATTTAAATTGCTAGCTATCCCTTGAAATATCTGAAATACCAGCTGCATATTTCTTAATTGCCTCCTTAAATCATTATATTCATGACAGACTGAGAAACAATTTTGCCCCATTAACAAATCTGTGTTATCATATCTTGGTTTTATTTACCATAATATTTAGTGTATTCATATCAGGTTTCCTTCCTCTGGACCTCTAATTAAAGCACTGCATTTTATTTGTAATACACCAGATTTCCCTGTCAGTCACATGTCTCAGTGTCACCATGTTTCCTGAGTAACACCAACCCCCTGTGTATATAAATGTGACATTTCCAATATTTTTTTCTGTATTAAAATGAAGAAATGACACAATTACAGTATCAGCTTCAAGAAATTCAGATTTAACCGAACCAAAAAAGTAAAGCACTAACCAATGAAATAATTAACTCTATATTCCCTCCTTTTTTTTTGCTGTTTATATAAATGTGATTCACAGACAATGGGAAACACTTGGGACTATAATTCATCAAGTAAATCTCTATACCAGTACATCCCAATATAAACACTTGCTTCAGTGTGATAGGGTGGCTGAGGCTTCTGTTGTCAGACACCCTGCCACCCCTCCTTCACTATAAGGGGAATAACCAGTTAACATCCCTATGATATAATAGGATGCCCTATAGGTCAGCCAATCATGATGTAAAAAGTAAATTTTGTTGTTTTATTTATCTGTGGGTGAAGTCCTACATTTTTCATGTCTGTCCATCTTTAATGCATCATGGCTGCATTATCATTTCAAGGATTGAGTACTGTGGTTGCTTTTATGTTCGCAAGGGTTTAAAATTTGAAAAATTCCCGTAAGGGGTATTATCACAAAGATAAAAACCTTATGATATCAGGTCTTTCAAATTATCTGTCATTAATGCATGGTAATGCAAATATTATTTGATATAAATAATTCATATTAAAATACAGTTACATTCTGTGTAGGCACTTTGTTAGGTGAGACCATGAAAATGGAACCCTCGCAGATTAATAAAAAAAGTGAAAATCCCATGAATATGGAGCCAACCACAGTATGTGACAAAGTTTTCAGCTACAACTATGCATTGTAGGATACTTTAAATATTTATTTAATTATAGTCTAGTGTATACACAGTTAATTGCTGCATTTCCACTGATCTGCTGCAATGTGTGGTTGTCTGTGCAACAAGTGCAAGGCAGCAACTTTTCCTATGGTCCTTTTGGGGAATGTAATGTTTCAGCTGTTGTTAATAGTAACCTGTGATGGCAAGATTATGGGACTTAAAAGTGTACCTCAAAATTCTAATGTTAATGAGTATAAAAACAAAACCACTTTTTGTAGTCACAAAGCTGGAGGTCTTGGTCTTTTCCTTCTCAATACAGTGCTATTGTTATGAATTGTGCCCTTGAATCATGCCTTTCTAATCATGTAAAGCCTATAGTTTTTTTTCATATCTTTTCCTCATGGAAAACCCCAATGTTTAAACACTAAAAAGAAATCTATATACTAAACCACTGAACAGAAAACCAATGTTTTTAAAAAGATAACCCAGATAATAATGTGAACAGGAAACTTTCACTTATCAAACAGATAAGTGTTTGACAGCAGATTGACAAGGTCACAAATTACTTAATTATTTTTCCTGACCATTTCATCGGAAACACTTATCTTTATGTGTTGAATCAAACAGTTATAACAATTGAAACTTCCTACACTACATGTCATACAATGGAAATGACACCTGAATCAGTGAGTGGCAATTTTTTTAAAGAGCTTTTAAAAACATTTCCTTTTTTAATTATCAGGTCAGTATTTGTTGTACTGGTTTTCCTTTTTCTCTCATGATGAGCCCCCATCACATGACCAGTGGATGTCTTCTGACTGGACAGTCCGCTTCATGCACAGTTCATTGAACAAAACATGAAGGAATCAGAAATGCCCCTCAGGTCACAGTCAGTTTGAAGCTTGCATACAAGTCTGTTACACTACACATGTATGCCCTGAGGTGTCCAGTATACATTCCTGTGGATGGTGATGGAAAATATGGAATTTGGTTTAACCCCCTAGTTACAGCTTTGCCATGATATTTACCATAAGCAGGCTTTTACTCTGCCCTTGTGCATGTGTATAGTACTCATGACATTCATAATTTGGTTTGAATGCAACTTTAAAACAGATTATTTGCCTCCCCGACTTCCCTTTATATGGACATGTAATCTAGCAGGCTGACTCCTGCCTCCCCTCCCATTACCAGTTTAAAACATGAACTTAAGCACTGTATTTGATAAAATAATGGTGGAGCTATAAATGATACAAATCATAAGCTAGATCAATGGAGGAGGTTACTCCCTGAAAATCATGTACGAGGCCATGTTTGGTTTCCCTATCAGTATTTGATGGAACTTTCTTGCCTCAGACCAGCAGACAACCATTTATGTCAGGCCCTGCTTTTTACTGTTCATCAACCCACTGCAGTTTATGTTGTGATTTTAACTAAACAAGCAAATGGAAGTTTGGGGTTTGAAGGAAAGTGCTAGGGTATATGTCCCTCTTAAGTGTACTAACGAAAAATTAAATGATATCAAAAGCCAGGTACCAATAGTTTCTGATATATTCATTGCATTTTAACATTTTATATAGAGACTGAACTTTGATATTGATATATATCTGCACAGGGGTTCATTGCTCAATGTTTTAAAGAAACAAACAAGCAATAAACATAATCGCTGAACTGCCACTGATGTGTGGTCAGGGCTCCATGATGAATTATATACATATGAAACTTTTGATTGATTTAAGCCTCCATGTACCAGTAACTTTTGATTGATTTCAGCCTCCATGTACCAGTAACCTGTATCATGCAATTAAGAAATCAATGCTAAATGTACCACAGGTGTTCAGCTGGATATAGATTAAAGTTAAAGACCAATTCCTCTGCACCCATGTCATGTTGGAACAGTCAGGTCCCTTCATCTCATCATGCATGATATTATTTGCCTCTGTAGGTAAGCAAGACCTTGAGCTAACTAAATCCAGTAATATAGTGAGGAAGTTCAATGACTATGTCAAATCATGTCATAACATACAGTTCTAAAGGAAAACAGATATAAACTGTTGTGACGGTCTATACATACACAGAGACCTGGAACCACAGAGTCTAACTACGGGCTTGTTTACCGTGGGAAAAAAACATGGAGTCATACCAAACCGGGTGTTTATGTAACAAGTTTGTTTTTGCTCTTTCCTGTGTATTACAGACACATTTCATGTTCTGTATACATTTACTCCACTTGGTGAGAATCTGGTATGTTCCTACCATGCTATAATACAACTACCAGTTTTAAAAACACAAGAGATACTTAACTGATGGATGCAAAACTGACTGATGTTGTACTAAACACTGATAGCCTACTTTATCAATTTACAAACCTGAATACAGGCAGCACCTTGAAGGCCTAAATGGATTTTCACGGTATACTACATTACAGGTTAACTTCTCTATATTATTTGCAGTTTTATCAACCTGATTATAAAGACTTTTGGTACAACATCTTTAATCATTTATAAGATTATAAGAAAACAAAGATTTTTCTAAATCTGATCTTTGTCAAAGACTAATAATAATATTGGTCAGCTCAGTAAGTTTATTCATTAAATTTTCATACAGAGGTAAAAGTTCATACATGTATTGTACATCAAGCAGTTACAGCAGTGGCTCCAGCCTTTGCAATCTTTTTCAAGAGTTTGAAACAAATTTTAAATTTAGACTAGGACCCCTCCCCCCACCCCCAATTTTTCTGGGCCTGAGGACCTTTTCATTTTCTCATAAAGCCTTCTGATTATGGCTTCCAAACCACGCCCCCCCCCCCCCCTTCCAAATTCCTGGGTCACCCTAGATTTATGATCACACAAATATCCCAGTGAGAGGACAGGACAAAATATTTGCACTGCAAACATCTGATTTTTAATGAATAGGACTTGAATCAAAGGGGACTTAAGGAGTTTAATATAAAACACCATTTTTTATGAACTTATAGGACGTGTTTTTTTTTTTTTTCCTGAAATGTTCAATCTAACCCCCAGCCCCTTACTAGAGTTGTGCACCTTTCTTCCATGGAATTTCCCCCATTGTGAGAACAGTGCAACCCCCCCCCCCCCCCCCATTCCAAATATGCTTGGTCTGCCCCTGGAACTTCTGTAATTTGTATAGGGAAAGGCCTATTGTACAAGTTTAAAACTTATGTAAAAATTAATAGACCAAGTTACTGGTACAGATTAATTATAGCAAAATGTTAATTACTTTTCATATGGAGAACTCACATGGTGTGTTTTAATTAGCTGAGATGGTGGAAATGAGTAAAATCTTTTAATATATACGAACTTAGTATGGCTGGTCATCTTTATGTAGTCCATTTAAATTATTGTATGAAGCTAGGACATCTGGGGCATTTATCAGTTACACGAACCATACGTTCATCTACACGCGCGCAGGGCGCGGCAACCATCAGACCATGTTCCTGAAATCAAATAGTTAAAAAGGGCGCCAAATTAAGAGATGAAATTAGCTCACCTGTGGGTCTAACACTCATAACACGATTAAAACAAATGTGCCGGCCTATTAACTAAACCGATGAAACTTGAAAGAAATACCAAAAAAAAAAAAATTACAAACTAGTGAAATTTCAAACAAAGTGAACTAATACATAAAATTAATCATATTCTCACCTTCAATTTTTGAGCAGACGACAACAGATTACCGCCATAAATCGTAAGCCTGTAATCCGCTGACTGGGAGGAGCATGCGCGCTTCCTTGAAGCTGTAAAAATTAAATTCCTTGGTGATCTCTTTTCACAGCATGGTCAACTTGTTTGGCTTTACTGCCACACTTTCAGGTGACATTCCACATATAGCTCGTCTTAGGTATCACGCCCACCAAAGCGTGGAAAACCGAGCGATACGCTCTAGATTCCAAGGCAATATTCGGGTCCCCGCGGAGCTGATGCCAAAAAGATGTCGTCTGCTCAGCAACAATATTACATTCACTATCAATCGTGTCAATTTTTATCTCAATCTAATGTTGCAATGGCACATCAGCTACCGAACATTGTGAATTAATCCATCACACGACATTTGTCCTTTTAAAGGATACTAACCCCTTTTTAAGCTGCAAGTTTTTATTTATGTAAGAAAGCTTCCGTAGAATATATATGCACCTGAACTATAAGGATGTGAGCTGTTTATCTGTTTATAGGTGACATATTCAGACCGCAACATAAAGACGCACCGAAGCGAGAAGGTTGAGCTCCACTTGTCATCACGCAACACGGCTTGCTGTGTTCGTGATTGCGGGTCGCGTGCCCCAGATGTATCATGTCACGCAGATGTCACTCAGTTGTAAACATAACTGAACAGATACAGAATAAGCTCACGTCATGTGAAGCTTGACTATGAATGTAAAATAAATCTGTTTCATACAGGGGAACTGACGGCCTGGGCCTATATTAACAAACAGTGCCTTAATTTAGTCCGTTTGTAATAATTAAGATTGCTTAATTTTTAATTATTGTTTTCACCTTTTTTTGGGGGGGGGGGGAGAAACCAAGCTTTTGAACTTCAAATCGTAAATGCAATGTGTTGTTGGTCCCTTATTTCAAATGCAAAATTTAAGCTCGCTCACAGATATTCCCGCCAAAGTCGAACCACACAGAAAGCCAGCACGTGGCCTATAGAACAGGCATGAGAACATTGAATTCAATTGAATTAGGATTCCGTTAGGCCTACAAGCTGGGAAAGAACCAGAATATTATTCCAGGAGCGAAAACTGCAAGGGACGTACATTTACATATACAGGCGGTGCTGATAGCTAACGCCAGCACAACAGGCCTGATTCTTCATTGGAACAGGTCCGCGGCTTCGTCCGGGACGGGTTTTGTATGGGGCGAGGGCTCAATGGGCCGAACTGGATACACTGGCGCAGCTTCTGATACAGATGGCGTTGCGATAGCCCTTCGCTGATAAAATGTAAAATTCAAGTCCTTAGGATTTGTGGGGAAATATATATGGATAATGACTCCTTTTAAGACACATGGCATAGCCTTTCAAGATAATCCAAAGACCAGAAAGGACTATTCGAAAGCGTAGCCACATATTAGTTGCGTGATAACACTTTACTGCCACGTACCACTCTAAATTATAAGAAATATTATAGGCACAGACATTTTTCAGTTTTTTAAATTTAAAGGAATGATATTTATACGGTATATGAATGATTAAATCTTCCCAAAGCCACCAACGAAGGCTACGCGCTGCGTGGATTCTGTTGTAAGGCGACACCTTGGTTTTATAGGCGAAACAACAAAAATATAAATATATATATCAAAACGGTTTCAGGGGTGTACAGACACTGAATGTGGGGTTTTTTTTTAAATATAGTTGATGCGATCCAAAAACGAATAGGGAGACAAAAAACACGACAAACGGATACAAATATAGTTTCTGTTACTGCCCCTAGGTGGGAGCACCAGATTGTTGGGCGCAATTTCCCTCCGCGGATGTATGGACGGGCAAAATAAATGGCTCTCTTTTTAAAAAATACAAAAGTTATAAACACTCGGAAAGACCAGCACTCGGATCAGAATGAAGAACACTTTAAATCAGCACCAGAAGGTAAAGAAACCTTTAAAGTCAGCGCCACAAGTAGAATAAACTTGAGAGAAAAGGTTAAGGTTTTGGTTTATAGTCTGATATCACCCAGTAAGAGTCTCATCCGATTTACACTTTGCCTTCCTGGTCAAAGGCCTGTTCATTTTTGTAGCCTTTCTCGGCTACCTGGGGAGCATACACACGAACACGTCTTTGTAGACGCAATAGGGTTATCCATTCTACATTTTGCCTGCCGCCTATGACCAGTACCCATTCACTCCAGGGTGGAGAGGGCGCTCCCTTGTGGTTAAGACTTAGGCCAGCAGTCTAAGCAAGGATGGCGGTCCGGACCCGGGGAGGGGGATACAATGATCTAGGATCATTGGAAACCAATTAATAAATTTTGGGTAGGAGTCAAGGCGGATCGAGAAGCGAATTGGAAATGCCTGAATTGTGCACACGACTAAATCCCGTTACGACCGCAGTAAAAAAAGAACAAGTGACCCATGGGTCCTGACGCTCAGCTGCCAAGCATGACCTGTGACATCATGGACTGAGATTCACAACTTCCAGTCAAATTTTGAAGAACCAATTAGCCAATTTGTTGAAAATTTTCTATGACAACAGAAATATATATCACCTATGTCTGGTTAAAACACAGTGAATTGATGGTCTGAGGAAAATGCATGATTGTTAAGCTATCAGGAACTATAAAAACAGCTTGCTTGAAACCTGTCAGTCTCAAAAGGAACACCACAAAGGGCAAATATAAGATATATAGCAAAAATCAATAAAAATACATGCAAGAATTATTGAGAAACAGGTGCTTCTGTATGAATTTTTATTCAATACAAGACAACTGTACTGCACTTTTATAAATGATGGTAATATTTATTCAGAAATATTTGACCCAATCCTTTACAAGATTACATAAATATACATCCAACTGCATTCACTTTAACTGTTCTTGAGATAATATGATCAAAAGGAATTAAAAGATGGTTGCCTGGTGGCCATATTGGACTTCTGACAAGTCTGAAATCAGACAACAAACATTCTCTAAATCGGACCAAACATTATAGAAAAATTACTGAAACTGCACTGAAGAAAGAATTTCTAAGGTGGCTAACTGGCAGACATAATGGATTTCTGACAAGTATGACATTTGATATCCCACATTCTCCAATAAGAGACCAAACTTGGGGCAAATTATCCAGTAATGAATGCCCAAAATAATTCAAAAGGCATGTCCAGGCCCTCATATCAGATTTAAAGATATGCAATTGTAAAAAGTTTAAGTCCAATATTTTTTATCATCACTCTGCTTTTCAATTGGGTCAGCAGGGTAGGTAAACTGCCAAACCTGAAAGAAAAGAAATGCAGAAAGCATGACTAAGAGTCTTGAAATAAAACAAAAAGCCATCCTAAATCAAGGTACACATCCACATATTATGAGAACAAACACTTGCTTTTATATTTGGTGATATATATTAAAATATTCAGATATCTAGGAAACTAAAGTTTATTGCTAGGATTCCATAAAATAAACTGCAAAATGTTCCCATCATCTTATAAATCAGTGGCTAAACCTTAATACTATACTCTCATAGTCTTAATGCCTGGCTGAAGCATTCCGACAACAGTGTTTTTGTTATGAAGTAACGAGGTACTTATCACTGAGCCTTATCACTTAATAGGCTGATACAAAAGGGAGTCATATGTCACCAGTGTCACTCGCAATTACAGCCACACAGGGATATGTACCAGCTGGAGTGGGATGGTTATATATACAAGAAAAATAGAGATGGTCTATAAAATAAGTAATTGACCTTGGCCTTTTGCCCACATATCAACTGGATTCTTTCTAAATGATGGGTAACTACTAACCACTTAAATCTGGTGTAATTACTTGGCAACCAATGGGTGAATAACTTTGACCTGCAACCTTTAACCTGCTGACCAGCTGACCCCAAAATCAATAAGTTATTTATTCAAGCAAAAAGACCCATAAATATAAAGTTTGAGTCAAACTGAGCGATGCATAGATGTGGCATATGTGAAAGACTGAAGGTTTGGGTTGAACAGTTACACTTAAAATATGCTCACAAGCATTTAGAACAATAAAATATTGTGACCTTGACCTTTGACTTTTTGACCTCAACATCAATAGGCTTCATCCCTTATTGGTAGGTAAGCCATATATGACAGATGGAAGGTACAAATTGAAAAGTTTGCCTGAAAATGACTCCACGCAAGAAGTGGGTGCTGTGAACTTGACCTTTGACCTCAAAATCAACAGGTCTTTTCCCCTGTTGGCAGAGAAGCGATATCAGTGCTGGCAGGTTTGGAATGAAAAGTCTAGCTTGAAATGTGTCCACAACCTTTTCAAAGAAGTGGATCCTGTGACCCTGACCTTTGACCTTGTGACCTCAAAATCTATAGGATTCTTCTCCAACTTAGTAGGTGAGCTATATGTGAAAGATCAAAGAATTGGGATGAAAGGGTTGGCTTAAAATGCATCCACAGGCTTTTCAAAGAAGAGGCTCCTGTGACCTTGACCTTTGGACCTCAAAAAAATTATGGTTCTTTCCCTGTTGGTAGGTGAGCTGTATGTGAAAGATGGAAGGTTTGCGATGAAAATTTTGTCTCAAAGAGTTATTTCTGGGAGGTGCAAACACACCCCATAACTTCGAGAATATAGGTCGCAGTGACCTAATTTGAGGTTTGCAAGATCTTTTTATAACCTTCAAGACTGCATAGGGTTCATGGCCCTAGCCCCTACGGTTACAATTTGTGCCCTGCTAACGGCCGGACGGCCGGATGGACAGACGGAAGGACGACGGACAAAGACCCATCGCTAAAGCCCAGCATGACTGAAAGTCAGCTGAGCTAAAAAACGGAAAACGTTTCATGGTTGTTGTTTACACTTACACGGAGAGAACGTTCCATAATGCTAAACACCAAGACCCGGCATTAGGTTTAGGATAGGGTCCTAGATGTCTGCAAACGTATTCAGCATTGACATTTTAACATACGGATTTTAACGATAGAAACCCACACAGAAATCCAGTTGGGTTATCCTCATGAGAAAGGGGGGGGGGGGGGGGGGGGGGGGGTTGAAGCTGACCACAGTGCATGGATTATGAATGAAATCGGACCATTACATACTAGGTCTCGCAGCGAAACGATCTTCAAGTAATCGTTTTGAGTTACTACGTTCATGCATTGATTTACACACCGCTATACGCCCATATCCTTTTACTTGCGTAACTCTATGAGCCCATTTTGATCTCTCAACTCACTCACAGGAAATCACTGATATACACGCGACCAAGGCGCGCTTCCAATATCAAGAAAAGTTTTCGAAGATAGAGTCGTTGATATTTGTAATATTAATACCGGTACTGCAAGTATTCTTCACAATGATGACAATATACATTGTTTTTACAGACACCATTCAATTTATGTGCCAAATCACCTACCTTTTTTGAAAAAGAATTTGTGATTTCTTTTCTTCTTCTGTATTAATGATCTAAGGGTAATTTTAGATGTGAAAAGTTCTTAAAAAAGCCCTCGCAAAGGATGTATGAACTTGCAAAACGCCATTTGCAAAGCTCTGACTTGCTGCCAGATGCCCTTGAATTTATTTTAGCGGACCCCCACATATTATAAACACGTTGATATAGACAAAACAAGCAGCCTGTGTGCGGTGATATCAACGTTTCCTGACCTATTTTTATAAAAGCTCCAAGGGATTACTGTGAGTTTATAAAGGTAAGATAGGTGATGGCGCCCCTTAAGTACGGGAGATATTATGTATGGAAGACTTGGTCTTCATTTCTGGTCCAGTGTAATGAGACGTTACTGCTGAACAGAGCAAGTCGGCTAGAACTAATGGAATCTTACTATAATTTGCGAAAGAGGGCGTGGTCACCAGGGGAGCGTTTTTTTTTCAGATTCCTCTTGAAAGATACGAGTCGACTGGCCACTAAACACTTCGCACTCTGACTACTCCCCTGTTGTATTTCCGTGCCCTTATCAAAACACTGCCTCGTAAAAATATTAAAACCGCTCCCTGCGGCTGTCATTTTGAGTACACACTAAAATATGATGTCCTAAGTCGCATGTCGGAATTAAGGGTATACAGTTAGTAAAAATAATACACAAACTCCACAGAGGCTCAGAACAGCTTTATTCTTGAGCAATCATGTCTTAAGTACAAAAAGTTCAAAAGCCATAGTTTTTTAATCAGTACCAATGTGTTGTCAAACCTAAAGCCCCTTCGTTCAAGACAAACATTACAGGGGAAATATAATTTATACTACAGCTCAACAGTGTCTAACTAACCATCTACACAGCTTACTTACACTTACAGTTGGCTGAGATTTACGTGCCGCAATGTTCCAGCACCAGCAGTTTGTAACGCCTTGTGTTGGTGTTGATGTGCCGCCACATGGCGGCAAACGTATATACTAACTTCATCTCTGTTCACCGTCATACGTAGTGGATTTCGATATTGCACTTTACATTGGGAAGATAGAAATACATATTTGGGAAGTAATTAACCTTATTTTTACTTTTATTCTTTTTATCTGGCATCCATCAGAGGCTCACATTTACGTAATTCTGACGAAGGAAAAGTCATTTCTGCAGTTAAGTTAGAGCTTAAACTGTCGAAAACCACTGTACATCAAAGTATGCAACTAATGCAAGGCATGACACCTGTTGATTGCATTTACTTATTATTATATTTTCTTGTGACATCCTAGTAAATCGTCAGTGGGACAAACTAATTTTCATTCTGAACCAGGAATTAAATTAAATTCAAAATGCCTTAAAAATATATGCGGCTAATGAGTTTCATATCTTCATTAATACATGAGCTTTTACATAGACATTGTTAAAACAGTAGTGGCACTTACTGAGTAATCTTTGAATAACAAGTATCTTATAAATCCTTTATGGACAAAAGACAGTTTACAATATTGATATTTGCCCTATAGCTAACTCTATTACAGCTATTATATAGTTAACCCTTCAAATGCAGTAAAAATCATCTTTTTGTAGTATCAGTATATAGGTGTTCCTTTGGGTAACACAACTGGTAGATTTACAACTAATTCAACAAAGACTTTTAACAAAGACTATTATTCTTATGGTTTCATGAACTTTTGACAAGAGTATATTTTGAGCATTAGAATGAAATCTGGAAGATTCGCTGAAATCTTCTGACTATCCTTAACTAAGTGTATATGGGTACCTGTCTCAGAAAACTTCAGGTTTTCAATTCTCACAAGATTTGAAACTAAGCAAATAACTGCATCTACACATACAAACCTATTTACAGAATTAAAATTGCACATAAAACTTGCATCACACTTTGTTACAATGTCACGTTTTCTTCAAAATGTTTGCTATGATGTTTCACCATTGTCATGGTGCATTGAGTCAACACCATGACAACCAAGGTTATTTCCATGGGAATGTTCACAACATTTCTGAATAAATACAATCTGGTTTGAAAGAATACACTTTACTCAAATAAATTTTAATTATCAACATTTCATCATCAATTATAATAAATTTCTGGGAACAGTCCATGCATGTACGTGACTTTTTTTTACAAATGCATCCACCATGCCAGCTGGTTTGAAATATGTTTATACACTCTGTGAAGCTACTAACTGAAGTTTCCCTGACACAAATTCCTACAAAGCTTTAAGCACAGTATAAATTAAATGCATACATAAAGCAAGCAGTGCTATTGCAAAAAACAAAATCTCATCTTAAATGGCTGACTGTAAGTCAGTCCATGCAGCATGAAGAAAAAAAATCTGCTCCTGTATAGCAGAGTTGATAAAGGTGAAAGACTCGCCCATTGACACACATAGAATTATGTGACATTGAGAGAAATTCTTTATATTCAGAGTGCAGTACATGAACAACATATAAAAACACATTGAAGAATGTTGCCTAAAATTTGGTTTCATAACACAAAATTGTCTTCTTTATCATAAATTTGATTAACAAACTAATCCATAATTCAGAATACAAGATTTCTTAATCCTCACGAGTACTGACAGGTTTTGTGATCTTTAACAAAAACACACATCCAAATCCAGAAACTGGGCTCCTCACATCACGTTTTGTTTCAACTGACCAGTAGGTATTCACACACACATTGCATGTGACCTGTCATGTCACCATATAGGAAGTATGAAGCACTGTCATGTGGTGATCTGATGTCACATGACCACACAGACTGTCATTGTTTCACATGACCTTAGATAGATTAAAATCACACTATTATTGGTTGATAAAGTATCACATGACTTAGCAGTGAACAGTCATTGGATGATAAGGGTATCATCTGACCAGAGAGATGCATTAATTTACTCATGTAATAACTATACATACATGAAACTTTACAAAGACAAGTTGTATATATAAGCATAATTAGAAAATTTATCATTAAATGACATTTGGAAAGATTTATCACAAGCAAACTGATATTGTAATTAATATTCCATAAGGCAGCAATGCAAGGTGGCATATACTCTCATACATATTATAAAAATAAGTATTCCAAACTGTTATAAAAACTAAATGACACATACAGAAAATGACATGGAACAGATGCTCTCCTGTAAGAAATGAGTACACTATTTTACTCCTTGAGACTGACAAAAGAAAGCCTGAAACCTGAGCATCAAATGGCAACATTTAGTGGTCATTTGGCCATTTTAATATGTGAAAACTTTTCCTAAAAGATACATAGGCATTTGTATATTATCAAAGAAAAACAAATATTGGCCTCTTTCACTGGCAAAAAATGAAGACATATTAACTATTTAGCATTATGGTGTCATGATTATCTTAGGTACACACAATTTTTTTCAAATTTAAATTTCAGTATTATTTTATTTCATTAGTATTAAGACATCAAGTTATATCAATATCAGACATTACAATATTATCCAATCCAATATTTGTTTGTAAAATAGCCATTAATTTGTCATAGTTAGTTTTGACAAAGTGCCTGATCACCAAAGTATGGCCAATACAGTGTGGTCTTCAGATTATAATTTACAAGTACTGTTCCTGAATGCGTTTTACAGCACGTTTCATAATACAGTGAGATTGACTAGGCGGCAGTGGTATTTACGTGACAGGATTTTTTCTTTATTTAAATATCGGAAGACTTCTTTGCATTGTTGTTGTTCACTTGTTGGTGACCATTTATGGCAGCACCCAGAGGGCCTCTTGGCATGGCAGAAGGTGGCGCCACCGGAGGTGCTGGAGGACGCTTTTGCGGATGGGGATGTTGAGGCTGGTGTGTGTCTCTGCTGTGCTCCATCTCTTTCTGCATCTTTGCCAACATATCTTGCATGCGCTTCAGCTGTAAAGATTTCAGGAATTTTATATATTACTAATTCCATAACATTACTTATATAACACTTATATAAGACAGTAGCTATATACTGTGATTCTATGTCTACATCACTTTAATAGCTGCTATTTTCGGAATTTCATCACCAGGCCTGGCACCGGGCCAAGAATTTTTATCAAACTAATAAGAGCTGGGTGTGTCACAAGTTTGAAACTTAGAGCTGGATGCACAATGGGACACCCAGCTCTCATTGGTCTGATTATAAATTTTGGCTCTGTGCCAGGTCTGGTGGTGAAGCCCTGTAAAACTTGCTATACAAAGCAGCAGTTAAAACTAGATATTTCTTGGTGCCATAGTATCGCCAGACAATACCCCCTTCCCCCTTTAAGAATCTTCAGCAGCATATACTGACACTTGGCAAGTGACTATGTAACATCTATCAACTCGAGAAACAGTATTTTTCACCAAATATTGGGTCCAATACAGAGAATCACTCTTATGAAAAGGGGATACATTATACTCTAAAAATGGTAAGGTAGGTGGTGCCACCTGTCTGGTTGACGAGAAAAACTCTCCAAGATGGATGTACATGCCAAATTGGAGACCAACACATTGAAGGACTCCTCAGACTAAAGCAATTTTCATCTAAAACAAACGTACAGATGGACAGCACACAAAAAAATGGCAGATGGCACCACCAGTCTTGCATACAAGATGGAGGAGGCCAAGATCTATGGTTAATACACAGTTTCAGACCAATACAGCACACCACTCCTAAGAAAAGAGCAATAATTTATTCTACAACAAGGCCTACAGGCCTAATGCGAACCTGTACATTGGGAAATACACCAGGTATAATGCTTCAATGCTGGACCATAACTTTTCATGTATATGAACAATGCAAGTACTAAACATTTTGAATAAGAAACAATTACACAAATATCACTGCTGAAATTCTGGCATGGGTGCAAACAACACAAAAACAATTGTAGCTGGCACCACTTGTCTTGTATACAACAAAGCTATCAGAGATAGACACATATGCCCAATTTTCAGACTGATATTCAAACCCCTCCTGAGAAATAAGCAGGGACATACACTGTGCAAAAATTATTGTAGGTGGCACCACCAGTCTTGTATATAACAAAGCTATTCGATATGTATATATATGCCCAATTTCAGGCTTATATATCAAATTCCTCTGTAGAAATAAGCAGGCACATACACTGTGCAAAAGTCAATGTACGTGGCACCACCTGTCTTGTAAATGAGAATACCATCAAAGACGCATAGACAGGTCAAAATATCAGTCCAATACATCAAACTTCCCCAGAGTTTGATGCACTGGGCTGACAAGGCTTAGGTGAGTAAGACAGTTGCCCCCCAGTGACCTGTGACAAATTGCTGCCTTAACCTACTGCACTGAGTGAACTCTTGACCTGCACCTGGCTAGACTGAGTGAACTTTTGACATGTTCATGGCTGCACTGAGTGAACTCTTGACCTGTTGCATAATCTGACACAGTTGGCAGTCTGCCAAAGCTATAAATAGATTCAGGCTGAACTTTGGGTGCCAAATATGATGCAGTGAGCAGTCTGCCAAAGCTATAAATAGAATGCAGCTACTGCACTGAGTGATCTCTTGACCTATACCTGGCTGCACTTCTTCCAATCCAGGCACTGTGCCAAAACTATTTATAGAGCTGACATCATCTTGGCTAATGGCCAACATCAAGGCACTGGCAATCTGCCAATGGTAAACCAAGTGCTGCCATCTGAACACAAAAGTGTCGTTCTACTTGAAATGACTTTGAAATTTATTTTCCCAATACAAAATGCTTTTCAGCTGACTTTTTATAAAAAAGAAATCAGGAATATATGTAAAATTATTACCGATGCATACTGAATGCAAAATTAAAATACAGATATATCTCATTGATGGCAAATTCTTGAATTAAGTTGAGTAGGGATACCAATAATTTATAATCCACGTACAGTTGTCTTTATATAGCCACAGAGAGAAGAATATCCATGATTGTGACATTGCCTGGTATGATGAATAACTTAAATCCTAAATCTAAATTTTTTAAAAGTTTTTAAAAAATCTTTCTTGTCAAAATTAACCAAAGATAACCTGAAATCTAAATGTCTAGTGGCATGATGTAATAGATGCTGATAAACTGGTGCCAGGCTAGATGTAACAGCATCACACAGCTAACATATATGGTAAAATGACTCAATTCAATCTCCATAATTCAGCCAAAAATCATTCATGTGGAACCATTAATGACAATTTTTACAAGAATTATTGTAGGAATTATTCTTGTAAAATATTTAACAAACTGGCCTCAGTGGCATCAGTCGAAAAACGTTCCGCAGGTTTATAACTCGTATAGGATGATACAGCAAACTGGCTAAGTTCAGCTTCCCGTAACTCAGCCAAAAAGCACTGAACAAAAATCATTTGAACAAACTTGAATTATCAACATCTGAGGATAATTAATGTGTTATAAATTGGCCCAGTGGTTTTTTAGAAGAAGATCTTTGTAGCCACTGAGCTAAAATGGGCTGTTTTGGCATATGACTAAATTCAGCTTCCCATAACTTAGCCAAAAGTCACTGAAAAGAGACCATTTGATTAAACTTCAGATGGCACTACCCTAGGATCATTTCTGTGCGATATTGAACATTTTGGCCATATGGTTTTAGAGAAGAAGTTTTTTGTAGCCCTCAGTGTGATACAGGCACTGATGACCCCCGTACAAAAAAGGCCGATGCAGGTGGCACCACCAATACCTCAATTTCAAATATGACATATGTGACCAACATTGGCATAAAATTTGGTGAAGATAGTTACAGCCGTTTCTGAGATTTAAATTTTAATATGCTTTTTTGCACAGTTAACAAAGTTCAACCTCCTGTATCTTGGCCAAAAATCTCCGAACTGGAACCATTCGAACAAACTTGAGAAAGATTGTTCAAGGGATCATTTCTGTGAAATATTGGACAATTTGGCTGGACAGTTTCGGAGAAGAAGATTTTTAAAGCTTTTTTAGCTTTTTCCCTATAAAATCTAAGAAAATGCAGTTAGAAAAAAAATAAACAAAATCTGATATAGTTTTTTTCGATGACTGATTGTTTGCAAGAAATTTGGTGATGCTAGCTCCTGCCGTTTTTGAGATAGCTATGGTTAACGTACAGACGACGCACAACGCACGACACACGACGGACGATGCAGCACCATCGCATAAGCTCACAGGTTCGCTAAAAATGGGAAGGTCGGTGGTACCAACTGTCTGGTCTACAAGAAAATTTTCCACGATTAATACATGCCAAATTTAAGGCCAATACCTTGAACCACTCCAGAGATATGAGCAATTTTCATTGAAAGCACATGTACAGATGGACACCATGGCAAAAAGATAGCAGATGTCTTGCATTCAAGATGGAGGAGTCTTAAGATCTATGGATATGCACATTTTCAGGCCAATAGTGCAAATCACTCCTGAGAAAAGGGCATGAATTTATTCTACAAAAACAGGAAGGTAGGAGGCACCACCTGTCTGTTTTACAAGAATGCTTTCCAAGATGGATGGACATGTCAAAATTCAGACCAATACCTTGAACCACTCCTGAGATATGAGCAATTTTCACCACAAGCACATGTACAGATGGATGCCACAGCAAAGGATTGCAGATGGCGCCACCAGTCTTGAATACAAGATGCAGGTATCCAAGATCAATGTTCATGCACAATTTCAGCCCAATCTGTCCATAAGTTTTAGACTTTAAATGCTTACAGCACTGTCAGGTGGGAAAGATGGGGTATTAAAAGGAAGGAAAACAAGTGAAAGACAGAAGGTGGCGCCACCGGTCTTCCCCAAAAGAAAAAGCTATCCAAGATCTTCGGTTAAGTTCATTTTTGGATCAATCCATGCAAGATTTCTTGAGATATTTAAGAATTTGTGTGATTTTCACCCAAAATTGACATATTCAAGGTCAAGGTCACTCTCCTAGTAAAGGTCAAGACTCCATTTTATATAGGCTTCATCCTCTCACCCATATCTATGAGCATTTAAGTTTGGTAAAGATCCATAAATATATTATGAGTTATCGTGTCCAAACAAAATCTCTGCGGCGGCAGCCGCAACCGTGCCTAAACCATATTATCTCCAGACTCTGTCTGCCGATAGAATGAAGGAGATAAAAAACAACTGAAGTGTATACCCAATGCATGAGGATTGTACAATTACATATGGTTCATGGATATAGACAATATTAGGTAAATTGATGTCCTGATACCTTCACTCAGAACTAACCACTATATGAATGTATGTTAACTGGATCACTAAACATAATATTGAGACCTTTTGTTTTATATCTAGTGAGAGGATTGCTCGTTGCCAATAAATCACTCTCTAAGTCAGCATAAAACCTACTGAAATTCAGACATGACTGAAAAGATTAATTTGAATGTTTGGCCGGAAACCTATGGATTCTTGATTACTTTGTCGAATAAAATTATTTTTGACACTCAGCTGAGTAACATGACCACATGATCTAACTTGTGTTAAGCAAACCGCTGTACAATAAACTACATACATATTTGGCTTTTCAAATATGAAAGTCAGCTCAGCTAAAAATCTAAAATTCCAATCTAGAAAATTACACTGTATATATTATCAATGTAATTTTTTACCTTTTAAGAATGGACTGCTAACCACACTCTAAATCATATAAAAAGCATCTTCTCTTACCTCGAGTTCCTTGGCTGCCAGCTGTTTCTCCTTCTCTGACAGCTTTTCCTCCTTCTCTTGCTCAGCCCTTTGTGGTTTGCTGCAGAGAGTAACAAGCATTACAGTAGATGGTCATGTGACCATGCTTTTAGGTCATGGGACTGCTTGTAGGTCATGTGACCTTTTGTGTACAAGAGCTGAATAATAATTTGCAATTTTAATTTACTTGGAAAATACAGCATCTGATGTGGACTTATTTCAGAGGTTTTGTGAGGTTTGCAAAATCTGGAATTCAAGATAAAAAAGTTACATTTTTAATTTACTGGTACTAATGAAAGATTTGCAAACTTTGAAAAGATTCATTCACAATCTTATTATTAAGAGAACAAAATATAAAACTATTTCTCTGAAATATGAACTTCCTTGTTTAATTTCGACAGAACATTTGGAAAAGATTTAAACTGCTTTTCATGTCATATCAAAAATTCATATGACTTAAATTCTCTGACTTATGACATGTCATACTTTCAGAAATGTGCACATTAAATGTATTATTATTATATAAAAGTTAATACTGAAAGACATATCAAACTTAACTTAAACTGACTGTGTAAATTTAAATAATTTCAAGCCTGCACCATGATCATGGAGATCAATTTCATAAGGATCAGCTGATAATTTTTATAAGATAGGTCTTTGAATTCAAGGAGCAAAACCACAGCCATGATACCTCCATTAAACAGCCATAAAAATTAAATATGAGATAAAAGTCAGTTATTTAAACTGAAATTGAATTATGTCTACTGTGTCAATATAAATGTATGTATTATAAAGAAATATTTTTTTCTGCACTTGACAAAGGTCTTTACCATAAGGTAATGCCATCATTGCTCAAGAACAAAAGGGTTTTGGTCATGGATGGTCCTTGAGAACAGTACAGAACAGTCTAATACAGTAGAAAATACTACTGTGAAAATAAACTGACAGGTTAGTTTACTCATTGTGCGATTGACAGTCAAGAGTCCCGTGAGTGGATTAACTGGCCAAAAGAAAAAACCACAGGCAGCTAAGATATAAAAGACTGACAATGTTCTAGTATTTAAATTTTACTTTGGAGTTGAGGCCAAAATATTAATTCATCTTATACTCCAGATGGTCTTATATGCCAGGCTGTCTTATACTCAAGGCTTTACAGTCTTTCATAAAACAGGTAAGATTATGCCATGATAGGTGATGGTAGGTACTGGTTCGAATACAGGGTTAACACTGTACAGGTGGTCTTATATGCAAGGCTGTCTTATACTCAAGGCTTTACTCTCTTTCATAAGACATGTGAGGTTATGCCATGGTAGGTGATGGTGGGTACTGGTTGGAACACAGGGTTAACACTGTACAGGTGATCTTATTTGTCAGGCTGTCTTATACTCAAGGCTTTAGTTTTTCAAAAGACAGGTAATGTAATGCCATGGTAGGTGATGATGGGTACTGGTTATAACACAGGGTTAACACTGTACAGGTGGTCTTATTTGTCAGGCTGTCTTATACTCAAGGCTTTATGGTCCTTCATAAGACAGATAAGGTAATGCCACGGTAGGCAATGGTTAGTACTGGTAGGGTTATAGGGTTAACACTGTACAGATGATCGATATTTTGATGCAAGATTTATAATCATCAAATCATTGGGACAAGGATTTTTCATAAAGGAATATATTTGACTAAAGATCAGTGCTGATTTGTAAAGCCAGTTTACAATTATTAAGAAATAATTTTTTTTCGGTGTTTTAGCACAATATTTACAAAAGGTTAATTAAATAAGATATGGCCAGTATCTGTGAGTCTTGTTATGAAAGTAATAATGATTAATTCAGGGATGATAATTATAATAGATAATTTAAATGGATTAAGAGAGAATTAAGCTGAAAGAATAGGCAGTGGTCAGTCTAGGAAAATTTGAAGAACATCATGTGTATATATTTGTATTAATTTTAATATGATATGAATGTTATGAATTATTTGAACAATATGTTATGTGAATATGATTAAACAGTTAAAGTATACAGCAATCAGTGTAAAAGTAAACAGACTTTACAAACAATTTCACAATAGCAAAGTGGAAAATTCTTTCTCTCATGAATCATTTACAAAAGAGGTAAAAAAAGCACAGGAAGTGAAAGCCATCTCATGAAGCAAGTACCATAAAATACCTAAATCTCAGATGCTTACCATAAACCATCAAGATCAGGCATACGCCAAGCGTAAACAGAGAAAGAGAGGAAGTGAATGAGTTGTTTACGCCATTCATCATATACCAACAACATATCAATCAGTTAAAATAAAATAAACATCAATTTGAAAGACTTTTAAATAGTTTGCTCATATGAATCTTTGTAACACCCAATGTGATTTCTTAATTTTACTAAAATAGCACTGCACACTTGGTTTTAGAAGGGCCAACCCAGAATATGAGTCAAAAGTACAACCTGGGTAGCATTTGTACTGCAATATCTTTATAATGGCCATAAAATTGCTTCAAAAACACTTTCCTATCTAATTCATGTAGTCTACTTATTTAACAGTATTCAGATGTGTCTGTTATATCCGGAGGTGTTTTAATTCTTATAATGAATTCATTAGTATAAACCACATTGGATAAAGCAGATCTTATCTAGTTTGATCTGAAGGCTGCTATTACATCTGTGATTTTTTAACTTTGTTATGCCCAAGCTGGCTACTGTCTGAATCAAGAGGTACTGTGTTTCAAGTCACCTTGGATGTTATAAAGATGGTTATTTTCTTCACTTTTCTTCATCTTTTCTTTAAACAACATTAATGCATCCTTATAATCCTATTCTGATGACAAACATTGAATTAAAACTATCTAGAATTATCTATAATACACATACATGCAAACAATGCCCATAAGATCATGTAAGTACTGTTAAGGGTATACATGCAGTTAGGTCATGCTGAGTCCGTATTAACCTCAACAGTACTCAATCCATTGCCTCCTTTTTTAGCCTTTCCTTGACAGTCACATTGCACAGAATCGGACTCACAAGAGTACAGCTTTACGTGGTTAGGGTTTATGGGCACTGAAATTCAAGCCCCACAATGCACTGGGGCTTGTGCATACACCTGCAGCTTAGGTATGAATGTAGTGAAGAGGGTGATGCAGTCCGTTCAGATACCTTGGATAAGTATTGGCATATTACATAAACATGGATGTTTTTGTGGTAAGGATTTTACAGAAGAAATATTTTGTAAGCATGCCGATGTGAAGTGTAAACAGGTGTTTCCTTGAAATGTAACAACTTTTGATCTTAAAATTTGACAGTTGAGGCAAGTAGTTTAGGCCGTCCTATCTACCTAACTGGCAGAGGTTCATTTTGAGTTTTTGCGGAAGGGTGCTTTAAAAGTATTTGTGCAGAAGAAACCAATAATTTCTTCTCATTAATGCAACATAGATAATGTAGTACAATTTCCAAACAGCCTTCAAAGCTGCTCTTTCTGTGACAACAAAAATAAATTTTTAAAAGACTACTTTCAAGGGAGGTTTGCTGAGAATACTGGAATTCACTTGATGTTTTAATTGTGTCTGTCTGATGAGAGTTCTCAAGGAACTTCTCGTTCATTTGAAATGACCCAGCTGGTGTTCATGTCCTCGGGCAGAAGGCAGATAGAAGAAGCCCCTGCAGAGGGATGACCGATGCACCAAGAACACTGGTGTTTTGGGTACCTGTGATGATCACTAAGAAACACCCTTTTAACTTTAAATTTGAAAGCCAAAACCTGACATCTAACAATAATTTCGTTTCTGTTGAGTATATCAATACAGAATTGTGGCAAACCTTTGTAAAATAAGATTAAATGTGTTTTGTAAACACAACAAGTGCTAAGCTTGATAGTGACTTGTGCCACTAGGGGGCAGTGTCACTGTCAACATTAATGCTGCCGTTATTGCCAGTGAATTGACTGCAACATGCCACACTCCTGTTAGATTTTGGCTACAAATTTAAAGTTAAGTGTGTGTTTCATCCCAGGTACCAAAAACCCAGCAGATGACAACTGGTGGAGGATTTTGGTACTATCAGCATCAAAAGAAATCTTAAGATAACAAGTTTTAACAAGATTTTGAAGTTTACCTCTAGGTTGGTAATTTAAATAAATTGGCACTGGTACATGTATGTGTTCTGCAAGGGTTGTGTAATGGCATGTGCCCACAACAAAATTTTTCAGTGGATTGTGAATTGTGGTGTGAAAACTGTTTTGGAAAGGTGAACACAATGTGTTGGAATTCAGCTATCACCTTTGAGAGATACTTATAAATGTGAGCACCTTTTAAAATCTTAAAGGCAAATTAAAACACCTCACAATGTTTTATACAACTGCAAAGAGTGGCTGTGATGTGTGACAACCAGTTTTTAGCCTCTTCTTCTATTATTACTCTTTTTTCCATTGTGTAAACTCTTTACGCTGTGGTTATGCACTGCAGTCATTCAATCTCCTTTGCTCTAACTGCTGCTTTGTATTTCAAGGTTCTCCAGAAGAATTCTCCAAAATTCTTGGTCCTGTGCCAACCGGGTTACCCTGGTGTAGAAACCCGAAAAACTTGCTACACAAAGCAGAAGTTAAAGGAGATCTGGAACAACTGCAGTGTGTAACCGTGTTACACACTGCGTAAAGAGTGTATCCATTGTGTCTATGAATGGATTTAACATGCGACAGGTGCTGCTTTAGTGTTAGTGTGGTAGTGAACACCAGTCAAAGTCCCATGCTTCCAAACAGGTGTAAACCACATGCTCAAGCATGGAGCAGTTACTGACGTGGGGGGAGAGGGCTGGGTAGCAGTGGTGGCGCCCCCTGTTGCCAGTTGATGAGCACGGAAGTTCTCGTAGTGGACTTCCTGGGTTACATCCTGCAGATCCTGCATGTGAGTGCTATGGGAGCCAATAAGAGCATGGCATTAAGTCATGTGATTCCTATGGTTAGAATGACCTTGACCTTGCATGACCTTGACCCTGCATGCAACATATAACCTTCAGCAGACAACATCAGCAGTTCTCTTAGGTAGAATTACTAAATATACAAATACTACAGAACAGAATCAACCCCTGGCATCAAGTTAACAGACATCTATAAATTTGACCTTCATTTCACTATATGACCTTCAACAACAGGAGTTCAAGGTAAAATAATTTTTTTTCATTAAATTCTCTTCCTGGCAAATTTGTTTCTCAAACATTTGCACTTTGAAGTAACCTTTTTTTAATGACAAGGCCAAACTGGTCACTATTAAACATTAAACATTCCATTGGTATTAAAGCTGGATGCCAGGGTATAAGTAAATGTAAACATTCAGTACCAAAATGACAGAAATGCACCTCTACCACTTGATCTGCAAGCAAACAGATGAAGCGCGTCCAGTATACACTGACCTGATGTTCATGAATTACAGGAAGCTTACGAAATACTCTCACTTAAAAAAAATCCTGTTACGGAATATGTTGTATGAATACTGCTAGTACTGTAAATTTATCCATCCACAGGCTTAGTACAGCTAAAGTGCCAAAAAATTTAGGTGATGGTTACTCCACAATTTTTCCGTTTTGTATATGATGCATGTGGTATCTGGTCAGTGTATACAACAGACACAACCTTATATAGCCTCAATACAATGTTCACTTCCACAAACGACGCTTCCAGAACCAATAAAATAAGTGTAACAGATCACAGTGTTGGATATCTAAATACCACTAACATGGGCCTGAGTACAATCCTAATGCAGTGGTTTCATTACATTCCTTTCACTGATCCATTTCATTCAACCACTGCCTGCATGGAAGCATATGCCATGGACTGGTATCAGGGGAGCATTGTATTACTGGTGGCATGCCAAATATTCAAACTTAACTGACACCCAAGAATGCCCTGTTTCATTGGTTGAAACCAATGGTTGAGGAATCTTGGCCAGGTGCCAGCACCTGGTTGTTGTCCACAGCAAATCCACCCCTTGCAGGGTTTCAGTGAAATTGACAAGTAGAAGGGAATGCAATGAGACCACTGCACATAGTGTGTACGGTCTGAATAAATGAAAGTACCTCCATAACTTCTGTATCTGTAGAAGAGTTTATATTAAAAAAGCAGCTGGCTCTGAATGAGCATATAAGTTAACAATTCTAACTTAGCTCCAAATATATAATTAATCACCTTAAATGGTTTATATATAGTTCTTACATATATCTACCAGTTTTTGAATGTCTGAAAATAAGAAAACTGTTAAAAAACAGTTTTACATTTGTTTCGGTGATAACAACTCAACAGTGGTTAAATACATTATTAATCTGAGTGTGTACTGAAAATTAAGATACTTGTAAAAAGAAATAGATTCTTGAAGTGAGCATCAATCATGGAAGGGAACACTGAACATGAGAAACATATACACAAAGGGTTAGAGACAGCAGCCAATCACCATCCTGAAACTGATGAGACACCAACTAGCACTAAGGACAATGCTAGACGTGATACTGACTTTGTCCGCGGCTGACGGACGGGGCTGCTGGCCAGCCTCTCGGCACGGAAGTTCTCATAGTGGTGCTCGTGTGTCACCTCCTGGAGGTCCTGCATATGGGTGCTAAATAAACCACATATAAGTCAATCAAGGAATGTACATATAAAAAACAAATACTGTGGTTGGCAAAATATTTTGCAATTTTCTTCTTTCCACTTTTTCGCAAGGTTTAATTTTCAGGATCTAATCATACAATAGCCAACAAAAAGCTTATCATATAATGAATTAATTATACAAAGTAATATGTGCTCAAAAATTGTTAAATTTGGACAGGGACACAAGTGAATATCAAATGAGCAGAAATCATTGTTCATTGTGGCAGATTATTTATAAGATCTGATTATTTTTAATAATTAATTTAGATTAACAGTAACAGACAAGACCAATAATAATTTATAATCTTTTGCTTTTTGACTTGCCTTCAGCAATGAGGCCTATTCTTCACCAAAGTTTTAATTTTGCTTTAATTTCTCTTTCGCAAACATTGTGAATTTGAAACTCTCGTGAACAAAAAGGCAACCACAGTATAACACTGAGGCCATATATAGTAAAACCCATACTGATGACAGACTAGTTATTATATTTGGATGATAATCCAGTATCAGTATCCCTTTTTTTAATTCACAGTAATTTTCTCTTAAAAATTTCATAACAGATCATCTCATGCTTCATTGACCAGTTTTCCAGTTTTAATTAACAATGCTAAATATGTCTTAGCCCATTAATGAAATATTATGAAAATATCAAATATCATCTGAATCCAGGAATATTTTTGATATATATAGGTTAAGGTTTATCATCCAATGCTAATAGCTGTAAAATAAATGTACCATCATGACCTCACTTTTAAGGTAAAAACTCAGGACAAATATCTGAATTATTTCTTTACAGTACATATCAGTCAGTTTTTGTCAAAATTCTATGAAACATGATATATTAATTAAAATTTCTGAAATGAAAATATATTTTTTTTATCTTTCTGACAGGCAAATGCAATATTAAAAGAAAGCTCATGATATTCTTAAATGCAGGTACTTCAACAATGCTTCATAATTATCACCCTGCATATGCTACATCAATTAATGATTAATTGATAACCTGAAATTAATTTGTTTTAATTGTTATTTAATTGTTTTTATCTCCCTATATACTCATACACAAAATTGTGAGTACAAATATTTCCAAATTTATTAAATCAATAAATATTAAAGTGTTTTTACAGCATGTATGCTGATTTTAAGTGATGGAAAGTCAAATACATCATGTGTATGTGTGTGTGTTACGTACATCAACATAGTTCTGAGCTTGATGAAGTCACAATGATCAGGATTCTCCACCTCCACTACGCCCCAAGGGTACATCCTCCCCCGCATCTTCTTACCCCGAACCTCGATGATGGTGTTGGACCCGACCACCGCAAACGGTACGGCATCCTTGGAAAAACAAAACCAAACTCTTCATCATGAAATATGAATCACTTTTCCATAACAAACAGCCTCTGAATGTGCTAGAGCTGCAAATGTATAATGCATGCTAATTCTGTGTGAAACAAGCTAATATGCATAATTTTGGCAAAAAGTGTCCCAACATATAACTTGTAAATTCTTAATGATCCTTTCCTGACTTTGAGTCTCCTTCAGGCACTTATTACTTCTTTCCAAGACCTATCTTACTTTGTTTCACTGATAAAAGTATATTCCAAGTAGTTCTGGATATAACATATTTGAAGTTGTTTCTTGCAATGTTTTTTTATCCATTTTTTTTTTATAAAGAAGAGACAAATGAAAGAATCTTTAAAGTCAATTCAAAGCTATAGTTTACTCCTAAGTTGAATCATCCATTATTGGGACAGGCCAACATCTAAACAATGGAAAAGATAACCATGTTTATTATTAATTCTTATTTGTTTTTTTTTTATCCCCATTAAAAATAGGATTTACTTGGATATTAAGCCTGACCAAAAAAGTTCAAGAAAATCTGTTTGAATCAATGCTTAAGGTCCTTTATCTTGAGTTACCAATAATTAATGTCAGGCTTATCAACAGAATAATGATACCTGTATTTGATAATAATTAGCCATCACAATTTTGATCATTTACCATGGTAACCACCAATTTCACCACTATTTACTAACATCCTTAGAACCATTTTTGACATCAGTGTGACAGACTATGGCATGTGTAAACAACAATTATCATCTGTCTCTATTATATTATAAGGGCCGTGAAATCATGTCAGAGCTGTCATCACTATTTACATAATTACCAGAACCAATCATATTCACCATTAGGCAGTGAATACCTGAATCAGTAGGCATTTATATTGGGCTGGCAAGCCTAGCTTGAGTCATGATACAAGTCATACAGGGGATATGTACTACAATGGTCAACCATCCTGTTGCACTGATTTTGTGCTGAACAGTTGTTACTCTAAACATTTGGCTATGAGTGATGATTTTAACCCAACCTGTCATTGTCAATGAGGCAGACCATTCCATTTTACAATAGAAATTCAAGTTAAAGTTTCATCCTATACCATGACTGGCTTAACCACAGTTTGTCCATTTGAAATAAGATTATATTTAGTATTTATTTAACCATCCATTCTACTGTTTGTAATCATCTAATCATCTAATACTGCTACAGTTTACCTTGAGTTGTTTACACTGTTGTTTGTAGTCATCATCCTCGTCAGAGTCACAGTCTGGTAGAGGGTAAATCTGGATCCCTGCTCGGTCTATCTGGTCCAGGACCTGTAAGTAATCCAAAATATACTCTTATACTAGTGTTGGGGGGCACTTCCTTGATCATAATCAATCATTGACAGCATATCAACAACTGATGATTGGTTGTTAGTAATTTTTGAGTAGTGTTGGGAATCAGTTGTAATTTCATGATCAATCATCAGTAAAAATTGGTTGATCTCTACAAGTATGAATTTTTTTAATCAAATAAAGACCTGTATATTCTCTCAAATAATATACATGGCCACATGTATTCCTAATATATCTAATAAATCTATAGCCTCTATGTGTATATAGTAAACTCTGGTGTGAATCTATTAGTAAACACAGGTTGTTTGAAAGTTTGTTCGCATAAATTTCCTTCCACCATAATAAAGCCTAACCTTTGTGAAAAACTCTGTAATCGATTATGGCAATGCAAGATCGATCATCTAATCATCTGCATCAGCTGACTGATCATCGATTATATCATCATTGGTCCCATCACTATCATATACTTTAGATATCCATGTCTTTAAATTTAAACAATGCTGAACAGCTGCTGGTCTCACTTTACTCATTGGTGGTACACACTTTCTACTCCACTAAGGAGGTAATGTTTTGATCTGTGTTTCCAGTACACTATCACTGGTGCTGACATCTGGTGAGGACCTTTGGTACTATAAGACAGGTAGGTCTTGAGACAAGGAATGAATGGTGGAATTACTTGGGAGGATGACAGGTGTTCCCTTAGTGCTGTCTGTTCCTGTATGAGACATTAGGTGAACTGTCAGGTACACTACCTTTTTCTTCAACTTGATGACCTCAGCGTGGGTGAGTGTGTCGGCCTTGGCTATGACTGGAACAATGTTAACCTTGTGGTGAATGGCTTTCATGAAGGAAATGTCCAACGGCTTCAACCTGTCAATCATATCATTTACATATATGATATATAGCGATATATAAATTATATATAGATGTCAAGGGGGGAAAATGAGAATCTGTGAAGATCCAGAATCTTCCAGGGAAAAATGAGAATTCCCTTTCTTCCTGTCGATAAATGAGAATTCCAGTCTCTCCTGGGAGGATTGATAATTCCCATTTTCCCCCTTGAGAGACTGGAATTCAGATTTGAAATTCAGACCCGGGATAAATGAGAATTCCCATTTATCCTGGAAAGAACAGGAGTCATTCATGCCAGCTTTTTAACACTTACTGTTATGATAAAAAAATTGTTTATCTTGATTCTTAAATAAATCTTTTTTTTCATAATAATTCTGAACATCAGTTACACAAAAAAATCAAATTCTATTCACAAAATTAGATCAATACTACTGCAAATTGGGAAAAGTATCATATTATCCAATTCCTTTTTTTTCTTTCACTTTTTGCATTATGAAGGCTCTGATCAGAATTAAGATGCCAGGTCCTGAATCTACATCAAGAACTACCTATTCTTATCAATGTTGTGAGAGTTGAGAGAAGCAGGAGGGGTATGCAAGTCACAAATGCACATTTCTAAAATTTATTTAATTTTATTAAAACTGCCTTTTTCATATTATATGGCACATGTATGTTTATCTAGTCTTTAACTGAGGATTCCTTTTGTGTTATTACAGTTCAATTTCTGAACAAAAAGGTTATGCCTACTCTTCAAATTTGACGAAGTACCAATTCTTAAAACTAACTGATAATGCAACAAGCAGAAACACTCAATAACCCCATGTAACTTTTACAAATTCATAAACCACCCTATGTATAATATTATCAAGGTTTTACATCTAATTAAATTAGACCCACAAAAGATCAGTTTCATAAAGGCCCTTTTCTGGAAGCCTTTTATATTAACCTTGTAATGTGACCTACGAGTCTGATTAACATTAATGACATAAAAGCTGCACCCGTTGTCATGGTAACTGCTGTTCCCTTGGAGACCTGGCTAGGTTTTCTGATTTGCATCTGTTCACTTGTCCAATAAATTTGATAGCATGACATGTGGGAAGTGTTATCGTAACTAGCAGTTAAACCAAAGAAATACGGTTGAAATGATGTCTGTAACTTAAGAAGCATCTCTTGAACAGATACATATTTTCAAAGGAGCCCATCCCATAATCTTAAGCACATTGAATCAAGATAATCTCTTGAACCTTTCATTACAATTATCAAATGTTCTGATCCCATGGTGTACAGGTTGTTAGTTTTGTCCATATCCACATGTTGATGAAATGAGGAAGGCCGGATACAATGGCAGTCTGTTGTAATCCAAACATGTCAAACAACATCACCTGGTGATTAATACAATTAAGGTCTAATCATCGTCAAAAATCAAGAAAATTACATTTTTCTTAAAAACATCTGGTTTTATAGATGATTGCTATATCTATCTTTTCACAAAAACACGTTCCTGGGGTTATATTGTATCAGTCAGAAAAATAAGTATTTTATTTCAGATGTCAACCCCACGTGGAGTGCAAACAGGACCAACTGTCAGATCGGCGAGAGTTAGCAGCGTGTCAGTTGCTTATTGGTTAACCATGCGGTCCTGGCGTTAGGAAAATTGTTGATTGACAGGCGTTGGGAAGCCGCGGTCAGTCAGCCGGGAAAGAGCTAATCTTTATTACCGGCACTTACTAATTGGCACTAATTAATACAAACAAGTCCCCCTATACGCCTAACCCAGAAGTAAACTGTACATCGTACTCCTCCAGTCGCCGAATGATGTCTTTGTCACTGCCCTATAATGTTAGTGTCACCCATTAATGGTCCTAGCACCAAGAATATACCCAGAAATATGAATTTATCGATTGTTATTTCTGTGATATTGACCCTGCTATACAATATAACATTTTCTCCGAGGGTCCATCATTACATCGCCAAAACAATTACTGAATACATCGTTCCTTCTTACATAATATACACTATCCACAAACTGAACGTCATGGGTCGAAGAAAAAAGAATAGAATGAGCAAAGATAAAATTCGCTATTTGAACGAGAGACAGTCACATACAGCTGATCACAAGGTTCCTGTGTCCGTAACGAAACTACACAGAGATTCAAGTCGTCAAGTGACAAAAACATGGATCAGTACAACCTGGAGTTCCAGAATCAGTCAGCTACCGTCTGTGGCAGTGCGGCCAACTTGCTATGTTGTTGGCTACCGCAGTAGTCTGTGCCATATGCCGTGAAGGAAATTTATCGTTAGTGGAGGATTTCACGGAGAAACCCCTCGTGCACCAAAGCAACTTATTTGTCGTACATGCGGCAAACCAAAACGGGGTCATCCAAGAGGACCTTGCACGCAGTAATAGTGCTCTCCAATATGAATGAACACGATATAGACGTTTTCATACGTGAATGTAAATACTGAATGTATAATGTATACTGAAGTGAATGTACATACTGAGTACAGGCTGTGTATAAATCTTTAAAGGTGAATATTTATGTATACAAATATATATTATATTTATTTATGTATACGCAAAAAATGTTTTACATATATTTGCCTGGTACTGTGTTCATTATTGCAATTGGGTGTGTGCATTTGTGTGTGGTATATATGAATGGTGTATATCAATCTAATGAGAGAGAGATATGTGTTGCTGCTAGCTATGTAGTGTCTAATATATAATTGTGAGTGGGAGAGACAAGTTGTTAATTGGATTAGGGCATATGGTAGTTTGAATGAGAGCGCAGAGGAAACAGAGTGATCGTTCTTATCAGTCACTTCACACCTGACGCGTGCCCCGGCCCGGTAGCCCATGACCTGATTACCGATGACCAGCCCCTCGGACCAGTAAGCTCCTACTTTAGTTTGACAGTTTTCCAGTTGTCATGATGCCTAACAAAATCCCTTTTTTAACATTGATAAACCATTAAATTTTATAATTTATATATTGAAACCGATTCTCATCGGAACATTTAGTGAAAAAATACAACTGTTACTTGCGCTTATATCCCTGTTTTCCATTCAAAACGAAATTTCTCTTCCCAAACAGTTTTTGGCTGTTTTCTCAAAACAATATTTCTGGAGACTGTACGGTCTTCAAAGCGATATTTCTCAAAAACCATCAAATATAGAGTCTTCAAATTTTGAATATAGGTTAATCAACAAGTATTCTTAAATGTGATTTTTTCTTTTTCCTTTATCGTTAATAGTATAGTAGAAATACGTTATTTAAACAAAATAAGTATTGTAAACATCACACATTTTTTAAAAATTTAAATTTCATTATGAAAAAAAGACTTTAAATATATAACCAAAAAAACGACTGGAGATATTTGTATGTAGTTTAAAATAATACTATTTCCAAACACATACCCTATGCCAATTTTGAGATATATCCAATTAAAAAACAATTATTTTAAATCATTTCAAGTTTTAAATTTTCAAAGTGGACACTGTTACACTTTTTAAATATACCTCATCTGAAAGAGAATTTTCCGAGGATTCTAAATATATATACATCACTGTGTCTAAAATTATTATTAATATGAATTCTAAAGCTAAATTAACCCAAGGTTGTTTGACGATGATAAGACCTTAATACAGTCATATCCAAGACTATATATAACTAGAATACGGGTAGTCGACAAGCGACTACGTGTATCCGCCTAAATCAGAGTGGAACGGGTGAAGTGAGGTATGGATTTAGTTGCAAGGGAAATAGAGCGAAGTGTTGCATATTAGCATGGATGTCTGCAGCCAAATTGTGTATGAAGGTTGCCCCCCTACCACAAAATCCAGAAAGCCGTCCCAGTTGTATACATATGCAAAATTTAAGGCAGATAAGTCAAACCACTACATGTATATGAGTGATTTTAGCCCGTGGCAGACAATCAGATGGATGCTGAGCAAAAATGGTTGCAGGTGACGGCACCAGTTTTGCGTATGATAAAGAGCTATGTGAGAACTATACACATGCAAAATTTTGGCCCAATCGGTCAAACGGTTCCCAAGATATGAGCTTGGATGTCTGCAGCGTAAACGTGAATGTAGGTGGCGCCACCTGTCATAAAATCAGAAAAGCTATCCAGGATGTATACGCATGCCAAATTTCAGGTGAATTAGTCAAGTCACTGCAGAGATATGAGTGATTTTAACCCAAGGCAGACAAACAGATGGACACTGTGCAAACATGGTTGCAGGTGGCGCCACCATTTTTTGTGTATGTTATAAAGCTCTCCAAGGGCTACATTTGTGCAAAAAAATTTTCCTGATCGGTCAAACGGTTCCCGAGATATGAGCTTGGATGTCTGCAGCGTAAACGTGAATGTAGGTGGCGCCACCTGTCACAAAATCAGAAAAGCTATCCAGGATGTATACGCATGCCAAATTTCAGGTGGATTAGTCAAGTCACTGCAGAGGTATGAGTGATTTTAACCCAAGGCAGACAAACAGATGGACACTGTGCAAACATGGTTGCAGGTGGCGCCACCATTTTTTGTGTATGTGATAAAGCTCTCCAAGGGCTACATTTGTGCAAAAAAATTTTCCTGATCGGTCAAACGGTTCCCGAGATATGAGCTTGGATGTCTGCAGCGTAAACGTGAATGTAGGTGGCGCCACCTGTCACAAAATCAGAAAAGCTATCCAGGATGTATACGCATGCCAAATTTCAGGTGGATTAGTCAAGTCACTGCAGAGATATGAGTGATTTTAACCCAAGGCAGACAAACAGATGGACACTGTGCAAACATGGTTGCAGGTGGCGCCACCATTTTTTGTGTATGTTATAAAGCTCTCCAAGGGCTACATTTGTGCAAAAAAGTTTTCCTGATCGGTCAAACGGTTCCCGAGATATGTGGGTTTATGTGTGGAAACAGACGCAGAGCGCAGAGGAAAGGTCAGAGGTCAAAACAAAATCGGGGCGCAGCAGTTCACATGTGACCCGAACATAATCCTGGGTTTCGTAAAATTCCGCCCAGCAGTTACGGAGGAGTTCTCCGGAAACCTACGCCGCGGCGGCGGCGGCGTGCAGCTGAAAACATAGTATCCGCAAAACTCTGTTTTGGCGGATACAATTATGTGTATCATGACCCCAGAATCAACAGTTCTTCCTTTAGTGGTGGGCAATATATAAGTCAAGATTGAAACCAATATTTCAAACCAAACTGGTGTTATCATCTGGAAACTAATATGTGGATAGATGGCCCCCATGACCTTGACCTTTGACCAGGGGACCCCAAAATCCATAAGTTACTTACACTATTGGCAGGTGAGCAACATCTGGAAGATAGAAGGTTTGGGACAGAGAGTTTGGCTAAAAATACATCAACAATCTTTTTAAAGAAGTGGGTCCTGTGACCTTGACCTTTGGCCTTATGACCCCAAAATCAAAAGGGCTCTTACATTATTGGTGGGTCATATATACGTCAAAATTGATACCAGTATGTCCATCCAAACTGGAGTTATCATCCAGAAACAATTATGTGGACAGATGGGCCCCTGTGATCATGACCTTTGACCTTATGACCCCCCAATAAATAAGTTTCTTCCCCTATTGGCAGCTCAGCTATATGTGCAAAATGGAAGGTTTGGGACAGAAAGTTTGGCTAAAAATACATCAACAATCTCTTTAAAAAAGTGGGTCCTGTGACCTTGACCTTTGGCCTTATGACCCCAAAATCAAAAGGGCTCTTACATTATTGGTGGGTCATATATACGTCAAAATTGATACCAGTATGTCCATCCAAACTGGAGTTATCATCCAGAAACAATTATGTGGACAGATGGGCCCCTGTGATCATGACCTTTGACCTTATGACCCCCCAATAAATAAGTTTCTTCCCCTATTGGCAGCTCAGCTATATGTGCAAAATGGAAGGTTTGGGATGAAAAGATTGGCTTAAAATGCATCCACAATCTTTCTAAATATGTGGGTACTGTGACCTTGACCTTTGACCTCATTACCCAACAAGTGACCCACAGTTCATGACGCTCAGCTGACTGGGAAGAAATTTGCAAAAGGAAATTTTATCATCTGAATGGTAGTAAACACCCATTTAACTGAAGCATCAAACAGATTAACCAACAGGCTTAGATTGTGTCTGTATTAATATATCTAAAAATAGAGAAAAAATGCGTAAACTTTAAAAAAAATACAGGTGGCTCCACCAGTCTGCAGAAACTAATAAAAACACTTAATGGTCAATATCCATGCAAAGAAGCATGGTGGCTCTGGATAAGTTGTTCAGATACTTCAGCTTTTGTATCAAATTTTCCATTATTCTGAGGGATAATTTGGAGTCCTATATGGGTAACAGAGACCTAATTTCACGTTTCCACAGACACTTTTCATGAGCCTCCTTGCATGACAAGAATGAAGATTCTAGGTCCAGTTGTTATAATTTGTACCCTGTTGACAGATAACTACATCTATAAAGGTCTCAAAAATAGAGAAAAAAAATTTGTAAAAATTTGAAAAAAAATAGAGACGGCGCACCCAGTCTGCTGAAACTGATGGAACACGTCATGATCAATATGTATGCCAAAAATCATGAGTATCAGTGTTGTAGTTATTGAGATAGTGAAGTTTTTGTATCAAATTTTTCATTATTCTGGGGGCTATTTTGGAGCCATACAGTTTAAGCGATATGGGTGACAGAGACCTAATTGCAGGTTTCCATGGAGATTTTTCATGGGTCTCCCTGTATGTAAAGAATGAAGATTCTAGGTCCAGTCGTTATGATTTGAACCCTGTTGACAGATAACTACATCCTTAAAGGTCTCAAAAATAGAGAAAAAAAATTGTAAAAACTTGAAAAATTCAGGTGGCGCCACCAGTCTGCAGAAACTGAAGAAACATCTCATGATCAATATGTATGCCAAAAATCATGACCATCAGTGATGTAGTTTATCAGATATTGAAGTTTTTTTATGAAATGTTTTACTATTCTTGGGGGTACTTAGGGGCCCCATAGCTCGAAGGATATGGGTAACAGAGACCTAATTTCTGGTTTCAATGGAGACTTTTCATAGGTCTCTCAGAATGTCAAGAATGAAGATTCTAGGTCCAGTCTTTACGATTTGTGCCCTGTTAACAGATGTTCACGTTTTTAAAGGTCTCAAAAATAGAGAAAACAGTTTGTAAAAAATCGAAAAATACAGGTGGCGCCACCAGTCTGCAGAAACTGATGAAACATCTCATGATCAATATGTATGCCAAAAATCATGACCATCATTGATGTAGTTAATGAGATACTGAAGTTTTTGTATGAAATTTTCACCATTCTTAGGGGTACTTTGGGGCCCCATAGCTCAAAGGATATGGGTAACAGAGACCTAATTTCTGGTTTCCATGGAGACTTTTCATAGGCCTCTCAGAATGTCAAGAATGAAGATTCTAGGTCCAGTCTTTACGATTTGTGCACTGTTAACAGATGTCCACATTTTTAAAGGTCTCAAGTGTCAATACAACCTGGAGTTATCATCTGGAAACAAATTTGTGTGGATGGACTAATGGACAGACAGACAGACAAACAGACAGACAGGGTGATTACTATATGGCATCCACTTGTGATCAAAACACACACCAGGTTTTGAGACACTAGATGTAATTACAGCTGAGAAAGTGACATGAGTAAAAAAAATATTCCTTAAAATAACAAAAATACAGGTGGCGCCACCACTTTTTGGGAACTGACAAAACTAGTCATGGGTAATATTCAAGGCAAGATTCATGACAATCCATGCATTAATTATCAAGATATTGGAGGTTTTGTATTATATTTTTGATTATTCGGGGGGGGGGGGGGTTACTTTCAAGCCCCATAGCTCGGCGGATATAGGTCAAAGTGACCTAATTTCAGGTTTCCAAGGAGATTTTTTATTGACCTCCTTGAGTGTTCACTTAGAAGTTTCTAGGACCAGCAGTTACGATTTGTGCACTGCTAACAGACGGCTGTACGGACGACAAACAAAGCGCCGTTCCTATACCTCAGTTGACTAACAGTCAGCTGAGCTAAATACAAAATTCACCAATTTAAAGCCTGTATCTCACTGAGCTGTGACAGCTTTGCAACAATTTGTGAATGCATTCGTGAAAGAGTCTCAAAATTGTCTTAGAACATTCACGGCGGTTCTCAATTTCCTCACTTGATTAGCAAAGTGTTGTTAACTTGCCGCACAAATTTTGAACATGTTAAAAAAATTTGCAAAACAAAGTTTCTCGCCAAATAGTCACAGAGGCGTCACTGGTGTCTCAAACCCATCTCAAACTATTCTCAAGTCAGTTTCCGCGAGTCAGGAAGTGTGAGAACTGGGAGACAACTTTGAGAGGGGTTTGCGACCTATGCAAATACATTGCGAATATTTGGAGATAAAAATGAGAATCTGACATTCTGGGTGCAAATTGTTGTATGAATAATTCATAAATGTTGTACGAATGTCTTGTGAACACTGCATTACATTCGCACAATGGGTATATGAATTCCAGCCAAATTTTTGGCCAAAAACTTGTACTATCTTCGCAAACTTGTCATAAGTACGATTCAGTGTGACTGCAAGTGAAAACTGTCGCTAATTCAGGTATTTTCTCGCAACTGTTGTGTCTCTAACTAGTCCCAAGCTGTCAAAGCCCAGTGAGATACAGCCTACACACAAATATTTGCAAAATCAACCAATCACATACATGTAATCACAAAATTGACCAATCAGATCTGAGATTACCTACCCGTGTCCAGCTGGATTGATAAAGTAAAAACAGCAATGCACTCTGTTGTCCACGATGTGTCGTCTGTTGAGACCACTCTCGTCTTGCAAATATTTTTCATATTGGTCATCTATATACTTAATAATTGTCTTGAAGCTGTAATAAGTAAAATACATCATTACAGTAACTGTACCATACCTGTCTTAATACAGAAAATTCAAAATTTGTTGAACTAAATGTTTTTCTGTTCATATATCACTTCAGTTTATTAGAATGATAGGCATTTTTATTACGTAATAGTACATGTTACCAAGCTACTAGTAAAGGTGCACTTCAAGAAAGCAGAAAATAATAATAAATATTAATTTAATTATTAAACTTAAAATATTTATCAGAATAAAAGAATAAAATAGAATAATAACAGAACAAAATAATAAAATATAAGAAAATATGTGGTAATTTGCATATGTATTAATGCATTTGTGAAAAACACTTTCTGAATACATAACTTAATATACACCTTGAATTTGGTTGGTCAATACATTTTGTCTTACTAAAGGTCAAGTACATTTAAGTAATGCCAAAGCCTACCAGTCATTATTGTTTAGGGCATCAGCAAAACCTGGCGTGTCAACCACTGTCAAGCGTAGTTTGACCCCTCGCTCCTCTATTTCTACTGTTGAAGCTTCAATCTTGACTGTCCTCTCAACTTTGTCTGAAAAGAATAACACAAATTACTGACTATTAGCTAAAATTAATAAGAATATCTCCACCACAGATTGATGATCTAGGTACCTACATCTCCAATGGTGTAACCAGTTTGCCAAAACCAAGCAAAGCATGATATGTTCTGAATCTCTTCCATTATTACCCCTGAATAGAGTGAAAGTATTTAAAAACTGAATCAGTGAATTTCCTCGTGATATCTGAGAAGTGGTTTCATGGATTTTTTTTTAAATATGACATATATAAGACAGGTGTATGTAATCTATGGCAGGAAGATCATAACATTCCCAGTTTGTGTTTCAAGACACATTTCCATTTAATATTGATCGTTAAAAACGTAGAATAAAGAAACAATATGTGATAGATATTAGCATTTTTTCTAATTGTCAAAACTCATTTGGGATATCTACACTTAACAGCAGTAAATTCTAAATCATCAATGAGCCAAATTTGCGACTATAAGATATGAACTATTACAACTGCATGCAAAACATAATTCTTTAGACAGCTATATTTCTATGCCAAATGCTCATTATTTTATTTAATGTTTCTAAGAACTTGAGCAAGTCTTATTTGCTGTTGGAGTAATTTGAGTTTAACAAATACTGGTACTGAATGAGTTAAAAATCATGATGAGAAGTCAACATCCATTGAGATGAGAAATCAGATAGTTTAAATGTGGAAGAAGAATACAGTCAATTAATATGTGCAAAACTAATTGCATCAGGGACTCTTTCTTGCCCAGTGAAGTGCGTTTGTTCAATAAGCATATGTAAATTATCAACATTTATATTTATTTTCTAGTCATTGATCATATGCTTATTAATTTACACTGCTGTTTTTTTTTATTGTGCCATATCACAATACAATTATGTATTATCTCATATCTAATCTTATCTTACCTGCTGCTGACGGAATCTGTCTCTCTGGGTACAGGTCTGTGAGGAATAAACTGTTGACCAATGTGGACTTGCCAAGACCAGACTCTCCTGAAACACACAAGTGACATCCTTATTTCAGTAGAAATGCTGCGAGAGGTGCCAGATATCATCCGAGAATACAAATTTACAAATCAGGGACTCATTCCTTGAATACACCATGATATCATTTCATAATTATAATTGCTGATTATTGTAAAAGATAATAGGGGCAGGCTGGATGATTTGGAAGCCGTGAAGTTTCCTGCCGAGCCAACAGTATGAACAAAATGTTGATGCCAGTGTACCAACACGTCCAACATTATTCATTTTTGGCTGCTTCCACTCAAATTTCTGGGGCCTATTTTGTCACCCCCATCTGCCCTGGTCTAATTTTATGTAGCTTAATTCTAAACAAGACAAGCCATACAGGGATGCCAGACTTTCTCCATCTCAAGAAATGTTTAAAACCAGATGGCTGGATAGCTGGCAAAGTTGATCCCTATAGGTCAATCAGATGACTTCACCTGAGCTAAATAAAAGGTGTAGAAATATTTTCATGATTAAAATCTGCATAAATATGAAAGAAAACTAAAAGGTATAGATATATTAATCAGCTTATGTGCAGACCTTTAATTTTATTCTTTTAATAAAGTTAAGAAAAACAAGACAAAGCCAAGAACATATATGAGCAACAGATATAAAGTGTGGATGTAAAAAAGAACCTGATTTGTATGACTGGGGCTGAGATGAATTGGGTCTGTCAACCACTGGGCCATCACAGATTGATATATTTAGCTCCCGGGACTGATTTAAATCTAGCAGGGGGACCATAGAGCTGATCAATATTAAACAGAATACACAGGACCAGAATCATTCCTACATTAAAACCAGTCTTGATGTTTACCAAGCAGTTAGTGAAAAGTTCTGATTTTCAGCATCAATGTCTGATAAAAATAGCAACACACATAAAACTACAAACAGGGAAACCTTCCTTTCTGGGCACCTCCCTTTAAGTGGCACCTCTCTACTGTGGACATTGAGGTAGTCCCACGTTAAGTAGATAGAACTGAAGCATACACTGTTCTACATTTGTGGACAGTGTTTTGTTTTTTTTTAACTCTGCACAATCTACATTTGAAAAATTATAAAGTGTGAAAGAGGGAAATTTGCAAAAAAAAATTGTTTTGTCTTCCAGTATTTTAAGTAGCTGCAAATATGAATTCATGTGCTTTGTGTATAACCCTGGGCCTTCAGAGAACAAATGTTTGAACACATGTTCACAAAGGCTCCAGCTAGGTGCCTGCACAACTGTTTATTTAGTAATCTCTGCTGATATACACAGGTTATATAACTGCTGCATCATCCTGATCAGGATCACATATTAATAATCAGCTTTAATATTAACTTGTGTGACCTAACAATACTCAAGACGCATTGCTGCTCATAATAAACAGCAATTGGCATCAAATCCATTTAAGATAAGATCTTATACTAATATTAGCCTAGTTTTTGCCTGCAATCAAACAATGGCACTGTTGTTTTATATCACATGAGAGGTTTGCGCTCTATCTAGTGGTTATATTAACATCCGGGAGTTAATACAACTTTTGATGTGACCACAAAACAACACTGTTTACTAAATGAACCTATATTACTCACTAGAGAGCAGTCCGAGACCACATACATGTATTTACCTTCGCCAGAATCCTGATCCAACTTTGGTGAGTGTTACACAGGTGCAGGCAATATATGAATGCAAGCCCAGAGAAATGAGAGTTAAGGTTTATCAATTTGATGTTTGAACCACAGGTCAGCATTGACTGTCAGAGAAAAAAATGGCCACTGTTACCTGTGAAACTGTTCAACCCCCTTTGACTGGATAAATAGTCAAATGGCTAAGGTCAAAATATTACAATAGCAAAAAAGCATATTATGATGGTAAAGATTTAGCATTTGTTCCTTGGGTGTTCCCCTAGGCCTTCAGCCATCACAAAAAATTCATCATAATCTAAACATAACTTTTGAGGAATGTTGCTGACAGATAAACCAACCAAGTAACAAACCAAGCTCAAACAATACCTCTGGGCAAAGACCTGTATAACAATACTCATCTATCACTTTTGCAAAGGCATGAGGCAACATCAAATCTGTCTGAAAGAATGTATAACCACAAGTTTAACCTATAAGCTGCCCAAATTATCCGAAGAAAGATACTTACAGTTCAATTCAAAGTGAACATAATGTAACAAGGATGTTATCAACCCTGAAAGCCTCATGAATATTAATAATCATGAATAAGAATCTAATGAATATTCATAAAGGGGAAGACCATGTTGGTTTAAATGAAGGGAATAGTCGGGTATATGGGGACATAAAAAGTGAGAAAAAATTCCAATATAAAGAAGCATCACATACAACGTTTGAGGTCCCACATCTCGCTGAATTTCTATGCATTTTAAACTAGGAATAAATCCCGTCTGTTGTCCTGCAAGGTGACAGGCAGCCCAGGCTGTTTTTATCCCAAGGTACACACACTGACACGGGCCACAGACCTGCTTTTACCAATTCTGAAGTGATATCTTATTCAAAGGCTCTACTGCATAATGTAGAATATCTGACCAAGAACATTTTTTGGGCACATTTGACCTCAAACACTCGTTAAAATACAAATTCATGTAACTGAACATAAAATTGATGATTTTCAAAGTTTGCTTTGGCAAACATCTGATTATATTTTTAAATTGGTCGTGTAAAATTTTAATAGTTCAGTTAATGTAAATCTGGGTGATGATCCAGAGAAGTGATACAAAACTTTTATATATTGTCCATTAGATTTAAAACTGGTCACATGACCTGATGTGTCATCACATGACCAGACACTTTAATCATATGATCATAAACACTGAGCTTTTTTTATGCTCCTTGACAAAAAGTCTTGCATTGTGTTACTATAAATAGTCTGCACATCCTGAGGCAATAAACTGCACAACAATGAAAATCTCTAACCACACTTCCATGTTTATGAAGATTTCATTCATGACAGGATGAAAAGTAAGTTGATACACATTTCACAGCCCACCTCCAGGCTACTTTGTCACAAGCTGGGTCACACACATGGAGCCCATGTAGTTCTTTTCAACAGTTTATCCCATAAGGAGTACCTAGAACTACTTCTTTATCTCTTAAGACTACAGCAGAACATGGGTGGCCTTTTCTTACACTTCATAAGCATACAATTACTTAAAGATGGACTTTGGGATGAAAAGTTTGGCTTAAAAGGCATAAACAAGCTTTTCAAGAAGGGTGTTCTGTGACCTTTGACTTTGCAACCTTAAAGTCATCTGCATTTATACATGTGCATAATATGTGTGAAATCTGTTAGTTTCTGAATTATACTGGTCGAAGTATTTTCCTATGAGTGATGGGGCTATTTAACTGTGCAAAAATGGCAAGAAAGACCATAGGTTGGCCACCAGTCTCCTGGAAAAGACAAACCTATCCAAGATCTTCTGGCAACTTGATTTTTAAAACTAGACATTTCTTGGCACCGCAGGTGCCAGAGTATCCCCAGACATAGTAGGCCCCCACCCCCTTTATAAATAGACCCCCATTTTTAGCAGCATATACTGACACTTGGAATATTCATTGTTTCTTCCATCTAACAATCCACAATCTTGTTAAAGATGTTGGTCCTGTGACCTTGATCTTTTTAAAGATGTGTCTTGTGACCTTGACCTGTGACCTCATGACCCCAAAATCAAATCTGGTCTTGCTTTTCCAATGGGACATATGCAAGTTAAGTTTGAAATCTATACATCAATAAAGCAGGAATTATCACCCAGAAACTAATTTTTGGACAGATGGCTCCTGTGACCTTCACCTTTGACCTTGTGACCTCAAAATTGATAGGGTTCTTCCTCTCTTGGCAGGAGAACTATATGTGCAAGATGAAAGATCTGAGATGAAATGTTTGGATGAAAATGCATCCACATCTTTTTAAAGATGTGTCCTGTGACCTTGACCTTTGACCTCATCACCCCAAAATCAATTTGGGTCTTGCTTTTCCAATGGGACATATACAAGTCAAGTTTGAAATCCATACATCAATAAAAGCAGGAATTATCATCCAGAAACTAATTTTTGGACAGATGGCTCCTGTGACCTTCACCTTTGACCTTGTGACCTCAAAATTGATAGGGTTCTTCCTCTCTTGGCAGGTGAACTATATGTGCAAGATGAAAGATCTGAGATGAAATGTTTGGATGAAAATGCATCCACATCTTTTTAAAGGTGTGTCCTGTGACCTTGACCTTTGACCTCATAACCTCAAAATCAATTTGGGTCTTGCTTTTCCAATGGGACATATACAAGTCAAGTTTGAAATCTATACATCAGTAAAAGCAGGAATTATCATCCAGAAACTAAATTTTGGACTGATGGCTCCTGTGACCTTCACCTTTGACCTTGTGACGTCACAATTGAAAGGGGTCTTCTACTCTTGGCAGGTGAACTATATGTGCAAGATGAAAGATCTGAGATGAATTGTTTGGCTGAAAATGCATCCACAATCTTTTTAAAAAGGTTTCCTGTGACCTTGACCTTTGACCTCATCACCCCAAAATCAATTCAGGTCTTGCTTTTCCAAAGGGTCAAATACAAGTCGAGTTTGAAATCCATACATCAATAAAAGAAGGAATTATCATCCAGAAACTAATTTTTGGACAGATGGCTCCTGTGACCTTCACCTTTGACATTGTGACCTCAAAATTGATAGGGTTCTTCCTCTCTTGGCAGGTGAACTATATGTGCAAGATGAAAGATCTAAGATGAAATGTTTGGCTGAAAATGCATCCACATCTTTTTAAAGGTGTGTCCTGTGACCTTGACCTTTGACCTCATAACCTCAAAATCAATTTGGGTCTTGCCTTTCCAATGGGACATATACAAGTCAAGTTTGAAATCCATACATCAATAAAAGCAGGAATTATCAACCAGAAACTAATTTTTGGACAGATGGCTCCTGTGACCTTCACCTTTGACCTTGTGACCTCAAAACTGATAGGGTTCTTCCTCTACTGGCAGATGACTTACATGTGCAAGATGAAAGGTCTGAGATAAAATGTTTGGCTGAAAATGCATCCACAATCTTTTTAAAGATGTGTCCTGTGACCTTGACCTTTGACCTCATGACCCCAAAATCAATTGGAGTCTTGCTTTTTCAATGGGACATATATAAGTCAAGTTTGAAATCAATACATCAATAAAAGCAGCAATTATCATCCAGAAACTAATTTTTGGACAGATAGCTCCTGTGGCCTTGACCTTTGACCTTGTGACCCCAAAATTTATATGGATCATCCACTATTGGCAAATGAGCTATATATTCAAGATGGAAGACCTAGGATGAAAGTTTGGCTTAAAATGCATCCACAGTATCTTTTAAAAGGCCAGTCCAGTGACCTTGACCTTTGACCTCATGACCCTAGAACCTATAGGGTTCTTACTTTAGTGGTGGGCCATACATAAGTCTATGTTTGAAATCCATATGGCTATCAACACTGGAGATATCATAAGAGGTGTGTGATTTTCACCATATATGGCAATATTCAAGGTCAAGGCCCTTATCATAGGAAAGGTCATGACCCCAATTTAAATAAACGTCATCCCATAACCCATACCTATGTATATGCATAATATAAAAGAAATCTGTCCATTAGTTTTTGACTTACAATGCTCACAGTACTGTAAGGTAGCAATTTTGGGGGTATTAAACGGCACTAAAACAAGTAAAGAATAATAGGTGGCGCCACCAGTTTCTGGAACATGACAACTCTATCCATGATCTTCCATCAACTTGATTTTGGGATAAATCCATGCAAGATTTCTTGAGATATTAAAGAATTTGTGTGATTTTCCCCAATATTGGACCTATTCAAGGTCAAGGACACTCTCTTAGTAAAGGTCATGACCTCATTTTAAATAGGCGTCGTCCTCTCACCCATATCTATACATATACCAAATTTGGTAAAGTTCCGTGAAATATTTTTTGGGTTATCGCGCCAACAAGATTTATATGCGGCGGCGGCGGCGGCGGCGGCGGGGGGACCGGTATGAAAACATAGTATCCCCCGACTTTGTCTGGGGATACAATAATCAATCCATGTAGCCTTTCTTGAGATAAAGTTTTGTGGATTTTCGTCCCAGGGCCTATTTGGGGTCAAGGTCACTCTCATAGTAATCATGACCCATTTTGTATAGGCCTCATCCTCTCACCCGCACCTACAAACTTGCAAAGTTTGAAAAAGGCTCAATGAAATTTTTTGAGTTATCATGTGTAATGGTCAAGGCCCAGATTCTGATCTGGACCAAATCCTGATCAGGATTCAGTCCAGCTGAAATCCATTCCTGATCATTAATTAATAACAAAGAGAATGACTTTCTGTCTAATCAGTCGAAGGTTATGGCTACACTGATCCAGCTCATAACTGTATCTATTTGCTATCTTCATGTCCACAAGGCTCTTTTACAAATCAATGTAAAATTGTTGATTTTAGATACAGAATTTAATTATTTTAATTCATACATACATGATGCATGTAGGTAATTGAAGCCAGAAAATTTATTACAAATTTGTGCCACAAAAATCAGTAGTATTCTTTTATTCCCTTGATTAATTCATGTCAGGTATCATTGCTTCTAATATTCACTTGTTCAACTGACTGTATATGTATCTGAAGTTTATAAAAATAAAAAATATAAAAAGATTTAGTAGTGACGATACAGAATTAAGTTTTACGAGTATGCTGAACTAAGGTGAATTTTTATGTGCTGAAGGCATTATTTAGTATCATATCTACTCAAGTCTGAATCAGGATTTGGGCTGGACCAGAACCTTTGGCTGGACCAGATCCTGATTAGCATTTGGACTGGTCATAATCCTGATCAGGATTTGGTCTGGACCAATCAGGAATTGCCGAAACCATCTTTTCCCTGACTTCTCAGTCTGGGGATACAATAAATGTCATCTTTTTGTGCTGTGAGAAGACAGCTTTTATAGATCCTTATAAGTACTGGCCATATATAACTTTAATTAATACATGATAATAAACTATGTATCCTGATTTGAAAAATTGCCAATTTTTGCACCACACAACATGACTGCCAGGGGATATAGTTATTAACTGACACATGATCCAGATAAAACAAAACAAACAATGGGACAAAGGGACTGATATTTTTAATGAAAAGTGAATTTGGCAAAAGAATGGGTGGCAAATCAGTGTGGTTATACTGTATATGATAATTTGTGCAATCACAGTTGGCTTCTTATTCGCAGCCATTGTAATAACAATTCTTTATTTATAATGTTTTATGAATATTCATAAGAAGAAAATCTTACCAACAACCATCAGTGTGAACTCAAAACCTCTCTTGACAGATTTCCTATGGACCTGATTTGGAAGATTAGCGAACCCGACATATCCAGGGGTCTCTGGATTCACAAACTGAAAGTACACATAATGCAGAAAATACAGATATTTCTTTGTAATCTCATTTGTGTGTCATTTACAACAGTTATCACCTAGTATATCATTTACAATATTTATCTCAAACGTATACGGTATATCATTTACAAACATATACAAAACTGTTGTTGTTCCCACAATATCAAGTTGACCGAGAAGTTATTGATATTCTATGAATATTCATATGTTCAAGGCCATTGAATAATCATAATCACAAACAAACAATGCTATTGTGTGTTTTTATATCTGATCTGTAAAACAAAGTTTTCTTTTCAGATTTATATATTTCATGAAATCATGCATCTAAAAACCAATGTGCAAAGATGACATATAATATGAATGAAATTTAACCATTTTTGGCGAAGGCTATAATTCATGTTTCCATCAAGCATAAAACATATACCAGTTCAGCAGACTCTGAGGTAATCCTGTATAATGTAGATTTAATGTACGTAATGTTTATATTATTAACGCAACATTATGGGCAAAAACACAACTCCTGCAGTCCTGCCAGTGCACATGACTGTTTAATGATAAGGATCTACTGTATAATATATTCAATAAATTGGCCCTGCAGTGATTTTCAAAAGAAACAATTTCATGAATCGGCATTGCCCATAATTTTTTAAAACGGTTTCGCATATGAAAGTGGTATTTTATTTCTATTGTCAGAGTACATGGTCCTTTTACTCCGTCTGATACAGATTAGTGTATTGTAATTTTTTAACTGACATACCAATTGCTTGATCCATAAATCAACAAAGTTTCACAAACAATACCAGCAACATATAATATCATCGTCTACTTCCTGTAATTGGGAGGTAACCCCACAATCCGAATGAAAGTTTCATTTCATCATGACAATATCTGAGCCTGAATAAACTGAACTATTCTTGCATTGTCTTTTTTTAATTCGCCCTACTGTATTTGTTGTTTGAAGGGAGACCCTTTTATGAACAGGTGGCTGACTAGGGCATGTTCCAGCGTTGCTTTGTTTTATATCAACAGACAAGACAGGTGCTACCTAATCACAAATTGAACCTTAATCATCATAATAACCATAGTCTGCATCACACAGCTCGTCATCGAAGTGACTGTGACAGAATTATAAACAGTCTCTTGTTTGAGACTGAAGCAGTCACAACAGACTAGATCTCAGTGGGTCTGCCTTGTTGTTTTATTGGCCGGCTCCGATTTTGACTCTGGTGGGCTCAGAATAGCACAGACTGGAGCGTCAGCCTGTCTTACCTTATTAATGCGCAGGAACAGAATATTTCATGAGATTTCATAGTGAACACTTAGTTTTTACTGGACATGTAGGAACGGTACGGTACATTACACAGACCTTAAATATGAATTTCATCTTTAATTCTCTTATATTTTATATTAATTTCAAGTCATTCATTCAAGATTTCAGGCATTTAAAATGTGGCTTGTTAGCTTAATCTTTCTGCATGTATTCAGAAGTTTCTCAGTGATGTAAGCATTTAATAAAATCAAAACCAAAAACTAAATTTAAATATTCTCTTGCAGCATCTAATAATATATTTTTTCCTGAACAGAATTTTGTAGTTTTGCAATATAACAAACTTTTCTCACACAAGTCATGTGACCTATCAGGAAGATGGCAAGTGATGTGACATCAGAAAAATGAATGATCAAAAGGGACCCTCTTATCACACTGATAAACTAACCAATCAGATGTGGTTTTCTTTATGGCATGTGAAGTAACCAATCACAGAAAGCTTCACTATCAGTTGATACGACTAGCAAGAAAAGAATTCTCTAATTATCCTAAATTTTTTTAGTTTTTATATCATAATTTTTAAAATCAAAATAAGAATACTTAATTATTAACTGTGTACATGTATGTCAATCATGGCTCCTGACATTAAATAATCAATGTTCTTTGCAGTATTAATTATATATACAATGATCACTCTAAAATAGGCAGCAAATAGCTAAATTAATTAAGAAGCCTTAATTAATTTTCCAGGTCTATTTTAAAACCATCATATGCATTGATTTATCCTTTACGCAGATGAAGCAAAATTGGTCTTGTTTTGTAAAACTAATAAAATGGTAATTGTTATGTTACTTACTGCCATCTGTCTTATGATGCACTTTCATAAATTTTTATTCTAATTATGACAATGGAATGATTTCTTATTTAAAATGTTAACCTGTTTACCTTCTGATGGAAACAAATGCAGTCGTGAGTTAGTGAGGAAAACAAATTTAGTGTAATATGTTTATTTTAGAAGGTAATCTGACTACAACCACACAAAGACAGTATCAAGTTAAAAGTGTCTTAATGAGGCATCAGCAGAAAAAAAAGTCACACAGTGCACTGGTGAAACTGTATATGACCCTACCACAGCTTGTTCAAATGACACATGTTTATTCTACACCAGCAGGACTCCACCCATAAAGTCCTCACAGTCAGTGCAGTGTCCTCAAAATACACTTCAACACAAGTTAAAATGTAAACAAAACAGTTACGCAAAATGTTAAGACAAACTAAGCAAGGCTGTGCTAGCTATTGTACACTTTTTTTAAAGAACAAATCTATTTGTAGCTTGCAGACTTAGGTGGAATATTCCACACAAAAGTGTCAATAATTGTTTTATTTAGTATTTTACCTTTTACGTTTTTGCTCATTGTCATAGATATTTTTCAGTGTCTGAATGGAGCAGTATATTATTTATCTAGAAGGAAATTAAGGAAGTTATTATGATGGTTTTAAAGAATCTGGGTAAAACGATGGTTCATTAAAGCTTAAATTCAAAGTTGATGTTCAGTTTAGTTGATAGTTAAGCATCCTCGCAATAATTTTTTTTTATTTATTTCCACATCATAAATTCAATTAATTAATAGTTTATTATAATATATTTATACACAGACTGTCATTCATTAAAATTCATTTCTCACTGATGATGTTTCACCTTACCTGCTTTTTATGCGCCTTTAGAACTACAGTATTTATAAATGTTGAACCTTCTTTTCCTCATGCGACAAAACATCAGGAATATATCAATACATGGACATCTGAAGATATTGATACAATATCTAACCTTTAACTCCTTCAAGACAAATACATACATGTTATAATGTAAAATAATAAACTCACAACATATTTTACCTCATTTTCTTTCCCAGCCTTCAGACTAAGCCTTAGTTCTTTACATAAATATTTCTGCTATATACATGACCAAAACAGATATCAAAATACAGTATTCTTTTCACAAAATAAACTCGTGCATAAAGGAGGGACAGTCTACTGGTTCTCAGAAGTTAACATATCCAGATAAAGATCTCGATGAAGTGCAAAATGTCATGTGCCATCCATGCTACGTTGGAAGGGGATTTTAATTACACACACATACACATTGTATATTCTATACGTTACCAAGTCACCAGAAACAGTATGAGACACAACTGTAGCTGGCCTTTTGTTCTTGAGGGTTTCAAATTAAAGATTTTTGCAAAACTGAAACGAACACGAAGATATAAGCTTCATATATGAAGCACCCCATATACATGTGAATGACCATTTATACTGAATTGTTTCATCTCTAGAATGCCTGTAGCATCGAAGGCAAAATATTGATATATTATTATAATGAACAATGATTAGTAGGTGTTCTCCTTGGTTCTCGTCAAATTGGTAGACTGTGTGAGCGTATTAAATTATTCATGTATAATGGATACACTTTACTGGTGAGATTAAACAAAACCCTTGCAAAATATTGAAAAATTTAAAATCTCAAAAGTTTAACCTCAAAAATATGAAGCAAATCACAGTATATCTCTGTGTATGATATAAGCTTTTGTTTTCTCTTGACAGATAATATAAAAAAAATTTCATATCATGAATATTTACAGGTAACATAAATTACCTATTTTTTTTTTTAAATATATCAGTCTTGGTTTTTGGCAACTCAGGTCTGGTCTAGATGACATATCTGACATGTCCATGAGGCCACATTATAAATACCTACTCACCTGTGTTGACCGGGCATCTTATTCTCAAGGTCTTTTATTTTTAATATATTTTTTCCCTTTTGCAAATATTGTAAATATAAGAATCTTGTGAATATAAGACCAACCACAGTATAATAAAAAAACAGCCCAACAGTTGAAACACTAGGTGGTCATCCAACAGGTCAGAAACAGACTGAAAATGTCAGTCACATCTTCCTAAGATACAAGAAATATGCAGCACAGCAGAAGATAACTGACACAGCACCACCACCTATCCAGAACCCTACAGTCAATTTCAATTTCAACCGTGGACCCAAATAAATAATAAATGACCTCTGTATAACTCTAAAATTAATTTACAGCACATGATGTATATTAACTTTGATCGTTTTCTGATGGATATTAATATAAGTAAAATATTCTTTGCTTTAAATATAGGTTGATACAAGAACACCTGGATGACACCTGTATGCAGGTTAACGATCCTCATCAGGTATGATGGGAATTATATTGCTTGGGATTGTACCTTTGAGACTTTTATTAGTAAATGATGCGGAATGTACCTTGGTAGCAGGCACTGAGCAACCAGGCATGTATATCACCTTGCCTCTGTCGAAGTGAGCGATGCTTCGGTTTTTCAATGATTCACATACAGCCACTGTATGTAATGTGATATCAGTGTATCCTGGTTATGCAGAGTGATGAATCACAATTCTACATGCTGTTGCATGACAGGTCTATGTTAAACGAAGTCTGAGGGCAAAAATTGGTCACAAATCATCTATTACTTTATTATACTAAAAATGTCCAAATTACAGATTTGCCTCCTGAAATATATTATTTTTATAAATTAAGTATTAATCAGCTGGAACATATTCCTATTCAGTAAGGTCTACAAAGCAGTATATTTCGCAAAATCTTTGAAAGTGTACCACATATATGCTCTCTTTTAATACTTACATTGGCAAGAGATACTGTTCTGACCATTACTGAGTATTAAAGGTGCGATTCTCCAGATAAAAACATTTGAAGGGATCATATTTCAAGGCCCAACAATTAACAGGGCATTAACTAGAATGGCTTGTTTTTGCACTTGCACTTGTCTCCCCCCTCGTTTGTGTATAGGCTATATCATTAAAGACACAGTGAGAGATCTGACCCTGTGAGGTCACCAGGTTTCAAACTCATCTGAGATACTGGTAGGAACAATCAGTGTTTCAAATTTGGGAGGAAAATATCCAACCCTGCAAAAGTTATCATGTTCACAGGAAAATAACTATAATTTGGCAGATTTGACCTTGAAGATATTGATCAAGGTCACCCAGGGCCAGTTCCAAACTCGTCCGAGATTTTGGTGGGAACCATCATTTGAAATTTAGAGGGAAAATATGCAGCCCTTCAAAAATTATAGCATTCACAAGATATCCTACAGATGACGACTGGAGATGACGGCACTGAAAACAACATGTTCCCCCGGAGGGAGGGGGGTGGGGGGAGACAAAATTTCTTGGGAGTGAATCTGTAACTTAATATGGACCATGGTCAGTTCTTCACAGCAGATCACGTTTTGCAGTCCCTTATTATTCACAAGCATGTACATGTATCCTCAGTTCATAGAACAGTTTGTCCAGTGGAACTACCGTACATGTATGAGGCTCACTGTGACAATTATCAAAGTTCAAATCCCAGTACAGGAGTCCAGGTTAGAAGATCCTTTTTTAAATGATCTCAAATGTTAATCCCTGGGGGAGGTATCTGCCCTGTGCTAAATGTCCTCCAAGTACTTATATAGGTCATTAGCAGTAATTACATGGAAGCACTATGTTTTTAGATACAATTAACATATTCCAGGTTTGGATATGAAAGCTATAAATTCCTACATTTTATGTAAACTGGCAGACGTTATCACAAAGTGAATGTTATATTAAATCTATTTTCTATCAAGACTGTCAAGAGAAGGAAATGCACAGTGATAAATATGATGGATTCTCTCTACTGACATTATTACGATAATTACAGATATAAACTTCTCTGATGCTGGTACCAGTATAACAATCACTATAATCAACCAAGATAATTAACATTATACTATTACCTAAGCATAGTGGTTGGACAATATCTGATTTTAATATCATGATCATATCAAACATCATGATATATAATGATTTTGTTATATCAGTATATGTCCCGGAACTCCAGCACTTGTAACTGTATTATAATTGTCAGCATTTTCCATCATGTTTCTGGGGCTACCTATCAGCTGGATAATACCAAAACACCAGTCTGAGAATATGATCCTGTCAATCTGTCAAACACTGTCATTTACTCATATTTTTTATTATAATAATATTTGTACATAGAATTTCATGTGTTTCATTAAATTAAATAATACTCTTGAAAATAAATGATTATCTGAACAAATCTATGAAAAAAAATACATATTATGATATCATGATAATAGGGAAGTTAACAATACGATTATTGTAGCTGTCAGATATCGTGATAATCCTGTGTATCAGTTATCTTTCAAATTAACTGTACCTGAGCAGATGAAGTCCTTGTTTTACCATGTGAAAGACTTAATAACACAATCAAGAATAAATTTAACCAAACATTGTTAAGATGTAGATCTTCAGGAGGTTGAAAATTACAACCATAAATTTTTAAGGTGATTGGTAATTTCTTTTTTAAACCCTGAAACTGTTAGCCACAGGTAATAGGCAGATGCTCAAAGAATTTTAAAATAAAAGTGGAGACGAATTTTAATATTTGTCTTATTTTATGGGAGGATGATGCTAGTGCATGTGTTTTATTCTTCATTCATGGTGAAAAAAATTCATTCCCTTTGCATCAGGTGACATGCATTTCATCAAGAAAGAATACACTGAAACTCTATAGCCTGACAGAACATAATTGACATGAAAAGGCCTCTATTTAAACTGCTCGCAGTATGCACTTTCATGCAGGACCCACCAACAATGCATCTGTGCCAGAACCAAATAGCACAAAAAGGGACAGCGATTTTTTTGTGGGTGGGCCACACTATTAAGCGTCATTGTTAAACCCACCATGTGTGAGGTTTGCGAAGAACACATTCCTATTTGTTGAAAGTTCTCTCATATTCTGGACTCTTGGTATTATCACATTTTACAGATGCTGGGTTATTTCAGAAAACTTTGTGATGGCAACAAGTATGAAGCCCATACAACATGAACACAATGTTCATACACACTTAAAATTTGGTAAAAATGAACCATAACTTCAAATTCACCTTGTAGAATTTCTATGTTGGGAAATAAACATTTTGAGATCCATTTTTTTATTGATTAAAATTAATCCTTTTGTTGAGTTGATTGTCTTTTCTTCTTTGATAGTAATCCATTTAATTAATCTTTCTCCCCATTCTACTATGTATCAATGCTCAAAATCATATTTCTTTGAAGACCTGTACGAGGCAGGGTATCACTTAATTCTCTTTTATTCAATTGTGTCATGTGACAGTTCTGTCCGTTCCATTTAAAAGACTTTTAAGACATCTTTGGGACACGTAACTAAAACCACCAGGGCCACCTAGTGCCCAGCATCAGTCACTTTATCTGATATGCCTGTTGACACAATGAAACTGTCACATTGAACAAGTGTAGCTGTTAAGAGAATTCAGTTTTCATCTAGACTATGACCAATTTTGTATGTAATACACATTAACAAATCTGATATTCATCTGTAATAAACATTTTAAAAATCTGATATTCATCTGAAAATACACATTTACAGATCTGATGGTTCATCTGTATTACATATTTACAAAAATGATGTTAACCTCTGCCCACTATTTTCTCAATTCTGAAACAATTTGGAGATCCAAATGTTATTCTATGAGGTGAAACAATTAGATTTATATATATAAATATTTTTTTACTTCAATGACCAGACACTCTTAATACTGAATAGCTGTTTTAAGCACTAAACCTGATTCACTAAACTCAGCATCTTTCAGTGTGTCAGATTTATGGGAGCTTTCAGCCAACAAAAATGTGAGGTTAACAAGGTTATCAGTATTCCGCTATGACTCTTGACATGATCAGCCTCTGTTTGCCAGTTACAGGTGGTGGCTGGGGGGAGGGCTGGTGCAGTACTGGTGTGATTCTAAAGATAAAATCCTGCCATGTTTACAGCAGGTATCTCAGTTTACCAGGGCAGGAAATTAACCAGGTCACGATGAAATAAACCAACCTGCTGTGTTGATAACAGAGTGATGAGAGTTGAGCCCTGCTATCACCCACTTTTTCATTTTAAGCGTGCCTATTAGGTATTATTAATTAAGTTTTACTGTAATATATTTGGCAAAAATTTGGTGGCAGAAATATTTAAAATCACATTTCAAAGCAATAAGCTGTAAGGGTTGAGGTGCAGTTTAATTAGAAATTAAACCTAAAACTGAACTAAGATTACATTCATATTCAAAGTTTTTATATTTCCATGGTCTTCGTACTTTGCATTTAAAATTTTTAATATCAAGGGCATCATCTTTTAAGTATGTGATGGTCAATACCTTTTACAAAAGATCTTGTCATACCACAGAAAATATTTTAAAATGTTTTAATTCAACTGTCATTCAGTGATACAATTAACACACTCTGGGTTTTCCTCAAATGATAACCCAAATCAATGGATTTTTATATACTGTAAACTTGTGTAAAAGAATAGTACTTTTGTAACAATTCACATGATTATTTAAAATTAAAAAAAAATATAAAATTTACATTATTTCATCATTTACATTTCATTTCCCATTCAATGGAAATATCACTAGCTTTCCATACATATTTCTGCCTTTACCATATATATTTACAAATTTCTACCACACACGTATTATGATCCCATAAACGACACATGGCCATTTTTAAGGAGAAACAAAATGACGGCAGGCGAGATATGGAAACATGACGGAATGTCAAACAATGAGTTTTTCTCTGACGGCCCCACGATCTGTTGTTGCCATGGTTATCAGCATGTCATGTTATCACTTGACCTTGCATAGATTTACATTAATATTCCAGCCAGTTGCAGGTGCTGGCTGGGGGCGGGGTCATAGGGTGCACACACAACAAGGAGCTCTAGTATTTGATTCATTCACTACTTTTGGTGTGTCCTAGATCTGTGCTCAAGTTGTAGTCCTAAGTGTTCATGTCATGTTTTGTCCTAGTCATATTTTCTTACATGAATGTGATCTTGATTTGCATAAATCTAAAATGCTTGAAACTGCTGTATATACACAAACAGTGAAACCTCATTGTGTCGAAGTCAAAGGAACCCTCAGAAAACTTTGACATATCCGAGGTTCAACACTTGTGGGTTTTATTTGGGAATAATTTAACTAGAGTTGTCCAGAATATCCAATCTGTAACTTGGACATAAGCGGGTATTCGACTTAAGCAAGTTCGACACGACGAGGTTACACTGTATATGAATGAACATTTTGTTAATGAAATGCAAAAACCCATATCTTTGATTATTCAATTTATATGATTACCGATACCCACACAGAGAAACGTTTAAGTCTTACTGTGTCTGTCACTTGTTATTCACATGATAACTCTAACACTGGTTGTCATATGTTTGTGTATGTGCAAATTGAGGAAGCTACTTGTACATGGGGTGTTCCTAATTTGTATCAAGTCACACTTACTGAAGCAGTGAGGAAAACCATGAACCATAACATTTAATAAATTAAATGCTCAAACCAAAGTCACGGCAGAGATGGATGAGGCCATTTTGACAACTCCAATATAAACACCAAAAAACATTAACACAGTTACACAAACCACCAGTAGGTCCAGCACTTACTTATGTTCTGGTGGTTTCATAGTTAATTTAAACATAAAAATAATCAATTAACATAAACTGGTATATATTAAAGCATAATATCTATAATATCTGTACATGCTATATTTTCCAACACTTTTACAAAGCATATAATTAAACATATAAGGTGAACTCAAATAAATACAATGTTGCTATTTTGCACATACAGGGGGTAGAATGACTAATTTTGAAAATGCAAAAGAAGAGACTGTGCATATGACACAAAGAAAAATACAAATTATAAGTTCATAACCCTTCCAGCACATCCTACAGTGTTAAAACGGTTTTGAACTTATGATTTGTATATTAGTATTTCATGGTTCATCTTCCCTTTAATACAAGTATCAGGCCTTACATGCCTACAATTAATTGTTTGTATTTAATTCTTTATCTGTTAATCATTTATTAGCCATATTGTAGCGCACTGTTGTACTGCACTGAACCAGCTGTCATACTGCAGTGTGGTACTTTGCACTGCAATGTACTTACTGTTGCACTGTGGTGTACTAATTATTGTTCTGCAGTGGACCAACAGGTGAACTGCAGTGTTGTAACTGTTGTTCTGTAGTGACAAATTATTTTGTTTTATCTAATCTTTTGAATGTGTAATTTGTTACTGCATATTAATAATATGCACTAATTACCAGAAGTTATCACATGTGTAAACTTCAGGGTAATAATATTCACACTTACACACAATATTTAAACGTAATGAATCATAATAGTTATATGAAATAATATTAACTTACATGACTAGGGCTACCGTTGACTTGAGCAGCGCCTGTAACTTTGGTGGGACTTTTCCCGGTGCCTGTGACCAGCTTAAATGCAGCATCGAACAGCTGCTGCTGCCGAAACATAGAGTTCCTCTGCATCATCTTGACTGTCAACTACCTAGACTCGCCTCATCTGTTTCCAATGAGGAAGCCACAAAATATATCACCTCCAGATAATCCGTGAAAACACGCACAACATCAGTTATTTAGCGTGTGCTGTGACACACTCCAGAACAGCCGTGGAAACACAACAGCATCAGTTAAAACTGACATATATCATATCCTAAAGCAATTGTATGACCCACTTAACACTGTAGTAGAACTTGACGACTTGTAGTACTTAGGGTTATCATATACAATTCTTCCGATTTCCTCCTTGTCACGTTTGTATAGTAAGCTCCAAGGTGCGCCTCACCACACATGAAGGGGTCCAAGGGACTTTCGCTGAAGACAAGAGACTGACATGTGCCAGAGTTATACCAGTTCCTCATCAGTGCACAATATATACAGAGGCAACCTCAACCTTTATAATGTTGTCACCCACTATGTATGTCAGTCACCTTTAAAGCTACACCCTCCTGTCATAGGAAAGTACACTCAAAGGTAAAATAAACACTCTACTTCGATTCACAGCACAATATATTTGTGTATCTTCTGTGCTCAGTCTTTCATCATTGCAAATCATTTCCAAATATGGTGCATGTAACATTTCCCATTCACACCTACACCATTGCTTCTGGTACTAAAGATGCACAGACCCCTTCAATTTGGAATGTACCCTTTAAAGCACATAACAGAAATTGAATATCACAGCGCAGAATATAAAATATAAAAAAATATTAACAATTTAGGATTCAGTAGTCATAACATAACTTAGTACCATACTGAATTATCTACTAACTCAAGGCAAAATTAGAACTATCTGATCTCTAACTTACAATGGATGACATTATAAACCCAAGTACTCCTGATTTGTTTGTATTTCTCCTTATCCTTGAACTTCTTTGTGTAGCTTCGTTCACTGGTAAAAGATCTCGTTTATGGCACTCACAGAGGAACAAAAACCACAATTTTACACAACAGTGAAATGCATAAAACCTGCTGTGTGATACACCCAATATATCCCCGGCAAGCAGCTATCCTTGGTAAATATCCTGAAAATGATCTAGCACCATATATTCCTGGTTAGGCCAAGCTGCGGGGGCAACAGATGCAGCAATTCTGTGAATGAGAAGGGGTAGAGTTTTTTTCCTGGCTCTTTCAGCTGGTTATTTCCCCATCTAAGATCACTAACACATGGCTTGGGGTAAGAGAACAGTATTGGCTGCTGGCTCCGTGGAATATGGCAAACATAATCACCTGCCTGCAGACCCTTTGTGTACAGAACAACTGCAGCGACCAGCTCAAGCCATCAAGGACCTGTCTGGCAGATTACAAATTCATCCCTGTCTGTATTCTAGCTTGTAGCCACACTGAGCATACATCCTGGACTCCTAGGCGGATGACTCGCTTGATAAACACAACATGTGACTTCAGCGACTAGCCAGCATGGCCGACTGTCAGGCCAGCGTGTGGCAGTGGCTTCATGCAGCAACTACACAATGGTAAATATTGAAGATCTGCTTTCCCAGACTCAGGTTTAACTGTTCCCAGACCAGACCAGTCAGCTAATGCAGGAATTGATCAGAAACGTGGTTGTCATATTATGCAAGACCTGACATGACACAGGACACAAACACATCATAACTTCATAAGCCTCTACTTTATCACAGAAATTGGAATATCACAATGCCAACAAGTGGCTTGAATACTAAGTATTGGAGTGTCTTGTGATAGAAAGCTCACTAAATAACGACAAGGGGCCTTAACATGGTTTGTGTCTGATGACTTCAGCTATGGATGAAAAGCTCTCTCCTCATCAGTCAAAGTTGAGATGATGAGCGCGTTCATGCGGAACACCACAGTGACAATCAACAAAAGGTAAATCAGAGACTAGGTACCCCCATGGGGTCCCTAAACCATCCCCCAATACGTACAGAAACGCTATGACAGCCTCCATGTGTGGGCCATGCAACCAGAGGAACCAGGCTAAGTAAGCCAAGCCCACAATTGTAACATGACGGATAATACTGAGTCACCTGCAGGTGAACAGCTTACCTACAAACCATATGGATTTCTTAGGTAGATTTGTGGTCATGGATGAGAAAGCCTGGACAAACCCTTTGCCAATAGCTCAAAAGCCCATTTTTCTTAGTCAAACATAACTAAGTAACTTGTCATCAATATAAGTCAGATCTGACCATACAGAAGGCATTTTCCTAAGTCTCGATGGAATAGCCACCTAATTAGTTAATTAGTTCTCATAAATTCCATAATAATATCCCATATATCCACAGTGTAGTGCCATTGTGACACTTTATCCAAAGAAGCTCTGGACACCAATGGAAACCATTCTTTTGGTGTGCTTATGGTTAGAATAATCAATATTCCAATGCAAGATGGTGCCATATTAATGAATATTGTACAAGGAATACTGTACAAGGAAAATGGCAAAATATACCTGGAAAAATTCAGACATCAGATTGTGTATTTTGGATTAGAAAAGAATAAACAAAAGAAAAGTAAACACCTCTGATCTAAGTTAACAACAGTCCTTTGATGCAAATTTCTAACAGCAACACAAAACACATCTCGTACATCAAAAAAGTTCTTTCAAAGAATAGTACCACAGGTCTAAACAATCTATTTTTCACTCAACCAAAGCTAAAGGATATAACATTTCTGGCAGATATACAAAATATCAATGAACAGTGACTGCGAGCACCTCCCTTTGTTTAGTATCTTATGTCTTTCATGCTGGTGTTTTTTCAGTTATTACTCTCTTTGAGAGATGCGTGCACCTGGGATGGAATCACACTGGTTCACCCTGCTGGTCTGAGGATGGAGCTAGACTTCCCAAGCAACATGTCACCACTGTAACAGCATGAGAGACAGCTGTCAGTCTGACCAGACAGAACTCCCAGCCTCTGACCTCACTTAATAGCTGCTTCACTAGTCACAAGTCACTCTTGCGGTCAGACAGTATCTTCCTGTTTCCAGGCTGTCCATTGACAGAATCTGACCAAACATGAATGGTTCCTTATGGATGACTTGCTTCAGTTCCTTGCTTCAGTGTATGCAAATATGACGTTTCAATAAAAAGACAAATGTTTACATTACCCAAATAATATAATAAAAGCCTGAAAAAAATTAAATTTCTTTGAAACCACCAAAGCAATAAAAACCATTTGGCTTTCTACATTAAAGACAACTTGTGAAAAATTCTATGTCTTTCAGTCCCAGAAGAAAACGATGTAAAGAAAATGATCCTGAATTTCCTTGAAATAATTTTGAAAACTTTCAATTTTATAATTTCATTAGTTATGTATCTTCTGCTTTCAACCACATTAATTACCTTAAAACCACAAAATAAGATACACTGACTGATCCCTGGAGAAGACACCTTTCCTCACTGAAACAAAGTGCACTGGATAGTCCCTGATAAGTTCTCTTTCCAGCTAAAGACAATCTTCAAGCGCCATTGCTGTCCTATCTTGAAGTTATCCCAATAAAAGACAAAATCCAAATTCCTATGTAGGTCTATCCTATTGCTGCAGACATCTTGCAGTAGGCTGGACTCCAGAAGCTGGAACAGTCACTGTAGCATCAGATAAATGAAACAGGTCTGTTATGGTAATCTAATCCAGGCTGGAGGCTTCCTGGACTAACAGGATCTGTACTGGCTGGGGTGACTGGGGCTGGCAGGTATGGTAGGCGTAGGTGGGGGCTATCACAACTTTGCCCTCTGGAACACAGATCGCCACTCGCTTGGAGTAGGTGTGTTAATGTTCCAGCCAAGCCTACTGGACACTTAACTCTTTAAGCACAACCATCTAATGTACTGTTGTATGTACCTGGCTAAGGTACTAGATATTATAAAGGAAGTATTATAAATATCTGAAGTTCATGGTTTAAATTTTTTTTTAATCATTATTCAAAAGTATATAAGTCCATGGTCTGTTGGTGACACTGTCTGTTAAATTTGGATGAGGGTAGTAACCATTCAATGAGGAAGATATACATGCTATTAATCATTTTGTTTGACTGGGTCTATGGATAATCCAGAGGTCATCACCTGTTGTCAAGGCGAAGCGAAACTCTAGGGTTTACTTATTTCATTTTAATAAACAAAGGGCATACCAAGCACAGTATGTGAGGTATATTGATAATACCTTGTAAGTTTTCTGTCCAACTCTGGCAAAATATTAAATGTATGAATACATATCATTCCAAAAATAGCAAAACACTAGACAGTGGTGTAATTTATGAAAATAAGGATATTTTCATCCCCCTTAAACAAACAGTGCCATCTACAGGTAAACTTTGGAACTTTTAAATAGCCAAACTGCACTTGAATGTGATAGATAAGTCACTGACGCATGTATAATGACTCCCAGAAATCCTTAGTGCACCTGAAGCAATCCTGGTGACCCCTTCAGCCATGTCACCCATGTTTATGTATGCTTGCCATCTGTATTTTATATTTACAGATCTACACTCCACACAAGCAATTGGACCTCAGCGAAAACACAGGTTGCAGCACAGCCTTTATCAAGCTTATACAGCCAGCCTTTTTTGTTATTTTTCTTTTAATCAAGCAAATTCCAACAATAACCTAGCCAACCTGGAAAAAGTTTTTCTAGCTGATCCCATAACCAGGAAGCTGATTGATTTGAAATCCTTGCTTTGGTATACAGGTTTTGCCAGCAAGGTGCAAGTAGGTATACCTGATAAAAGGAATGATCCCTTCATACCTGCAGCTGCAAATCAACAAGGTAGCAATTACAGCCAGGGCTTGTACAGGGGCTGGCCAAACCTCAGCCCCAGGGCTGCTTATATATCAATTCCAGTTCTGGTGGTCAGTGCAGCTGTTTTTATCACTTCCTGGAGGGTCAGTTAAGGTCAGCCTGCTGGCTAGTCAGGTCAGTGACTTCAGCAGTTGCTGGGTTAACTGCTGTTGCTGGACCTCAAAGGCTGCACCAGTCTGTCCATGCTAATCCTTTTTGGTGGCTTATATATTAAGATTTATTGCTAACATGTGTGGTGTTAAAAGCCAAGATCATGGCTATTTCCTCGTTTACTACCTGGAATTCCATTCAGCAATCGCCCCCTGCAGTACTGCAATAAACAGTACACCCACAGGTGCTAAAGCTATAATGATTGAAAAATAGGGTTTATTACAGTTTAATATCTGTTAGAACGTGTGGCAAACTTAATCAATGTGTTATTGGCACATGGCATGGTTTATATCACTATTGTTATCATGCTGCATTATACATTCCCTAGCTGTGCAGGTAAAATTACATAACAGGTAAAAACCTGTTATTGCAGGCCAGTTAACCTTATATAATGTTATGGTTATGGCTGAAAACACTTAGTCAAGGTAAGTTTTCTTAAACAACAAAATTTTCCATTCTTGGTCCACTGGGACTTATATCTCAAATGAAACGTTCCATATCACTGCCTTTTCTCATGTACATGTAAGATTTTAGTGACCTGCAAAACTTCATGGTGTTTATATCATATCATTTGCATATCATGCACATTTTCTCCAGTGTAACAGATATTTTATAAAACCATTTGAAATCTATCCATATAGTTTTCATATTACTCCTGATTACCTCCAGTATGGCATATTTTGCAGATATCCATAAAATTTTGCTGTATCTAGATCACTCAACTTGGAATCTTTTTCAAAATTTGTGTTAATATATATAACACAGTATCAGTCACAACTGCATCCGATGATGTCTGTAAGAGTCAGTACAAATAACTGTGAGCTTACATATAGCTCAAGTATTCATGTATACAGTAGACCAACAGACATGCTTCCGATGTCTAGCTAATTCCATTTCCATCCTTAGTAAACAACAAATGCTTGAACAATAAATCCAGGTGCATGTAATTCCTGCTACACCCACCTGGAGAGTATTTATCCTGTTTGCTTGATTTCTTTCAGATCTTCTACGAGGTGTTCTTTAACGCCACTGCTGTATTACCGCCCATATCAGCACCGTGGTCCGCCTATTTTCCTGCCGCAGCACACTGCACCCACGCGGGAGCTTATTGATTTTAGCTGCATCAACACTGAACATAAAAAATCAACTCCAATCCCATCATGTTCATGAGAACTCCAACAAACCTGCAATTCATCTTTTCTGAAAACTCATAACAGTGTGCAACATGATTCATTCTAGTCCACCTGACAATTCACAGCCTCGCTTGACTTGACTCCTTATTGTTAAAGCACATATATTTTAGATCTATTGCTTGAATGGTATTTTATATTAGACATTCTGCATACTGGTAGGACATCAGGCCTCATCTTTTATGACGTTTTTGATACAGATACAGATCATGTCCAGGCCACAGCATTAATTATTAGACATTATCCTGGGTATAAAATATCATACTAGCATAGCATGAAGAAGGAATTCCTTGTTCTCTGTTGGCTTCAATCTTCATTGTGTTCCAGTTTCTCTTTCAAGTGCAGCATGTATGAAATCTCAATTAAATATCCTTAACAAGAGCATCAGCTTTATATTGTTTATTATAGGTGCACATATGATCATTATATATTTAAACCCCACTAAAAGTTGCTGATAAGGGTGTGGTCATCCCCAAAGTGTTTCTCCAGCTTCTACTTGGAAGTTACCATTCTACTGGCCAACCAACTCTCTCTGCAGATTAACTCACTCCATAAGAATGTCCTCTGAGTACTTTCCTGCAGTATTTCCATGCCCTTTTTCAAACCCTTATCTTGCAAAAGTTTCAAAACTGCTCCTTGGGCTGCTGTTTTTATTTATATAAATACTAAAACACAGATGTTGCAAGTCCCATGTCAGAATGAAGAGTAATGGGTGCAAATTTGAATAAAATTAATCTACATAAAATGAAGAAATAAAGAATACATATTTCATGACTGACTGCATAATAAGGAAAAGAAAAGCACCTAATGAACAAATGAAACATTGCACAAGACAGTACATGTATATAAATGCTAACCTCAAAACCCTTTAATCTAATTATTTTAATAATGATGTAAACTAAAAGTACAGGTTATACCACTAACAGTGAAACAGTGTAATACTGTAACAACACACCAGTGTTTCCAATCATAATCCCCACTTTTCCACATAACCGCAGATCCCATATCAAAGACCAAAACAGCACAGACTATCACACTACAGACTAAAACAGCACGAGCCAAATATTCACCCTGCTTCCCAGATGTTTAATTAAGCCTGTGACTGTGTCATGACTGTATGAACGACACAAGTGATTCACACAGACTTATACAGTGCTGGTACACTTATATTCCGATCTGCTGTGTTATCCCTGAGCCACATCCGGTCATGATCATATCCACAGTGCACCTGACAGCGAACACATGACAGGATGAAATATGTATGCCAGCACATCAGTATAACCTTATCACATCTTGTCAGCCAATTACCCAGGAAGAGGCCTCGATAACGCATATTAAACTGTTAACCACCAATGGAGAGGTCCTCTCTGTATCTTGTGTATACCGTCCAAGGGTCATGTATTCTATTGCTACATCTCTAGTGATAGAGTAAACGTTCCCATCTAGATGTCCCATTCTCCATGCCAGCCCAGCTGTTTATCATATTGATATTGGCTAATTATAATACACAGCCAGACCCTGAGGTTATGTAACAGGTTACTGATCAATAATGGAATGTGTAATAGGTCTTTATTTTCTGTCTGCATGCTTTTAACCTAATAATGTGTGACTTCATCCAAGTAGGTCAAGCAGAGCAAGAAATTCAAAACACAGAACTGTCTGTATCTTTACTTCCTCCTGTAACGCTGCAGGATTTTACAAAATTACTATAATTTTAATAACAAACAAAATCTCTTGCCTTATTTTTCAGGAATATTAGAAATAAATTTCAAAACATTGACATTTGAATGACACCAAAATACTTGAAATCTTTGAGGAAATCTTTTTTACGCATGAAATAATGGTAATAAGAAGCTGATATTTAAATATTCTAAACATGCATGGTTAAACAATTATGCATGTTTTCATTTAATAAAATAGGTCTTTAAGAAAAATATTATTTACATGAAAGCAGATAAAAAGGCTAAATAAGGTTAGGCAATATAAAGGGCTAAAAATAATATTTCATTCATTGGTTACGTATGACCTTGAATATATGCACACATGCATGGTTTTGTGTGTGTGTGTTTTAACAAACATCTGACTAGATGTACACTTAGTTATATGAATTATTACTAATCACTGCAGAAATCCAGAATCACTTTTATGATATGAGTTATACCAGATTTTACAGAGACAATATTATCCTTCTGAATACTTCACTGGATCTTGCTATCTATGTCAACTATTGAGGAAGCTGAACCCAATAATAAAACATCTATTTATAGAATCAAAATATCGACTGCCATACATATCAAGCAGTAAGATGTCACAACAATCGGGCAGACTGCCATCTACATTCCTGCCCTACCATAACAGTCATGTACAGAAAGACTCCTCCCACAGATCAATGAACTCTCCAGCCAGTCGCGAAAAAAACACGAAGAGAACGCTGAACCACGCTGTTCAATACTGGCTCAAGTCTGGTGGGAGGGAGACGGAGAACACGAGGCTGACGAGGTGTTCTTACAGACGCTCCTCTTTCCTGTGGACTCTCAGACTAACGAGTTTAACAATACTCCACATGTTTGTACAGCCGAGCTTTGTCTATAGATTGAATCAATAAATAATGAGGACAAAACGGTGAATTATTAAAAATCCTCACAGACACGTAACAGATGTTTACATCAGGTGTAGGAGGTTCTTAAGTGTAATTATTTTGTTATATCATGCAGTACAGTAAAACCTCACTTGCACCTCACTTGAACATGACCACCCTGCAATCTTGACAATTCTTTTTGGTCCTATTTAAGCATTTCACAATTAATTTTTCAGCAAAAACACTTTTATTAGGGGTACTGTTAAGAAGGTTCAATTGTATTTTCTCCGGTAATTTATCAAATTTTTGTTATATCAGTGAAGTTATATAATCTATGGTTACTATATATTTGATGTGTTCTTAACACATATAGAAACTTATACTTTGGAAATGGGTGGACATGCATTTGTTTAGGGTATCAGGTTTTTTACAATACCCTTGTGGTTTGCAGCAGTATGAAACAGTACCGGGTAACGATCACAGTATGACCACATGTGACATGCCTGACAACCTTACTGACCTCTGACCCTTAAAAAACAGCAACAATGAAATGAACAACCAATAGGAAATAGACAAAAAGTGTCTTCTTCCGAAAACAGGATCGAGGAATGTTAGCTGGCGAACACCCAGCTGAGCTCTGTCTAATGTACAAATATGACCTTTTGCATGGGAGTGCATTCTGTGCACATGGTAAGGCATCAATAGGTGTAATTTGTACTTCTCTTGGAGAAAAGCTATTTAGAATGAATATGTTCTGCACTGTTATCTCTTTATGTTGCTGTGAAATGGATTAATAAGTACTAGATAATTCTATATCATTTATATGTTTATGCAGGACCTGTATATATACTTGCTCGGAGAATAGTTTAGAGAATTATATTTTTGGAATTCATTAATATTCCACATAATAATTGTGATTTATCAAAGTTATAGCTGTAGATGTTTAGACAACTGCAGTTTTCCCTTAAGTATTTGTAAAACATTCTACTTCATCAATATTACATATGCAAATGTTTCAAAATATGTTTCATGCTTTAGTTTTATTTCTAAATAGCACATTAGCATCAAAACAACACATACTACAATGGCCAGATAGCAAAACATGATCATTTTATTTCAGGGGCAACAGGAAATACTTATAAAGCAACCCTGTTTGCACACGGGTCATGGTACCAAAACATTTTTTCACTTTTGCATGAAAAAGTGTGAAACATTTTGGCCTCTATCGTATTTGAACAGGTCAGAATCCACCTCTGGAGCAGGTATCATTATGTTTTGTTTTATCTGGATTTCATACATGATGGTTTCTTTAAGAACTATCCCTGCACAGTGGAAATGTAGCCAAAGCATAAGTTGACATATGACTACAAATAGTACAATATGAACATCAGCATATGTTATTTTTGTGGAAGGCCACATCATTCTGACCCCCATAAGGCATAGGGGCTTCTAAATATGCCGGCAGCTTAGGTATAAATGTAGTGAAGAGGACAATGTAGTCCTTTCAAGTGTGTTGGATAAGAATTTATTTCAAGGCAAATTACATAAACATGGGTGTTTTTGTGGTAAGGAATAAGTAATTCTTTTGTAAGCATATGCATGTGAAATGTAAAGGTGTTTCCTTGAAAGGTAAAAAATTTTGATTTTGAAGTTTGACAGTTGAGACAAGTAGTCAGTGCCCAAACAGAAGATATTCTTTTCAAGGAAAAAAAAGGACCTCTGGCGGAAGGTTGCAAAACAGCCTAAATTGTTCCTGCATACACTTTAACAGTTCTAAAGCTATTTATAAAATAAATCAACAAGAGTTATATACATATGGATTGATTTTAAAATGCTGTTGCTGTTACTGCTGACAACTTTAACGTCTATCCTGCCCTGCGGGAATAATTCCATTTCAGTGACAATTTTTTGTTGTGAAACAAATCACCATCTGCATTTTGGCCCAGGCTTACTCAACCACAAAACCTCATTCACTTGATGTGTTGCATCTTCAATTACATTAACTAAAGTGCTTATTTTTTGTAATATGCTTTTAAAACAATAAATATTCATGCAGTAGGTTTTCAATATTCCATCAGTCTGTTTAAAACACTGACAAAGATACTACGTGAATGGAGAGGAATTTGCTTCATGTCTGATACAGAACTAATCCTGTCCATCTTTGACCACATGAAACAATGCGAGTGGACACCCACTGACCCAGCACACATTATTTGTAAATCAATTATTGACCAGTCTATGAGTCATTCTCCGATCATGTGACCATATTAAATCTCCATTTCATGCAGTAACTGCAGTTCACAATCAATGGCAGGTTTAAGATATGCCTGGAGGTTATTTGCTGACACAAAAGGACCAATTTGCTGACCAAATGGGGCCAGATGTTTCCTTGACCTATCAAGTACAATGACTTTCTGAAATGAATTTTAATATTAACACATTTATCCTTAAATATTAATAACAGATGATATTATCTACATGAGATATTATTCATGTGGAGCACTTCAAAAGGACAGATCAGAATGAAAACATGTACTTTCCAGATGACATTCTGCATATCAATCAGACTGCATAAATTTATCCCTTTGAGAGATGTGCATATGATCAGTATTATATATGACATTAGGCCAAGACACATTAGTAACCATTAGGACTGAACATATATGTTTGAGCTATAAAACTATTCTGCATATCGGTCAAACTAAACAAACTCCACAGATGATGTCAGACATGTTAAATAACACGAACACAAAACCTCAGGAAATGTTTTTTTTACTTTAGATCACTATCAAGCATTAAAGCCTTTTCAATGAGGAAATTACATACAAAGGTTACAGAATCAGGATCAAACGCTGATAACAAAAGAAGATAACTTTAAGCAAATAACAACCTTTCCTCCTGGATTAAAAGATTAACAAGTTTGTTTTGTCGCAACTTGTTTCTGCAAATTGTTTATGAAGTACTGTGAAACCTGAGAAATATGACCACCCATTTGACTGGCAAAAAGTGGTCTTAATTCACAGGTGGTTTTATAAAACAAGTCATTATAACCAATGTGAATGCTTTTGGTTCACTCAAGGGTGGTCCAATAGACAGGTGGTCTTATTAGGCAGGTGGTCTTTTAGACAGGTTCTACTGTATTCAATAAGACTACTGTAAAGCCTATAATCCCAATAATTAGCCTAATTAATCAAGCCCCAATCAATTCTGATTCAATCATATTAAAACCTGTGTTTTGCAATATTAAAAGTGCAGGTGTTCAATATGCGGATGATTTTTAATAACATTTGATGAAAGATATAACCTTGTAACATGATTAGACATGAGTCAGTCAGTCACATGTTGAGTAAGCAGCATCACTTAAAGACTTTAATATGGTTATTTCCTGAGAGTTCCTGGTAATTAATTCAGTGGAACTGTTTAATTGTATCCGCCAAAACAGAGTTTTGCGGATACTATGTTTTCAGCTGGTCGCCGCCGCCGCCGCCGCCGCCGCCGCCGCCGCCGCCGCCGCGTAGGTGTCCGGAGAACTCCTCCGTAACCGCTGGGCGGAATTTTCCGAAACCCGGGATTATGTTCGGGTCACATGTGAACTGCTGCGCCCCGATTTTGTTTTGACCTCTGACCTTTCCTCTGCGCTCTGCGTCCGTTTGTGCGTCTGTTTCCACACATAAACCCACATATCTCGGGAACCGTTTGACCGATCAGGAAAATTTTTTTGCACAAATGTAGCCCTTGGAGAGCTTTATAACATACACCAAAAATGGTGGCGCCACCTGCAACCATGTTTGCACAGTGTCCATCTGTTCGTCTGCCTTGGGTTAAAATCACTCATATCTCTGCAGTGACTTAACTAATTCACCTGAAATTCGGCATGCGCAAACATCCTGGACAGCTTTTCTGATTTTATGACAGGTGGCGCCACCTACATTCACGTTGACGCTGCAGACATCCAAGCTCATATCTCGGGAACCGTTTGACCGATCAGGAAAATTCTTTTGCACAAATGTAGCCCTTGGAGAGCTTTATAACATACACCAAAAATGGTGGCGCCACCTGCAACCATGTTTGCACAGTGTCCATCTGTTCGTCTGCCTTGGGTTAAAATCACTCATATCTCTGCAGTGACTTGACTAATTCACCTGAAATTTGGCATGCGTATACATCCTGGATAGCTTATCTGATTTTATGACAGGTGGCGCCACCTACATTCACGTTTACGCTGCAGACATCCAAGCTCATATCTCGGGAACCGTTTGACCGATCAGGAAAATTCTTTTGCACAAATGTAGCCCTTGGAGAGCTTTATAACATACACCAAAAATGGTGCCACTACCTGCAACCATGTTTGTACAGTGTCCATCTGTTTGTCTGCCTTGGGTTAAAATCACTCATATCTCTGCAGTGACTTGACTAATTCACCTGAAATTTGGCATGCGTATACATCCTGGATAGCTTTTCTGATTTTATGACAGGTGGCGCCACCTACATTCATGTTTACGCTGCAGACATCCAAGCTCATATCTCAGGAACCGTTTGATTGATCAGGAAAATTTTTTTGCACAAATGTAGCCCTTGGAGAGCTTTATAACATACACCAAAAATGGTGGCGCCACCTGCAACCATGTTTGCACAGTGTCCATCTGTTCGTCTGCCTTGGGTTAAAATCACTCATATCTCTGCAGTGACTTGACTAATTCACCTGAAATTTGGCATGCGTATACATCCTGGATAGCTTATCTGATTTTATGACAGGTGGCGCCACCTACATTCAAGTTTACGCTGCAGACATCCAAGCTCATATCTAGGGAACAGTTTGACCAATTGGGCCAAAATTTTGCATGTGTATAGTTCTCACAAAGCTCTTTATCATACGCTAAACTGGTGGCGCCACCTGCAACCCTTTTTTGCACAGCGTCCATCTGTTTGTCTGCCAAGGGCAAAAATCACTCATATACAATATAGTGGTTTGACTTATCTGCCTTAAATTTTGCATATGTATACAACTTGGACGGCTTTCTGGGTTTTTTGGTAGGTAGCGCAACCTACATACACAATTTGGCTGCAGACATCCATGCTGATATGCAACACTTCACCCGTTCCACTCTGATTTAGGCGGATACAAGTAGTCGCTTGTCGACTACCCGTATTCTAGTTTTCTGTTACTTCAAGTCCAGTTTCTCTAAGTTCACTGCATTAAATAATTTCAAAATCAGCAAAGTGAAATTCATAAGCTCAGGATTACATGGCATGCATGTTTCAATGTATTAATATGACCTGATACACTTGAAGTGAAAAATCAATGAGAGAACAAAATTGAAAATCAGATTGTTTCAGAATAATTTAAACAAACCTACTTTTAATCAGCTTATTGTAGATACTAACAAAATACCCATTCTTGTGCTAACTGAGACAGGTCTCAAGGTTTGTGAGGAACAGATTTTCCATGAGGGAAGTTAACATGGGCAGAGTTGACCGGCAGACCTCCTGACAGATACCCCTGCGATACCCCCTTTGTAAAATAATGTTAAATTAGAAAGGATTAATGGAATAAGTAAAATGACCCCCCTTAGGACAACACACTAGCTATATTCTCAACAGTTCAAGACCAAAAACAGGTATTTCCAAAGTGTGGCCACAAAGGAGGTGGCTGACAAAAATAGATAATATTTGAAAAGATTAACAATCCATTATTTATGAACTGCTGAAAACAATTTTGAGACAGATGTTTAATATGGCAAAAATAGCGCACATTCAGTTTGAAACATAATCAGTATTGCCAATTTTTTACCATCTAGGCATCAGTAAGTAATTTAAATATTCAATTGTAAGAACATGCAGCCAACAAAATAGTAGACCCACATGTTAAATATGAAAATAACATGCAGAGATTAAAGTGAATATGATATATGTGCCCCAACAGAATGCAGCTGTGAAATAGCTTTAAGTTTATCAGGGATTTGCTTATTTTTCCCAAATTCTCATTTTCTTTGCATGAATCATAATGGGTAAAAACACAGGTAATTTATGTACCATCACTGCATGTGGCTGGTGTATATATGGTAACAAATGGCCAATCACAGGATGGTCTATAATTTCATCATACATGATTACCATAAATAACAGAAAATGGGCTACTGGTTTAACATGATAGATCAAAGGTATATTCTCCAATGATGAAAATAACAAATGTTGCAAATTGTGTAGACAGGGGAGTTTCAGAGAATTTTGTATTCACATAATTTAAACAGCAAAATACTGAGATTATAAATGTTAACTGTTGTCCTGTAATATAATAGTGGTTTTTAGTATACATTATGTGAAACAATAATCCTTGTATACGGAAAACGATTTAAAACCTGACATGGTGTCTTTGATTTTTTTAAATAATAATTAACATTTACACTATCTATAATTTATTTGATGATATGAAATTACTTTAAAAGAAACTGTGACCAATCCAAATAGTAAACCATTTGAGGGCCGTAATTAACTGAACCCCACGGGTGGTCGTAACTGTATCAGTTTAGCTGTTTCTTTTGAGGATAATGCATGTTGACAGAGTGAGTCAGTTTACGTGAACAAACCTGCTCCACAATTACCACATGTATAAACAGTTTCTATAACCTGCAGCACTGGCTGCTTTGTCACCTCCTGACCTTTGACCTTCACCTACAGGATGGGGGATTTTGGATCATTTCTCCCCCACAGGCAGATTGCCAATATAGTCAGTCGCTAAATCTGACAATCATAATGATGATGACAACAGAATGCTTTGGTTTAAAGTACACCCTTGTACCGTATTCATTCAATGATTTACATACTTAAACAGCTTAAAAAAGTGAAAATTGTATCATACAGGGTACAATATAATTTTAACCAGATCATTTTCTAAAAATCAAAATGTGCAATCTTTCAGTTATATTTGCATTTCATTGCAATTTTTAAAACTTTTAAATTCAATATAATTTATAGTTTTTATAAAACTTTTCCACATTAAATCACTCTATATTTAATCAGTGCCAGCAAATATGATATATCTAAGGAATAAAACAGAATTTTAACATTTTACAGAACAGTTTTTAAGCATTTCATCTGGAATACTGGGAAATACTGGAATCCTTTTAAAACAATAACATTCATATATAAAACTTGAATTCTCAAATACGTGATAATTTTGAATCCAGTTTCTTGAAAAATTGATAAATATGGTTGCAGCTGATGTAGACTGGTATAAAGACATATCTGTAGACGTAACTGCTTTGGGAATATACTTGTGACTTACACTCCTCACTCCACGGTTATACAATGCAGTCATCCTTCATCTCCTTCCATTTAACTGCTGCTCTGTATATAAAAAGATTCTGAGAGGTGGCACAAGGCAAAGATTTGTGACAGCATGGTATCGCATTGTGCATCGGACTCCATGTTTCAAACCCATGACACCCAACTATCACTTGGTTGACGCTCAATGGGATATCATGCTCTCATTTGTCTGATAATACAATTAATCTCTGGCCCTGTGCCAGCCCTGGTGTTGAAATCCCAGAAGACTTGCTAAACAAAGCAGCGGTTAAAACGAAGGAGATCTGAAACAACTGTAGTGCATAAGTGCTGCGTAAAGAGTGTTATAAATGATCTCCTAATTCCATGACTATTATGTTCCATGTCCTCTGTGATACCAGGCTGCCCTTTTTTAAACTCCATGCAATTTAAATACCAGTTTCTCTTTCTAACCCTTCACAACAAGACAATTCACCCACATTAACTGCTTAATGGGAGACATTCAAAACATCACCACCACACCAGGCTCACTAACAGAAACCAAGGGCAAAGCACTCGCTGTAACGAGAACAGTGTCAAATTCAGTCATGTACTTGTTATCAGAGGTTATGGTGTGACCTGTCTACCATAAAGATTAAAAGTGAAACAAAATACAAGTTTCACCAGGATCCTGCTTATCTGACCTTTAGCACAGAAGAGCAGTTTATGTGCAACTGTAATATGTTTTCTAATTTAACCTCCAAGTGGTAAACAGAAGAACAACCTTTTAGTTGAGTGGGTATGTCTGATACTGACCATGTGTGGAAGGTCACTATAAATGGGATGATTTTCAAAATTTAATTTAGGATCCAGATGGTCAAACACATAAAATTTATGCTTAATATATTATTTATTTTTGTTTAATATATGAATATACATCATCATCTTTCTGGATATGGTGTCCATCACCTCTTCCAAATACACATAAAAACAAAGAACAGTTGTCATGCAAGAATAAAATTGAGACATCAATGCAGGTGACCTTGACCTGAGGCAGGTGAATTTCTGACCTTTGAACTTTCAGATGACCAAAAAAGATCTTGCCCTGATGCAATGTTGAAATTATGACATCTGACCTTGTACATGAATCAAAGTTACCCTGACCTAATGCAGGAGGGGAAATTGAGACCTCTGAAGGTGAAATTGTGACCTTTGACCATCTATCTCAATTTTATTTAATTTAAAATTTATCAATATTTTCATTTTCTCTGTTTGTGCTGAACGTGAGACAGTTTAGACACAGAGGCATCTGGAAGACTGCTGGTAACAAGACAGTTATCATCCTCAAGTGGCTTATAAGAAGTTCTTTTGAGAAAAAGTATACCACAATTATTTACACAAGACAACCTATGCAAGAAATCAAAACAGGACTGAGCAGCTGAGTTTCTGTTCAGCATGTATGATGTTGGAGATGAGTCAGGAAGGGATGGAGAATGAAATCTGCACACTGTACCACATACAAGAACACAAGGTCCCCAGGCCACTGCAGATGATCCCTGCTGAAGACAAGCCTTGAGAAGAAATAAAACAATTTGTGATGCTGTTTATGGGGCAAATAATCTTAACAACACTTGACTTAGTACAGACAGCCAAATGGTGATCAGATCTGGTTAATATCTAGTGTCAGGCAGTCTTTCAATATCAGCTACATTGCTGCGTGCTTCTTGTTCTGGTGGCAGTGATTACAGCCCCACCCCCTCCCATCCGTTAACAGTTTATCTAATATATGGACAAGAACAGGGAACCACAGATTTTTAACCTAGGACTGACCTAAGTGCACTCTGGGCACAGAGGGACAGTTATGGCAGTATTAATGTGTAACCGCCATGGCCACAGAAAATAAACCTGTCAGCCCTTAATAAGTGACAGACCCACAAAATGACAAAAGCCCTGATGGACCTGATAAATGCCTTAATTGCTCCTTCCCTTCGTTCCACAAAGAAAATATAACCTGTGATGAACTTGATAACAGTCAATATTTATTATTATGATCAAAAAGGTATGAAACATAAAGAATTTTATTATTGATTCATATATTAAAAGAAAAAATAGATCTAGAAGATGTAATAGTTGACGACTATCAGCTTTTTCAGCTCATTCCCTGACCATTTCATTAATCATATCCCAGGGTTGTAGAAGGAAAATGCTCACACAAGTCACAATCACTTATCCAGTATAGTCAGAAGGTATGGTGCTCTTAGGAGTTGTTCTGTGATCAATTAATTCTAAGAAGTAAACAAAGGGTCAAATAGGGAAACTACACCCTTTCCTGGTGAATTTAAAATCTGCTGGAGCAAGAGCTCTACTTTAATACTGTGGCCAAAGGTAGCATTCTGTAAAATTAAGAAAAATACCCGCCTCCCCACAAGTGGACCTGACAAATAAAATGGTAACATTTAAAGTGTAAATATATTATCCATGTTTATTATTACTGGTAGTTGCTTATTATTCCAAAACTTAAAGGAAATGTGGTTCATTGTTAAATCCATCTTTTTTGTTACTGTGTAATTTGTACATGGTAATTTAACCTTTTAGAAACTAAACCAATAAACAGTACAGATGTCCAGTATGAACAGTCAACTTTGTTTATATAGAAATGTATTTCTACAACTCAGTACAGAGGATAAGATGACAGTATATTGACTGTCCTGTGGAATGTCATCTGCCTTGTCAATCATGTCACCCCTCGTCCTTTATCTACCTGTATCAACAGACTGACCACTCACAGTGGACACTCCATGGTAATATAATCTGCCCATCACAAATATCAATCAGCTTGTGTTTGTTCATCCCGCATTACATTTCTTTATAATCTGAAGTATTCTCAACTATCTGCAAGAGTGTTTCCCTATACTCCTCATTTCATTCCAACAAGGATTATAAGATTTGCTGAGGAGGAGTCAGGCGTGTATTCTGACAATGATCATGATACAGGACATTATTTAAACACAAAAAGTTAGAGAAATGGTAAGTATCTGATGTTGTGGCTAAAATATAGGGCGGCCATATTCAACTTGTGATACGTAATAAATATTACTGAGTAGGGTAAAGGTGCCTGAAACACTGTAGGAAATAAAAATACTTCATTTATGGTAGGACATAGCTTTATATCTAAGCTGGCAGACTTAGCAGATGAAGTAAAAAATTCTAATGTGCATCATTTTTTTATCCTGCTAATCCTGATCTGTATTTTTTTTGTTTCAGATTTACTTTGATATTATTATTTCATTTTTTATCATTAAAATCTTTATAACATTTACATATGTTAATAAAATTAATTTTTTCCTCTGTGTCAGGAAATGTTTCCATACATATTAATTTCTCCTTTGTCATTTATTATTTATCTTGAAGGTATATGTATAATTCTTTGTTTTGCCTGTGACCAACATATAACCATTCATAATGCACCCTTGCTTGCATCATTAACTTTGTGGATTTGGTCAATCCCTGCCCAAACATTAAGAGTATCAGCACTCTGCTTTATTCCATCATGTTAGACATTGATGGAGTATGGTCCACTCCTAATGACACTAGAGTAGCTTTATAAATCATAGCACTGACCTGTGGCACCATAGTTCACCACTTAATGTCTGACCTAACACCCTATGACTAATCCCAGCCTGACATGAATGCATTACAAATATGAAGTAATATACAAATATTTCTACAGGCAGTTTAGTGACAATAACAATCATACAATAACCAAGTGGGCAGCAAACACAGGTCTGTTTAAACAAGACTTTTAATCACAGACTAGTCGCCATAACTCCACCATATTTATCAAACAGCAGCCCTACGGCCCGACCCATCAATTCTGCAATCAATAAATCCTCTACAGTAAAATCCCAAGTCACTGACATTCATCATGCCAGGGGCATAAGATGTGGGATTGGTTCACACAGAACTGTCATCCCTTAATAGATTTTATGAGATTGGGTGCAATGAGAAGGAGACTCCAAGAACCAGTTTGTGATGCTCATATCATATATCTGTCTGATCAATATATAAACATTATAACTACAGGCTGAGCAGTCTTAACTGCCACTGTCTGGGACTCTTGCTGGTCTTACAGTCTGGTTGCTATTGAATTTTGTCAGGGATGTTTGACAAAGGGATAATCAAATGCATGATGAAACAATTTAAGATGAAATATGTATTTTCTTTGTGAAATCAATTTTGAATTCAGAGACTGAAGCTTGATACTTATATTCATTGTCTTTTGTGTATTATCCAAAACATTTACAAAACATAAATTTTCATATTTTTCAGGATTCTGCAGAGTTAAGAGTAAAAGTTTATGGTTTATCATTTTTTCCTCCCATTGTAACAATCCATAATGACAGAGAAGTTTCCCTAATTAAATTTTATCCCCCTCCCCCCCCTCCCCCAGTATGGTGTTCATTGTCAAGCCAGAATAATCTTATGTCAGCTGTAAAAACAGAAAGCTGAATGTAGTTGAGTCCACATCATCTGAGACCAAGTGCAAGTCTGAGTCAAGGCCACTCCAGTGTGAGTTCAAGTCCACCTTCTTGAGTCTGAGTCATTTGGAGTCCAAGTCTGAGTCTAATACAAATCTCTCCATTACAAAAAATTTTAAATTGGAAATTTTAGATTATCGTGTATGTTTTTAGCTGTTAATTTCTAACGATGCTTTTTCTTGAATGTTTAATAACATTTAGCTTCCAATGCAAGAATAAAAGTTGGTAGATTTGTAATATTCTGTCAGAAGTTTGTACATGCATAGAATTTTTCATAGTTTGTGACTTTTTTCTACTGTAATTAAAATGGACTCAGCCTTCTTTCCCAAGTCCTTACCTCTCAGTCAGAGTACAAGTCTGAATCTAGGACCTCCCCCCCCCCCCCCCCCCCCCCAGTCCATGTCCCTAAAAAAAGTGGACAGAGTCTTGACTGGAGTCCTCCATCACTGAGAGAGACTGCCGTGTACCTTTTATGAAGCAACTATAACATTTTCTACTCTTGGGAATGGTAAGTGAAGCCTTCCATTAATAACCATGACTCAGCATATTAGTCTGCCTGCAGTATTTTTTCTCATTGTGTGTCAATCAATACAGTACATCCAAGATGACTCAAAATATTTAACTTCTAACTCATCTGACTGGCTAAGGATCATAATATAATAATTCAGGTTCCTCTGGCTTTAACAATGTGATAGTTCAGTTAATGACCTTTAAAATGGAGGATCCACTGTCCTTTTGTAAGCAAACACAGCTTGTGGGCTTAATTTGTCTGGTCAACATGGAAACCCACAGGTTTCATTGATTTTTAAGACAGTATGGCACGTTTCATTGCTGATTCAATAATTATTTTTTTTTTCATTATATATTTAAATTTTTTTTCTACTTAGCAAAGCTGGTTATCCTGAAAAATTTTCTAATTTCAAACTATGCACACATTTGAACAAACAAGACTGGATTGTTCTAAAAGTTACCAGTATAAAGGGTTGTAAGGACAGAAATATCGGAGCTTAACCGCAAATCAAAATCCAAGAGCCTGTTGGCCTAGGATGTAGGGCTGCAACTGAAAGGTTATACTTAATTTTGAAATTTGGACTGAGTTCTTCTAGTGTGTACAAGCACATCTGAATATTACCACAGACTTGCAGGCTATATTTAGTGACAACTGTAGAGCTTTAAACCGGTGCTGGTACATAAAGTTATGATAAACACATAATATTTTTACATATAGGGGATATAAGCTTATTTGGAAGTGACTTTATCATGAGTTATATAATTTGGGAGTGATTTTCCTCTCTATTTTCAACCCTTTTTAGACGTGTCTATTCTTTCATGTCATGAATGTTTGAAGCCGTCGCCAGGTCAAATTTATACATATTTTGCACTACTAAACAGTGTTGCCATGGCAACATGTACTCAAGTGCGAGTTGAGTAATACCTATCAAGTACTTAAGGCCAAAATTTTGTACCAGTTTCAGTCCTACTACTATTAATAGTATTATATCAACTCCTATAAGTGATATTAATATATAATTTATGATAAACATATAATTAACTTTCAAGAAGAGTAAAGTCATTATTTTTGTGCCCGCACAGCAGGACAGTTCTGAAACAGAGTGACACATGGCTGGCAATACAGCATGGTTTACTTTGATCTTGTCTGAGCACTGACAGAATACATGACAACCTGTCAAAGTCTCCTCTACATCAAAGGGTGTAAACGTCGCTAACAAAAAAAAAATCCCCATGAAATGTGCCCAGGCTCATGTAACCTGCCTGCTTCTGTTTATTTTTATCTTGTCCTGGCCTTGTTTGGCTGCTGATCCTCTAAATTGATGAAATGGGCAATTATATCTACTTTTATAATTCGCTGGAGTATTCATCCTAAGGAGTTCACCCAATGACAAAACAAGGACAAGATCAGATGGCAACAGGCCTTTTTGAGTAAACAATAATGCATTGAATATTTTACTTTAAAATTTTCTCCTATTCTTTTTCCTATTGTATTTTTTTTGTATGTGATAGGGTTGAAAATAAGCCTTTTTAAATATAGAACAAAAAGGTTGATGTCACTATCAGTAATTGTTTGACATGTCTGTCTGCAATATTTTATTTACTGATAAGTAATTCTTTCTCACTCTTCTCATTTACAATATGCTGTACCTACACACACCCAAGTGCTACTGTGCAAAACTGCTCCAAAAACATAAAGGTGATACCATCTGGTGAGAGAAAATTAAACCATTTTTCTCCCTTGCCTTGGTGGTCCTTGATTGTGCTGCCATCTTTCGGTAGATATTGAAACTGATAGATGTGGCTGACAAATATTAGTTCCAGAGGCTGACAACAGATGCCACTACAGGGTAGTATGCCACAGTTCCATTGTTTTCAAGGTGATTAAATGTTTCAACTCAAGAATAAATTATACCTGTAAAACTCTGTAAGGTTTTTTTTTGAACATAATAAAATTAAGCCTAAGTAAGTTACTTAAAATGGATTTAAACAAATTCACAGTATGAGAAACTATAAACTGAATTTCCAAACTGTTACCAAATGAAAAACATTTTGTTATATCCCTGAAAGTATTGGTAAATATATAAGATACCAACCCATTAACTAAGCTATACATGTAATGTCACAGTCAAGACTGAAATCCAGGCAGATTCTAAATTAGTCCAGACATTACTGTGATGGAGATCTGGCTTAGGCAGACATTAAATGGCTTAGCAGCTAGTTGATATTCTAATCACAATCTAGACCAGGGAAGATTAATTCAACCATGGAGAAACCAAGGATTTTAAGCTGTCTGATCACTGTTTCAATCCTGCCTGTGCAAGATTTTAAAATGGCCTGGATAATACAAGATGCTACCTAAATGGCCATATGAAGTTAGTTTCAGATTCAGGCCTTTCAGTAATGGTTTCTGTTGAACTCACTTTTCCAAGTACTGGTAGGCAAAGTGGGAGCTCACTTTTGCCTGCCCTACCAGTCAGTACCACCATTCTGGAACTTTTAAATGTCCCTGGCTAATGGTTTACCATGAATGTCAAGTCCTTATATACTTTCACTGGCCAACTGGGATGTTCACTCATGTAATAACTGCCTTGCATCTGAAAACAGCATTGGCCACATGGATCACTGACAATTTCCACCCCTGCATCCCTTTGGTTTTTGACATAGGGCCAGAAGAGAGGGGGGGGGGGGGGGGGGGGGAGGGGTATTAAACAGGATTTAGGTAGTACAATCATCAAAATCAGCAGTTAGTTAAACTATATATCAGCACCTCTAAAAAATTCTGATGTGATCAGTACTGTTTATCAACAAGGAACTGAACATTGCTGTAAAAACAGCACATCCGAACTTCCGGGTTGTACATTTTATACACTATGGTTATTACATGGTGGTGGATACTGCTTAGGGCACAGCTTGTTTGCTGTAAAAAACAGCACTGCTGTTTAATGACTTCCTGGATCACGATACAATCAATTTGGCAAAAAAAAAAAATGACCAGGATTACACATGTATATTGTGTGTAGAGCATGCTGTAATATAATCACTCAGTATTTCTAGATAATGTTTACACATTTAAACCTCACAAAGTAAATACATGAATCTAAATACTATTTTCTTTTACAACAGCTCCATGATCTCAGTAAACTGCCATTATTCTTTTTGAGCACATTATCTTATATCTGATAAAAATGAACCTTTTCAAACATAACATAAAACAAATTTCTTATATTAAAAAAAAACAACACTTCTCCCATGTCATAATGTTGTATGATTTGTGTACTTGTTTCTCTCTTGGGTAATTAATTAACATATTAGCCTCGTGTCAATTAAAAGATTTCATGGGCTTTCACACACAGTTTGTTTCATATATTTTGAAGACAAAATAGATCAGCCAAGGGTGACAAACCTACAGTTTTTGAGTTTGTTAGATGTTTACCCTGTAGAGGGCAGCACATTGGTCACACCCTTCATAATCCTTGCATTCCCACCCAGCTACTGTTATTGGCCTCTAAAGCACCCTGGGCACGTAACTTGAGGATGTAATGTTTCTGTCCCCTCGAAAGTGCCCCCACCCTTCAGAGCCCAAATTTACATAACTTTGTCAAATCACCGACTTAAATGACTGACAATATCCAAGTGAGATTGTGCAAGAATCTTCATAAAATGATGTAAAATTCTAATTTTTGTTTAGAGATTTTTGCGGTGGAGGTAACCACCTCGATTGTTTTTAATGCTTGCTTTTAACTATGTACATCTGCAGAGATTTGTTCTGGTTTTGGACTACGTGACAGGGGCTTATACTTGATTATCCTGGTGTCAACCAAGCTGGGTAAACCACTCCTGCAGGGTCTTGGTGTGTGTCATCCCCATCACTGGGTCAAAACACCAAGAAAATCCTGAAGGGTGCATTCGTTTTTTAAAAAAAAAAAACTGTTGAGCATAGTCTCCTGATTAAGCCTGCAGAGTCCTAACTCTAGGTGGGGGCTTACCCTGAAATTCAAGATTTGAACTCACGGTCTCCCCACTCTACCCCTGAGCCACAGAAGCCGGTTCAAACTTTTAATTTTTTACCAGTATTTGTTGTCTTCATATGAACAAGAATAAGATAGATATGAACATTTAAGACTGGAAGGATTGGTCACTTTGCTTTGCTAGCATTAAGCAGCTAGGTACCACAAAGCCAGGAAGGGGTGCTAAAAAGTGCAGCGGCATTCGTGAAGTTGAATATTAAAGCACCGGTATACTGTGGTTGGCTTCATATTCTCAAGGCTTATATTTCGTGTTTTGTTTTTTTCATTTTGAATTTTCACAAGGATTTCATATTGGCAACTGCACCAAAACCAAGTTAAGTAATCAAAAACTTTTATCATCAAGTTAATCCAGATAAACATCACTGATTTTGTTGTAAGATAATTAAGCTTTCACCTACCTGGTGCAGAAATGCTTCCATAACAGACATGACAAGAAGTTATCAAACCAAACAGAGAATATCAAATGTCCAATCACTGACTGTCTCAGGCTTCAGTGCTGGATTAAAGTCCAAAGCCACTGAACTCCTGAAAGTCTACAAATCAACTGCGAAATGCAGAGGTTTGATGCTTTTTGTTGCCAGTAGATTGACATAACCAGCTCAAAGGTCACTGCAATTAATGTTGTTCAAACAGAATTATGGGATGAAAATTATAAATATAGTGGTTTTGTGACCCACTTGTTTGTGTAGATCCCGTAACCATGTAATTATTGATAAATAAGCAGCCTGTACATTTGCTCAAGATAATCTGCCCACAATATAAACAAAAAAAGATACACGCATACACACAAAAAATGTTAAATTCATACAAACAAGTATAAGATATAATTATATGTAATATTAATAATAATCTTCATCTTCATCATAAGCTAAGTAAGCATAATTGGAGGCTGTCATTTTGTCATTCCTTAGTTCAGTCATCGAAACTATTAAAACTGGTACTGCACTGACTTTACTGTCACAGCCAAAGTACACAACACTGCCCTGGATAAAATGAAAATTCAAACAATCCAACATATATCATCGAAGGTTAACCATACAGTTTTAAACCACTAAATACATATCAATTAACTGTATAATAAAAAAAGGCAACAATCGAATGATATCAGTGAACAAACTGCCTGGACAGGACTTCGTCCAATGAAAGCACAACAAATCATTCTCCAATGATACTACCTTGAATCAAGGACAGCATGAGAGCAATTAGGAAAAGAATTCTGAAGGTAATTCAAATTTTCCTTCGATAATTTTCCAAATTTGTTCTGGGGAAATTTGATTTTTAATTCTACATTATATTAGATAAATACCAGAGCTTCATTTCACAGGTGTTCATGTCATTATTGACCTGACACAAAATGAATGTAATTTTCATTATGACAGGTTTAAAATAGCTGAATACAAACTCAATTTATTTAACTAGTCACAAACAATTAATTATGAGAGGTTTAAAATAGCTGAATACAAACTAAATTTATTTAACTAGACACAAACAATTAATCATAAATTGTTTTATTCAGGTTATCCAGGACAGAAGATCATTGATCATTTAGAACTGTCATAATCTGAATACAAAGGTGTTTGTGTGAGAGAGAGAGAATGATTGGGGAGGGGGGTGCGTGGGGTTGATGCAACTTGCAAGGAAGACAGTTACCATGCAAAGCATAACTATCTCTCTAGATTTTATTACATCCTGTTGTTATTCACTTGACAATGATATACAACTAGTAAACCTTCCTATTATGGATATTGTAGGTACCTCAGTGTTTGCCCATAATAGAGCTAGGTATCTGTATTAGACAAGTTACAGGTCTACAGCTTCAGACTTTTCATGGGTCAACCACCAGGCATAATAATTTAGAGGGGCCCATAATAGAGATGTGCCCATAAGAGATTTGCTCATGTTAAACTGAGATGTGCCTATAAACTGTTAGGTGCACACAACAGAGAGGCAATCGTGTGTAGTGCTAGTAGCAGTGGCTAACTGTAGTGTCTATTGAAAAAAAAAAAATAGCTGAACAAGGGGATCACCAGAGGGCATCGCTTTTCAAGCTGCGGGCCCTAATGAATAATTACCTGTAAGTCTCCAATCCGTGTGTCAAGTAAATTCATACTTTATTAATACAACAGAAAAAGAGTCTCACATTTTCTTGTTTCTTTCAACACATTCCATGTCAAGCCCTATGGTTTATAACTGAACAAAAGATCAGCAGTCAGACTCCTCCGCGGGGGATATCTATCATTCTTGGAAACAGTAGTAGGTGATTACACACTGATAGCTTATCACTGTTTTATCTGCTGCTTTAGACCTTTGTGGGTAAAATTAAAATGTGTTAAGTGTTGTTACAGAAAAAAACATTGCAACTTCCTGGTTATTTTTCAGTTATGCTTTGGTATTTTTGTCTCTGCCCCCCCCCCCCTCCCCCAACCTTTCCCCTTATTGTTTTAAGTCCTGTGGTCTGTCATCATCTGCAGAACTAAAACCTATGGAAGGGGTAGAGCTATTTCTTTAGGGCAAACTATATAAACAACACACACGTACCAAGCAGGTCAAATATACTGTATGTAAAATATAATTATACACTTGCACAATCATTTTATACAGCGCACAGTAGGTTATGTCTGCATGCATTTTACGATGTATATAACACTGCATAGCTTAAAAAAAGAGGAATGGCAATTTACGTGTTTATATTTCACTTGGTTACCTCTAAATATGTTATTTATATGAGCAGACAGGAATAGTTCAGCCTTGCTATAGAGAAAGGTTATAGTTATTTCAATGTTTTGTCTTCCCAGTAATTTGACTTGGGCGACAGCCAGGCTGGTTCATAACAGTCTGTAATAAGACTTGGTAGTCCGTAGTAGCTGCCTCCATAATCCACTTACTGTCATAGTCAGCATAAAAACGCACCTGTAGCTGAAACTAATGACCGCTGATAAAGAAAACTAAGATTCACTCTCCATCATTCATTGTAAGGGTTCTAGACAACTCAAAACTGTCTGCATGGAGGCTTGGGTGTCCAGGCATTCCTCATCGAGTGCACATGGGTGCTGTTATCCTTTAAGATCTGATTAATGAACTATGAAATGATATCAAGCCTCAAGATTTATTCAGCAATCATTAATTAGCCGGTATTGCTAAATTGTTTTTGTCCCAATTCCAAAGATGGCCTGGATATTTTCAGTACATAAAGCTTTAATCAGTTCCAGCAACAGTGGTCAATTTGCTTTAAAAGTTAATTTTACATGTGATACTGGTACATGATATGTTATCCCACTCCAGTGATAAATTAAAAATCAAAATTAAATGGAGATGCTGAAATTGTGATGATACCAGTCTGCAGGGTTTGTTAAAGAGAATGTGCCAGTCTACATGATTACCAACATGGCACTGCCAGTGCTTCATCAGTTCCTGCCAACTCACAACCTTTTACTAAACCCCTGAGACCAGCCATATTCTCAGAAAGCTGTGCAGATCAAAGGCAAATGATGGGCTGCTGTTTGTAAACAAAATAAGCCTAATACTAGCCTGTACATGTCTACAATAACAGACTCCTAGTGCTAAGCCTGGTGTGGTCAGCACTGATGTTGTGTTTCAGGTGTTCAGGCTTTTTATCAAAAGGTTTTCATGATTCCATGAAACATTCAGTACAACATTATTTTGATATAATGTTAAGTTTTCTAGGAACATCCATGTTGCAATTCAATTTCAGAGTACAGGAAAATTAGCACAAATTTAACAGACCTGAAAGGTGTAAATAAAATTGCTGAAACTTTCATACCCATGTTGCTTAAATGTATAAATTTCAAAGATCTTCCACCCTGTGTATCTCAGAATATTATCCAAAACATTTATACATATGTCAGAGACGAGATTGAAATCCAGGCGGATTTTAAATTCGCCTAGACGAGATTGCGATTGTGATCTCGCCTAGGCGAGATTGCAATTGTGATCTCGGCTAGACGGATTTTAAACTCGCCTAGGCGAGATTGCGATTGTGATCTCGGCTAGACGGATTTTAAACTCGCCTAGGCGAGATTGCAATTGTGATCTCGGCTAGACGGATTTTAAACTCGCCTAGGCGAGATTGCAATTGTGATCTCGGCTAGACGGATTTTAAACTCGCCTAGGCGAGATTGCAATTGTGATCTCGGCTAGACGGATTTTAAACTCGCCTAGGCGAGATTGCAATTGTGATCTCGGCTAGACGGATTTTAAACTCGCCTAGACGAGATCACAATCGCAATCTCACCTAGGCGAGTTTAAAATCTGTCTGGTGTCATCCAGGCGAGTTTAAAATCTGCCTGATATCACCTGGGCGAGTTTAAAATCTGCCTAGGCGAGATTAAAATAGTGATCTGATCTAATTTCCCAATAAATAATGCATTGTAATTGACTTCTGAAAGATGTTTTCAGGCGGATTTTCAATATTTTAACACTGAATGGTTACGTATAGTTCACAAGTAATATATTTAATAATATTTACAGAATATTATATTATTAATTAATAATTAACATTAATTTTGGAATTGGAATATTTTATATTATATATTTTTTATTAATATGGTTATGTATAGTTCGCAAGTAATATATATTTAATATTATTTACAGAATATTATAATATTTATGTAATAATTAACATTAATTTTTTTATTTTATATTTTTATTTATAAACTATGTAATAAGAAACTTACATTGGTATTGTATATGGCATATTCAAATGATATATGATGTGGGCTATTTACATAATAATTTTGTTGTCAATATTAATTTGAAGGGAAACTGGTATTAGTAATATTAGTAATGTAGTATTTTAAAAAGACAAAAGGAACATAGCTCATTTATTTTTATCAATATAATTCAATGCATGTTCACATGCATAAATGATCTATTACTCTATGAATCTAGAAATCATATATTTTCTGATATGATATAATACTGTCCAAAAAAGGCAGTTATCTTGTAACACAGTCTACATAAATATTGAAGCTTCAAAAAATGCCTCACAAAACATTAAAAAAAAGATCAGAAGAATATTATATACATTATAAGAAAAGACTAAATAAGACAAAAAAATATTCACTTGGATACATCTGTGTATCAACTTTTACCTTTTCTCATATGATGTTTAATTACCTATAAAATGGATGGTGTATCAAAGTCCATCATAAATACTGATACCCTGCATATTTTGTACCATAAGTGTACATGTTTTGACTGTTGAGTGTTGAATACCTGGGTGAAAAGAAACATTTGAACCAGATCAACCAACTAATTTGTTCTGTTTGTCCTGTAAGAATTATCAAATAGGATGATTGTTTATGTTAATGGGTAATATACTCATTAAATAGTGAAGTAATAGCTATATAGACTAATCTATCTATCTGTCTATCTATCTATCTATGATTGATTCAATATGCAAGTGGATGACTTTTTCCCCCAGATTTGCTCTTCATAATATCTCATAGGTGTGCTTCAATATATCTCTTGTTACTCTCTAATTGCCATATATTTAAATAAAATTACAAATTATTTTTGTGATATTTACAATCCCAAGGTTGTTAAGAAAAGTGGAGAAAAAAAAATAAAGATTAATTAATGTTTAGCAAATAATTGGTATAATAAGGATGCTGTAGCCCACATGAAACACATCAAAGGTGCAAATAATAATCAAATATCTATTTCATAATTCTGTTTCCAAAATTAATGTTAATTATCACATGAATAATTATTACATTACTGTAAAAAAAGTTAATTATTACATTAATACTATAATATTCTGTAAATATTAATAAATATATTACCTTTTAACTATATATCGCAATCTTGTCTAGGCGAATTTAAAATCCGCCTGGATTTCAATCTTGTCTCTGACACATATAAACCTCTACCATAAGCACCAACTTATAATTTTAAACATTTACAGACCATTCAAGCTTGTTTATGCTGCACCTTGAGTAATAACATTTGTGGTTGCTTTAAATAAGTACATAAGTGTAATCTAAAATATAGCAAATGCTTAGCTTTTTATATTACCAGGAATTCAACATAAACAAAGTCAAGGAAATATCATAAAATTCCTGGAGTGCTTCTGGAGTATCAAGGTAAATACCAAAATTCCAATGTATTCCAGGAATTCCTGGAGACATGGGAACCATGTACAGTGATATGGTCTTGTACCAGCTGCAGCCCCCTGCTGTTCCGCACTGCAGCACACATCAGAGCACTAATTACTGCTGCTCCAGGCCTGCTGATTATCTCAGTATCTCCCCAGCTTTCACTGATAATATGCACCCTAATGGAAACACAAATCACAGCACCTCCCAGCTAACCAGCTCTCAGGATTACTACCTGGGTATACAATGAAATTAAGCCATACTAACTTCATTTCTAATATAATGATTTTGTTCTTGAATCTGTGGTATCAACAAACGGGTGAATGTTGTGTCTTGCAGTGAAAAGTGCTCTAAATGAACTCCTTTTAAATTATTTTCCAGATACTGATGAAAGAACTAGGGAGATTTTTTTTCCCAGTGTACAGATATATATGTCCAAGGAATTGGCACTATCTCAAAGAAACTTGCACACTACATATAATGTTTGTCTGATGAGTTTACTCCGAATTCCTGCAGTTCATTTAAAGTCCTTTTGTATTAAAGGGGATTTTCTGATAATGACCACCAGTGGCAGCAGTGAACAAAACCACACTACAGTGAGTTGGATCAATAAGTTGTAATCCTCTAGGGTAGGGCTCAACATGAACACTAGTCCACAGACTTCAGGCTACCAGAAATACAAAGGGACACTCTGAACTTGTCTCAACTCCTGGTGACCAACACCTCAGGCCATTCCCTGGGCTTAAACAATGTGAAGTGTTGAGAACAAGATGAACCATATAAACACAAGGAAACCAAAGCATAACAAATTTTTTTTAATTTGAATGAAGGAAATTTCTAGGCATCTCTACACTTCTATTATGTTTTAAAGCAACCAGTTTTCCTTAGAGGAACAGTGATTTTTTTTGGGGGGGGGGGGGAAGGGGGGGGGGCTTTCCAGGTCTGGAATCCTAGCTCCTGTCTTATGCAAATTTTCTGCTTATATCGACAGGGCAGACAGGCCCTGAACATGAAAATGTAGTGTCATTCTTATTGAAGCATAGGAAAAGTATTACAAGTATTCATACAAGATCAATTTATAGAGATCATACCTCAATCTCATGAATATTCAGACTCTAGAGTAGACAACATGTCCCAAGGCCAGTCCTCTTTGTGAATAACCCGGCTCCTTTAACTCCTTTAACCTTTAAGTTTGTTTACCCTGACTTCCTTTTTAATTCTGTTGCGATAAAAATCCCAAGAGTCCAAGACTGTTTCAACTGAGGTCTTGAGACGATGCTTGTTAGTTTTGAGCACTCCTCAAGCTTCAGTAAACACTATAAGTCAGTCCTGACATAATGAAGTGACCAAATGAAGGCCAAAAAAAAACCCAGCAGAAATGAATGTCCTGTTTAGCATGTCTAGTTACCGTATTTATTCTAATTTGACGACCACTTAAAAATAATTAATTTTCTCAGAGGTCGAGATAATGGAGGATATTTGAAAATTATCTTCCTGCAGAATTTGCGGTGGTCGAGATTTTAGAGGCACGCGGTTTGATAACCTTCCCTAGAGCCGCAGAGCCGCTCTGACACTCGAGCAGTCATATGAATTGAGTGATAATTTGGTCGTTTATAAGTTTGTTTTGTTAGCTAAACAGCATTTCCTACAAACGGGCTTCCAACCGTCACATGAATTACACGGAGTCCGCAAATGATTAATAAAACTGAGCTCAATCACTTTACAAAATGATCACTACTTTGCGTATACGTACGATGACATAGACGGCAACTCATGCAACTACCAGTTGTTTCAAGTTAACCCTCCAGGTGGCGATATCGGCGGACCGAAAAGGGGCAAGCAGCTGCACCAAGTTGGAAGAAGACTTTATAAAAAATAACTGCCAATTATCAGATAAATTTTATTTGCATAATACGTAATAAATATAGAAAAGTAAAGGCGCGTTAAAATATGTACGACCGGACATGGTCCTAGCTGGCGTGCCCTCGATCGGGCCCTGTTTTGTATATGCGGTCACCCACCCAAAAACTAACCGGGTTCATTTAAACTTAACTAAGATGACTCGTCCAACTAAGCAACAGTTGTTCCACCACGCAAGCTTACCCGTACTTGATAAATATTATTGCTAATTATCCCACGTGAATTGCACATGCGACACGTGCGTACCAGGAATAGTACACGAGTTTGCTTCGTCACGGACACCCATTTGGAACTTGAACGCTTTATCATGTTTATATATTATGAAAAACGCGTCTTTGTATCTTCAAAAATTTTATTGCAAACAAGTTTGATGTGGATGCTCAGTGTAATAAGAATCTAGTCAGATACAAACTGCGGTGCCCGTGAGAGACGAAGGCATTACACCTTAACATCGTCGACAGAAAGCATCGTCGGCAGTCGCGAAATTAGTAAAGTAAAGGCGCGTTAAATTACATACAAACCGGAAATGGTCCCAGCTCCCGTGCCCTCGATCGGGCCATGTTTTGTACGCGTGGTCACCCATCCAAAAAACTAACCAGGATCATTTAAGCTTAACTAAGACGACAGTTCCAACTGTGTCCCAGTTGTTCCACCACGTGTACCTACGCGTATTTTGTAATTATTGCTAAATACTCGACATGAACTGCACACGAGGCACGTGCGTACCAGGAATGGTACACCAGTTTGCTTCGTCACGGACACCCATTTGGAACTTGAACGCTTTATCATGTTTATATATAATAAAGAAAAACGCATCTTTGAATCTTCAAATTTTTTTATTGCAAACAAGTTTGATGTGGATGCTCAGTGTAATAGGAATCTGGTCGGATACAAACTGCGGCGTCCGCGAGAGACGGAGACATTTCACCGAAACATCATCGACAGAAAACATTGTCGGCAGTCGCGAAATTAGAGTCATTTTAGAAATTATGCTTTCAAAATATTTTTTGGGGTCGAGAAATAAAAGGGATCGCCAAATTGGAATAAATACGGTATCTCACTCTTTGACAATCAAAAGTAAATACCGGTACATGAAATATTTTAGTCAGCCAACTGCCTGTGTTTACTTTTAAGATGTGCATTTCTAATTCTGTGATTCTTTAAAAGATACTACTAATTGTCACTGATATTTTATTATAAAATGGAAGAAAGTTTCAAATATAAATGTCTATTTTAAAATCACTATATCTTTACAAAACAATAAACTAACTAGAATTAATATCAGCACAAACTGACAAAAGCCCTCAGCCAAAAGAAGAGTGTTTATGGGTAATAGTAATAAGTATGAAATTTTTGTTCTCACATTTTATAACCAATATGTATGCTTTTGGTTCCCCCTAGGGTGGTCTTAATAGACAGGTGGTCTTTCACATGGGTTCTACTGTAGCTATATATCATGCAAGCTTCATTTCACAGTCAATTCAATGACAGTATTTTATTTTCTATCTTTATATTTAATTCTGCATCCACATATAGATGTGTGTCCCTGATCACTCTCTAGTATCCCATGCCTGAGTTATGAGTTGAGGGAGAGAGGGACACCCAGGCAATAACTGTAACTGCAAGAGGTAGCATGTTTTGTCCAAGAGGGTTCTGGTTCTGGATGTCAGGCAGCTTGCTGGGAGGGGTTGTCATTGATTTTTAGGCTGAACTTGACCTTGTAGTGGGAGAACACAATATTAGTCACCACAGTGGTTCTCTGTGGTGCCAGGAAACAAGATCATAATGGAAAACGTTGTTTTGCTAATACCAGAAAATGAGTTTAGCTACATGTTTCATGTTCCAACCATGCCAGTAATATTCATTACCTAATCATGGATGTACAAAAACAGTTTCTGTGGGTTATATGTATACAGGATACACAGTTGATAAATGACAACGCTGATAAAGCAATTACATCATGCACTGCTATGGTTACACTAACATGTTATCAGCTACATTCATATTTGGGGGGGGGGGACCCTTGTTGATGAAATGAGAGGAAGCACGCACATTAGTTAATAGGATACCTACTTACATATTTCACTACAAAAAAGGTAGCAATTCATCACTTTTTGTGCATGTGTACTGTAAAGCATACATAAAAGTCTGAATTCTCCTCCAAACATGGGTTACCGAGGCAAGTATTATTGTGAAACTGGCTCTAAGGCCAAATAAAATGTAATCTATCTGATAGAGGTAATTTTTAACTGGGTGATATGAAAAAACCTTAGGTAAGGTATATTCAGGCCTCGAAACTAACGGCGTCCCGTCGTCCCGGGGACGATCGGAGTTTTGCTCGGGACGATCATATGTGCCGTCCGGGACGAGGCTGGGACGGTAGAAACCCTCGGAACATCTCAGCAAATTTTTTATCACAGTTCATATTTTGTGTTTTGCAAAGACGGAAAAGGAGTGGTACACACAACACAGCTGCTGCCGTCCAGTCTAGAATGTTGCTCCTGTCAAGTGTCATTGATACATTATTAATATCGTATCATGTAATACAACACAGCGTCGTTATTAGACACGTGTACGCGCGGACCCGCGGTTAAGAATTTTTGTACCAGTCGGCCCCGTGAAGAATCGCTGATATGGACCTGACCAGATTTGGATTCACGGTGACCAGTAGTAAGGTGTGCAGTCATTAACCCTTGCCTATTCAATCAGTATTATTTTAATTATTAACAGTTAACGACACATTATGCATCAAAGATTTAGAAATTAGTTAATACGGGACATCGTATTTTAAAAAGTTATGCTGGGTTTAATACGTAATAGTAATAGCATCACAAGCGTGTAACTCTGTATAATTTACGATGCATTAAAATGATTGGTCCAAGTCACAGAAATTTCCATAAACATGTGTCCATCATGAATGAATGTTGTTTATTATAACTTTAGAAGCTGTTCGCCATTGGTCAGTTGTTTTCATGCCAAGGATCACAGGGGCTTACATATTGCGCTGCAGAGACAGCACCTCGCATATCATTAATTCGCAGCAACCAAGTTGGCAATTTTGGAAGAGCAGGGTTCCCTATTAAAATTTTCCCCGAGTAAGCATATATCATATACGCAATGAAGACAATATAGAGACAGGGCCCGCGCGCATTATATATAATACTTCGCCAAAAACGAAAGTCCAGCAAGAATGCTGAAAGAAAATTATAAATGACGGAATTTTAGGCGACTTAATATTGAATGTCTTTGTCAAATGTCATAATAAATCAGCATAATAATTACAAAACTCTCCTCTGTTAATCTTGTTAATGTCCGTGTACCATAATGACACAAAGCCAGAGATAGACCACTGTGTGCCGTATCTGTAAATTACACTGCACATGGAAGTTCTTGGGCACGACGGTTGCACTGGAAAATGTGTCAGTGACAGTGTATGCTGATCGCTAATAAAACTGCACCACGTGATAATTTGCATATGCGGAGTTGCGCGTTTATTCATAAAATAGGTGTCCATTATATGCTAATTAACTGAGTGTGGACAACACGTGATAATTTGGATAGGGATTCTCTTAGACGTCATCGGTTTTGGCCTGGAAGTCTCATGCATATGATTATGTCCACGTGTTCCCGCCATGTACCCCTGGAGTGTCCCGCGCATATTGTGCAAATTAACTTGTCCTGCACCAGAAATTTCTTCAGTCTAGCTATCATGATCAAGGTAAAATTTGTACAATGTCACCAGTTTCGTTGGGACATCAGCTGAAGACCTATTGACGTTTGTGTTGTAACTTTTTTCATGGTCACCACATTCTTAGTCTCTTACGTAAACACCCGGTAACGCTACCGGGTTATTCTGCATTCACTAACAATATTTATATTATGCAGTAATAGAATACGGCACGTTGTGAAAATATATCCTAACGGGTCCTATTGAATGAACACAGCCTCCGGCGATGTTGCATGCCGCACTGTCAAAATTTGAAAACGTTTGGACTTCTTAACCTGATTATTTAACTATTATTTAGTATTAACAGCACATATTTGGCTAAAATTATGGCTAAAACTATAAACAATTCAAGTCGGTTTTATTTGTAGAAACTGCATTGTCAATTAGGCAGATTATTTATAATTAGATTTCCTTTTTCTTTTAATTTAAAGTTAAACTATCGTGGTTTTTCAGCAATGAAACGAGTAAAGTCTGACTGGAGATCCAGTCTCAGCAATGAGATGTTAGGTCACCTCCTTCATATATCTATGGAGGGTCCTTCAGTAACAAATTTCAATCCTATAAATGCCATCAGCAGGTGGTGGGTCAGCGGGGAGAGAACAAAGAGACCCCTGTTTGGCACAGAATGAATTGCCACTAGAATCTGTCACTAATTTCTAAGTCTGGTCAAATCTTGCTTCTTTATTATCAATATAGCGTTAAGAGAACCTGTAATATATATTTTTATGCCCCCGCCACAAAGTGGCCGGGGCATATAGTTTTACCCATGTCCGTCATTCCGTCCTTCCGTCCTTCCGAAATCAAACAGTTGTACGGACTTTTTTTCGCAATGCCTGCAGATATTGGCCTGATTTTTGGTGTGTGGGCAGATAATGACCAGTTACAGATCGAGTTCATGTTTTGTCCCAGTTGACCTACTTTTGACCATTTGACGGTGCTCTAACATAGAAAATTTCATAAAAAATTGCACATGTATGGACTTTTTTTAGCAGTGCCTGCAGATACGGGCATGATTTTTTGGTGTAGGCAGATAATGACCAGTTACAGATCGAGTTCTTGTTTTGTCCCAGTTGACCTACTTTTGACCATTTCACTGCTCCTGAACATAGAAAGTTTCATGAAAAATAGAAATTTTCATAACAAATGCATATGTACTGACTTTTTTTCCTCAATGCCTGCAGATACCACCCTGATTTTTTATGTGTGGGCAGATAATGACAGTTACAGATCGGGTTCGCGTTTCGTCCCGGTTAACCTACTTTTGATTGTTTTACGGCTCCTAAACATAGAAAATTTCATGAAAGACAGAAATTTTTATGGAAAATGCACATGTATGGAATTTTTTTTCACAATGCCTGCATATACTGGCATGATTTTTGGTGTGTTGCTTGATAATGACCCGTTACAGATCGAGTTTCCATTTTGCCCTTGTTGACCTACTTTTGACCATACGACACCTCCTGAACTTAAAAGATTTTTCAAAATTTTACAAATGTTTCTAATTTGCCCCAGGCGGGGGCATTCGTGTTTTTCCTAGACATTTAGTTTTAAATTACAATGGATTCCATAAAAAGTCTCCACTTACACTTTATTCTGTTAACACTCAAATCCCTATGTCACAGGTTCTGCCAATCAGATGAGTAATAAAATAATTGTTGTGTAATTGTTGTTGTGTGTTTTTTGGTGGGGGGGGGGGGGGCATGAGAGTCCTAGCTGGGACGGTGATTTGTGTACCCGGGACGGTTCATTCTGCATTTCGGGACGGTACCGGGACTATAAGGAAAAAAGTTTGTTTCGAGGCCTGATATTTTATCTGGGCGATAGGGAAAAACCTTAGGTAAGGTATATTTTAACTGGGCCACAGGCCAAACCTCAGGTAAAAAAATCACACTATGCAAAATGATGCCTGAATTTTCTGAAAATATGTACCAGAATGTCTTGTGGTAATTCAAAAATATCATCAATCGTTTTGGTTTACTGTATCAAATGGACCTATCAGAGCCAACTCTCAATGTGAAAATGAACCCTTGACGTTCCTTCATTTAAGACCATGAGCTCGTTAGCCATCAAGTGCCCTTATTGTCTGATTCTGAGTGTACATAATAGTGTCATCACAAACACTCAAACAATGGGGACCCTTGTACTGTATATGACTTGGTGGTGGGGGTATGTGAAGCAGGCATCTCAACTGGCCTCAACCTCCTCTTAAATGCTCTGAGGTCATCATAATAATGTACATACATACTGTCACACAGGTAAAAGTAAAGTTAATGTGGGAACCAAACATGCTGCATTCAAGTATGGAGGATAGTGATTCTCAGAACCAAAGCCGAGCACACAAGCCGAACCAGAACGAGCACACACTAGTGATTATTATTCAGTTACTCCTGATACAGTCCAGTGGAGGTCACAAAAGGTGGAGGTCAACTTAGGGTCAAGACTTACACTGTACATAGCCATATCCTTTAGTCCACTGATCATTTTAGTTTTCCCACTGAAAATTTAAAGGCAGCTATGTTTCTTGTTTAGTGTGTGTCTATAGATATTGTGGGTTGGACCAATGAAACAAAAATTTACATTTCATGTCTAATTTACAGCATCTTTTTGAAAATGGAGAGGTTCACAAATATCCGCAAAATGTTCACAAAATTGACTACTTAGCCACAGCTTAATCATTACCTGAGGATGAGCAAATTATATCTAGTTGCAGTGCTTGAAATTATCCTTAAAATACTTGAGAATATCTAGAACCCTTTTAATTTCTGTGAAACCTAATCAAGACCTGATGAGGACTCTTCTGTCAGCAAGGTGGTCAGATGGAAGCATTTACTCACTAGTGACTATGGATTTTTAATCCCAGCATTGGTTACCATAAAAAGGTTAAGGCCTTGCTTTCAGTACATTCACTCCAGTGACTGCTCAAATAGTTACAGCATCTGCTTAGCTGTGAAAACAAATTGTGGCAAACCCAATGTTTCCATACTCCATACTAGTCAATTTTTAGCTTGCAATGAAAAATATATCTTTGTAAATATAATAATAAGCAACAGAAATCTGAAATTTACAGACCACTAACAATATATTGAACAGAAAGTAAATTAGAGTATATAATATATTCCTGATAGTCCTATCATATTTATTAAATGTGACAACTATCCCAGTATTAGGATATCATGTGACATCACATACCCCATATATCAGTGGGAGAATAAATTGTGACACCCTGTTCATGCAACAATGGGGGCTCTAGCATAAAGGCAGTGTCAGCCAAAAACCAACACCTGCCCCAAAAACATACTGTGTTGTATATATATGTTCCTGGCTGGCTCACTATATCAAAAGTGCATGGGATATCAAAAAGTGACTATGTGAAAACAGTGACTAACACTTCAGATGAAATATTTACATTGTTACTGTATCCATAAACCAAGAGCACAAGCAGTGTTATGTTCTTGAACAAAGCCTTAAAGAATCAATCATATCTGAACTGGGATTAGTGCTGATGTTCCAAACTGGAATCTGCATTACTGGACACTACTGTACCATATTGAACAAGTATTTCATCAAAGAAAAAGTAGTATATTTTTGTCAAGTGTTTCATCTGTAACCTAAAAAAGAATGTTTGTCAAACCCTGGTTGTATCAGCCATTTGTCACTTCTTGTTAAACAAATTAACGTTTTAAACAGGAAATCAAGAGGTGCATTTTCTTTTGCAGAATACTGATGGGAAGGGGGGAGGGGGGACCATGTAATTTTCATTTCTTTTCAATATTCAGAATTTCTTTAAGGTCTTCCCTATCTTATTCTCAGAAAAAAAGCTTAACAGTATACAAATTTTACAGTTTTCCATCAGCACTTAATCTTATTGTGAAATATTCTTTTTTGTAAGCAAAAAAGTTTCAATAAAGACCAAAGCCAGTGTAGGCAAGTTATCCTTGTAACCATCAAGACAAATTATAAGGGATGGTCCCTGGCTGCACAAGGTAATACTATTACTAATACAGGATGCTCCCTGTCAGACAAGCTCTGTGGGACCACAGCCTGTCCTAAATACCATACAGATTTTCTAGTACTACACAGCACCCCGGAAATGCCCCCAGACCTCTCAGTTTACATGGGAGTATGATAAACCTGCGGGTCCAACAGAAACAGATTCCATCAGCTGTAGTAGCCCCCCATTCATGTGCTGAGTCTGGCTGTACCAGCCTGTGTAAGAGCATCACGCTGTATACAACAGTTAAAGTTAAATTATGGGTCATAATTAAACTTTAGTGTTTTAGACTAATGCCAAATGTCAAACAAAGATGACAAATATCACACATTTGTGTATTTGGTGTACATGATATTCAGGATATCACAACTCTTCAGGTACAGAAAATTAACAAGAACCCCCCCACCCCAAGCTTTTTTCAGATTGTGAAAGAGTACCTTCTATTGAATATTCATCTTAAGCACCACAAGAAGTTATCTAGCTTTACACACATACCCTTCAGATATATATATCTGATAGGGGTCACTTATAGTAATACAGGTAAAACATTGCAAGATAAATGTACAGGCGTGTATTTTTTTTCACACCTTAAAAATGTTTAAATATTAATGCCAGGTGGGAATTGAAACTTTTAAGTCCTGTTCCAGGTGGCAGGAAATACTGCCAGGTGCACCCACTGCCTAGCAAGAGCACATTCCTGTTCATGGTTTTGAAATACATTTTAGGATACATTTCCATATAATACAAGGGAATACAGTCGAGCCCACTTTGTGTCATATCGGTTAATAGAAAATCCTGTTTATTGTCACATAAATCTGAAATCCCAAAGCATTTCCTATACAGACAATGGTAAATCTGACCGTTTAATATCATTGAATATTGTCATAATCCCGTTTATTGTCATGCTTTGAACCCTTGGCAGTTAATTTTGCAGTTAATATCACATCAAACGCCGACCAGGTGATCAACGAGGCAAAGAGCCAGTAATCGGTCAGGCGTATCAAACGGTCGCATCTCCCGCCTGTGTGCGCTAGGCAAGTGCAGTGATGCATGCGGGTCACTCCCCGTCCCTTAGCTAATTTACGTCATAAAATACCACGCTAATCCAGATCATTGCATTTCTTCGTACGTTAACAAAGGCGATGTTTGCGTTCATAATGAACTCATTGCCTTTGAGAGGCTGCATTTTACACCTCAGTTACGTTTCGCCGAGATGATATGAAGCACAAGCTCTAAACGTTGCTTATGACTGGAAATCTTCTTTAAGGGTACATGAAAAGCTTGAGGTTTGTTGAGCACTGGAGGAGATACCCGGTCCAAAACCTCAATCGCGGCGAAACTTCAGAAAGTTGACAATGGCATGACAATGCCCGCTCCCCGAACAGTCCAATCATTAAGACGATCATGGAAGATTGAGTCATTAATAAGATATCCGGAAAATAAGGCGTAATAGCCGGGGAGGAATTATCTAGTAAAATAGTTTGCCTATCCATAACATTATGACTGTGCCGCATATATCCAGACATGTGACCTCATGACCCAGACGCTATGTCTCTTTCTGTTGGAGACTGTCTGATTTTTTTTTTCAGTTAATGCGGCATGCGGCACTCATCTTACAGGAAATAAATTGTTTGTGCGCATAAACGAAATTTAATATGCCGTTATGCAATAAAAATATACATTAACGTTTCTGTTTACTTTTTATTGACGATTTATTTAATATCATTTGAGACATAATGCTTTTTCCATGACTGAAAAGGACTTCAATGGTGAAGCCCGCATAATGTCACATCCCGGTTATTATCACAATTTATGCATGCACCATCGACATGATAATAAGCGGGCTTGACTGTATTCATATGGAAATAATTATCATAATGTATCACATGTATCATGTCATGTATCGTATCATGATCAAGGTATCAAGATACTATCATATGATCATGTATTGTTACAGCCCTTTTGTCAAATAAATATTGTTTTAGAATTCTACACCCTGATTATCTCCATCCAGCATCCTCAGTCTGGGAGCCCCCCTTCCCCACCCCCCCCCCCCCCCTTCCCTGATTTACTAGTGGAAGTATGGACACTTGCACTACACAACATGTCAGTCTAGTGTCCCATACAAATGACAAGTGATATACACATCCCTGTGACAGCAGAGTGCTGAGTGAGCAACATTCCTTGGGGAGCTGACAGACAAGTTAAGGTCAAAGGTCAGTATCTGCCTAACAGATGGTCACTACATCCCAACTATGTGTGTCTGACCATTGGACCACTGCTCTGATCATCTGGACTGACCATGGTACATTGTCTATTGATGCCACTAAATATTTTTTCTTCTTTTCAGAATGTAATAGGTCTATAAAAAAATAAAATATACAGTGACACCTCTCATAACGGTCACCTCCATTGTACTGACACCTCTATAAATAACAGATGCTTGAGGTGGTCCACTGAAAAACAGAAACTGCAACCTCTTTAAACAGACCTGTGCAACCTCGATTATGAACAAAAACCCAAGTACCATCTTAAAATCTTTGTTGGAAATGGCCAGATTCCATAGTTCATATTAACAATAATAAACTCATCTAAATATCAGTAGCAGAAAATGCTTGTTCCATTTAAACACTCTCTACTATGAAGAATTATTTGAATCAAATATAAAATTATATTCCCCAGTACATACTCACAATAATTAACTAAATATCAATTGCAGAAAATTCTTTTTAGATTTATAATACTCTAATATGTAATAAAAAAAATTACTCGAACTGAACACAAACTTATACTTGTCACTACAGCTGTTCATTAAGTAATAATGATAGTCAGCATTACTAAAATTACACTAAAATGACAGTATCAGCTGACATCACTTTAGGTGGGGCACATTCCTGCAGGCTGCACAAGCGCTGACAGTTCTGCTTATAAATACAAGTAGCTGTGGGGACTTTCCCTGCTGTCTGTTTACATGTCAGAGTCTGTGAACTTTATGACCTGGTCAGCTGAGATGCTGACTGATTAGCTAAAGACATGCCCTGTGGTGCAGCACTTACTACACAGCACAGAGAAATCCCTTACTGACACTGACTTATAATGCATTGTTTATATATAGAGCCTTCAGCCATGGCACAGACTGGTTGGTTTATGGTATTCAGAAAAGTTTTGTTTCATTACTTAAGGATAGCTAAAAATTATTGTTTCATTACAATTAGGATGGCCACTAAATGGATATTACATACACCCTTTATTCCATTTTAATATAATTTTGATTTTATAATGATTTTTTTAAATTTTCTAAATGTATAATTTAAACACTTCAGTATTTTATTATTTAAATTAACAATTTCCAAGTCTTGTGATAATAAAAGGGCAACTAATTAATTTTCACGCTCTCAGCATTCTGTGACATATCTTTAGTTAAATATGATATATCAATGGTATATAGTTTCTGTTATAAATTATACACACAACCCACAATCAAGGAGATATTTACAAATTACAATACAACTGTAAACAGTGTCAAATACACCTTTTTATTGTGAAACATGCCAGGTGCACAGTAAAATTACCAAACATGTTTTTGCATTCTTTTCTAGTTGCATAATATGATATCATGAAACAAGGATAACAGTCCATAACAACATGAGACTACTGTACACCAGTAATCGCTGGCAACTGTGTCAACCTTGTACATAACCCAATGTTTCTCTGTACTGTTATATTGTTTACATCACCAACATGTCTGGCCAAGTGTCTCCCTCGCACAAAAAAAGCAGCTGAATACAGGGATACTATTGTAATTGTTGTCATACTATACATCAACAGGGAGGGTATGGTGACAGTGGCCCAGGGATCAGCTTGTGTATAATTTATCAAGTTCACATACATCAAAACTACCCCAAATTTTCCACCTTGCAAAACAATGGTTACTTGTATGAATCTAATTATAATATCATCTGGAGTGTTTACAATTATTTCAAAGATAAAGGCAAAGTTTGGAAAGGTTAGAAGTATGTGACATGAACATGCTTCTATTGTTCCTAGCAACTGGTTTAAGTCCATTCAAAATTTTGCTTGGAACATAATGACATAATATGAAACATTTAAAAACTTCACTTATATATATACAACCCAATTTATGAAACTGAGGGTATATTTTTATTTGCTGACTGGTTATAACTCAATTTCCAGAAACAATCTGTTAACATTTTTTTCTTTAAGTGGCTGTTTCTTTTTTGGTTAGGGTGGCCTTAGATTACGTAAATTAAAATGTGGTTCTTGATGTATAGTCTGCATCATTCCCAAAGATAATACAGATGGAAATATATAACTTTTAATTATATAAGTAAAGGAATTAAATAACAATGTTACTGTAAATTTACAAATATGTAGCAGCAGTTCTGGTGTACTGGCAGTCTGGATGGTTTTTTGTGACTATAAACAATGTAGCTCTTTGTTACATTTGCCTAGAGCTCTGACCTAACAAGTGTTCTCATATATCAAAACTACTGAAGCAAAATTGCATTGATGTACTATGCAGACAGAGCTCTGCACTTTTAAAAATTTACATTTACACATACTACATTTAAAAATATATATATATATATATTCAAATTTCAAACATCCACCAGCGTTTTCTCCCATCACAATATCAATTATTTTATGTTTATAATCTAAAGCTGCAAGGAGTACATTTCTTGCATACGGAAAACCATAATTTAAACACGACAGGTCCTTCAGATATAACTAATTATATGAAATTAAGAACACTCCAATGAATAAATTCACCCTTTATTCATGCATACACATAAAAAGAAAATACATAGTATCACTGGGTAATTCGGTTAATTAGCTCATTCACTAGTCAAGAATAACGGTAGCTGAGAAACAAAGACAACAGGAGGTTACTGAAACAACCATGATAAATAATTAAGTAATTGCACCACAAGCTTTGCTTTTCTATTAATAACCCGCAAGCTGTTGCTTGTGAATTCACTTTATTTGGGCCATTTTCCTAGAATCTTGAGGATAAAAGTAAAATTGACATTACATCATGATGGAGCTACAATATCAAAGAAATATCAAAACTTTAAATATTTATAAACAGTTACTGAGTTGTAACAGGTTGAAACACAGGTCCTTTTACTACTATGGTTTTCTTTAAAAATGTCTAGTTTTGAACCCAGCCCTCTGAATTTGATGAAACTGTTGCAGTGACCGAGTATGTGCATGGCTGATCTAATCTGTATGAAATGTCTGAATCATATTCACTTACACAGTGCAATGATCAGTTACAAAGTTTTACACAAAACTTACGGTTTGTGATGAGAAAATATGTGCTTTGATATATAAATTATTGTTTAAATTTCATTCCTAAGGTAACTGTATACACATGTAAGCTAAAGAATTTTTACACATAATACCAAATACCTGTTTGTTCACCTATATATCAGTTGAGATGATTGAAAGGTATGTACATATAGCCAGATTTTTTCACACACCTACACATCGATTAATTCCAGTAACAGGTCAGTAGAGGTCAACAAATTTTCCTGATCCATCTGATCATGAAATGTAACTGATTTCAAACACTAAGTAATATTCCCTGCTTGGACAGTATATATCTCATTCCTGTAACAATTTATACCTGGTTTCTACTGTTGGCTTCAAATACAAAATCTGACGATAAAAACAAGATGGTGTTGAAAACAATAAGCAGGGATTTGAGGGATAAGGGTAAGAGAAATTGGCATTGGAATCAACTTATGAAAATAACCTGGGAAAAAAATTATCCAGGGCATTCTGTTTTTCATCTTGAAAATTTTTCTGAATGAAATATATCCATTTCAAGTTATTGTAAATTAAAGTGTTTCAAAAATTTTACCAACCAATGACTCTGTATTCCTTTGCAGTTTACATAAGAACAAAAACACCTGTAATGCCAGTGCTAAGTGACCACTGACCAGTAATCTGTATGAGAAATACATGTGCAATTAAAATGGGAGTTTAGACAGAAATGTAGCTTTTTATTAACTTGTGATTAAGTATTTATTATTCATATATTTCTTGGTTACATGGTTTGATATTTGTAGCGCTAAGGAATGTAAATCACTTGTTAATAACAGTCTTATATATTCAGAATTAACACATTGTAAATAAGTGCAATTATAATGATTTACAAAGAGGCTTACACTGAAGCTAAGCTCAGTATGTTATAGAGCAAATATTCCCCCGAGCTAATGTTACAGGTTATCTAATTATTACAGTACACAGCATATATTCTTCACAAACCAACATAACTATTATGTCAGTTGTCATCATTTGGCAAACATTTTCTCTGGTGCTAATTCAATGTGATTCATCATTCTACCCTGCAGTCCCTCTTGGCTGACACACACCACAGGCCAAGGAACAGGTTTTAGGTGTATGTGTGTGTGTGTGTGTGTGTGGGGAGGGGGGGGGGGAGGGGGCTATGGAAAATTTTAAAATTTGAGCTATAAATATATATGAGCAAATGTGAAGCACATTTTTTGCTTCAAGACAATGCAGAAATCATGCAACAAATTTGTAAATAGCAAGTGTGAAAAATTCTCTTCATAAAGCCTTTGAAATGTTTAAATTAGAGTGAAAGTTGGCTGATGTCAGTAACAATGACAGAACTGAACACATTTAACCCTCATCCTGTTTCAGCAAACTTGTGATCACAAAAAAAGCTTGGTAACCACATAACAGTATTCTCCATGTACATCCATGTACAGTGCTTTGAAATGAGTGGAATTTCAGAAGAACCTTGATTATCTGAATGATTTGTGGTACATAAAAATTTGTTTGGATATTTAAATTTGTTTGGATACTTGAGGTTATGGATGTGTGAGGTTCACCATTTTTTCCAGTATGCGGTGTACTATTATTTTAGGTACATGTGAACATTTCAAGGTTTCACTGAAACAATTTTTATATTTCGGAAAATGAATTTTCGGAAAAAAAAAGATACAGAAATTCCGAGGTTCCACTGTACTTTCAATAGGACATGTAAACTAGTATTGCAGTATAGTTTTAATATTATACTCATGTTGGTTTGTGACAATTGAATCAAATGTACACTCCCAAAAATAATTCACTGCTAAAATTACATAGAATAAACCAAAATGTACTAAAAGACAGAAAATTACAATGTCTCTATTATCTTGGATAAAATGTGCAACTTGAGAGCAAATATATCTAAACCTATAACCTGAGCTAATAAATTATAAAATAATTACATACCCAAAGAAATTATATTTATTATAAAAAGTAATCCAAGTTAACTTTAAGTGAATTGCTGATTTATCCAAATATTACTTACAAATCTATGTTTGGTTTCCTAGAAATAACATTAAAATGGACAATAAAAAGCAGTGAATTTGGTTGAAATGTATGTCTGAGCTGTAGAGTTTAGTAGGACTTTTGTGATGAATAGGTTTAATTGCAGAAAAATATGTTTTATGATATTACCAAGAGATTGCATAGCTCACAATTACCAGTAAATCCTTTTCAAGAACAAACCACACATATGTGAAATTACCCTCATTATAATCCTCATACTAAGCCGTCCATCCCTGGCACAAAGAAACTAACATCCTTCAGTCAGAGAACTGGGGTCAATCCAGTGCATTCCCCTTGTCTAGCCAGGAAATGGCTGAGTGTTGTTTACTCACTACAGGTACAGACCATTCTACTCTGTTGTGTGACTTTCAAGGTGTTTGTATAGGCTGCAGGGTTAGTACATTCAAGCTGCTACTGAGTCACTGAGTATATCATTACCTAGTGTTTAGTCTTCTTCATATCACAGTACAATGGTAAACCATTCTTGATGGTTACCTTGCATTTGGCTTTTTGTTACCCTTGTGACTGTGTGAAGGAGGTTCTGCTTTCATCAATGTTCCATTCCTCCGCTAAAGCTATGTTTTCTCAGAACTTCCTATTTCTGCAACATTATCATCATGTATGCATATTAATTAGTTCCCTGTTGTTACCAGGAACATTTAGAAAATTAAATTTGACATAGTTTGGTAGGCTGACTGAACTTTGTGACAGGGAAAACACATAAATAGTGATGACTTTTTCTGTTGTGGTGAGCAAATAAGATATATCCCTTAGTCCCACCATCCCGCCCTGGCTGAACCACCCAAATCAAACTCCTATTCCCACTCCAAATAAGCTGTACAATTTTTACAGGTCTCCCTCATTAATCTGAATATAAATTGCTTTGATGAGATGAACTTTACTGCTAAGTTTAAAGTCATGTCCTACCTCTTCAAAGACTAAGTAACCTGTTAGGATTATAATCAAATTATGATATTTGTTACTGTACTTCTAAAATATACAGCATTAATTTCCTATTGCATTGCCCGGGTCTTTGATATTTACCCCATCTTTTCCCTATATTCAATATGTGTGACCACCCCTCAAAACAAAGAAGAACATGTCAGGTCTCTAAAATCTGTTTACAAAGGGGTAAAATACCAATGATGTGTCCAAAAATGAATGTTTTAACAGGAACATCTAAAGTGTAAGATCTTTAACCTAACCAATAGTAATACATGAATACCTATAATAGAAGCAGCAATACAGAGACGTTTTCAATGAATGTTATACACTGTTGCTCACCTTGAAACAGATACCATCTACCTTAACGCATCAAATGACACTTGATTGATAGCAACTGACATCAAAAGGGGTGAGACAGACCGGGCTGGTATTCATCACTACACGTCATTATCTGCCCTTCTAATTTTACGACAGGCCCAGTCATGCACACGAACATATGCAGCTCCACACATCAGTGTCAATCACAAAAGAAGGTTATGAGTGATCATCACAGGATTAACCTGTGCCAAGTGTTTATCTGTACCAGTAGATTACCAAGGTATCCTCCCGGTGTATCACTTAAGTCTTGGCCTGTGAATTGTGAGGGGCCTTTTAATTAATAAATTGATTCTTTACCTTTCAATTGACATTCAATCTATTACTAATTACATAGTAAATTTCGGGCTTTCTTTTAAATAAAAAAAAATATTTTAAATGAGGGGTGAAAGCATGAAATAATAGTCATAAAAAATTGATTCTGAGGTTATGAATCTATTGCAATATAACTGAGGGGTTTTAAGTTAATACATTGAATATTCAATGCATTTTTACACCCCTACTTTCTCAAAATGCAAAGAAAAATTTAATAATGTATATATGTATTATGAATATCATACCTATCAAGGCTATCATTTCATGTTCAGGTAATTTATGCATGTACAGACCAAAAATTCATCAGTTAATTAGTTTTCATATATAAAGTATATTAATTTTTGTCAGTTTTGTGTCCAGACAACTTTTGCCATCACTTGCTCTTTGTTATATACTGACTGTAAATTTTCTTCACATCCCTCTTTAACTCTCAAATTTACTCTTCATCACTCAGGCATAACTGCAATAAATATTTCTATTATTTTCATTGATTCAGACTCAATATCCAAAAGACTCAGAATGTCAGAAAAAGAAGGTGACTTGAGATGTGAACCTCATGGACTTTGACTCCACTCAAATTTTCTAATATTACCCTAATATAAAATGAATTGTGCTTTTGGGCATATTTGGTTTAAATGATGTCTTTCTTTATCATCCTGATTAAATCAGATCTGAAACATTTTCACAGTTTGTTGCTGAAGCTTCGTAGCTGAATATTGACAGCTGTAACCATATTGAAATTCAAAACCTAAAATAACAATACAATATTAAAATTTCAACACTATAGTCCGTTCCAGCACCCCTATCCATGTTTTTTTTCATGAATATTTATTTGCGAATCAAAGAACACGAAGACTGTTTGACCTTTGGGCAGAAAGAGGAAAAAGCATAATTAACTTTAAGGAAAAAATAGCCTACCTTATGTCATTTTCCTGTAAACAGTTTAAAACAACTTTATGGGTATCTATAGCGACATCTTGCCACTAATCTGTAAAATGGGCATATCAGGGATTAGTGATGACAGCATAATAGACTTGACGTACTAAAGAAGCACCAACATACATGGGACCAATAATCAAGTAATACGGACCTCTGTTTACAGTGAAACTTGTATTCTCCATGTGCATGCGCTTCACTGTTACGTCACATTACTTTATATCCATATTCAAGGAGGATAAACAATAGCCACTTATCAGGGACGCCATGAACCACACTGTATGAGACATGTCAACCAGGCCGTAAAGTAAATAATTTTTATATCGTGAGTACTTAAGGTACCAAAAATTTAGCCTACTTAGTAAGCCTCCCAGCGAGGCTTACGAGCACTCTATTGAAAAAATTGGTGTGCGAGCGAGGACACAGATATTTAGATAAATTAGATAATAAGCTTAAAATAAACAAACGTGGGTCTTTACTTGGTGTGTGAACCATTTCTAATAAGTGAAAACGAGAAAATTTGCAGGTGGCTACCAGCCCCGCTTGGAACCATTGTTTTGCTTGCACTTTCTGTTTTATTCACTAGATGGCACTAATTTAGGGACCAGGCAGTAAATGTTATGCTTGGAATTAAGTTGGATTCCCATGATGAATGAGACTGAAACCAAACAGCCAATCAGAGGAAGGAATTTGAAAACTGGCTTCTCCCTGTGTCCTTGACCCTAAAGCAACATGTCATGTTTGGTTAGAAACCTGCGAGCATCGCTTCTTAACTTTGAACCTGGATTATATGTTTCATTTTCTTATTTGAGCAAGAAAACAAGTAAGGAGTCGCAGTTAAGGGTATGTTAGCTAGATTATGTTTGGTAATTTGGCCAAAGGAGGGACATTTAGTAATATCAGACAGGGCACCACAAGAATGCATGCAGTGCTTTCCGTCTCTGTATTAGAGAGACGGACACTCTGTCTACCAAAAATTATGCTTTTGCCTAGATATATGCCACTGGTGCAAATTTTGTTTGGCAAGTATGTATTATGTAGAGGTAATAGTGATAAATTAGGTGGACAGGGGTTGTGGGACGAACTATGAACAGATCACATCACCAATGCTTCAACATCTAACTCTAATAGGAAAAATAGACCTGAACCTGGCTAAATTTAATCAAACTTCACAGATATATGAACGAAACTAAGAGAGCGACGTGTTCAGTAGTAGTGGTCACCAAATAGTGGTAAACTAGAATACATAATAGGGCATTAGGGGGAGTGCCCCATGACACAAGGATGAGTCTGACATTCATGACATGTGTTGCTGATTTCGTTGTTGGTTTCAGGACCGTGCTCCATTTCATCTCCACGCGCAGCGTGCGTTCGTCGCTGCACATACGGGGTTAATAACACAGTAGATAACAGTAAATCAACCTTAGCCGATCATAATTATCCAGTCAAAACACCTGGCATGACTCACACAACAAACATGGATTGCTTTTCCCTCCAAAACTTCAAATCATTGAATGAAAAGTGAATGTCCACGGGTCATGAAATCGCACCGATTGATGGGGAGATGGAAGAAAAAAAGTAGTTCTGTTCAAAACTTACCTGGCGGTTCTCCCCCTGCATGGCTCTTGGTTTGCACCTTATCCGTGCCTTTCCCTCACTTTTCTGGCTTTATTTATGGATTTCTTGTCGTCCAAACTGACTATGTTTATCCGTCCCGGCGATACTGATGTCTTCTGTATTCCGACCTATCCCAGCAACCATTGCAATCGACTCCGGAAGTTGACATTTTACTTCACTTGTTGCACGTTAGATGGCAGCAACATCGCTGTTGCAAGTTCATAAGATCCATATATCCTGATTTCACAAAGAACATTTGATGAAATATATTATTATGTGTTATGATTGTGTTCTAAAGCAACAAATAAAATGAGAGATAGTACATGAACATATGCAGGATAAATATTCAGGATATAATATAAGAAGAGAAAATAAAAAGCAATCCGTTTCTAAATTAAAAAAAAAATTATGAAAACAAATCACAGTATTTAAAAACATAGACCAATGCTGAGTGTCACTAAGTGCATTTTAGGGAAAATTATTTAAGTGGTAAATGTAACGCCAGTAATTTAAATCTATATAATGAAAAGCCTATGCGTCTACAGGCATACGGATTTACATTTGTAATCCACACAATACATAAAAATCGAACATATCAATAAAACACTAAGTAATTCGGTCTTAGGCCACACATAGCCTAAAATCCGATCACTCCGATGTCCCTGAATTGTCCGGACAACCAATGGTCTAATGAAAAATGCTTATGATTATTGGAGCAATGAGATGTTTGAACAGTGATATACTCAACTAAGCCAATGCACTTTTTATGCGTCACTATATCAAAACGGTTTTGTTACTGGATAAAGGGTAACCATTTTAAGTCAATGTTAGTCCAGCATTTGTGGTTATTCAACTTATAAGACGAAACAGGCGTACAGCTAGAATATGGTCAGTCGACAAGCGACTACAGGTATCCGCAAAATCACAGAGGCGTGGATAAAATGAGGCATGGAATCTCTCCTGACGTGACACACCTCCGAATTTGTGACAAGACGTACGGTTGTAGATTGTATCCGAAGAGGCTCGTTTGGACGAAACTGAAAATAAATAATTGTAGGTAGCACCACCAGTTATGTGTAGATGATAATGCCATCCTACGTCTATGGGCATGCAAAATGTCAAGTATATATATTACGTCAAACTACTTATGAGGTAAACGCCTAAATGTATTCCACAAATACGTGATTGTAGGTGGCTCCACCAGTCTTGTGTACAAGAAATCTACCCAAGTTATATCTACATGCACCATTTCAGGCCGATATGCCAAAACCACTCCTGAAATATGAGCGATTTTCACCCAAAACAGATGTACAGATGTACATTATGCAAACATGATTGTAGATGGCGCCACCAGTGTTGCGTACGATAACTCTACCCGAGATGGTTGAACATGCAAATTTTCATGCCGATATGCCAAATCACTCCTGAGAAAGGTGCATGAATAAATTCAACGAAAATGGGACGGTATGTGGCGCCACCTGTCTGGTTTACGACAAAGCTTTCCGAGACGGATACATATGCAAACTTTCAGACTGATACATTCATCCACTCCTGAGATATAAACTTTTTATATATATATATATATATATATATATATATATATATATATATATATATATATATATATATATATATAAACTTATTTATTTATCATGGATTGTACAAATAGCTATATTATAACTTATACGGGACACTCTCCATGGTTCTGATGGTGGCGTTCGATAGACCTGGAGGAAACCGGAGAACCCGGAGAAAACCACCTACCATGGGCGGGCAGCTACAACCTTACAGTTTTCAAATGTCAAAGATTTATGGATGGGTGGCGCCATTAGGCTTATGTATGAGATTGAGGTATCAAAGATGTATGGACATGCACAATTTCAGACGGATTCGTAATATCTCTCCTGCGAAAAATGCATGTATGTATTCTACGAATACATTATTATAGGTGGCGGAACCTGTCATGTTTACTACAAAACTATCCAGGATGAATGGATATGTCAGCTTTCAGCCCTCGACATTGTTTCACTCCTGAGATATCATATGAGAGAATTTCATTCCTAAGCAAACGTTCAGATAGACCCCACACGAAAACGATTGCATGCAGACACACAAAGACACACATATATATATATATTTATATTAACTATATATATATATATATATATTTATATTAACTGTATATATATATATGTAATGTTTAGATACATTAATTGGTCTTGTTTTCTTCTTTGTTTCAGATTTGTCATTTGTCACCGAACTTAAGTTTACGATTTCCATTGATCCGATTTGACGACAATGTTGATTCACGTGTTGATTGGACCAAGGAAAATATAAAGATTTGAAGGAAAAAGAATGTCTTATATAGGATGTGACCAGCAGAAAAAGCTTCTAACTGAACGATCTGTCTCTTTATAAATGGCAGTTTGTTTTTAATTTATTGGGTCAAATTTCAGTTGTATATGTTGGCTAATATATTATACGGTAACCCCACTCGTAACTAACTTTTTTTTGTTATCGTTATTTAGATTATACGTTATATATAGCCAGTAAACATAATCAATATAACATGATGTATTTAAACAAGGTGATATAACTACACCATGTCATTTTTTCTTGTGACAAACGTTTTTGTTTATTGAGCTGATACTGTGATGTAGAAATCGGTTCTTGGACGTCTTTACATGCAAGACACAACAGTTATATTACAAAGGTGTGTCAGAGTATATACATCACCGGTTCATTTATCTTGTTGTAGATATATCAACAATGGTTAAAATTTAATCTGACTATGAAACCAGTACAGGTTAAATGTATTTTGAATAAACAATACAATTTTAGTCTAAACTAAGGATATTGATGACACAAAATAACTGGACGATACTTTTGAAAATGCTGGAAAATTCCATCCAAAACACGGGATAAATATAACTAGTACAACGGTATATGCACAACATTTTATTTTATATTTTCCCATTGCGACTGAATTTCAAAATGAATACCTGATCTTCCTTTTCTACGAGCATGCGCATCGTGTGAACATTCCAGGGCTTGATAGATGAAACAAGAAACGTGCCAGAGACTCGAGTACGAACATCGCCTGAAGGATAGGATATTTTCTCCTTATATACGATGTTTTGATTGATTTAACGTACCCAGACACTTAGCGCCAGTCGTCGCCAACAGATGTCGCTGCATGCTGTGGCTGAAAAGGCCGTGAGCAAGAGAGGCTTCTATTTTATTTGACATATCCCCCCCCCCCCCCCCCCCCAGTTTTTATTTCCACCCTAGACTTCTGATACTTTGGAAAGGCTATATGGATTATGAAAGTATACTTAAACTTTTGCCCATGTAAAATGTAGAGAAATGGTAATCCCTATAATGCAAGTTTTAGGTTCCCCTTATGCCCTTAACTCGTTCATGTCATGGTAATTGTAAATGCTTTAAACTAGCTATAACCGCATTTCCTCGGTTTTTTTTACAACTCGCATTCCATAAACCTATACAGTCTACTCGCCGTGTGCTATTTGTTCTTAAGTGCACGGTGCCAACCTCCAGTGCCGGGTTTAGGTCTATTTACTCTATTGTCCAAATGAATAGACCCTGCTGTCAGTGACGATTTTATCATGTTTGACCTGACATTTGACCCAGTCCCTTTCCAACGTGTATGGTCAGTAAATATGAACAACATATGACTCGAGATTCCTTGCCACTCATTTCTTATGTCAGCATGCAATAAAGAGTCCCCCCCCCCCCCCCTCAATTCATCCATCTAATCCTTTTGCATAATGTTAAAATGACCACAACAAAGTGTCGCTGCACTATCACCGCGCACACATTGGCATCTTCAGCCATTCTGGAACTGGTTTTATCAAGTAAACTATCGGAAGCAAGGAAACAAGTGCATACGTTTCTGTTTATTTTAAAATACCGCGCCACAGATATTGCACCGCAAATAGATCCACAGGTTTATCAATAAATAAAATATTTTTCACGGACAAAAACTTTCTGTTGGTTATAATTTGAATGGATGTTGTCGATGCATTCTCTATATTTGCTCTATTCACTTAATGTTTGTAATTTACACTTCTCAAGCGTAATAGCTCGATTTCGGTGTAAAAGCGTGCTGTGTGAATGAACGTTTGCCGGAGGTTTATCCTTGACATTCATAGATAGATCTTCTGGGTGGAGAATGGCATGGAGCATGAAATGCCGGGGCACACTGCGCAGAATCGGACTTACAAGAGTACGACACTCCGTTGGTGTGGGTTTGTTGACATTGAAATCAAAACCTCACAATGTACCGGGGCTTCTTCAGACTCAAGCGTCGTGGTATAAATGTAGTGAAGAGGGAATTGTAGTTCGTTCAAATATGTCGGATTAGAATTGTCGCAAGGCATATTACTTAAACATGAGTGTTTTTGTGGTAAGGACTTCAAGATATAGGTAATATTTTGTAAGCATATGCATGTGCAATGTAAAAAAAAGGTGTTTCCTTGAAATGTTTTGATTTTAAGGTTTGGCAGTCGAGAAAAGTAGTCCCGGCCATTATCACAATTTCCAACTGGAAGAGGTTCGTTTGAGTAGAAACGACCTCTAGCGGAAGGGTAATGTCAGTCCACCAGGTCTAATATCATTTCATTTTTCTGCGGCAGATGGCAGCACTATCGCACTTGCGGCGATCCAGGTGTAATTCTGAAGATCAGACGTTCACGTTTTGTGAACGGGGTGTATTGCCTGTAGCTGTAAAAGCAACTGGTTGTTGTCCCACATGCGGTGTATTTTCCTTTGTTCTAACTGTACGTTTAAATCTGCTTGCATCACAGGGTTATGAAAAGTGACCATGCAAGTGTTGTTGCATGGCGACTTTCCAAATATGGCAAAGAACTGGTGCGTAGCCCAAAAAAATGACACGCGTGACCTTCGACCAAGAAGCGGGGCATGTGGGACAAATCAGTTATAGCCCAAATGAAATGTAAAGCAAGCCATGAGATTTGCTTGTCTTGTGTCAATCATGGCAGGCTCGCCTAAACGGCTCGCTAGCCATGTGACACAAGCCTCGCAAACCTCATGGCTCGCATTACCGTGACATTTCATTGGGCTATAACTAATACTTACGATTACAATAACTTATCCCCTATGCTTGACACAAAATGTTATCAATTAGCGATTTTGAAAATACTTTTCGACCAAATGTTCTTTTTTTTTATCTGTACCGGTCTGAAAGTAAGACACGGAGTCTGAAGTAGGCCTAAACTATTGCAATAAAAATTGCCTGTTTTTCAGGCATTGATGAATCCAACAGTAAATAACATATCAGGATTCATAAAACTATATTTATTTGGAAACAAATATTTGTTGATAACTGAAAGTCTGCTTATTATGTCTTCTGCTGTGTTTCCATACAAGATTTTCAATTTCAGACCTTCACCCCATTCGCCAAGTGTGTATTATAATTTAAAGAATTTGAAGTATCTCTACACATACATGTTTTTTTTTTAATTTTAATTGGCGAGTCGATAGTAGAGTTGAGAAAGCATGCTCATATATTTTGCCTCTTATTTCAGTCTTTTTTAATGGATTATTCATGTCCATTCTGCCATTTCCATATTCCACTCACCCCCCGGCAGGTAAAGGAAGTGGGTACTGGATTGATATATAAAAATATACTTATAGTGACAATATATTCAAAATATACTACCTATTTATCAGAATATATCATCTTTACAATATATTAAGTAGCTGGCCTAATTTTGCATGTTTTATTTTATTCTTTTTCACAGGCCATGTATTTAAATAAATCTTTAGATCAAATTTTAATATACCAATCAACCCTCTATAAAAGGATTGGAATCTTTCATTTTACACTTAATTTTGAACTTGTACAGTGTCCACACACAAAAAAAGTATACTCTCTTCAATATAGTGAAAGAAGTGATTTTTAGTAGGGTATCCAACAACAAATATCTTCCAACTCAGTTTACATTTAAAACAGGTTTCAAATTTTCTCTAAATGTATATTTTGTTCAAATTACATATAAAAAGAGCATGTGTACGACATCCTCTTTGACATTACACAATTAGTTATTGCTCACATATCGGATATAAGATTTTTTATTGACATTGACTTGTTATATATAGAATATACCTCTGTATAGAATACTGGTAATTCGTTCAGTTCTGGTACACAGCCATGTTCAAAATTACCATGAAGCAGTAGTTGCATGTTTTTGCACACATGATTAATATTTTGGTTTTATTTGACCGGTTTTATCAAATAATTTTGCACCCAAACTATTTTTAACGCTCTTTCATACAATTCTAAGTCGACCATGCGCAGACCACCATCTTCCAATATAAATAGCAATTAATGTATTCTCTGGATACGTTCGGTTGATTTTCATGTAAAGCCAAAGAACAGATATCCCTTTTTTTTAGGTTATAATACTCAAAGGTAGAGTCGTAACTAAAAGTGACATTGCTATAAAGCAGATAATCCAAATGATTTTAATAAAATAATTATTCCTTTTAGATAAATTTCGTTGTTTCCAAGAACACAGCGTTCTTTCTACAGATTCAATTTTTTTTATCCCAGTGATAGTTTGTAAAACATTTTATACCATGAGAGATATGAATTCCAAGATATTTAATAAGTTCGTCAGAAAATTTAATTTCAAGTTTCTCTGTGATATCATCACAATTTTTTAGCTGTTCAGGTATGATACCTTCTGTTTTCTTCAGTCCGGGTACTTTAGCTAATGTATTTACTTGCTTTAACGCATGTTTCAAGAAACTATCAGGCTAGTCAAAATAGCGCTAAAAAGGACCAAACTTATTGCAATAGAAACAAACCTTTCTGCAAAGTTATCCAAAGATACCCCCAGATAACATATCAAAAATGTAAATCAATGGAATGAGTGGAAGAAAGTGTTTTGACCAGGTCATTCAATAACAACGCTGTGTCATCCGTATACCGAAGTATGGGAGAGCATTTCTCTTTATTATAGTTATAAGGCAATACTTAAAATATTAGAATCTTGTATGCATAATATTACGAGCTAAGATTTCCGTGGCTATAATAAATAGTAATGCAGAAATCGGACATACTTTTCAGTATTTTAACCCATTTAATGAAAGAGTTGCAAAGATTTAACACACACACACACACACACACACACACACACACACACACACACACATATATATACACGTTGATATTTTAGTTGGAAATCAATATTTAAACTATCAAAAACTTTTGAAAAATCGATATAACCTGCAGATCAGTCCTTTTTTTATTTACTTTCTCACAAAAATATAATCTTATACATTTCTTATATTTGTTCCAATGTAGCGTCCTTTTATATAGGTTGTTTCTCCTAAAAACAATTTCATTTATAATATTATGAAGTCTTTTCGCATGTATGAAAGCTTATATTTCATAATCAGAGTTTGTAATGCTGATTGGGCGATAAATAACCAATCTACCCGACTTCCCTTTTTTAAAAACAAGCGTTATCACAGCCTGTCTGATAGTATACCCAATTTTACCACAGAGTCAGCTGTACACTTCGTTTATCATATGCCTAAATAGTAATATTTCATATACGGCCAAAATGATTTATGAAATTCTTGGTTCAGGCCATCTAGGTCGGGACTTTTGTTCTCCCTCAAGTTTTTAATACTATTTGGACATTCCCGGTCTGTAATTATACCCTCAAACGATTCTTTTTCAAGTTCTGATAATATTCGGTCAATTTTTACATCTTTTTAAAACTCCGTGTTTTGTTTTTATCAATATTATCGTCAGAGTATATTTTTTTCATAAACATTACACACACACACACACACACACATATATATATATATGATCCACTCAGAGTCATTAATACTATAGGGAGATCATTATATACCGTGGCAATTTTCTTGTTGGCGATTTACTTTAGTTCATCTCATGCTTTGTTAATACAAATTGGAATGTAAATGCTAGTCATTGTAAAAAAGGGGGGATAGCTTGTGCCGTAGTGAGTTAGACCATCCCAAAGCACAAGTATACCTAGGGATAACAAAACTCTTCTGCCGTAGTCTGCTGTATTCAGATCCGTTTAACCAGTGTTCTTTGAATTATCAAGTGAAACTAAATAAAAGCAAATGATAACCTTTCCCTGAAAGATCAGGTAGAATATTCCTTTTTTTCCATTTGATATAACTAACATGCCCCTTGAAATGCATATATTGGTGTTGATCGTCGCCGGTAGAGGGTGCCACTGAGACGGAAGCTGAGAAAAAGAGGAACATATGAACAGCACAGTATAGAAAATGTGACCTACTGAATTTATGAATACAAATGCATCCTTATAAGCCGGGTACCAAAGAAAACCAATGGTTGTTTGCTGCAGTGTAGGAGGTCTCGAGGCCGGGTTCCGCAAGCCTCAGTCTGCCAGTCTCGGTCATGGCCTCGGAAGGCAAATGAAACGGACTCAAGCCTTCCTGCCATGGTCCGAGTCACCGAGGCCTGCTTGAGGTCGCGAAAATTGATTTTTTTTAGAATACTAACATGAAAGGTCACTCATGTGTCATCTCAGACCGAAAGGAAGGGTGGTGACTCAGTTATCAAGAACACAAAAATGACATCCACCCCGAATAAAATCCAAAGAAAGTATTTCTAAATATGAAATAAATAATTTTCTTCCATTAACCATGATTATAATCTAATTTTCCAAATGTATTGCTGGAAGAATATGGAATATGAAGAAATCCCCGAAATTATACATACAAATCTCAAAAGCCAATACGTTGAAGAAAGCTAAGGCTGCCTTTAACGGGCGCTCGGAATGCGAAATACGGAGTGCGGCAGCGGAACGCGGTATGCAGAATGCGATATAAAATCTCATGGGGCATTTACTTGGCGGGCGGTAAAACACTGCGATATGGGCCCAGTGATGGGCTCCGCGCTCCATCTGTAGTTCATGTATATGGTAAGCAGAGCCCATGAGCTCGCGCGGTATGCGGAACCAATTCTCCCCTGAGAATTCCATTTTACAGCGTGTCTCATGCCGCATACCGCGGGCTCGGTAAACACTTTATGATAAAATAACTAGAACGAAAAAAAATCTTGTTCGCATACCGCATACCACGCGCCCGCTAAACGCAGCTTATACTGTATAGTAGAGGAAGAAAATATGGTACCTATTGACTTCGAAAAAGCTTTCGATTCTCTAGAATACACGTATATGGAAACTATTTGGTCATGCCAGAAGATCTGTTAAATAGGCCCATGAAGGCAGTAAACTACTTGACCCGTCCATTGTGCATGATAAAAAATATGAAAATGGTGTAAGCAAAGGAAATGGGGAAAATACATAAAAATCGAACATGGATAACAGTTGCATTGTACGACAGAGGCACAATCATAAAACATAAGTGCAGTCCCTGGTTAAAGAGATCTGTTCACACACAAGGTATCTGTCAAATATACATAACGTGTAGTATATTCTCTTTAAAATATCACATCTCCCATGCAATATATCGTTCCATAAGGCCGTTTGCTTATACTCATCGGGCGCAATCAATAACGAAAACAAAAAACAAAGTACGCACGCCTCCTGGTAGCAGTACTGCGTACCGTACAAATCACGGTTTTTCACGCTTCCAACTGGTGGTGCTTTTGCGTTTCTTCTTCAGGTTACTTTTCCTTCGTGTTACGATAAAGAGAAACAATGATAAATAGATTTTGTTTATTCGCACACAGATCCAAGGTAACGTGAATGAAGAAAAACACTTGTTCCTTACGGGGATAAATAGAGATAGTCCGTGTGCTGGGATACTGCAAATGAGGAGAGAGAGAGAGAATATATATTTATATATATATATATATATATATATATATATATATATATATATAAATTTGAGTATGTACGCAGCAAATCTGACCACAAAATATCCACATGAAAGAAGAAAACAACTTGTCCCGTACATCGTGCATGATAAGAAAAAAGGAAACGGTCTCAGAAAAGTAAATGGGGAAAATACATAAAAATGTATTGGGAATAAGGTCAAGGGCAAAAATAAATATTAGATGCATACCTGTGATCTCATTCTAATGTTGTGCCCACATTTCAGCTTTTAAGAAGCAGGAATACAGGAGATTCAGGACAAACAGAAAATGGCAGAAGGAAAACAAGTTTTGTTGATCCATGGTTTTGCACTTAGGTGAACCTAAGTAGGTCTACCCTCAAATATTTATTTTATCCAAATATGGATATAAGAAGGGGGCTTAACTAACAGTTACATGATGAGAATCAAGAGACATTGACGCAAGAAAAGTGACTTGTCAGACCAGATTTTGTAACAGATGCCAGTTAGGTACAAATGTTGAAGCTTAAGGAGGGTAAGAATATAATATGACACTGCGGTCTCTTCACCGTTGGAGATGTTCCGACGTCTGTCACCTTTGAAGGTCTTTCCTGTGTTTCTGGGTTGTTCTAGTTCCTCCAAAGCAAACATGCACATCTTTAAAAATGTCGTTTGAAATAAGTACACTTAAAAATTTATTCTCGACAAGTTTCAAACCATTTTAAGAATCCTAGTCACTTTCCCAAGCCCCTCTTTATATAGATTATGATGCCCCAGACTGCAGTTTACATTGATTAAAAAAAGCATGTTTACATTCACAATTATATGTGACACACACACATGTATATAACAGTACACACAGGACAACGCTATTTATGATTATCAGCTATAAATACAAAAAAATTATTACATTCAGAATCTGGTTATATTTCTATTGAACACAAATGTTTTCTGTTGAACACTAATGTTTTCATTACTCTTCGCTAAAATAATGCTTCCATATTAGACTGAAAACTTATAGATGTTCGGATAAATAACCGAACCTGTTTGGCACAATTTGTTTCAAAGTTTATGTCTTAAACATTTTAACCCAGCAGTTTAGTTGAGATGTTCGTTTTATGTACATTCTGAAATGACTTTTTATGGTTAGATTTAGATATAAGTTTTAATAACCTCAGCCTGGGTTCAGAATATTTCGGGCATTCAAATAAATGAAATAACAACAGTCTTAATTTTCGTGAGCACACAAGCATTTAGTGCTGTTTTTGGGACCATTTGCACCCAAGCGCAATCTGCAGTGCAAAATATTTTAATGTCGATCTCGCGTGGCATTGATGCAGTTTGATGGAGGCTTCGTAACTGTTGTTTGGATAAGAGAAGCACATATTTCTTTCGAGGCATACAGCGTTTTAGGTGGTTTTATGGAAGCTAATTCCGGCCGTTAAAACTGGAGGAAAATTCGCTTATATGTATCTTTCAGTATTTGCAATTGGTAATATAGATAATTCCTATGATTCCTTAAAGTTAATGACAATTCCTTCCGCTATAGTTTTTTATATTTTTGTATGGATAGATAATTTGGACTTGGACACAATCTTATATGGTAAAATACTTTTGACAATTGTGTCCTTTCTTTAAGTGTTTCCCAGCCAAGTTCTCTCAACAATTTCTCTAAGTACATGTATTATGACATTATACTACGCTCCAAAGTTTAAACAAGCAACACCCGCTCTCGTTGGTTTGATTACACCGGGACACAAGTTCTCGTTTGTCTGATTCTTGGCCCTGTGCCAAGGTGTTATCAGACCAATGAGAGCGGGTGTCGCATGTTTAAAATTTGGACTTGATGCACATTGCAACACCACACTTTCAATCAGTGGTCTGGTTACAATTCTGTGCACTGTGCACACCCTGGTGTTCCTGCCCAGAGAAACTTGCCATAGCATGCAGCGTTTACACGAAACGATGTCTGGGACGACTGCAATGTATTACCTCTGTAGGAGGAGAGTATAATATTACAACCGGCATTTTTGGTCTGTTATATCGAAAAAAAGTTGTAGTGTCACACAACAATGAATAAAATACGAAATACCTGCCTTGCAATGCCGTTTAAATGTACCTCTCACCATTTTATTTATTACCTCTGATTTCAATGATGGATACATTCGTTCCGTAAACATGATATAATGTATCTAAATCCACGACATCTGTTCGCTCTAATAAACCATATTTCTCTCACTTCCAACCTGCCAGACAATCTGTTGTGCCTGCTACCTGACTTCTCGATATTAGCACCTACTGAAGGAGAGGAAAAATATGTTTTGGAGACTAAGTAAACAAAAATTGATTAAGTAATCAACACCTCCAGACGAATAAATAAACACCTTTTGATGAGGAAATAAACACCTTTGGATTATGAAATAGTCACTTGATGACTATAAAAATATTTTGCACATTGATGTCGTCGTTACTTTTTTTTATCTCGCGCTGTTAAGGCCCCTCTATTATAAACTTTTTTTTATTTTACAAGGATTGTACAATCAATTGTACTAGTTATAATAACTAATGACAGGTACTCACCATGGCTCGTTATTTTGCGTTCGATGGTTGGTAAGGGTGGAGGAAACCGGAAGACCCAGAGAAAACCACCGACCTTGGACGGGCCACTACAATCCACTCTCATAGCCACGCCGTGAATCGAACCTGGGTCGCCAGCGGGAAGCCAAGCGTTTTACCACAGCTCCCAAGGACTGAACTGCCGATGCCTATCAAGTGTCCAAAGGGGTGGTTATATGTTTTCTATAAATCCTGAGGAATACTGCATTATTTCGCGATGAGTCTATCGCAGCGTCATCTATCAGAAACTACGCCAGTGAACCCGGCCCATGCCAAATCTGCCTATATATGGAAAATCTAAATGTGCCGTTTGAAATCAAAGAAAAAAGGCAGCGCTCCCGATTTTGCGTAATAGAATATAAGTCCAATAATTTTATTTCCTCATCCATTCTCATGTCTGGTATGAAGTATTTGTTGTCTGGGGGGGGGGGGGGGGGGGGGGTTGAGGCGAGTTGCCTAATCAAAGAGGGATTTTTTAAATGCATATACATATTGCTTCTGAGCTGTATTCAACGGCTTTTAACTAATTTGTCTCCATTTCGTTATTTCGTTATGGTTATCTAGAGACAACCCAATCTTATACTGCGTCCCTGGCATTCATGGACAATGTGTTCCAGGGTCCTTATTGTTGATTTCTGTCGTAAAATGACGACTGCTTTTACAATGCTCAGATTTCACTTGAACGCAAAGTAAAAATATACCTTTTTTTCCTCTTGGCCTTGAATTTATGAGAATTTATCATTACCTTCAGTTCTGTTTTAGGAGAATTCGATTGATATAAATTATATGTAGAAGACTGCCTGGAATTATTTCGTATATTAGTCCACGAGTGGATACAGGAAAAATAGCTGTCTGTTTGTACGTTTGTCTGCTTGTTGTCTCAATGTGTAGATTCTAAATTTAATTTCTACCATGCTGAACCACAGGGGCGGTTCCAGGATTTTGGAAAGGGGAGGGTCCAAACCAGGAAGACTAAAAGGAAACGCAAAAAAGGAACCCTGGTCTGGAAAGGAGGGGGTCAAGGGGTCCAGGGAGCAAAAATTGGATTTAAACCTTAAAAAAAGGTTGTTGCATAAAGAGAAAGAGTGGTGGAGGTGGGGTCCGGACATCCTCAACCCAAAAAAAAACTTTCCTGTAGGAACCCGCGGTTGAAGACCAACGGCAACGTAAAATCTGAGAACGAAAACGCAAAAACGGCAAAAAAGTCGGTTATGTGAAAATGCATTGATGTGTACCTGTTACGGCATTATCAATGTGGAAAGACTTTCCCGTAATGTGTAAACCTAATCGGTCTTGATAACGATTATTCGCCGTTGCCCGGCATAGATGACGTCACTACCACCAAGCATGGACATCCTGTCCCTGCACTGTATAGATATAAACAACTCTGAGCTGTCCAGAAAAGCCAGAATATCTGCTAGAAAAGTCGAAAGTAACAACGATCTAAAGAACTGCTCTCTAGCTTCATAAAAATATAATCTATAAATAACTCTTAATCTTCATAAGGTATATCAAATAAATTCAAATACGTTCTTTCCTGTCTTCGTATTTCATTAACAAGATGGAACCAGTATCCTTTTTTTCTTTTTCATCATGTTAGCGCGGTAATATAAGGCAAAGCCTTAATTTCCATATGGAAAGTTTCGTCCCGGAGGTCCTTCGTGACAAACAAAACACGTAAGATTTATACAGCTTTATGCTATGTTCACATTCATGCGTTTTTCCGTCATCGACAATCCGGCAACGGCGAAAAAATCGGTCGGAAGAAAATAATTGTAGTGTACACATTGCCGTGCGCGGCATCGTCAGTGATGAAAGACTATCCGGCTATTTCTTCGCATCGGTCTTTGAGCGATTATTTGCCGTTGCCGGACGTAACCGTAGGGCACCACTCCCATAACATGGCGCCTGTACCACCAAGCACGTGTATCCCTTCCAAACACGGCAGTTAAAGGAGATGCCCCCCAAAAAAACAAAAAAATCTGCTAAAACGTAACAGAATTGATCCACAGCTCGAACTATTGTCAAAATACACGTTAATATTATCTTAATCATCTTTAATCGTCACAAGGTGTAGTAATCAATTCCACTGATCTACAGTTTTCGTCTTTGATTTACAAGATGAATCCAGTGTCCCTTTTTTTCTTCAATGTCAGGCAAAGGCCATATGGCTAAATATCCTCGCCCTGGAGGTCCTTCTTGGTAAACAAAACAAATTCGTCGTGGCCTCCGTTTAAATTTTGTCGGATTAATGTGTACACCAAGAGCGCATTGTCGACGCCATTGTTGAATAAACTGATGAATGTGTACATAGGTTAAGAATATACGACTTACGAAATACTAAGTGCTCTTCACAGACCATACTGTCTTCTGTGGCTCAGGGGAAAGGCACAGGACACAAAGCTGGGGGATCGTGAGTTCGAATCTCAGGCGAGGCGGTGAGGTTTTTCACGGTCGGCCGCCATTCAGGTTAAGCGTTATGCAGGCTTAATGGGAAGGCCGTGCTCAACGGGCGTGTTTCACTCACAAACGAGTGCGCTTTCAGGGGGATCCTCGGTGGTATGACTCAGCAGTGGGGACGATTAAACACCGAGGATCAGCAGGTGCAGTAGTCACCGGGCCTGTTTAACACCAGGATAAACAATTAGAGGCAGCGTGTGATACAGCCCATTCACGTGGTCTGAAACCGAAATGGGATCCTGCAGATGTAAATATGCTTATAGATAAGCTAGCAATAAAAAATGGTGGTGGTTACAACAACAAAAATATTTAAAAAGTGCTCTTTACATAATTTATCACTGAGACACATACAGACATGGGCCTACTTGCCCAGCGCCAATATAGAATCACAGTAAGGAAGTTTTTATTATAAACACAAGCGCAAAGAACGACTGGTGTAAATAGCTATGTTAACTTTATAAATACAACGACCCACACCAACTTTTCTTTATTTCATTACAAGAGGTCACCCGTATTAATTGTATCCGCATTAATATATATATATATACTGAATAGACGTTTAAGTTCGTACTCATTTGTACAATGTTTTATTTGCATTCTGATCGAATTCATGTCAAATCTAGTTTAATTTTATTTTCTCGGATTTCCCTTAAACGCGCAGTTATCAAGAACTCTCTTTATCCTAGTTGATTAATCAATCATGAACTCTGAGTTGATTATATACAGTATGAGATAAAACACAAGAATTATATCGCGAAAGTCCGGTTCCTTAATATCTATAGGACATGTTTTACTTCATTTTTTAGGTATTTTGCTGTAAAAATATAGGGCTAGGGAATTAACTTATAATAGCCCCGCTCCATGCGTGGGCAGTAATCTTACGCTTGGTTTAGGGGTTTACGCTCTTTACACAGCGCTTTACCTATAGGGCTACTTCCTATATCGTAAGGCGCTGTTTGTTATGACCTCGTATCCTGCTTTGCAACACCAGAGGGGAGCACTGTTTTTTTGTCCAATCAGATGAAACTTTGTGCTGGAAGACAAAGCCAAGCGAGGAATACACGGAGCCAATCATATTCATTTCTTTTTGAGTGACAGCTCATCCCCCAGCGTAACCGTCTAAACAGGCCACAGGCTCAGAGAGAATTGCCCCTGACGTGGTTTGCTTAGGGCCTTGGGCACATAGGATGCTCGGCCGGTGAGCTGTAATTCAAACGAAACGTAACAACAAAGGCTGCGTGCACACCTCGCTGGCTGGTTTCAGTTCTGCAGACAACAGATACATGGCTACGCTAACACAGTCATAATGTCATAATCGAATCGGTCGATGATGCGAGAATGCAAAGGGAGCAATTTAAATTCGACCGGAAACTCATCAAACGGCGCTTGAAGCGCGGCAATGGGCGGAGCAAGGATGCCTGTCGAGTGTTTGTTTATTGGCATCTGATTGGCTGCTTGTCACATCGTACGCACGTTTATTTCAGTGGTCAACAAACCGCCATCTGGTGTCTAAATATATCATAAACGGTCAAAGCTGGCAGCGTGAAAATCAGTTGCTTCTTTAGAAGCGCAAGAGTTCCGCTGCCTCGGGAGCGTATAGGGGTTTGGAAGTACCTGAGATGTTGAAAAAAATATTTATTTTCAAACGCTGGAAAAGCCATGGCCCATACTCATTTGAGGACACCGTAATTAATTTTCTTGCATGAGAACACGTACTGCTTCAAAAGAGGCATTGTGAACTCCTGGTCATGCGCCGACATTTGTACTCTAACCATCTGATTGTTAAAACTTAGGCCACGACAACAAAATATGGTTAAAGAGAACACTGATACCTTTTCAAGTATTTTTTTATATGAAACATTTGGAATGTAAACTTTGTTTAAAATGAGTCCACATCCTTTTTAAAAAAATTGGTTGTGTGACCTTGACCTTTCACCTGCAGCCTCAAACTTAAAAGTATCCTCCTCCTTTTGACAGGGAAGCCATCTGTGGAAGATGGAGGGATGGGATGAAAACTTTAGCTTAAAATGTGTCCACAAGCTATTAAGAGAAGAAGATGTTGTGATCTTGACCTTTGATCTTCGGACCTCAAAATCGATCTTTTATCCCCTGTTAGTATATAAGCCATGTGTGAAAGATGTAAGGTTGGAGAAGAAAAGTTTGATTTAAAACACATCCACATTCTAAGTAATAATATTTTACAATAAGCGGAATATGAAAGACCATGGAAATTGAAATAAATATATGCATTAATGGGTTATCACATGCTCGGGGGAAACTAGCGATGAGAAACAATTAGTTCCGCGCGTGTGTTCACGTTAACACTCAAGTGAAGTCGTTAAGTAATGTTTTGCAATTGTCGTTTTTTTTCAACAATTATCAAACAAGGCATTAAATAGTCAGGAACTAAATTCCAAAAAAAAAAAGGCTCTTGGTGGACTTTAATCTAGCTAAGTTTGAAAGGTTGCTCCAAAGAGTAAAAATGCAATATTTGGGAGTTTTTAGTATTAAAAGTTGTTATTTTGATGGAGACGATCTGTTAAGTATAAAAAACGCACATCTGTTTAAATAACTAATTTGATACAACGGCTCAGGAATTTATTCTATGAATTTATCATGGAGAACACACAAAATCAGCTGAAATCCGATAAATATACATAATCTTTTCTCTCTCTCTCTCTCTCTCTCTCTCTCTCTCTCTCTATATATATATATATATATATATATATATATATATATAATACAGTGATACCTCGAATTTACGACCACCGACATGACCACGATAAAGTTGTCGCATTTTCGAGGTGGTCGTCTTAACGAGGTCTGATAAAAAAAAAGCAAAAATGAAAAAAAAGTGAAAAAGTGGTCGTTTGTTTTAGATGGTCGCTAAACTGAGCTAGGTGAGGTTCTCTCTCTCTCTCTCTCTCTCTCTCTCTCTCTCTATATATATATATATATATAGATATAGATATTATCGTAACACAACTCTTCCTCCGTTGTTATTTAGTTATTCATATTGGTCCAGATTTCCCCAATGGTTAATACTCAGGAGCATCAGCGTAATCGCTTGTATACACTGTTGTAATACACTGTAGTCGTTTCTAGACGTCGTTTGGTGTAACTGCTGCTTGTTATGGCAAGGTTGTCTGGACAGGAACATCAGGGTGTGCACAGAATACAGAGAGCGTAGTATTGCATTATGCATCCAGCCCAAATTTTAAACACGCGATACCCGCTGACATTGGTCTGATAACACCCGTTCTGGCATAGGGCCAAGAATCAAACAAATGAGAGCTTGTGTCCCGGGTCAAGCAAAAAAACAAGGGCCATCTATCAGGAATCAGGTGAACTATACAAGGACGGATGAACTACAGTAGTTGCCTTTTTGTTCGCGAGGGTTTTGATTTCGCGATATTCGCGAATGGAAAATGTACGCGAATATTAAACCCTCGGGAATCAGATGCCCACCAACTAAGGTAAACTATATGGGTATGCATCTGAAACAAAAGGAATAATTAGTATATCCCAATGAAAACATGGTTCGTTTACCTAATCTGTGCATGGTGTCGGAACCAACCAATGCAAAGACATAAATTCTTGTAAAACATACAGTTATCATCGGGGATATGTCTGACACAGGGCAAAACATATAAGGACTGTAACTGAAATGGATGAGGTAATGTGGGATTGATCTCATTTATAATAAATACAAATATTGCCTGACTTAGTTTTTATAGGTTCTGTCACAGTCGCGAATATTGAACCCTCGCGAAACGTTCAAAATAAAGAAACCGCGAAATTTCGGTCTCTTGAATAAAAAGCCAAGCACAGTGTGCTGTTCTTAGATTCATGCAGCTGATGTAGCAGGCCAACATAGACAATGTATGACTTAAGAATTGATTAACTGAACAATTTTATGGTGTTTGCTTGTCCAAGGAGTCAAAGGATTAAGTATTCTTGGTTAAACAAATGTACATGCCGGAAAATTGATACAAAAGGATGTTTGAAGGCTACTAAAACATGTACATGGTCCGTTGTTGATCGTATTTAAAATTCACTAGTGCATTATTGATAGTACCGTGCATTTTAGTGCAAACTCTTTGTATGTTCATACAATTGATTTTCTCTCTCTCTCTATAGGTACACAAAAGTAAGTCTTTGTTAATTAGGCCGTGCAAAAACAATTAATTGTTCTAAAAATATGCCGCTCCTTTTTTCTTGGGTCATTTTTTTTTTTTTTTGCAAATGAAGTCCAGGTCCTCGGTAAAGTTGTTAAAGTTGCAAATTCCTTAACACAATTCTTAAAGGTATGGAAAATGGACTAAATTTTGTATTAATCATTTACACCCTTTCTAGAAATTAAGCATTTTTTGTCATTTTTTGGCAAGACCGATAAGGAGAAATGAAAGAAAAAAATACACAGTCCGTAGAAACATATTTTTGGTGTGGCCTTGAATGGGTCTGGTCATCAATATAAACTAAAGGTAAAAATTAGGAAAGAAAACGTGGATATCACCGCACACAGGCTGCTTGTTTTTGTTTATGTGGGGGCCCGCCAAAATGATCAAATCAAATTCAACAAGGGCTTCCGGCGGCTAGTCAGATAACCAGAGCTTTGAAAATGGCGTTTTGCATCAAGTGACCTTTCTACCTCCCTATAAATGCAACCTACCATCTAAGGTTACATGTGTTTTTCCTGTTTTATCAATATTGCTGTTGATAAACATGTTGTTGATAAACAAGTTCACACATCCTTCACGAAAGCCTTATAAGAAGTTTCCACAACCAAAATAACCCTTAGATCATTAATTTAGACATAGGGAAAGCAAGAAATCACATTCTTTTTCAAAAGGTAGCTGAATGGGCACCTTTCGTAAGCACCGTGTACTTTCCTTATTTTCAGTCGCATTCTTCCATATCAAACAATAAAAATATATAATTAAAATGAAGAAGTAGCCTCCTTGAAAATTAAACGAGCCCCAGTCCTTTAATAAAATAAAACATCAACGTCTAACCACCGTCTTCTACGTCTAACCACAACCTTTAAACCTGAATGTGTACGCAGGAGTGTCGTGTTTTTTTCTGATTTAATATCAGTTAATATCTTTCATTGAATTCAGATGGTTTCTAGGTATGGAGAAAATTGTTCCTTTTTCTGGGATATTAATTTCCCACCTGGCTGCATGTAAAGCTATCACTTTTAAACCAAAATGAATGGCAATCATGCTGGGTAGTTATACGCCAGTAACAGCTTTCTTAATATTCTTCTTCTCAGCTATAATCTACTTGTCATTTCACTGATACTTTTCTTCTTCTCGGCCTATTCCGTATTTATTAATGGCCCGTCTACAATATCGCACCGGTGGAGTCTCCTTTGTCTCTGCTTTATTTTTTTATTGTTGGAGGGAACGGCCTTCATTTTTATGCTTGCTCAATTATAGGTCCTATAAATACATAGGACTGCAGCATCCGTTTCCGGTCTCGGACCATGTGACAGGGGAAAGAAAATCCGACTATCCTGGGGTCAGCAAGGCTCTGTTCATCGCAATTCGGGTCCTGGGTGAGTGACATCTAAGAACCCCCGAAAGTCGCACTCGTTTGTGATTGAAACACGACTGTGGGGTACAGTCGTCTCGTTAAGCCTGCAGAGCGCTCACCTTGGAAACCCTAAACCTTCCTCAGCTGAGATCAAACTCAAAACTCTCTCGGATTTGAGTCCTGTTCTCTACCCTTGAACCACGGAAGGCCTTACTCACTTATAAGTTTTATATCATTTGTTTGTTTAAAATCTGGATCTAAATTAAAATACGAAAAATATATAAATGATTTAAAACTTAGTATAACATAAATTATTGAATTGATGAAGCGAAACATTAGTTAATTCTTCTATGACCCATGAAAGTAAGGGTAGACAAAAAGTGTCTTCCGCTTTGCAAATACAATAAATGCATGTTAATTCGAACAACAAGATTTTGTTAAGATAAATCATTGTTTGGATTATCTTATGTTATAGAATATGTAATATCATATATATATATATATATATATATATATATATATATATACATATGTATATATATATTGATATAATATTTGGTATAAAATTATCCATAAGTGAAAAAAATCGAAGTCAAAGGTTAGTATTAATTTGCAATAAACCGTGTATTATCTCACGTTATTAGCTCATTTTTGCTGTATGCAAAAGTTTACCATGCAGTAAAATCATCGAGGCATACGGGCTTTATATCTCCATGTCAAAGGTTTTAAACGTTTTTAACTATATGGTTCTCTATATGAGTAAGATCCAGTCCACGTGTATCTCTGTACCATAACACGACCGCATGACCAGACTTCCAATCTAGCGTACGCGCGTCACATCTCTAACAAGGATAAGAAAAATCACGCAGAAACATTGAATAAACAAGGACTGGAAGCTTAAAGAATCTTGATTTGTGAAGTTGCGTTTTACGATGTGTTACTTAGAGTGATATTCTGGTGTTTTTGTCCTTGAAATCACAAGAAGACCATGAGAAGATGAATTATGATCAGTTCCTGACTGGAACACGAACAATTAATATAATAGGTGACGGCTCCATGTTCCATATTTTTGCATACTCTTTCTAAACAGATCTATTGACAGTCCAGATATGTGTAAGAACTATCCTGCCATGTCGCGGTATGGTGACATACTTCAGTTCCTACCACAAACACACGATGGCGCTACGCCTCTCCCAGCGGTGAGCCTGCGGATGAGGCTGCTAATGTCCTGGCGCCAGCACTCACGCGAGTCGCGTTTCACACCTAAGTTCGAGGTTCCTAATCGGATTTCGCAAGTGATATCGGAACTAGCTGAACCAAGAAGTGCTCTCTCCTTCATATTAAACCTTTTGGACATACCGAGATGTCAAAGTGGCACCACGTGTTATATAGAAAACTGCACTGAAAACCTCGACAAGGAAGCAAATTGTTTTGAAATGTTGACAAAGCCTGGCCACCTACAAGTATTATGTTATTTAGAATAATCCAGGCCAAACAGTAAACATATTTGTTAACTTCCTACCAATACCCACCATGTCCGAGAAACATCTTTGTATAACTCAATGGCTCGCCGTAATGATAAATCTCCCTGTACGTAAAATGAATTTCTGCCCACATACAAGCTTGTTTTGCCCGAGTCCTGTGAATCAATCCATTTGCGGCCTGATATATGCTTTGATTATTTTGGCGGGGACCCTACATTTTAAAAGCACATGGGTGTAAACAAAAACGAGCAGCCTGTTAGCAGTGGCATTGACGTTCTCGGGCCTATTTGTATTAAAGGTTCAAAGAATTATTTTAATTAATAGACGTAAGATATCGTTATAGGTTTCTTTAAGAGTTGGCAACGTGCTGTACATTCATGTGCAAGTTTGTACAAGTCTGTGAACATAACCTCTGTTTTAACAGCATTGAATATAGCAACAATCCAACACAGTAAAATTCCTGTCTTGTGGACAGATTTAAATGCCAGGCATTATCCTTACTTCAATAATGAATAAGTTTGAAAAAAATAGCAATCATTTTACCGATAAAGCTAGATTTAATAAATCAACTACATTTCCAACATTTTGTATATTCCTTGCATGTTCACAATATTTTGATCTATATACGTTACACAGCCAGGGCCGGCGCATGGGTCTTCTGCGCCGTGGGCAAGGGCAACTAAGTGCATCCCTTCTTTATTGCCTCACATCACTATCTTCAAACGTTTATAAATGTTGTTCTGTAAATGTATTTATATATAAATTATGTGTATTTACGGGGGGGGGGGAGGAGGGGCGAGGGGATGCATATGACATAGAAATCTCCATTAATTTCTGTAGAATGCACGTTTAAACCACAGAAAGTATACTATATATACATGTACTTTCCTGCCAGTTCCTACGTTGTTACATATACTAGCAGTATATCCATATTTAGATATGCGACCTGTGACATTCCGGTTTTAATGTGCAGTCAAAATGGAGGCCCCTTTGATGGGTTTCCAGAATTGGGTGAAATAATCCTTCAAAGGTTCGATAAGAGCGCGGGGACATTATAAGGACACGAAAAGTACTATACAGAGGACAGTTCCCAGGCCAGAATCTATCTGGGGAGAGACTTTTGTCGAAAGGGGATGTGTATTGGTGCAGTGCAGAGCGGATTAACGTTTTTAGGACCACACCCAAATTTCCCCAAAATAATAGAAGGATTTATCTTTGTATGCCCTGACGGTATTTTAATTTCCCTTTTGATTGGTCGGTTTGTCTGTATTACGAAACGGGGTAGGAAATGGTGATATTGATGACATTTTGTCGAGGATTGGTATATTACGCCGGCCCTGCATAGTATCAGCCCCATTTGTTAGCAACAACTGAAAGTCATCCCTATCCCCTTTCCCAATGCAATTTTAAAACCTGTTCCACATAAGCTATGTGCTTATATTTGCAATATAAATCACACTATGATTTGCGGATGAAGGCGCGGTCATCTTATACTTGGAAGATGCGGCTTCAATGGCTACCAAACTCTCTCCGCAGATAAATTTCTACATTGAGACTGTTTTCGATGTACCTTTTTTTATCGTATTTCCTTGCCCACATCAAACCCGAACCTCGCAAAAATGTCCAAGCCACTCATGTGGGTGTTATTTCGCATATACAAACTAAAAAGCGGAAAACGCAAGTCCCATGACGGAAGTTAGGGTATACCGCGGGTAAATATAGTACTGTTGTTCTTTTCCACAGAGCTGGTGGTCCTTGCTTTGATTGCCATAATATTCTACATCTGTTATTTATTATTTGATTGTTTAAGTCAGCTGCGCGTTACGGTATTGAATTGCCTTTATTACATATATCGCATGTTTGCGTATTTTACGCCACTCGTGGCTCTTTCATCTGGCACGGACCGATCATATACTAGATGGATCACGCATAAATCCATGCTAAATTTAGCAGCTAACACTATAAGACGAATTACGTGTAAAACCTCGCTTAATCTAGCAACTAACAGTACAAGACGAATTACATATATAAACATGCCTACTTTAGCCGGGAAGAGTTACAAGATGTCCATAAACATATGTTGGACACATGCACGTGTTAATCCTGCCTTGTTTTCACACACTTCTGCATATCTTTCAATCCTTGTTTTACTAGGAAAGCACCCAGAGAGCGCAGATCTCCGCCAAGGCAGCTCATTACCCCAAATATTGCGTTGTCAGAAATGCAGCATTTTTCCATTAAAAATTCCTGCGATCCAGACGGTGATCCGGATCAACTCCACATTTTAACCATTTATTCCTTGTATCATTCCCGAGCTATTCTGAAAATTTCATTAAAATCCATGGATTACTTTTTTTAATAAAGTTGCCAACAGGCGAACCGATAAAGACAGACAAAAAAAGGTCCGTCTGGTTGCCCAGTCAGAAGTTTCTATCGTTAATGGTTACGACTTCGCCATGCCTACGGAAACTTTCGAAAAGCTAACGCGACAATGGGCCCTGATAATTTTTAGTCAGCTGAGCTGATAAACATATACTTCATGAGTTATAGCTGCAACTGGTTTTCTTTCCGGGTGATTGTGATCGGCAAGAGAATTTCCGCCACACAACATTCGAATGTTTATCTCCCAGTCTGGTCTCCCATTATTATATAAAATCATATTTTTGTACAATTTATATGTCTAATGGCATTTAAAATGACACTGTTCACCCGGAAGGGTTTATCATATTTAAAAGATACATCTAAGCTAGGAATAGGAATTTTAATCATAGTCCTTGCAATAACTCATTTACTATGAGATATACTTTTAGACTTTTTCATATTATCAATCAACAAACTTTTCCATATTAAAACTGTTTCCCTTCAATATGGACATATGATTAATTTATTCTAAACGTATGAAATGACATCCCAGACTATATTCTAATATATATATATATATATATATATATATATATATATATATATATATATATATATATATAAAAGAAACCCTTTCATTAACAAATGTTTCTAGGAAGAACCCTTCTGTGAGGTTCATAGAATCACCCATTATTAGGGTTACATACAGAACCTTTAGCGGTCCCCAAGGAATCCCCGGAGAGCTAGGGTTCCATAAAGAACCCTGACTAGAGGGTTCTATCTGGAACCTTCAAGGGTTCCCCACTTGCTCCACTCTGAAGAACCCTTAAGGGATCTACATGCTACCCTTTTTTTCTTAGAGCGTATACAAGGCTGGCCTTAACATCATATTACAGTTGAACACTTCTCCTCAACCTTCCGTATTTCTGTTGTTGTTTTTTAAACCTGGCATCGCACAATCAGTCTCAATGAACATTTTGAAATTCACGTGTTAATAAACGTCTTTGGTGAACAAAGGACTTTCAGTTTTACACCACTAACTTACGTCAAACTCCCGGTAACTTTTGCAACTTCAACTCTCCTAGGTCAGATATTCGGCCTGGATGTGTACACGAGGAAAAATTATTTGATTTATCAGTTTGCTTGAGTTATGTGTGGGCGGAGACGGATATAAAGTCTCGATGGGGCTATTCCGATAAAAAGTGCGTTACACAAATATACCGGTTTGTTCCTCTAGGAAACATGAACAAACTGTTTGCACGGTGGGAAGAACTATATATATATTCTGTATCTCCATATAGCTTGCCAAAGGTTTCACAGGTCTGCTTATGGGTTTTTATTCTAGGGATAACGACATTTGGCGTTATAACTGAAGCATGTCCGTATGTGCGGGCGTGTGTGTGTGAGTATGTGTGTGTGTGTGGGGGGGGGGGGGGGGGAGGGATGTCGTGTTCTCCTAACAGTATAATTATTTATTTAAAGTACAGCGGGACAGGTACAACAGGGCGGTGTAGTTTCCGTATATAAGTGCACAATTATTATAAATATGCGCGGATAACTCATAGAATATGAACACAAAAAATAGGTTATAGTTATAATTTTATAATACCATTTTAAAATAGATACTCTTATCCGAAAATCCGCTTGTTTCGCACAGTCTACGTTTATTGAATCGATTTATTTATTTATATATTTTTCTTTTCAAACAATTCTCTTTAACTCGAAAATACTAATAAATGGATAATTTTCTTACAGATGGGACGGATGGATTATTTTCGGGATAAAAGTGTTTTTTTTGGTGAAACTCACATTATTATAAAGAAAATAACTTGATCGATACAATAGATCTGTTCCGCGTAATTTCTATTAATTGGGCGGGGACATGTTTATTTATTAATAAGAAGTGTACATTTTTGGCTGAATGTCCAGGGTTATGAAAATACCGTTATTCAAAGAAAACCATGTCGTCGTCAAAACAGGGGTCATGCACAAATTGTGAAGCAAGCAGGGACCATTACATATGTACACATTATACTATTTGGGAGAAGTCGCTCGGATGATAATGTTTCAGATATTAGGCCAAAAAAATAAATAAGTATGGTTCTCGGGCACTTTTTTTCAGAAATCACTGCGGGCGGGCGATATTTTATTTTTGACCTTTTTGTATGTTTCAATAAAAATGTCATATGAACAGGGAAAAGCATGAAAAAAATAACATATATTTTTGCTTAAGAGATAAAAGCACTACATAACAAAGGAAATCTGATCAAAATTGTATTATTTTATCTTTTTGAAAGATGAAAATAAAAATAAAATGTTTGATACGGGGGATTAAAATTGACGCTGGCGGTGCTTGAGAACCATACCTTTTATTCTTTTGGCCTTATATATGTGATACCACTATATATCTGTATGTGCGTCGAACCTAAATATCTAAAATCCAAATTTTTCATGTTGGCCTACACGTGAAATCACTGGTTGACGATCGAGTAAGCACAGCTTTCAACAGCCACTTATGAGGCATAAATATGATTTTTTTTCAATTCTGCATATTTTTTCCAGTGCAAATTAAAATTATAAGTTGAGGTATCTCAAGGACATAGGTTCTTCGCATGGGGCTCCCGTATATTGTTATCTCGATGCCATGTCTTTAAGGCAGACAGGCGAAATAGTTTAAGAAAAAAATGTTTACTTCTAGAAAATGTGAAAATAGACAATAAAACCTCGTTTATGGATTAACTTAGTGAAATCATGCCAGCAAGCGGCCTGTGTTCGTTGAGAACGTGACAGCCATGTCAGCGATCTAGTGCCCAAAATGTCCCAACAAGTGCGTGCTTGACTCTCGAGAAGATGAGCGCTGGATAAGATCTAGAGTGTGGGCGGGTCCGCGTCTCATATGTTCTTCCAATGTCTCACGCAGAACGAGACACTGGACCCTCACGAGTCTCTACCAAGGTGCGAACGACACAGATATTCCCTAGAGGTTTACTCCGAACACCACACGTCTCAAGTCATTTCCTATTTAACGCTTGCGTTATTAAAATCCCCAGGAAAGGCGCATCATCGACGGGAGTATCCTAGCCGTGACAATGTGTGTGATTTCATCAAATTATTGATGCCTAGAAACGCAGCCCTGCTCCCCATCGATCCTAGAAACCGCGACCAATCAGAAACGCTTAAATTGACAACTTGCGGTTCAGAATATTTTAGGGGGATATTTTCGCCGACCCTGCCTACTGTTGCAACTGGGCCGTATGTGAATATCATATCAAAAGCGTATGTATCAAACGTGTTTCAGATATACTAAATCGGGTTATATAATGTTGTGTGAGGATTTATAGCGACAGTATGAAAATGGACTTGTAAATGTATGCATATGTTTATAGCCACATTTGTCCGACCCTCCCCAGAAAATAAAAGACCACTTTGTGTTTATGCAGCCTTCGCAGGTACTTGGATGACTGCAGCAGAGGTTTTCTCGTCTGACTCCGTACATTGAAATATGGATGTATTATCTTGCATTGGTATCTGTTAGGTCCAGAACTGTGTTGATATAACAGGCCGAGTGTATTTCAGCCGATATTTGTGCTCGCCGGGCCCTGACACGGCCACCTTGTCCGTTTCTTAGCAAAACCAGCTGGATATTGACGGTCGCTGAACGCTTGTCAAAATGGCGGATTTGGAAGCAGTTTTAGCCGATGTCAGTTATCTCATGGCAATGGAGAAGAGCAAATCGACTCCAGCGGCACGAGCTAGCAAGAAAATCATCCTTCCAGACCCCAGGTAAATTATTTTTCCCCTCTCGTTTGCCGTTCATACAGTATTTGCATGTGTAAAGCCCCTTCCCTGGCTAATTAAATATCCACTCACTGCTAGCAGTGGGGGCAGCACTGAGGCAGTCAGTTGACAGTACTGGGTGGTTTAGCAGATATAGTCTACTGAATGTTTACCTTGCGTTTGTATGTCTTATGGGTGTTGCTGGAGTGTATTTTAGCTTTCCATACGTGAATAAATCATGGCTTGTATGTTTTTGTTTATTTTGCAGTGTTCGGAGTGTTATGCACAAACACCTAGAGAAAATGGTGGAAGTCACATTTGACAAAATCTTCAATCAAAAATTAGGTAAGTCTGGAGGACCTGCATTGTCCAAAGTTCATTGTATGTGCTTCTGTTTGTGATTGTATGGTTTGATATTCGTTGCATGGACATTTGTTGAAAAAATTCTGTTCCTGTTCAAAAGACTTGCCAGTTCTAAGAAATCAATGTAAAATTGTCAAAGTAAACCTCCATTTTGGTCACCTGACATACCTGCTGTGTATTTTCAAGCATATTTAGGTGCCAACTGCACGTCCCACCCATTTTCACCTAAAAAATCTGCAAAACACAACAATACATCATGCACTAGAAACATAGCTGGTTTTTAATCAGACTCAATATTATTAGGCCCTGCCATATATTTAGTCTGGTATCAATACAGTGAGTGTTTCTATAATGTGAGTCATTGTATATGCAAGTCAGATCAATTGCATATGTTGAATACCTGTTTACTGCTGTACAGCAATTCACAGGATTAAACCATTTTGACACCAGTAAAGATATACATGTGTTTCGTGGTTTTCAATAACAACTAAAAGTATAATTGGATCCTCATTTTAAAACAGTTACTGAACCTTTAACCAGAGACGCATCAACAAGACAAGTGTAATAGGAACAGGGAAGAACTTAGTTAGAACAGTTAGTACCACACTAAGAGCCTTGCTTACTCCAGGGATCCAACATTTGGTTGAAGAATGACGCGCTGACACCCAGCATAGGGTGATTGTAACACCTGTTTAAACTGATTAAGTACTTGGACATTGAGTGGTCTTTAGTCCGATGCTTTTTATTGTAGAACTAGAAACTCACTCCTGATATTAGACTCAAAGCTGGCCCCTGAAATATTGTGATCTGCATCTGCTGTTCAGAAATGTTTCATAACCTGTTAATGATGATATCAAACCTATCCACTGCTCATGAACTGAAATTTTGAACAATCTTTGCCACTGTAAAGTACGGGATCATCTTAAAAGGGGGATCATACACTTGCACATCTTTTGAAAAGGAGAGGCTGTTTCTTTTCAGCATAAGTTTGTGGAATTTTTAAGTGACTTTGTCCATAAATTACAGAAACAGAAAACAAAATGAACAAAATATAGTTAAAATTACTACAATATAATGTTAAGATATCCTCCAACGTAAAAATTGGAAGTTGAAAATACAGATATTTTGTTGATATTATTTTGGTTATTGGTAAGATACTGAGCAGTATCTGGCTATATTACATTGGAAACAGGATTTCACAATACCATGCATCCTGTAAGATGATCTGGCAACTTTGTAACCATTGCATGTTGGTCAGTGACAGTCACATTTTTCAATGAATCTGCCACGAGCCTAATGGCTTGTTGATTTATCAATCGTGATAGTGCCAAAAAGAATACACACTGGTCTAAGTAATGCTAACCCTATACTTATTCCTGACTAAATGGTTAGTTGTATCTGCCTGTATTTTTTTCAGACTTTTATTTGTAATTAATCTTTTATGTGGTTATTAATTACGCCTGTGAACCTAATTTGTTTAATCTTTGTAACTTCTTATATAGTGTAATATATACTAGTGGCACAGTGTGCATAATAGGAATAATATAAATTCCGGGTTTGTAATTAAAAAAAATAAATGTGCCCTTATCTATATATTGAGGGTTACCATGGTTACATATACTTGGGTTCAAGTTTTATTATACCTATCTGTCACTATGGATTGCTGAGTGATAAAACGTCGGCCCTCTCCGCTGGTGCCTTGGGTTCGATTCCTGATGTAGCTATGAGAGTGGGTTGTAGTTTCCAATCCAAGGCCTGTGGTTTTCTAAGGGTTCTCCAGTTTCCTACACCAAACAGACTACAAACAACTGGATCAGTGTCTTCTATTTTCACCTTAAATATCTCAGATCAACATAAACTGACTTAACCTCTTAAACTTTGTCATTGCTGAGGGAGCAAGTGCGGGCCGGATTGTCCGGAGACCTGTGGCTGGCTCAAGCACCGACTTCACATTCAGCCAGTCAGTAACTCAAGTCCAAGCTTTGCTATCCGTTCAGCCCAGCTTAATAGACTGTGATTCTAGTATTGATATGAACATACTGCTCATGTGGAAAATTTGTGAATCTTCTTAGTCACAAATTTTACATATACAAGTAACATTTGTGTTTATCCTAGTATGGTCATTGTCAAGTGCTTTTAAAAGTTAGCTTTGCTAGGTGAATTAATTTGTTTATCTTAGTCTGGAAGCCAAGTGGAAATAGACTGTCAACCATAAACACGGGCAGAGTCCTCCAGATTGAAGTTGAACACCGTCTGATTGGAAAAATGTTAGTCAATTTAACCAGTAGAAGTGGCTGTTTCAGATGCGTTATCCAAAATATACATGTCAAGGCATTATCAGGGACCTGCATTATCCGCATAGTGAACATTGACATTTTTTATGCTTGGGAGGCACATTTTATGATGTACTGTGCCTGTACATAGTGAGTTTTGTATCATGCTGTAAGTGTACCAGCGCAATACATATTGTATTGTGAAATTACATGATGTATCATTGACTGTATAGAGTTTACTAACTACATACTGTCAGGTTAACAGAATGTAAAGTCTTATTAAAGGGGGGGGGGCAAGCATGGTTAATAGTTATAGATTTGACTCTCTGAAACTCTGCTGTTTATGCTATAAATCACCAGCATACTTGTACACAACAGACAAGCCACCTGCATCAGCAGTAACTAAAACTGAAGATGATGAACATGGGTTTTGCTGTGGTTTTGATTATATAAACATATGATAGGGCCTACTTAACTACTTTGCATTGTAACACCAGTCATGTCAAACACTGCAATGCAGTAGCTGTCCTTCTTCTGTGTTCCACAAGTGAACATCCAAAAGTATCCATACTCAACCTTGACATCTGCACCTCAATTTAATGGATTACTGTTTGTTTCCTGTAAGGACTAATGATGTTTTGGCTTTTCTCATCCAATGGGTCACCACTTCTAGTTTATTAATATCAAGCCCTAGATGACAGCTAAGACAGCACTTCAAATCTGGCCAGTCATCTGTGCATGGTGTCTCACAGTAAATTTCATGAATTCAACATTCAGGCTCTCCTCGCATGCTGACTTTTGTCTGTCCTGTCAGCTGTGGTTCATTTAAGTTATTGTACTTTTGTTTTTATGACTGTCGTTGTTGGCAACAGAAATGACTTACCTCCGTACATATCTTTTTCAGATGATCTCCTTAAGTCCTTTGTTTGTGCCAGTAGTGTATAATTATAGTTGATTCATTATACAGTGATTAAGGTCCATATGAAAGAAGACTGTAATTATATCATTCCCAGCTTTGGAATACCACTGAAAGCCTTGCTTCACATTAATATATTACAACAGGAAATCATAGCATCCACATCTTGGAAGGCAGTAATAAAAACATAATGGTGGGTATTAATAACTTATAAATTTTTCGCACTTATCAAGGCTCACTTGAATAGTGGGCCAAGGAAAAGTCTACTCAATGCCCTTAAGGTACCACTGCGGTATTCTCCTAGCTTCTTGGATTTTTATCCCGTAGCCTCTTATAAATAATCAACACAGGAATTCAGAGGGAAAATTTGTCTTGTTAACTTTAGGTTTAGGAAGCAATGATTACACTTTCTTTACCAAGGAGGTCATGTTTTGACCTGTGTTTTGCGGATACTATATTTTCAGCCCACCGCCGCCACCGACGCTTAGGTGTCCGGAGAACTCCTCCGTAACCGCTGGGTGGAATTTTACGAAACATGGGATTATGTTTGGCTCACATGTGAACTGCTGCGCCCCGATTTTGTTATGACCTCTGACCTTTCCTCTGCGCTCTGCGTCCATTTGTGCAGCTGTTTCCACACATAAACCCACATATCTCGGGAACCGTTTGACCGATCAGGAAAAAATTTTGCACAAATGTAGCCCTTGGAGAGCTTAATAACATACACAAAAAATGTTTGTCTGTTTGTCTGCCGTGGGATAAAATCACTCATATCTCAGCAGTGGTTTGACATATCTTCCTAAAATTTTGCATGTTTATACATCCTGGACAGCTCTCTTGATTTTATTACAGGTGGCGCCACCTACATTATAGTTTATACAGCAGACATCCAAGCTCATATCTCGGGGACCATTTGATGGACTTGGCCAAAGTTTTGCATTTGTATAGATCTCGAATAGCTCTTTATCATACGCAAAACTGGTGGCGCCACCTGCCACCATTTTTGCACAGCGTCTGTCTGTTTGTCTGCCACGGGCTAAAATGACTCGTATACATGTAGTGGTTTGACTTATCTGCCTTAAATTTTGCATATGTATACAACTTGGACAGCTTTCTGGATTTTGTGGTAGGTGGCGCAATCTATATACACATTTCGGCTGCAGACATCCATGCTAAAATGCAACACTTCTCTCTATTTCCCCTTGCCACTCAATCCATGCCTCACTTCACCTGTTCCACTCTGATTTAGGCCGATACATGTAGTCGCTTTTGGACTACCCGTATTCTGGTTGTACTCTTAGAACACTGGATTTTGACAAATGCTTGGCAGGTAATGCTGTAGCACCATCATTCCATGTCACATTTTAGATTCCTCCGGATTTATAAATTTATATATGTCTACGTGGCATAGATATGGACTCAGTGAGGAGCATTGTTTATTCCTGGCAGAGGTATGCCCTCTCTTGGTGCTCTCTAGATGGGGCACTATGACAACAAACTTTTCTGACGATGTGTCATCAGAACTGGTGGCATGCACTTTCATTTTCAGTTCCTTTGTATTAATATTTAGGGTGTCCTTCACTTCAGAAATCTGTACAGTACGGTACCTAATATAAAAAAGTACAAAAACCAGTTTACTGTCCCTTGTAAACTATCCTTTCAAAATGGCTAAGGTAATTGGAATTTAAATTGTGAAACTAGTGATATTATGCTTTCATTCTTTTATTAATTAATGTCATTTGTTACCAAACCTGTTTGTATAAGGAGATTCTGACAATTCTGACTGCTTTGCTAGAAACTTAACTGTCCACTGACTTACAAATTAATTACATCAGTTGGGTAAATCCTCTCCTCTGCAGGGTTGTGCACCCTGTTCAGGATTCAGCAATATCTTAAATGTACCGTTGTACAAATGAAGATGACAAATTACAAGATTTTAATTAGACATTGTTAGGTAATGGATCTTGCATGGCATTACTTGGATACTCATTCATTTAAGTCAAAGATTTGACAGACTCATGCAAATTCGAAAAATTATAGGCTGAGCTTTTCAAGGATGAGAAATGTCACATCATCAAAAAGTTAAGTTCTATGGGTGCTAATTAGGTTGAGTAACTGGAGTTTCATATGGATTATAAAGGATTCACATGAAGGTTGAAACCATCATTTAAAAAAAATGCCAGTACTGGTAATTGTGGATATTCGGTGACATTATTTCATTCCTTCTGCCAGGTCCACTCAGCCAGTAACCATGTTGCTGTATGATCTCTGTATATCCTGGTGTGTTTGCGTCATATGATGATTGGGATGTAGACCTGAGCTTATCAGTCAATCATAATTTCCCATATGTATCAAACACAAACCACGACACAGCCTGGGTGTAACAAGGGAGTGGAAATGAACTCGTAAATCATATCAGTGAACCCGTTTCTATCATCGATAATGATCAGTGGGTAATAATTTTGACTTTGCAGAAGCACAGATTTATGAAGCAGGCTGCTCACATGTGTCAGATATCTCTAGAAGCAAAAAAAAAAAAAAAAATGATTCCTCAGTCAAATAAAGGGTCCCTGTTGCTCAGTAGATTAGGCACATGCCTACAGCAAGGTCAGATGCTCAAACCTGTGTCTGTGTTATGGAAAGTGGGAAAAAAAATTCCTAAAGCAAACTGCCTGCACTGATTAGCTCAGTCACAGATTTAGCTTAAACATGTCTACATTACAGAATAAACAGACCATACTTTGCATTCATTATGTAGAGGGATTTACAGCTGACATTTCCTGAGATAAACCAATACTTGAATACTTGATTCAGAATAATTCAAATCCATACCTTGATCACATTGTTTAAAATCAGGACATGGGTACATGGAATGAATCCTAGTAGGATAATAAATAATTTTAAATAATGCATTTTGTCAAAAGTTTGACTGAAGATTCAGTTAAAAGTTTTCATGCTAAGTTTACTGGAAAGACAAGGTTTAGGACATTGATAAAATGCATTTATATAATCACTCTTCGGTTATGAAGGCTGGATTTGGAAGGCAACTTTCACTTTCAGGTCTGCACCAGCCTCAGTTGCCTGCCAGGGGCAGTTGGACCAAATCTGTTGTTGGCAGTGCTCAGTAAGGGAACCGGGAAACAATACCATGTCACGTTTTCTGTGGTGACTGTTGTTACATTTTTGGGCTTGTGGTGATACACACTGTGTCAGGTCAGGTGGTACATTTGTACAAATTATTTCCCAGTAGTAAAATAATGAAAAAAATAACGATTTATTACCATTAGTGTCATTGGTTGTAACTTAATGATCAATCATCAGAAAAAAAAATGGTTAACCTCTGCTGACTGATAATAAAAAATAATTTTTAGAAGTAATGACTTTTGCACCATATACAGACCAGTACATCATCTCAGCTGAAATGTAGGCCTACAGGTAGGATAATAACTTCATAATTCTATAGAATTAATGTCTACATAGTAACTTAGAAATTAATTTTTTTTTAGTAAATGCAGGTTTTTCTCTTGTTTGCTTGCATAATGTATAAAAATGCATACATCCCCTCATCACAAACCCTAAGTTGCGTGCAAAATTTGCAATCGAGTCTGGCACTGCAAGATCGATCATCGGATTGTTTGCATCAACCCAGTGAGTAGTGGATTAAAATAATCGATCATTAACCCAGCACTATTACTTGTACACCATTTTGTTTCAAATGTGATTTAACATCTGTTAAACTTTTAAGGGTCGTATCTTAAATTTGTAGAAAAATCAAAGTCTGAATATGTTAGGTATATGATTATTATGACACTTCCTTTATAATACAGATATTCCAAATTGCTAATGATCAGTATGGAATAGAGATTTTGATATGAAATGTTCCTTTAGCAGTTTAAGAAATGTAAATAAAAGTAAAGAAAATCAGACAATTCATAAAAGATAGCTGCGAAAATAATCCCTCACTCTGACAGACTTTTTGTTACCATGGATACCATTGTGGCAGACATATTATTCATCATGTTGGTGTCTGGGTAATAACTTGGATGCAGTCTCACAGTGCAGTAGCAAAGATCTTACCTGCATCATCTTTTAGACTCCGCACAAATGGAACTTTCATTTTTTAAAACGCTATTTATTTCCTACTTTTACTTCTTTCCCTCAAGAACTTAAGAGTAGCAAAGATCTTATCCACATCATCTTTTAGAGTCCAAACATATGGAAGTTTCATTTTTTAAAACACTATTTATTTCCTAGGTTTACTTCTTTCCCTCAAGAACTTAAAACTCTTGACTGATTTTGTAATCGAGATATTTTTGTTTATGTTCAGTAACACGAGTGTGCTTCATTGTAAAAGGAAAAAATTCTGAAGTACAGAACTTATATTATTGACCAGATGGTAACACTAGTAAAAGTGATGTATGAAGGTAACTAGAAAAAGCGTGTGTCAGCGTCCAAGCACTCAGTGGTTGCATCACAGTTTAGCTCTGCAAACCTGAACTAAGGCAGCATTCCATTCAGAAATTTACATGAAAGGTTTCGCTAGGAAAAGCATGCAATTTATAATTAAGATCTATAAAGTCTTATCTGTATAAATATTCTGCAGGGAAGATTAAACAACATGTATTCTACTTGAAACAAATAATGACATGCACTATCAGAGAAGCAAAATGTGAAAAAGAAATCTTTGAAATGTGGGCCACATTGGCCAGTCGGACCTCTTGTCTGATTTCAGGGCTTGTAATTGCATGTAATACAGCACTTATAATAGTGATATTAATACTTTTAGTGTGTTCTGTACCAAGCATGCCAACAATGTAAACATCAGCCCGTGATTGGCTGAAGGTATGCATGTTGCTGGGTAAAACGTGAATGTTTTAGCAGTATAAACATACCTGTATTTCAAACAAAATGTTTTTGACCTTGTGGCTTGGCAACTGGCCATTATCTTCTCTTCATTATACATTTTCTGTTGAAGGTACGAAAGTTGCCAGGTTTATGTTGATAAAACACCAGCTGATACTGGACAGCTCAGCCAGTCATGTTGTTAGTTATAATCTGGAACAGTAACCTTACATTAGTTTTCAATTCAGCTGACTGAAAGTCATCTGAGCTGTAGCAATGGCTCATAGTCTGTCATTTGTCTATCCTTTGAACACATTTGTCAACCCGCTGGGACACAATAAATTTATGCAAGGGTCAAAAACTTTCAAATTATGCATTTAACCTTTTAGTGGTTTTGGCTATATATGAAGTCACGAAATCTCAGAGATTGAAAGTGAAAGCTTGGTGTCCTTCATATTGTTCTAAGGCAGTGTGAGATCTGTTTTGCTTTCTCTGTTAGTGTTTGAGTGTTACATCAGGGTTGTCCTATAATTTAATAAACTTTCACTGTTAGGTTTAGGCAGAGGTTACAGAGATCAAATAAATCTTCAGTTGAATGGATAACTATAAACTTTTCAGGCTTTGTTTGTTTTAAACTATGTAAGATTTAAGGAAGAATTAGTAAGGAGGAGTTAGAGCAGATAAACATTTGAGTGAGATGGTATTTTCTCAGCCAGGTAGCTTTTACTCCTTATCTCCAACAAAAAAGAAATCTTTAAAAAGTATCATGTTGTCATTCAGAATTTTTATGATTAATAGTAATTCTCATTTAAAGTCATCAAAGAATAAATGAGCTTTAAAAGTTCATTTTACAGTTGGTTGATAGATTTGCAGGAGTGTGGTTGTAGTGGTGTTCACAAATCTGAGTAACAGAGCAGCAAAGTACCTAATAAGGGGAGTTAGAGCATGATAACTATATATAATTGCCTCAGAGTTTAAAGCAGAACCTTAGAGAATGATTCTTATATTATGTAAGAAAATATTCAGTGCATGTTCACAGTGACAGTAATTGGTGGGAGTTTTACCTTCACTGTAATCCCTTTTCTTTTTATTTTATATTTGTATTAAAAGATGATTGTGTGAAGGTGCACCTCTTGTATAAATATTAATTGTTTATATAAGTGTAGCAGTAGTGTGATGTTTGATACTTTTTAACAATAACATTTAGAAAAGCATAGCTCTGATGTTTACAATTCACACCTGCTGCATGAAAAAAGTTCTGAAACTACCTTGTGCCGTTATAGTTTCTGTTACTGTAGCCTGTTTTTGTAGGTTAGTAAGACTAGATATCATTACTGGTACTATTGCATACTATTCTCCGTTACACTAACAGTGTCCACTGGTCATTGTTTTTTCCTGATGATTTATATAAAATGCACTAAAGCCTACCTTTATTTACCTCAGAGGCAAATCAGTCAAAATTAGATTCAGAAAATGACTGAACAGATGACTGGTCTTGCAACATATCAGTGATGACCTAAGCTGATGATCTAAACTGCATTCATTTTAAGACTCATAGAGATGTGGTCACAGTGGTATTAGTATATAACACTTATCTTACGTTATACATATGTCCTTCCTGGATCACATGGATAAACAGATATGGCCTCATGAAATGATGCCATCAGTTTTGCAGCTCTTTTTAAATGGTCTTCCTATAACCGTTGGTTTTCCATGCATCACAAAGTAAATATGTTAATTTCATACAGGGTTGGGTTTTAGGCTGCCCAAAACCTGTTTTCGGCAGGGCAGAGCCTAAAACATGCCTTTAACTGCCTAAAATAGGTTATAACCTGCCTAAAACTGCCTTTAACTGCCTAAAACCTTATTTACCCTTACCTATGACTTTTAGTTTAACTATGTTTTATTGTTAAACATCTAAATGCATTAAAGAAATATGCTCAACAAATTAAAATTGAGGATCACTTTATTCAAACTAAAAAAATTAAACCATGACACAAAAAAAAAAGCAACAACTGAATTCAACACTACTTCAGGGATTTCCTTATGAACACAGTTCTCCGACTCTCCTTCCTCCATTACTGCCAATTTATAAAAGAATGCTCTTACTTTAAGCTTATAACCAGATACTTTTATTGGCTTTTTGATCACAAGGGATTAAATTTTGTGATAAATGGAAAAGAAGTTTTCCTGGATTTAAAATGTTGTTCCATTTACACCGATGAATAGTTCTTTATACTGTAGCTTCACTAACATAACATGTTTATTTTGTTTGCCTGTAGCTTCAATGGCAAAAAGCATTGGATTGGATTTATAAATTATTACATATCTTTTATGCTAGCCATGAAACTAAAAATATGATAATATCTGATAATGAACAAGAATTTCCACTATTTGTTTATTCCCTTAGCTAGGTCATCCCTTGTCAAATTTTAAGATTTTGTGCACATACTTATCTTCTGTATAATGATGGATATACTCTGTTAATTGTATGATGAGATTGTGAAAATGGAACCCTCATTAAACACTGTAATTAATATAAAACTGAAAATGTGAAAATATTTTGCAATGAATATGTTGCAAACCACAGAATATTCATAATTACTCAGGGGCTGTGTTAAACCTGAAGGCCTGAGGGGCACTGACTGCATCACTAAGTAAAATGTTTGCTCAAGAACAAGGGCTTTGATTGCATCCTCCTAGTCATGTATGAAAGTTGACATGAACATCTACTAGGACACAGCAGTAGGACTTATGACCATTGGGTCTTATGACCCCATCACCCTGATAAATTGTAATTAACTTGTCTAATCAAGTAGTCCTCCCCTCTGATAGTGATACCCTGTCTTACAAGGGCAAACTGGAGGCTGTATTACATCATTCCCGGTAGCTGGGCACTCATCAGGAAACCCAAAAGGTCCTGATAATGTCATTACCTTGGCCAATAAAACTATGTGCCACACAAACATGGTCTCATGTTCAGACACCTATACAGGCTCTTTGAAGACTGCATGGTACCAGCCAACAGGAAATCATGCATTTCTAATACTTGATAGCTTCCAGAAGCCCAGCAAAGCCTTGTGACTGCTTCACCCCAGCCAGTATGGTAGTTTTACAATTCTTTAAGTAAAAAATGTAAACAAATATAGGTTTTGGGCACTTTTGGTGCCTAAAACCTGCCTAAATCCTGTTTTAGGCGGGGCGGTTTTAACCAGGTTATAACCTATGGTTAAAACCTTCATGCCTAAAACTTGCCAACCCTGATTTCATACTTATTTAAATCATCAAAAATCACCTCATAACCTCTTTTAATAAGAGCTTATTAATGGTGGCAAACATAATAAATTTGAAGAGAACATCATGAAAATTTAGGTGGACAGGGGAGTTGGCACAGAGTATACTTGAGAAAACTCTGATCTTCTGTCTTACTAGCACCTAAGTATTTTGCTATTAACCTGCCCTGGTCTAGCATCCCTACACATGGGTGACTTCCATGATAGACCGAAACCATAGACAGATCACTCAGTATGCATAATGCTATTTATATTGGACATAAACATTAGGCTATGAGCGAAGAATATTTAAAAAAATTGTTAAAGAATACATGTGAATGTATAACCCTATCTGTAAAATTCATACTTGGTGACCTCTCTCATTTCCTGTGTCTTTCAAGACTTGGCTGTCAGTCATATATAATACCTGGTAGACATGCTTATATGTTGTCAGTCTTCCAACTCATATTCTGGGAGATTTATAGATATATGCTAAGTTATAACATAAAGGAATTTTCACACTTGTTGGGTGTTGTGAGAGAGCACTTGAATACATCTTACATTTATTTTGAGCAATGCTGCAGGCTACTTCTGGGCCATCACCTACAGTATATGTAGTAGCCCCACTGAAATGCACTGAATGTTTGCTGCTGTTGAATTAAATTAGAAAATAATATTTTTTCCATTACGATTTGGAAGAGAAAAATAAAAACGGACCAAGGTCTATATGAAAGGTGGTAGGAGGTGCATACAGTGACCAGAGGCAAGGTGAGAGTGGGATTAAATGATAAGTAGTCTCCTGTGGCACTGTTTAAACAGTTCTGTATATAACAGTATCTGGTCAGGCAGCTACCTGTACCAGCACCGGAATCCTTGTCGTATAAACAAGCTGCTGTTTGTAGATCAGAGGCTGCTGCAGCGATGGATGGACTCCCGGGCTGACCAGTCTTATGTGTCAAGGCAGGAATGGTAAAGTGTACACTCTTCAGGATTGAAAACACAAATATCTGCCAGTGGTAGTCCTTCATGCCATCTGGTTTAGCTGTATAAGCTTTCTGCCTCCTGTGTGAACAGGGATACAGTGACCAGTACTGATGACCTACTGTGTGGTAAGACTGATAATCTATTGGTCAAGAATACCGATATCAGACTAAAAGAGGCCAGTGTGTGTTCATTGTCACCGTTGTTGAATTAAAGTGGAACCCCACAGTTACAATCACCTTGGACTACTGACCAAAATGGCCATAATTACAGGGTGATCATATTTGTGAAATTTTTAGTTACCTAGGTTATATGTAGGACCAAGATAAGTGATCATAACATTTTGGTGGTAGCAGTTTTTGGGTGGTCACAATTGTGGGGTGGTCACAAGGCTGGATTCTACTGTACACTAAATCAGTTATTGAATAAAGATGGCCCCTAATACCCCTGAATGGCAATTGGCCTTAGTTGGGGGAAAAAGATATTGCTAACAACAAACCAAACAACCAACTAATCTGGTAACCAAAAAAAAAAATACCTGGCCACCTTGTGTGAGCATAGCAACTTTGTGCCATATCACCTTTAGTTAAGTACTGTGATTAAATTACTGGAACAAAATATATGTGGACAGTGCAAAATTCAATCCAGCTGTTGCATTTGCCCCTTCCAGTGGAGATTAGAAATGAATGGTTGGTTATTTCAATCATTCAAGTTTAATGTGTTGATATAAGACCTGGACAGCTGAGTGGTAAAACGCTTGGCTCTCTCCGCTGGGGACCCGGGTTCGATCCCAGGCGTTGCTATGAGAGTGGGTTGTAGTTGCCCGTCCAAGGCCGGTGGTTTTCTCCGGGTACTCCGGTTTCCTCCACCTCTGCAGACTACCCAACGCCATCACCGGAGCCATAGAGAGTGCCTCGATTAGTTATTATAACTATTTGTACAATCCATGTAAAATAAATAAGTTTATATATATAAGACCTGATCTTCAGTGTGATCAAACTTACTCATTGGTGCAGCCTTATCATTTGTCAGAAGTGATATATATAATGACTTAAATATTTCCAGATTAAGTACAAACACTATCAAATCCTAGCTGTTGACAGAACGGTGACTGTGTTTAGTTTTGTAAATAAAGGGAGGGGAAGAAAATCCATAGGTCCATCCACACAGTAGCGTCTAACAACATTCGGTCAGGTGTCCACAGCAGGCAGGAATGTAGACAAGGCAAACAGCCCGCCCGTGACCACGCTTCACAAATATGTAACATCCAGACATGCTGTGATGTGGATATTTGTTCAGGTCTGATATATGCGTAAACCAGTTAATAGCGTGGAGTGGGAACAGAGACGCATGTTGTCAGGCTCCCCAAACCAAGGAGTGGTAAACCATGTTGGTTTACACGGTCAGAACTTGAGACTGGCACCAACCTTGTCATGTATTATAGGACACATTATGCTGCTGTAAATCCTGATGTATAGCTTCAGCCAAAGCATATCATAATAAATATTCATAATTTTAGATTCTCTGGATATTCTGATGGATTTTCAAATTTAATGTGCTCTGGATATTCTAATGAATACTCATATTTAGATTCTCTGCATATTTCTTATGAATATTAAAATTTGGGTTCTCTTGATATTTCAGTGAAGATTCATATTTAAGGTTCTGGATATTCTCATGAATATTCTTTTGAAATTCTAATGAATATTCATATTTTCTAAAGAATATTCATGCATATGATTAGGTCCTTTTGAAAATCTAATGAATATTCATATTTTAGCTTTTGGAGATTCTGGATAATGGATATTCTAATCCAGGTTATTTATGCTGGAATGCTTGGTGTGTAGTGGTTAAGATTGCTCAGTTTAATTTAAAACAAACAGTTTACACTCACAGATTGAGCTCAAGTTGAAAGAAATAAGTATTTGGATAAAATTGTCTTTAGATAATTAAGGAAAAGGTGAGAAAACCTCTAATTTTAACATTTATGTAAAGGATGTATTACAACACTGATATTTGTACAAATAATAAAATGCTTGATGCCTAGCTTACAGCTAGTGACATGTGTCTCTTGTTATCATGATAAGACATCTGTTTGATAAAGGCCTAAGTTTATTCTATTAATCTCAATTAGGAGCAGGTGTCGTCAGAGGATGTATAGCTAAGCAACCGAAAGAACCTCTGTATAGACAGTATATGCTGCTATTTGCCAGTTAACTTTATAAAATGGATGTTTATGCTTTCCCTTGGCAGATCTTTTTTGTGTTGTATTGAGGTAACCTTTGCTCATGTTACAAATTGGGACAACACTAAATGACAACCCCACTTAAGGAGGGCACTAAATTCCTTGTTATTGCTTTTTACAGTCTGTTAAAGAGTTTTACAGTCTCCTTGCCAGTGGTAGTGACATAACAAAGTTTAGGACTCCAGTCAAGTCCTCTTTTAAAATGTTAATTTTGACTCTCGTGCTTATTAACAGTCCAGTGACATTGTACATTAAGAGATAATGATGTGGTCATTTCTTTTTGGTTTAACCCTTAAAGCTGTGTTTCCATGTATGTGTATATTTGTTTATGCATATATATTTTATATTTATGAAAATATAACTGTTTCATGTGTGCATGTTTGCATATATGCATGAAGTGGCAGAAGTATATTGGTACAGTGGATCTACAGGCCACCCCTAAAAGACGCAGAAGTATCACCATTTAACTAGGAATACCTACTTTGGCTGACCATAAGCGTGAAAATTGCTCCTGTGGCCATTTTCAAATATATTTATGCACAAACCCCCACAGGAACATGGAAACACCTACAAAGTTATATAAGTGATTTTTCACCCATATCTACACCCACATGGAAACACAGCTTTAACTAGTCTGTACTTTCACTTAAATACCCATTAATTACACATCAGTTATAAAACAATAATTCAGGATAGCTGAAATCTTTTCAATCCAGAAATCATTTTTCCTAAAGCCTAAATTTATTGGGTTTGTTAGTATTTAGAGGTACTTTACTGGAGATTTATTCTTTTCTGGTTAAAATAAATCTTATTAGAGGGACATAATCAGGCCCAATATTATGCCTATTCTCTCACACCATCAGTTCAGTTTTTCCTTTATAGAAATGTTATCCCAGCAAAACTATCCAAACACACAGTCTCAGTACCTCGCATATGGCTGTTTAACACTGTGTGTTTGTAAACACAGTCCACGTGTGTCTGCTTACGATAACATGGCCGAGTGACTGGAGGTCTGATTTTGAGCTGCAACACCCCTTGTTTCAGCCAGCAGGAACATGTATTTCATTTTTTGGCCAATTCAGTCAAGGCATCTTCTGATTGACACATGTTGTGGCTCCACGATGTACATGGCTCCACGTGCTGTGTTTATGTTGACACCTGTAATCGCGCTCGATTCACTGTTTTCAACACTTGTTTACAGGAGTAAGCATACGGTTTCAAGGCAATATTTTGGCAGTTACTGATTTATTTTAAAGGGAAGAAGGTATTTTTCGTGTTAATTCAACATGCTTTATAGGTGAATGGGCCCCTTTAACTCTCATTTGCTATGGAATCTTGCAAAAATAGGGTCTGTTTGCCCAACAAGAAAGCTAGACAATCTTGACTAGGATTATGACTGTAAAGTGACCCTCACATGCATACATACATGGGATAATAATGGCCCATTAAATAGGTAATACAGAATTATATGAACTTGTGTCTCTGTGTGCTTATTGAATATATTGAGTATATTTTACGGTATGTGCATGTTTGTTTACGTATTGTATATAAATCACATATGTATGCATATTTGTCTGTGCTAAACCTATTTGCTCACAGTGGGTTGTTATTATTGGTATCTAGCATGACGCAAATAATCAGTAGGGTCCTGCGACCCCTCAAACTTAAGTATGTATAGTATGGCTCAGGTGATTTCGGGTAGTCTTATTAGACCACTACTATACACAATTATAAGGTCAGAAATTATGTGGGTCTTCTGCATGGACAGGGGACTGTTATTATCAAATATATCATTTGTATGGCAGCTGATTCAGAAATCTTGCATTTCCACTGCAAAGCCACTAATGTATGCTACTTCTAGTTGCTTGCTGACCTGGCAGGCATTCATGTTGATCTTATACACGAGGGTCTCAGGGTCTTGGTGTTTATGCTAATCTTGAGCTGTCACAGCTAATTAATTCTGCTGACACTAATTCAGTGTATTTCTCATTGGTAATATAGAACTGCTATGTGATCTGGTCTGAATTATTCTGATGTATATTATTATATGTAGAATAGAACTGCTCAGTAGAGATGAGTGGTTGGAACAAAATATAAGGCCTTTGAATTGTAAGGGCCCTTAGAATCAATTCAATTATAGATTATTTACCTTTGATTTAATCTTTTATTCAGTTCTTACATAAGTAGTAAATTTCAGACTTTTTGAAAAATTAAAGCCATTTTACCAAAATGGATGGTAGTAAATTGAAAAAGAAAAAAAATTCCTCTTCCTCTGTATGTCACCACAATATTTGTTCCTGTGTGAGTGGATAGGTCCAGCAGGGAATGTTCAATATAATTTTAGGGCATATATGCGATAAAATGCTTCGAAATTGCAAATTGCTCTGTCAAATTTGAAAGCTCACAGAGCACCTTAGGGTGGTACATGAAAAAAAAATGATGGAAATGAATCAATTCAGAGGTTAATAATCCATTTCAATTTAATTGAGGACTTGCAGTTCAATGTATCAATTCTTTAATGCATTGTTAAACCCCTACAAAATATGACTTAATTAATTAATGTAAAGCTATAGGTTATTTAAAAAAGAGATTTGTGAATATGAAACCTATGACATCCATGCTGCAAACTTAGTAGCATCAATAATCCAAGAAGAGTTTACCCAAACTTTGAGCTTGAAACTTTTGCACAAGATGATATTCAACTTCATCAAGTTGGACACAAGGGGATTAAATATTCTTCAATATTTAGACCTTATACGATCCCCAAGGGTGAAAACCACCTCAGCTCAGATGGCTTTATCAGAGATAATAGGTAGTGGCTTCTGTGGCCTAGGGGTAAAGCACATAACTCAATGCGGGGAGGTTGTGAGTTCGAATTTCAGCCAAGATGGTGAGATTTTACAAAAGTGGCTCCTCCAAGGGCCAGCACCCTGTAGGCTCAATGGGAGGGCTATGCTTCACGGCCATGTAACACTCATAAACATGTGCCTTTTAGGGGTTCCTCAGTTGAATGAGGTTGTGGGGTTACTTACACACCCAGGGCCCACAGGTGTGGTAGTCACCTTGGCTGGTTAACACTAGGTTATAAATTGAGTGTGTGCTACTGCCCTTACCTGTAGTCTAAAATTTAAATAGAATTCTGCGGATGTACATACATAGTTAAACTGGTTATTAAAAATGGAGATGGTTACCTCCAAAGTAAAAATATAAAAATAACCAAAAAAAACTAAAGTACTTATTAGCTTGTATGTGAAGACCAAAATACACCATGCAACTCGGACCAACATACAACTGAAACCAGACGTGTTTAATATTATGATCGTTTTTAAGCACATCCACCACTGAAACACAGCTACCGTTGCTTACTGCCGTGCCATTATTCAATCAACATGAAAGTCAGCTATAAATGGAGGAATTTAGTGTCAGATATAAACTTTGATATTTGACATGTCATTTGTTTGTATGTACTTGTGCTTTTGATATCAAGTTTATTCAGCTAGAAGCCCGCTTATTGTGAAATTTTTATGCTTAAAAGATTTATGCAGTCATTGCCGTAAGGTGTATTTGGTTCAGGCAGAAAAGACGTATAAATATTTCCTCTGTTTATTCTTAATATGTAGGTGGCACTTTGGTAATTGGGAAGCGTCATTCTCAGCTACAGACGGTGAAAGTAGTTTGCGTCAAACTGGAACTCACCCGGAAATTTAACTTGCAGATTGTACAATTGAACTCTCACTGTATACATTTAGGATGTTTTATGCTTGGGAGTTATCAGACCAGAGAGTAGTTACATGACGACTGTCAGGTGTATGTCGTTGACTGTTGGTTGTGGGTGTGATCTTATTGTATTTTCATTGGAGGTCAGGTTTTGTATAATGGTAACAGTCAGGCCATAGCAACTGAGGGTTGACTTCGTACAGAAACATTTCAGCCAAGCAGTGACTCCTTGCCACATCCCTCCCTGAGGCACACAATAGGGGTGTAACAATGCATTGAAGAATCAATACATTGAATTGCAGGCCCTCAGTTTAATTGTAATCAATTATTAACCTCAAACTTTATCGTTTCGATTATTATTTTTTTGCATGTACCATCCTGAAGTCCTCTATGAGCTCGCAAATTTGACTGAGCAGTTTGGATGTCAAAGCTCTTTATTGCGCATGTGCCCTCAATCTTCTTTAAACAATCACTGGTGGACTACTACATTCGCACAGAAACACATATGGCAGCAACGAACAGAGGAAGATCTAAATTTTTCTTTTATATGCTAAAATGTATGAACACCCATTTGGTAAAATTGCTTTTATTTCTTAAAAAGTCTGAAATTAACTACTTAAGTAGGAATTGAATAGAGAATCGAGTCAAATCAAGAATTGATTCAAAGGTTAAGAATCAATAATTGTATCCGCCAAAACAGAGTTTTGCGGATACTATGTTTTTTCAGCTGCACGCCGCCGCCGCCTCCGCCTCCGCGAAGGTTTCCAGAGAACTCCTCTGTAACCGCTGGGCGGAATTTTACGAAACCCCGGATTATGTTCGGGTCACATGTGAACTGCTGCGCCCCGATTTTGTTTTGACCTCTGACCTTTCCTCTGCACTCTGCGTCCGTTTGTGCGTCTTTTTTCACACATAAACCCACATATCTCGGGAACCGTTTGACGGATCAGGAAAATTTTTTTGCACAAATGTAGCCCTTGGAGAGCTTTATAACATACACAAAAAATGGTGGCGCCACCTGCAACCATGTTTGCACAGTGTCCATCTGTTCGTCTGCCTTGGGTTAAAATCACTCATATCTCTGCAGTGACTTGACTAATTCACCTGAAATTTGGCATGCGTATACATCCTGGATAGCTTTTCTGATTTTGTGACAGGTGGCGCCACCTACATTCACGTTTACGCTGCAGACATCCAAGCTCATATCTCGGGAACCGTTTGACCGATCAGGAAATTTTTTTTTGCACAAATGTAGCCCTTGGAGAGCTTTATAACATACACAAAAAATGACGGCGCCACCTGCAACAATGTTTGCACAGTGTCCATCTGTTCGTCTGCCTTAGGTTAAAATCACTCATATCTCTGCAGTGACTTGACTAATTCACCTGAAATTTGGCATGCGTATACATCCTGGATAGCTTTTCTGATTTTGTGACAGGTGGCGCCACCTACATTCACGTTTACGCTGCAGACATCCAAGCTCATATCTCGGGAACCGTTTGACCGATCAGGAAAATTTTTTTGCACAAATGTAGCCCTTGGAGAGCTTTATAACATACACAAAAAAAATGGTGGCGCCACCTGCAACCATGTTTGCACAGTGTCCATCTGTTTGTCTGCCTTGGGGTTAAAATCACTCATATCTCTGCAGTGACTTGACTAATTCACCTGAAATTCGGCATGTGTATACATCCTGGATAGCTTTTCTGATTTTATGACAGGTGGCGCCACCTACATTCACGTTTACGCTGCAGACATCCAAGCTCCTGTCTGTTTGTCTGCCATGGGATAAAATCACTCATATCTCGGCAGTGGTTTGACATATCTGGCTAAAATTTTGCAGGTTTATACATCCCCGACAGCTCTCTTGATTTTATGACAGGTGGAGCCACCTGCATTCTAGTTTATGCAGCAGACATCCAAGCTTATATCTTGGGAACCGTTTGACCGATTAGGCCAAAGTTTTGCATGTGTGTAGTTCTCACATAGCTCTTTATCATACGCAAAACTGGTGCCGTCACCTGCAACCATTTTTGCTCAGCGTCCATCTGATACACGGGCTAAAATCACTCATATACATGTAGTGGTTTGACTTATCTGCCTTAAATTTTGCATATGTATACAACTGGGAGGGCTTTCTGGATTTTGTGGTGGGGGGGCAACCTTCATACACAATTTGGCTGCAGACATCCATGCTAATATGCAACACTTCACTCTATTTCCCCTTGCCACTTAATCCATGCCTCACTTCACCCGTTCCACTCTGATTTAGGCGGATACACGTAGTCGCTTGTCGACTACCCGTATTCTAGTTGAAATAAAACTTAAGGCCCTTACAATTCACAGGCCCTGTACACAATGGTATCTTCATCCCAGGTTATACCACTACCGACTCATCTGCTTTGCCCAGCTTTATTCTAGGTTTGTGGTGTGTCTCTTAGAAATGAGATAGATATTGTGCAATCTTATCTTTCCAGTTTGATAATAGTAACCATGGCAACCATTTTAGATTTTTAATCACTAAAATAGGAGTCGTTGAATCATCCTTCAATCCTTGTAAACTATATCAGTTTAGTAAATTTCACAAAAAATGGTGTTGATTCTTATTAGGGCTGTAACAATGCAATTAAATTTATTGAATCGAAGCCAGTCATTAATCGATAATTGAATTGGGCATGAAATAATCAATTAATTTCAATTATTGCATTTTCTTCCATTTTCATATCTTTTTGGTCTAAAGCACTTACCTAGAAACAGTCTAAAGCCTGAGTCACTCTGGCCGAATTTGTGGATTGCCAGAAAGTCGCCGAATTCCAAGCCTGCCAGGAAGTCGAGTGTATTATACGCTTAAAATCTAACCTGTCACAAATCGGATGGGGATCAGGCGGTGTCCATTGAACAAAGGTGACCAAAAAAAGCCCGGCAGCCGACAGTAAACAAAAGGTAGTTGGACGAAGGTTGCCTAGCATAATGGCAGGCGCCACTGTTTGGCGTTTACTGTTTAATGAGATTGCAAAAAATCGTACCCTTGCGAAACCATGAAAAAGTGGAAATTGCTAAATTTTAATCTCGCCAATAATATTTTATTTGATGACAAAAGCTGATTGAGAACAGGTAGAGGCTTAAACTGCTTGATTCCTCATCTCTTGATGTATTTGTAGAGAAGGATTTTCTGTACAGCATGGATCTGTGAAAATGAAACTGAAACAGTGAATTGCTTGTGGTACCAGACTTTTTAGATTTGACCTTTGAGTTAAAAATGAAACTGAAACCTTGTAAATGTTACCATGGTAGGTATCAGGTTTTGTAGATATGATCCATTTTATGGTAGCGGTTCCTGTCAGAGTCATCAGTAATCATTACAGAGAAACTGCATCAGTGTATATAATGATTAACGGTGGCAGCCCTACTTGACATACTTATTATATAAACAATATATTGCTGGACATGTTGCAAAACTGCCATCCCTGGAAGTATATATTTTTTATGGTAACCACAAGCCTGGCCCCTTTGCACTTGGGTGTGTTTTGGTTGGTGATGTCTAATTACTAGTAGTCCTGTCATGGCTGGGTTGTTGATCTGTGGTTGTTATGGGTGGGCAAGAGTTACCAACAGCGGCAAATAAACTGCTTTCCAAAATCGTTTTTGCAAATTGACGCTATTTATCAGTGGTCGGGTGAGTGATTTAGAGGCAGCACTAAGCTCAGTTGAAATATGATAAGGCATGTGTACATGCTACATTAATGTTGGTTTCAACAGGTATGATTTGTGCTGCAGCAATGCATTCCTGTAATCTTTTAATAGGTTTGTAGATTTATAGTGATAGTGCCTTATTATCATTGCTGCCAGAGAAATTACTTGTTGCTTTGTTGCAGAACTTTGTATATCCAATCTTGTTAAACAGAAAAATCATTAAAAAAACCTTTAGGGTAAATGGACATTTTCTTAATTTAGAAGAGCACTGTGGTTAGCTTTATATTTATTGGGCTCAGTTTCCTACTCAAGCAATCTTACATAGTTTCACAGGTTCCATTTCGTGATTGGGCATATATATTAATCTTTTAATAAACACCAAAATAAGTGTAAATTCTCTATAACACAAAGTTATGTTTTACTCAAACAACTATGACCGTCACTGCTGAAACCTGGCAATGCCCCTTGAAGGGGCATTGGTTTCATAGCTTGGCCATTACATATCAATATAAATAGGGCCCTCCACTCTACCTTGATCATATCATGTTCAGATTACGTAACAGAAATATCATTCCATGGAAATAACAAAGTTGCTTATGGAAGGGGCTCTATCCCTGAAGCAGCCTCACAGGGAAGGTCTGCCTGATCTCCATGAGTATGAATGTGGAAGAGCAGAGTTACTCTAAGCAGCTAATGATCAGCACAACTGACAGCTGACAAACGGCTTGTGATCACACTTTAACAAATAAAATCAGACATACAGACCTGCAGGTGAGAACCAAGCATTTTTAGCTCAGCTGGCTGAAAGTCATCTGAGCTATAGCGATCACTCTTTGTCTGTCGTCCATCCGTCTGTCTATCTGTCCATCTGTTAACAGAGCACAAATCGTAACCACTGGACCTAGAATCTTCTATCTTGACATCCAGGGAGGTCTATGAAAAATCTCCTTGGAATTCTGAAATTAGGTCTCAGTTACCCATATCCTTTGAGCTATGGGGCTCACATGAACCTTTTTGCCTTGTATAGATTTACAACTGGGCATCTGTTGCCTTGTACAAGTTCACCACTAGGCATTTGTTGCCTTGTAAAGGAACTTACAGCCTTGTGTAGCTTCACCCCTAGGGTCTTATGGCCTTTTGTAGGTTAATCACCAAGAAATTGTGTACTTGTTTAAGGTCTCCGTTATAAAGCACCACTTGAGATTAATGCGATTGGTGTGGGATATATTTTATTTCCTGTAATATTTTAACATGTCTGCCTTATCCCCTTGCATCCTCAGGGTTTGGATGCTGGTTAAGATAAGTGATCTAGTGTTGAATAAGCTGAGTGGTTTGCTGCATGGGTGAAATGGAAGGAATTTTCTGTGCTGTAAGAAATAAAAGGTAGGATAAAGATAGGGGGAGAGATGATAAGATAGATATGCCCTAAAATCGAGGTCTGATGATGTTTTGCCTTGTTTATTTGACTGCAGCAGTGTTGCTTTGCTTGGCTGCTTGTGCAACTAACACTGCCAACTGGGGCTAACACCCATTATTGTTGCGTGCACACTCACTCTGCATTCTCTGCCTCTGTGATTTGTCTTTCTTTCAAGATAGAGCACTAAATTACCTACTTAATAGAAGCCAGTTCTAAGGGGGCAGAATGCCTGATGAGATGATCTATATTTTTCTAGTGGTATGTTTCTTTGTTACTCTTCCTTGACTGGGGTAATTTAGTAATGATTTCTCTGTCACCCTTGGTTCTTTTATGTTATTTTTTACTTTGTTTTGTAATCTTTATTTTCATGGATTGTACAGCTAGTTATAATAGCTAATGTAGGGCACTATCCACGGCTCAGATAGTGGCTTTCAGTAGTCAAAGGTTAGAAGGAAACAGGAGGACCGGGAGAAATAATCACTGACCTTGTACGGCTTCTCCAACCCACTCTCTTAGCCACATCGGGGATCAACATGGGTTGCTAGCAGAGAGTACTAAGCATTTTACCACTCAACTGTCCAAGGCTTTCCTCATTATGTGCTTATTCAACTTTGATGAAATTTTATTAAACACAAGATGGCACTGCTGTTTTAACAATTCAAGTTCGCTGTCATGCTCAAATATGGATGACAGAGCATTGATATCATGCATTGAAGAACAGGTGACCCTGCTCTAGTAAGTCCAACCCCTATCATGGTCTTGTGGTTCCTGACAAACTGTTCTTTGCTCCACAATCAAAAGTTGACATCCAGTCATAAATTATCCTATCAGTCATGTATTCATCTGCAAATGAAAAAAATGGTTGAGTAACATATCCTGCTCAACATCGCTGTGATTGTCAGTCATTCAAGGCAGTGATTTGACAAAGTAGGATATTTTGGGCTCTGGAGGTAGGGGATGGTGGATGATCTATATATAGGAATCACCAACATCATATACTCAAGAATTTGCGAACCTTAGGTGCTCTTAAGGTCAAACATGATGATGATATATTTATATTGGAACATTTTCGGTAAATTATGAAGGGAGGTTTAATATTATATAATCAGTTCAGTGGTAGGCTTAAACTTTCAAGTACAAGTATATAGTAAGTGCTGTAAATGATGTACTTCAGTATAAATACCAGCTACATGTCCTTGACCCATATGTAGGTTTCTAAAGCCGGCCATACAAGAGGCGACATGTCGCGCGACTTGTCGCAGAACACAAATGTTCTGTGACATGTCGCTCCACATGAACAGTCCATACACACGGTGACATGTTCTGCAACATGTCCTGCAAAACTATGATAAAAACTACATACATCAAACATAACTTCCAGAATTCAACCATTATTTTTGTATGGTAACATTCTATTTATCAATATATGTAGGTGTGACGAAAAATGCATTCTGCCTGGGACATATTCTGTCTTGTTTCTCTTTATTAATATAGATATATAAGGAAAATGGGCAGAGGTATTTTGAGATAGCTACACAACTTCTTCTGAGTTTCCTGTTGACCGCGAAAACACATGGCACCCTCATCAGACACGGTTAAACCACGGACGGTCACATTTTCACAGGATAACATGATCAATCGTTATATATTCGTTGGCTTTTCCCCGACACTAGGCCTGAGGTCGCGCGACAAGTCGCAGGAAAAAGAAACATGTTCCTTCTTCTGTCGCGCAAACCCCCATACACGATGCGACTTGTCGCGGAACAAGCATGTTCTGTGACTTGTCGCGTGACATGTGGCCTCTTGTATGGCCGGCTTTAGTGTAAGATTGCATTCAGATTTAGGTGATGGAAATAAACAGAACTAGAAATCTACATTCTAAGGAATGCAAGCCTCAACCATGTGGATGTCCCTATTGTGGGATGCGCCCCAACCCTTGTTTGCATTCACCTTATAGGTCCATATTTTGAGGTTCATTTGTGTGTAAGTGAAGGTACAATTGTGAATATTCCTTGGTAATGTTCCTGGACCTGGATCATGTGTGGGATCCACACCAAAATCTGATTGATTCTGCATTGTCCGATTCCCAGAGTGCCCTGAAACTTTCATGAGATTCCATTCATGACTGCATGAGTTATGTTGTGAACAAACACACACACACACATTCCTACACACACAAAGCACTGTCATGAACATGGATGAACACATATCCTCCTTATGGATCCAAAAAGACCCCTACATAAAGCATCTTTTTTAATTTTAGATGGCTTATGTAAATTTAGTACTGAAATATTTAGTGGTATACACATGAGTACAGCTCCTTTATTTGTGTAACGATAGTAAAAAAATAAGTGAAACATTCTTTGTTAAAAGGGTATCATAACAAAACTTGAGATGCAAAATGACAGTGAGAGGTTTTTGAATATTTTTGACTTTGTAGTTTGTACCTAAATAGAATCAACCTTAATACCTAAATGGTCCTCAATAGGTGGATAATTTAAATATTTTGAATGGAAGCATTAAACCAGACATGAAAGAGTAAATGCATGTTTTATGTATAACAGTATATAGCTGATCCTGTGTGTTTCTTCCTGGTTGGTTATAAGGGACACAAGTCCCAGGGTGTGTGAGGATTTAGTAAAACCACGTGTACTTGAGTAACTCTTTACCAGGGGTGTCCTAATGATAGAATCTCTGTTTTACAGAACTGAGCGTTATATTATGAGATAACAACATGTGTGGGTGTAAGATGATTTGGTCACATACTGTCAGGTATCCAAATTTTGCCTGTTTCATATCATATTTTATATATTTGAATGATTAATTATTTCCAGTCCCACATAAGAGCAGAAATTCAGTCCAACATTAAAATGTGCACACACAGTTTAAAGGCTTAAATCCAGGTGCATGGAAACAGGCTTTAAACTTGCACAAGAAACAGGCTTAAATTCTTGCACATGAGACTACAAATCAGGCACACAGAAAAAGGCTTAAAATCAAGCACACAGAAAAGCCTTAATATCAGGCACACAGAAAAAGCATAAAATCAGGCACACAGAAAATTCTTGTTAAGTACTTTGAGAGCACATGACTTGCAGTGTTCAGATGATATTGTTACCTTGAAAAATCTGCTTTTGAATATATAAATTGTTACATAAGATATTAATGCACTGCGATCTATCAACAGATGTTGGTAACATACCGTATACCTGATTACAAAAAGTATACCATGGTACGACTCCGGCTTTTCTTGATCAAAGGTATTCTGAGGTACATGTCAGAATCTTATCTGTTAGTTGCTGGGTGCAAGTCTCCTGGATAAAACGTTATTAAGTTTTTCAGCTAGGATGGCATTTTTAAGATCTCCCTTTACAGGTTAGACCACTTTGTCAAAAAGATAAATATATGTGGCCGGTACATGGCACACAAACCACATCCTTGTCGGGTTGCCTGTGGTTACTGGTTGCCTTGGTTACCCAGGTGGCCTGATGTAGGTCATTTGATAAAATCGGCTTAGGGAAGCAAGTATTGATACAAAAACAACCTGAATTGTATGGAAATCAGTTTTTCTTTTGTTTGCAGTTTTTGAATATTTCTCCTGAGCTGTGTGCATGACATTTCCTTTGAATAATTAATAATGCTTCCAGTAAAAGCCCTTTTCTAAATTTCAATAATTTATTTTTATGTTGGGATGTTTGCAGACAGCATTGTGATAAATGCCTAGCCTCTGTCTGTGAGAAAGTCACAGATGTTGTCTATGTAAGGCCCTTACCAGCTTCTGTGGCTCAGGGAAGGAGCACAGAACGTGGTCGTGAGTTCAAATCTAAGCCAAGGCATTGAGATTTTTCACAGTTGGCCTCCACCCAGGGTGAGAGCTCTGCAGGCTTAATGGGAGCGCCTTTCAGGGTTCCTTGGTTGTATGACCAAGCAATGGGGATGATTGCACACCCAGGGCCAGCAGGTGCAGTAGTCACTGGGCCTAGTTGACACCACGATATAAAATGATAGGAAGCATGTAATACTGCCCTGTCACATAATCTGAAACCAGAATGGAATTCTGCAGATGTACATGTTAGAGCTCTGCGCTGGGTGGAATTTAGAGCCCGCACTACATCTACATAGTTAAGTTTGCATTTAAAAAGAACCTCTGCTACCTCCACAAAAAAATTTATCAGAAAAGAAAAAAAAACGGCAGAACCTGGTATAGTACAATTTCAATATCTTCTGACTAAATGCATGCTTAGTTAGTCATCATGACAACACTACCTAGGACACTATCAGACTAAAGCTAAGATTCCATATATATAAGGAATGTGGAGCTGTAGTGCAGATAAAAATCAATAATGATTGATTAAATAAGGCTAGATTCCATATGTGCTGATCCAGTATGTGAAATGTATATCTGCTGAAAAGAATCATGTAACAATGTTTGGCATGGTATCCCGTAGCGACATATAAAAATTATGCATGTTGCCATGCCGATACATGTGAAATCTCACTAAATGCGTTCCACATGCTGCATTCCACATTCAGTGCATATAGAATCTTAGCTTTATATAAGAGAAAAACTTGGGAGAATGTGTTCGTTCAGGGGTTTGAACCAGGATCACTTTTCAAGTGAAGTGCTTGTTTCCAATAGTCCATCCCTGCAGCAGTAACAATGAAGTTTACGAGTGTTTACTCAAAGTATGTATGAAGCAATAACATGGGACCAGGAGTGGTGGCTCGTTAGAGAAGGTTTTCAAGGATATAAGTTTAAATTAGGCTATAACTAGGTTATAAATTTAAAAATTAAAAAATTTGTCGATTGCTGAGAGCATCAATGTTATAATTATGAAAAACCAGAACTTCAGGAAATTTTCCAGGCTTCATTTGACAGGAGTACATATGTTCAGAGCATTGCTCTTTAATTTTCAGGGTACTGGAGTTTAACCCTAAGGTTCTGGATCCATGTACACTTTGGCCTGTTTTGTATACTAGGACCCCTGGCAAAAGGTTTTACCTCAAGACTGCACCCTGTTCATTCAGGAGTTCATGGGGACTGGTCATGGACGGTGGTAAAATGCTTTTCAGAAAGAATAGACTGTTGTACTGATACAGGGATATCACATATTATATAGATCTTCATTGTCAGATGTCCCTGTATAGATTATGGTACATTACAAATACATAAGTTGGGGTAAGAACATTGGCCTTTCACCTAAACTGTATTAGGCTTTAAATGTATTGAGAACAAAAAATTGTGATATGTATCATGATAAAATATACCTTAAAACTGAGCATGCATTTCTGTGAATATTGCGAGGGTTTCTTCATTCACAAAAAAGACATGATCATGTAAATTGCATTTGATTCAAAATCAAGTGTGAATATATTCTGCAAGAACATGGGGTTAAAAAGGGTTATTCGAGAGAGCATAATTTGTACATTGTTTATGCGGGGGCCACCACACAGTGCTGGTTTATGTTAATTAAATGCATTACTAGCTTGACTCTTTTTTGATGCCATAATGTTCTTTAAAATTTCAGTCTGAGTAAAAAAATTCCCCAGGTGTTTTGCAAATTAACATGCTCACAAACATTTGGTTCATTTCAGTTCTCAAAATTTGAAATAGCATCTTCTACTGTATCGTTACAGCGCTAGTAAATGTAGATTGAATGATTTTCTAGTGTCTGTGATGGCTGCTTGGTTTTATGTATTTAAGGTCAGCTGTATTACCATTGGTATTAGTAAACGCCTAGTGTTGCTGGGGGCTGCCCCTAAGTGATTTAGACATGTTCAGTAAATGTGATTTTGCTAAAGCATGAATGCTGTATTTAGTGCCTCAGTCTGTCATTTACAAGCATCAGTGCTAATAGAGCCCATATACCTTGCCCATATGGCATGAAACAAACCTTAATTACCTGGGTCCACCAGTTAGGAGCAAGTTTATATGATCATTGTGCCATATGATTGAATGTGTATGGTATTGTACATGTCTGTACACATTGTTACAGGCATCTGCCCAGCCCTGCATCAGAGGCTCCTGCTGCATGAGCCAGGGCTGGGCTGATTGACTGGCAGCATTGATTTGTAGCACCTGGCTAAGGCCTAGTTTGTTAGGTTTGTAGAACTGGAATAAACTATCTCCTGACCATACTTACCCTTTGTACAGCACTGCACCAGCGTTTACAGGCTGTCAGCAAATACAGCATACACCCCCTCCTTTCTGCTTTATTTACCTGCGCCTGTTTTCTAATCCCGACAAATTGACTCTAATCATGTGCAGTGTTAGCTGCTCCCCCTTCTAGGGCTCTCCAAGCTACTGCCAGTAATGAAAACACTTCAGTGACCTTTCCATGACCTTTGGACAGTAATGAAACCATTTGAAATTTGACAAACCATAATGGACAGTGGCTTTCGCTGCAGATGAAGCCTGAATCCTCCGGTGTGTTGCGTTCTTTTAACAGCAGTCTGAAGGGAAATGTCTTATAGCTCATTCTCTTGTCTTGATGCCCTTCTTGATATGGCCAGACAGATCAACATTTAGTTTTAAATGTTTGCCCCAACGGGCAAGTAACACCTAGCTTTTACCTGCCCTACCTGGCCAGGTTAAGTTTTATTGTATGTTAGAAAATTAACAGGTATTTTGGGAAATCAATCATATATTGTGTTATCAATATGTTGATATGTTACAATTGTTATGGAAATTGTGTTGAAATATAAGGTAAAGTTTAATACTGAATCCACTTGCCAAGTCCGGCAAGTAAGAGGCAAGTTTTGTTTGCTCTACCACTATTTTCTAAATCTTTTACTTAATTATGGGTTGGGAAAGCAGGCAACTGTTAATATTGAGCCCTGCTTATTTTGCTATATATCCTTGTTTTAGGACTGTTGATTCATGCATATGTATGAGACAAAATGACCAATGACCCCAATTACATTGCAGTTAACAAAATGATCAGAAACTTTGCAGACTCTCTGAATCATATGTATGCAATATGGACAAAGTGACAGCAGTACCTTTGGATCATGAGGCCTACTATAATTTGAGGATTTGGGCGTGGTTAAAATAAATGTTACTCCACTGTAAAATTTACCTGTTACAAGTCCCCTTGCCCCCACACTGTCTGCCGATAAATTCTCGCTTGGATGCTCTCCTTGGTATACTTGGAAAGTACATCCTCGACCCCTTATCAAATCCTTCCAGGTTTATTTTTCCAAGTTTCATGAAACCACTGATGGTGGCTGCCATTTTGTGTAGACCTTAAAACCCAGATGTCACAGGTTGTATGTAGAAATTATGGGTTTATCGCTTGTATAAAACAATCAGAACTCGACTTCTTTTTTATTTTGGTTGTTGAATTTTTATTTCTTTAATTTTATTGTTAAAAATAAAAAAAATTTTAATAAGCTCTGTTGGGAATTAAAAATAATATAACTAATATAATGTATTAATTCAGGATCAGTATTAAAAACCTCACAAAGAATATAAAAAGGCAGTGTAGCCTTGAAAATGCTGTTTTAAAAAACAATTAAGAATAGATGAAGCAGGAGATTGCCTGACACTGAGAAATTCACGAGGGATAAGTGCCGCAAAAACTGGTCACAAGGAGACATTTAAATTACAGTGCCAAGAAATCAGCTGAAGGATGGCACCCTGTGGACAATGTGAAAGAATTATCAGCTCTATCTGACTGTTTCTTGTCAGGGAATCTGTGTAGTGTACTTTGTATGGAGACTTTTTGGGTCTGATTATATTACCTTAGAGGTAGAAAACAATTTGACATTTTTCAAGCCGGAGAAGGAATGTGTCAAAAACCCAGAGAACTTCTGTATCACATTACTTTTCAGTGAGACAGATAAAGTGCTGTGCATACAGGGCTGATTCAGCCAAACAGGAGCTGGGTTGACAGTACAGGACAAGGCCAGGCTTTCTTATGAAGAACAGTCAGACCCTGTGTTTAGCCTGACGTTGATAATACCTGCATGTATTCAGTCAGGATCTGATGCTGGCCTTTTACCAGCTTGGTTTGGTTTTGCCCTTCCTCTGCCTGTGTCACTGTTTTACCGTAAAGTGTCAGCACTGTTAAGGTGATGATTGGCTATTTGACCCAGTCACATGACATAAAGGTAGGCCTATGAATTGTGAGGAGCCTTAGAATCAATAAGATAATCAATCCTTTATTCAATTATTTCCTTTGTAGTAAATTTAAATCTCCTTTTAATTAAAAACAAACAGTTTTTGCACCATGGATATGAGTTAATTTTAGCAAGTAACTGAAAAATGTAGTAATGATCAAAATGAATCAATTCAAAGTTTAAGAATAGATAACAATAAATTGAGGGGTTGCAAATCAATGCATCGATTATTTGATGCTATTTTTACACCTCAACATAAAAGTCACGATTCTTCTAACCATTCAGGTGAAACCATATTGCCTGAGCTGATCTTGTATGCCATGCAACCTTGACTCTTTAACCTGGCAAATGACTTTTAGAGTAATTTATACAAATGACTTTATGAATGAAGAAAGATGACTTGAAAAATTATGGTATTAAAGAACAAGTACACCAGTGGAAAACATTAAATTCCTTCACCAGGTTATTATGAAATAATAGTACAAAATTCCTCCACCAGGCCATTATTATTCCATGATAGTACCGAATTCCTCCACCAGGCCATTATTATTCCATGATAGTACCGAATTCCTCCACCGGGCCATTGTTTTTCCATGATAGTGACAAATTCTTCCACTTGGCCATTATTTTTCCATGATAGTACCAACTTCCTCCACCTGGCCATTTTTCCATGATAGTACCAAATTCCTCACCCAGGGGTCAGCACAAAGGACAATTTTACTTCAACTCCACCAGATATTCCACCAGACACCTTTCAGGCACGTCTATGTTATTATTGATAAAGGGTTGTCTTGTGAAAAGCAGATACTAACCTATTGAACACAAGCAACTCTCTGTTACAGCTTAATACCTTGTCCCAACAGTATTTGTAAATGGGAGACTGTTTTATGTAAATAAATGTTTTCAGTAAATAAATATTGACAAAGTGGTTAAGGCAGCATTTGTGAAGCATCATACAGAGCTAGTAACAGGAATATTGCTGTAATAACACAATAACTCTTTATAAAATAGGTTTTGCAGGATTAGACACCAACTTTATTTTCACCTGCCAAGTTGGGTAGCTGGTCAATAAAATTCACCTGCCTAAATGTGTCTGTTACCTGCCCGATTTTTTTTTCATTAGAGTAAAAAATTCAATAAAAATTGATTAGTTAAGAACTTGTTCCCTATAATTTATAGTCCATTCAATCAAGAGGTGTTGACAGATATTTAGATATTTATTCCCAGAGTTCATGTCTATTAAAAAATTGTTTTCCAGTGAATAAAGTAGATACTTTGGCAATAAATGCAATAGAAACAATTCCACTGAAACTGAAAATTTGAGTAAAACTGTAATTTATTATATGGGAAAAGAATCAATTTTCATCCAGTTGACATAATCAACATTGGTCTCATGTATAAATAATTACACTTTAATTAATGTCAATGAATGGTTGAACCTCCAACTACTCTAATGGGCAGGCAACTAAGGGTTTTCACCTGCCGGAAAACCATAGTCACCTGCCCTGGGCAGTCGAGCAGTTGTAAATGTCGATCCCTGTATTGTGATACTTCATTCATGATATGATTCACAATACGATACTATGTAGTATTAGAATTTGGATCTATTCCAAATATTTGCTCTTCTATGCAAAAGTCGTCACTTTCAACAGGCTGTTGCCGCCAGCAACGAATGATGAATCAGTCAGTTCCGCTGGTTTGTTTTGCAGTAGCCAATCAGCTGCTGATTACCTGGATCCTGATCAGTGGTGTGTCACCTTAAAACAGCTTGGTTGCTGACTGAAATTTCATATACTGGCAGTCTCTAGTTAAATGTTAGATTTTCTGTCAGATTTCCTTATATTGTTGTGAGTTTCGATAAAGGGACATGTGAAGATACTGATATGATAACTTTGTATCGTGAGGTGTCGGTGGGCCAGTGAATTGTAACAGCCCTGAATGGAGACACGCCAGATGACAGATTATGATGCATGACCTTGCCGTGTATGATTGCATTTCTGAGCTAAATGCATAGTCATTAAAAAGAAAATCTTACTGATAATTCTATGTCACAGTTGCTCCGTATTAAGCCTTAATTAATACCAATGCTACTAAGCCTGACATTGCCTATGATGAAATGAGTGGTAGTAGTAATTGACCTGACCTTAATTAGTAAGTTTATATGTGTTTTAAATCCTTGTATCTTTATATCCATATAAACTTAATTAGTTATACTCAAAATCAATAAAATACAGCACTTTAAAATCTTACAGCATTATGCTTCTTCATTGGGTACACAGAGCCATCTAGAGGCCATGGTACAAACCTGAAAAATATATGCAGAGTAAAAAAACTTCAATTTTCGTTACTTTGGTTAAGTGTGTTTTAAAGAGAGGCTGCGAGAGAGCAATACTGGGTGGCGTGACACTACCACCGTCACAAACATTGTGGTGTCCTATGTTGAAGTCATCCTCATTGAAATAGCTGGCTGGTCTTGTTGCAGTTACGACAAATCAATGATCCTCCTAGATGCCGCAGGCCATGACGGTAAGGCAAGATGACCTCGTCGTCTTCCTAGCCATAGCTATAACTATGGCAACCGTTGCTGCAGCAGCCATTCAGAGAACATTTCTTGCCATTACAACCAAAGATTCCATTGTCTTGGTAGAATTTTTGTGGTGATTAATGACTTTGGGCATAGGGATTTAAACCAAATAACCACAGGACCATGATTAATTTATGCTCACTACACTCAGGCCAATGTCTGTCTTGGTTCCTATTACGCCAAGCCAGTAGGGCTATAAATTAAAGGTTCTAGTTAAGTAATAGATCTGTGAATATTAAAACCAGATGATAATACCAGAGGTCATGTTTGATATACTGGGATATACACAGGATTGTTAATGAAAATGACAGTTTTACATAGAAAGTCATAGTTTAAACATTAATAAAATATACTTCCATGATAGAATCAGTAGTTTGCCAAAGAGGAAAATAAATGATACATATCTTAAAAGTAATAAAATAACAATTCAGCCATAATTAAATCTCTCAAATATATGCAGATTTGAAATATACAATCCTCATCCCTCAGTATATGTATTAGCCACATTTTAAGTCTCGCTTGACATCTAATTGAATTATTTAATGCTAGGCCATGCAACAGTAGCTCCAAGCCCATGAACTAGGAATGTAATGTACAATTAAACTGTGTCTGACTCGATCAGTGAGATTGTACACATAGCAAAAACCCTGGGATTTGTTAGTTTACAGGTAGGAGATCCTATGCCAGATATTGATTTAACAATAACCCAATATACTGAAATAAATTTTATATGAGTAGAGTGATTGTCCCAACCCTGTTAGGGACAACCAAAAAATCAAGAATCTGCAGCACTGCTGTTGAATGCTACTCAGCAAAACCCTTGTTCAGTTTAGAATATGATGCCTTGAATACTTGCGTAGTATGTTCCACTGCCCCTGCCTACCTGTTTTTTTCCCACAATAATTTTTGGCAAGTCAAAGAATGCCAAAACCTTTTGCGCACCCAGGACAGGAAGAGGTAAATGTGTAATTAATTATTTTGGAAATAATAACCTATGTTATTTACTTGTAAACCATTTAAAACCATTTTATATGAAGCTGTAAAAGTCTATTCTGTAACAAAATCTTACTACAAACATATGAACTGGATATGGCAGAGAATAATGATGATGTCATATTAAACTTGTAAAAGATACATAAAGATAAATAACATACAAATTATCAAAGAGCTTTCGACCCCTGTTTACAGCGAGCCTTGTACTCTCCTGTTGCATGTGGCCATGTGCTTGGCTTACAACGCATAATATGCCATAACCATATCCCTGAAGGATTGTTGGGGAGGCCATGAATCACAGATATATACAAGAAAAGTCAACCAGGCTATAGAGAATAACGTTCCCTTCATAAGAAGGTATGAAAAGAAAAATTATGCATTTTTCCTCTTTCTGCCATTGGTGCAAGTTTGTTTCGGCAAGTTTATTTAACTTAAAAATAATCATGAAAAAACAGGTGGGGGGGGGGGGATGGAATGGAATATATAGTGCAGCAGTGTCTGATCCAGTCATGTTTGGTTATTTAAAGAGGGGCATCTAATGTATTTTTCATCTCTGACTGCTGACAGCCGACTAGTGTATGGAAATATAAATGTACACAGCAGAATTGGCTGTGTGCTTGGTCAGGTCATTGTAGCATGGTCCATAGAGAGAAGTAACTGTATCAGGTCTGTGTCTGGTGCAGTGAATAATCACCACTTAAACCAAAACCCCAATTATGCTGTCAAATATAAAAGACCATGCCCAATAGTTCCTGTAATGGGGCATTATAATGTAAGATTTCCATCTGTAAAGCCAATGCGTAAATTGTCAACAATGGCAACTGGTAGTTGGTATTGCTGCATGACTGCTCTCGGAAATCTTCATATGGTTATCAGCCCATTTTGATGACAAATTATTGCTAAAATATTGATATTGAAAAAAAGACTTAAATTCTAATTTATTACAGTTTCACAAGAGTTTTACAAGTGGCTCTACCGGATATTTCAAATTTTCAAATCAAACATTCTGTCAGTATTTAAAGTTTTTATTTAAAAATTTAGGATTGATTTTGATTTATGCCACAGTCAAGAAATTGCTTGTCATTGCACATCTTGCTTGGAGTGTATATTAATAAGTCACTTCATTCCTAATGGCTCTATGTCCTTGCATCTAAAAGATACCTACTCACAAATCAGATATATTAAATATACAAGGAATATAGTGTGTTCTCCATAAAGTAATACTTTATTTGTCAATATTTTGTTCTAAAACCCTTTGCTTACTCCTGTACAGAAGTGGACATAAGCTTGTACAGGGTGCAATCAGCAGTGCTATAAATAAACGTAGTGCATGCTACCTGGTGGTCGTACCACACAACTTCACAAATCAGGCTCCCAACCGGTGTTTCTTCTTTCATGTATCTTCTCCATGCTTAGAAATGTTGCACATGTGCAAGATGGGACATCAGGTCACACAGTCTTGTTATGATAAACAGAAACACAAAGAATGTATTTACTCACACACAGAATCATAACATTGTGTAAAACCAGTCAACTGGAGATATTAAGCCTGTGTGCCATTAGGGCTTTGCTTTGAAACTTTTTTGTATTCATAAAAAATGAGCTAATAACCTTAGATAAAACACACTTTTGCAAATGAAAATGAACCAGCTGGTCTTTGTCTTTATAAATAATTGCATAGATTCTTACCCGGAGCAGATGTATGTACATACAAAATTAAATGTCTGTAATAGTAAAGTAAGGCTGTGACAATTCACAGTCCACTGATACAACATAATATAAAGTCAAATACTGTATCAGTAGCATCAGATGTCCCTGTATCCATATGCTGACAATATTTAATCACCCTATGAGAAGTAACATCTGACATTTAAAAGAGTTTCTCATCACCATGTAAGATTTCCAAAGTGAAATTTCACCAGTAAAACTGAGTTTAGTGGTATTCTAATGGCTAATTATTTCTAAATCAATTTTATTTATGGGTTTTGAATACATTTAATGATAGCAAGCTTATTTACATTTCTGTATATACAGTGGAAAATTCATTATACTATACAAATTATATTATACAATGGAACCTGTCTAAAGACCATTTGTCTAATAAAACCACCTGTCCAATAAGACCAGCCTTGTGTAAACAGAAAACCCTCGCATCGTTTATAACTGACCTATCTAATAAGACCATCAGTGAATTAAGACCACTTTTAGTCAGTCCCAAGGTTGGTCCCATTACACAGGTTTCACTGTGTATGTATTTTATCATGTATCGTGAGCAGAGTATTGAGATTTGTATCACAGCCCAAGTAATGACACAACTGCATGAGGCTGTGATAATGGGGCTTGTGCAGCTTTCTTAACTGAAACAGATTGTGTTAATGTGGATTTAGGATTGGCTGGCCCTGGAAATTAATTATAGTAGGGACACACAAGATGCACATATTATAGCACTGGCTTATCAGAAAGGCAGCAAGTCACCAGAGTCTTTCCTGCCAAAAAATGTTTGTTTCAAGATAAGGTTTAAATTTGAAATAAACAAAAAAAAAAAAAAAAACATTTTTACAGACCCTTGGAACAAATAATAATGATGTGTAAGCTGATGAATTTATTTTTTGTCTTTTGTTTTACTGGTCAAGAAACAGCATATAGAATTAGTAAGCTTGCTTCAGAAATACATAAATATGCCCAGGTTCTTGAATTGGTTAATATATTTTAGTCCATTTTCCATACCTTTAAAAATTCTTTCAGGGGATTTTTGCCATAGCACAGATAAGCCGTATTACCAAGGACCTGGTCTTCATTTGCAAAAAAAAAAATCCTCAAAAAGTGATGGCAGCGAATCAGTTGAACAATAATGTTTTCTGCTTTTCATAGAGTATCATTGATCAGAATATATGTTACAAACTAATGTTGTTGGTGTGGAAAAAAATTTAAAGTATTGGTCTTTGCTGTTGAGAAGTTCCAGATCCCACGAATTAACCATTGACTTTGGGCAGTGTAATATCTGTGTTTTTTCGGAAGTGTTTGATGAGTGTGCAAAGTCTACAATGGCTGGTCCCTAGGCCAGGATGCCTGCCATGAGGTGTGCACAAACAGAGGTGCAGCGTGAGTGATTACGACTACGTTCACCATCAGTGTGCCTGGACCACAACCATTATAAAGGATACTGCTTCATCCATCACACCACAGCAGAACAGTATTAACGGTACACAAACGTTTTATCCGTCCTCAGGGATACCGTAAACACTGTAAATTCAGCCACCACCATCTGCCCTGAATGCAAATATAATATAGACCCATGCAACCTTAAATGTGACCTGTTGCATCTTTATTTCTATTTGTGCTATTTTATTCCCACCAATGAGAGCAGCTGAACTGGTCACCCACAGAAACACTGTTGACTTCTGGGATATAGATTGATATATATGAAAGCTTTATGTGTGAAGTATTCTTGTAATTTTATGCAGACTGGTTATTGATGCAGCATTGGTGATGGTAATTGCTGCCTGATTTGACTCTCAGCACTGATATGGTTTGAGGTCTTATTTGTCAATCTTGTCTCTTGAGGATGAACCACATAGACAAACCAATAATTGCTGTCTTAAAACACTGTTATCTTAAACTGAATTTAGCATTGTTTATACATTAATTGTTAACTATTGTTCATTATCCTTGAGGATCAACTGTCTTAACTCATTGGTGGTCCTCTGAGTTGTTCAGACAATCAAAAATTTCAACACATTGGAAGCCTTCTGAATTGTTCAAATAATCCAGGATTCCTACACATTATTCGGCCTGGTTGATGTCAGGATATAAAATGAGAGGAAGAGTGTGATACTGCCATGTCACAAAAGCCTGAAACCGGAAAGGAAACCTGCAGATGTACATATACGTAGTTAAGTTAGCATTAAAAAAAATGGAGGTGGTTACCTCCACACACAAAAAAAAAAAAAGAAAATATGGTGTTTTGGTACATGGTTACTGTACAAGTCTGAATTCAAGATTGTCTTGTGGCACTGAGTACATCTATAAGTCCCCCCCCCCCCCACACACCAGTTTTCTATGGTTGTATTTCATGTACCTCTAGGAAGTTCTTTGGCCTCAGGACATGTTTAGACCAGCCCTGATGGTTGTTATTTATTATCATCATCCGTCCATCACTCATCATTACCATCCTTCTACACGGTCTGATTACAGTGGTCTGTCAACACAAATGTCCTCCAGGCATTATTGATCTGGTGAACGTCCCTTTGGAGAAAATTGGTCTAAACTGCTGTATACAGAACAAACTACCTAATACTGCTAAATCAATGGATCTTGATTAACAGTTTTGCTGATGCTATATGAAGGAAACAAGTTGATGATGATTTCAGGTATTTCATTTATATGAGGATAATAAGTTAGCAATTCCTTTGTATTTTTTCTGTTCTTTTATGTTCTTTCATGCTCTGTTCTGTTTTCTCTTTTGTGCTCTGTTCTGTCCATATATGCTGTTCTCTTATCAGCTCTCTCCTGCTCTGTTTTCTCATTTCTTCTCTTTTCTCTTCTTAGTTCTCTTCTTCTGTGTTCTCATGTTTTCTTCTCCTTTTACTTCTGTTGTCCTCATCTTTAGTCTCATTTTGGTAATTTTCTTTGTACTACACAGTTTTCATATTTTGTGTTTTCGTGTTATATTCTCTTTGCTCTTCTCTGCTCCTCTTTGCATTTCCTTTTTTAATCTCTTCTTGGCAGATATTGTTCTGTGTTCTCATCTGCTCTGCTCAGCTATTTCTTTTTCTCTCATCCCTCCCTTTTTCTTCTTGTGGTTCTTTATTTTTTCATTCTTCTTGCTGTTTCTTTTCATCTGTATTTTTAAATCTTATTTCAGACTATAATAAGAAGGTTTGTTTTAAAAATTTTTGTGAATAGATTGTATGTATAAATGTATATAGAGGTTGAGGGAATATTCTCATTAATGTGTGAATTATTTAATATCATTAACATATTCAACTATTGTTTACAATAAATATTGCCTATAAATATGTTCCCGTTTGAATTTATTTACAATATATTTTATCAGTAGAGAAATGGTCAAAACACTCACCAGTCCAGTAGATAATGTTTAACTGTCACTCTGTGATGATGGTTTTTATACATGTCGAGAGTAATGGAAACATGCTGGGAAGCTCTTGTCTGTCGATGGTAGAAATTAGCTTTTCTGAAGGTTAAAGGTTCAGATGCTATATGCTGTGGGAGGTGCTGTGTAAGCAGTCTTTGTTTACTCAGCCAGCAGCAGCAACAGAACGCTATGACTGTTGTAGAACTTGCTGCAAAAGCTCATATTTACCCCCAGGTTAAAGAGTACATGACACAGACAGCATAAATATTTTGTAAGCCAAAAGGTCCTCACCCAGAGCTAAATGGCTGGAGAGATTCTGGTGTTCTTAATATTAACACAGTATTGAGTAATTATTACTGGAACATCTGACTAAATTATGCACTTTGCATGATTTTATCACAAATACTGTGGTTAGTTACATATTCACAGGGTTAAATTTTCATGGTAACCACTTCTTCAGTGTTTTGCTAATGTTTAATTTTCATGATCTTACCTTACATTAACTTACACCATTTCTATAACCATTATTATACCAATTAGCTTATACACTCTCAAAATCTTTACAATTTTTTGAGGACCTATGAAAACATCAAATGAATGGAAAATCATCTTAATTAGTGGCAGATATAAAAAAATTGATACTGTTAATAATATCAAACTTTGATGTAAGGCTAGCATAAAAAAATATTTAATGAACCTGACCTATTATACATGAGATGCCAGTGAAGCTATAGCAAAATTGGCTGTTCACCTGTTTAGATGAGGCAATATATTCAGGATGATATCCCTTTCATAAATATAGTGAATTTGAAACCCTCGTGAACAAAACTTTAGTCAACCACAGTATTTGAAGATAGCATGCATATACACATGCTATTTATGATCAGGGTCTGCTAAATAAAGCTTGACCAAGTTCTTTGTCAAGGTCAAGAGTTTTGCCAGTTTAATCTCCAGTTGTTCAATGAAGCTTTGGTTGGTTTTGGCTTTTGTAGCTTATACGTTTTATCTGTGACTCTGTGTAATTGTGTGGCATGCTGGTAACATGAATGTGTTATATTGTCTCTGTGTGTGTAAACTGTGGTTGTCTTTTGTTTGAGAGCGTTTCAAATTTGCGATATTTGCAACAGGGGAATTATCACCAAAGTGAAACCATTGTGAATCAGAGGTTGCATCATCGAAGGAAAAAAAATGACATTATCAAATAATAATTTTGCATGTTACCTGTCAATGAAAGATAACTTCTAAATGATACTGTATCTTTCAAATTATCTGCTGGCAATAAACGTTATTTGCTTTGATGTTCTATTTTGCCCAATCTAGTTGATACAATTCCACACATGTTTAACCTACTATAATTAATTCATTTAATAATGGGAATACTCTGTGTTGATATTTTATCATGGGATTTCCAAAAAAAAAGATCCCTTGTGAAACAATGGAAAAGACAAGATTGAGAAATTTTATCCTGGTGAATATGAAGGCAACCTCTTTATTTAAATGAACACATCTCTGATAATCGTCTTCTCAGATAGTGAAGTTTGTATTTTAGTCATTAATGTCTGGAGATTGATTATGAAGAGGTATGTGTCTCATATTGTTTCTGGTAGAAAGCAGTTAAAAATTTCAAAATTGAATTTCATGTATGTAAGAGTATAAAAGAAAAAACAGCTTGCTGAATGTGAGAGAATGTGTCCAGAGAGACACTTGGTGGGAATTGTGAAATAATTCACATGTAAATACTCAGAATCAGTTGAATTGTGGAAGTCCTAGTGCATGGAATGAGATTACATAAGGAGGTTACCAGGTTAAGATATGTGGAGCAGTGGACTAAGATTTGAATCTGCAGTTTCTTGATTACCCATAATGCTCTTCTGCTATTGTAAAATCACCAAGGCCTGTCAACACATTTCAATCGGAAATTATTCCCTATACATGTAGATTTTGCACCCGGTCTTCTTGTTTCGTTAGAAATCACATAGACATGGTTAGTGGATAGAAACAGTTTTGCTTACAAATCAGTCAAGGCAGAAACAGAAATCGATCTAAACAAGAAATCAGTAATGTAAAACCAGTGTAACATATCATTTAGACGGAACAAAACCTATCTCACTGGCACTTATGAGCTCTTGATATATTAACAAACACCACACTGTTTGCCAATCTGATAATCTTATTATCAGAAATAAGTTGTAATTTTATGATTGATCATCAGCAAAGTTTGGGAGACCTCTGCTGATTGATAATCAGAATTAATTGGTTCCTCAAGAGTATGAAATTTCTTATAGTATATTAATCCATATATAATATCAACTAATAGGTAGGATGGAAAATAAGTTCCACAGTTGCCTAATATATGTAATAATTGTATAGCCAACATGTGGGTCTGGTAAACTGAATAGATGTTTTACACACTAAACTCGGATTCTTAAGTTTGCTCACATAAATAATATAAAAACACACAATTCGTCACAAAGCTTAGGTTATGAGCAAACGTTTGGACTTGATTATACCAATATAAGATTGATCAATTGGATCACATGTACCAGCTGACCTAGCATCATTTATAATTGATCATTGACTCCTCTTTAGATAATATCTTAATTGTTTGGAGTAGTAGAGCTGTAGACCACTGGAACCCTGTGAGTTTACAATAGAGGAAGTGCACTTAAAGGGCCAGTGGCTTGCCCAGGGGCTGACATTAAATTATAAGTTGGATTCTTTGTATAATGACCATAGGTAGGTCACCTAGTGTACAATGTCACTATCTATTGCATATAATTTGCTCTTTTGTTATAAATGCATGTAGGCTGGCGGGATGGTTACTTATATTATATGTAAAATAAACAGGAAAACAATGTAACTTGGGACTTGTTTCTTTTTATCTTCTCCTTAATATTGTTCATGGTCATGTGATATGAAAAAAGTTACGTGACCTAGACGTGTTTCACATTTGACCTTTCATGGTTGACCTTGACCCTTATAGGTGTATATTTTGGGTGTCCTCAGTATTATTTTTGGCCTGGTCTGGAGAGCATTGAACCTGAATCCTAATATATAACATGTGATGACACGTCCTCTACTGGTATGACAATCATCATCTATTTATATCACAGCTTCTACTGACTGATGATATTAGTTGCACTGTCAAAATCCAATCATGCAACATTATGTAAACAGCAAATGTTGTACCTTGGGAAGTTCGTGTTGAACATGAATGAATATTGTCCAAAGATCAAACCAAATGCCAGCCAGCCATACCTGTAGTGTCGGTGGCGCCATATGTTCTCTTCTTTAAAATCATTATTAAGCTATTCATTAAGTTTAAAGCCATTATATAGTTCAAACGGGATGATGTTATCACTCAGAAATTCTGTACTGAGTATTTTTTTATATTAATTAATATTTATGCAAATCCTTTCCTTTATGTTGATTATAAATGCTTGATTCTAAATGGTATTTAATAGTGAGAGACTGTAGATTCTCTAGTTTAAGTCGCATATCTATTTAAACCCTCCACCAGATTTTTCCATGCACTTTCCTAAATTCCCTTTAAAATTTTATCTGTTAAAAGACCTTGTAACCAAACAAGCACTTCCTGTGCCTGAACCCATGCAAGCTGGGGAAATTTAGGACCACCAATTCATAATACACAAAAAAAAAATGGTTTAAAATGTTTTGGAAAATGTGGATTATTCAAATTGGTTGTAAAATTTATTACAAGTCTATACAGACTTAAGCACCAAACAGAAACAATTCTTCATTATGGTATGGTGGTCTTGATACATACATCACTTTGAATTATACTGCAAAAGAGTGTGTTTATAAGAGTAGACTGAAGAAGGCATGGGGGGGGGGGGGACTGGAAATTAGCATATCTTCATCAGTTCCTTGTGGGTATAGAAATGGAACTGACCAGGAGCTGGCAGTATTCAGTACATGTCAAGATTTATGATCTCTCCAGCTCTTTAAGCAGCATTGTCCACAGCCAGCTAGCTCAATCACCACAGTGGCTCATGCCTTTGTTATGTTTCATGCTGAGTGTTCTTCTACCTTTGGTCCACAATTAACCTACGCTCCCGAGGCAGCGGAAATCTTGCGCTTCTAAAGAAGCAACTGATTTTCACGCTGCCAGCTTTGACCGTTTATGATATATTTAGACACCAGATGGCGGTTTGTTGTCCACTGAAATAAACGTGCGTACGATGTGACAAGCAGCCAATCAGATGCCAATAAACAAACACTTGACAGGCATCCTGGCTCCGCCCATTGCCGCGCTTCAAGCGCCGTTTGATGAGTTTCCGGTCGAATTTAAATTGCTCCCTCTGCATTCTCGCATCATCGACCGATTCGATTATGACATTATGACTGTGTTAGCGTAGCCATGTATCTGTTGTCTGCAGAACTGAAACCAGCCAGCGAGGTGTGCACGCAGCCTTTGTTGTTACGTTTCGCTTGAATTACAGCTCACCGGCCGAGCATCCTATGTGCCCAAGGCCCTAAGCAAACCACGTTAGGGGCAATTCTCTCTGAGCCTGTGGCCTGTTTAGACGGTTACGCTGGGGGATGAGCTGTCACTCAAAAAGAAATGAATATGATTGACTCCGTGTATTCCTCGCTTGGCTTTGTCTTCCAGCACAAAGTTTCATCTGATTGAACAAAAATACAGTGCTCCCTTCTGGTGTTGCAATGCAGGATACGAGGTCATAACAAACAGCGCCTTACGATATAGGAAGTAGCCCTATAGGTGAAGCGCTGTGTAAAGAGCGTACAATTAACCCTTTATTTGTAATTGGCTTACGATCTGCCATGTCCAATGACATACCCTTATGTCTTTGTAAGGCCACAGAAGCTTATGCAACTTCGACACCAAGAACTCCCTCTTTTAGCTCTTTTTTGGAGGTCAAATTTACATTGAACTAGCTTAATTTCAATTCCATATGGTTCCAGGAAACACCTACCATAAAGCTGATATTTTTTTTATTTACATGGTAATTTCCTCATGAATATTCATAAAATTCTAATTTAGACTGTTGGCCATCTGATTGGTTTAAAGGAGTTGGCAAAGTGACACCCACAATGCAAACAAGTGTGATGTTTCAAATGACCTTGCCACTATGTTATGACACGGTTCTAATTCATTTTTAGCTCAGCTGACTATAAGTCGTCTGAGCTATAGTCGTGGTCCATTGTCCGTCGTCCGTCCGTCTGTCCGTCCGTCCGTCCGTCCGTAGATGTGGCACGTTTTGAAACCGTAAGACCTAGGAATCCAAAATTCGGCATAATGTTAGATGTCCCCAAGATCTCCTACCAAGCCGAAAACTGGGTCTTTGCAACTTCGTTCCTTTGAGAAATTAAGGAAAAACCTCAATTTTTTATTAAAAACCTATTTTCACACTTTAGGACTGCCTAATATCAAAACCACTCATCTGTTTTTCCTCATATTTACCATAAATATTCCTCTATATAGTTCCTATGTACATGCCAGAAATTATGTCTGTATTATTTAATTTAAAAAAGTTCTGGGCCCAAACATAATGCATTTTGAAAAAAAAAGGAAAGATATTTGATCACTTAACACAAAAAATGTTAAAGCTGTGGACCTTTTTTCCAGTAATATAACTTTAATTAATCAAAATTAAATTGCATACCCAAAATTAGATGAAAATCTTTTAAATTTTTTAAAATATTAATAAAAATAAAAAATTGGTACCTTAAATTTTGCCCAACTTTGACCATGGCACGTTTTTTTCCTGTAAGTACTGTGGATTTAATTTTCACAGCATGTTTTTGTCAGCATTTCAACTGTTAACACCAAAAATTTGAAACCAGTTGATCAAAAACTGTAGATTTTAATCAAGTTTTCAAGCACCTTGTAACATATTGTTTACATCAAGCTAGTGTGATGCAGTTTGCAAAAGCTCAGCTCCCCAGCTTCAGCTCTAAGTTCCTTAAATTCAGCATACAGTTAGATGTCTCCAAAATCCCCTACCATGCCAAGAATTTGGTCACTAGGACTTAATACCTTCGAGATATTAATGAAAAACTTCATTTTTCCATTAAAAACCCATTGTTACACTTCAAGACTGCCTAATATCAAAACCACTGATCTGACTTTAATCATTAACAATATACATATTTTTCATTCTCTATGCACATCCCAGAATGATGTCAGTATTGCATAATTGTTTTAAGTTATGGGCCCAAACATAATGCACTTTGTAAAAAATCAAGAAATATATTTACTCCCTTAACAAGGGCATTGCTGGAGATTTTTTTGTCAGGGATGTAACATTATTTAATCGAGATTCAATTGAATACCCAAAATTAGTTCTGAATTTTTCAAATTTTATAAGTTATTAGTATAAATATAAAATTAGTACCTTAAATTTTGCCCAACTGTGACCATGGCACGTTTGTTTCCCGTGAGCACTGTTGATATAATTTTCATATCATGCACACATAAGGATTTCAGCTTTTTAGTTTAGAAAGCTGAAAGAAATTGGCCAAAAATTGTAGCTTTTATTAATGTTTTTTATGAGACCCTGTCAGACTTTGGCTCTCTCCAGCCCCTCTTGAGTCACCTGTATGTTGACCTTGTTGACCTTTCATCAAATTATGCACGCTTGAGGCGAGGCATACAGGAATCCAGGCAGCTTATGGCCAGCCACAGTTTATCCAGGTGTCCAACCCAACTCATCTAGTAGTTTTAACCAACAACATAATAATAAACAACAAATTAATAAATTTTTTATTGGTTATTAATAACAAATTAAAGAAAAATAGAAAAGGAATTTGTTAGTTTATAATAACAGGAAATTAACTTGCAGTTACTGATGATATAAGAATCTTGTATCGATGGGTAGAATGTCACATATTCCAAATAACACCATGCAGTCACCTATGGCATTTTTCAGTTCAATTTTAATGATAAAGAAGTAAATCATATTATTCATTACTAATCATTAGGGATCATATGAAGGAAATTAATGATGGACAAAGATGCAGTTGATAATATTAATTTATATGATTCCTACTGTGTCTAGTGTGTAATTGATGTGAAATTAGTCCAAAATGAGTTTTTTACAGTTATTTTTTAATATAAATAAAAGCCATAAAACCAGGTACTTATGATCATTATTTAAATGTGTGAATTTTGTATATTCTGGATTCTCAACATCATTGTTTGGTGAAAATTGAATAAATTCCAGACATGGTGCGAATACTTTGTAATTGTATTTAAATACGAATATGATTATGTACTCCATTATAAAATTTCTTGCATAAAGAATGGGAATTCAGGTAAAAATGAAAGTATATGAATACTCGTGCAAATACTTTCAAAATGTATTCATGAATGCATTCATGAATATATTCTTTAATATTATTTTAATAATCATATCAGTTATATTTCATTTTCAAGAATCATATGATTCTCTTATTATTTTTAATAAAAATTATATTTGGGACAATATTTGTAATTTTTTTTAATGAATAGTTAAACACTTATATTATATGTTCTGCTTATAAGTTATATGGCCAAGTCAAAATCTGTGTGACAATAGTACTCCAATTGTTAATAAAATAAATGAAATCAGTCCTCTTCCCTGTCTCCAAAGGTACTATCAAAATCATACATATGCTAAACAACAACAACTCATAATACAGCTTATATTTATTACCACACAAAACCAGCATGTGCCTCATTTCTAAATAATATTTTTTTATCATATATAACAGCTGAGCGTCGTGACCCATAGGTCCCTTGTTTGCTCTTTATATTGGACCTCGCTTAGAGGACCACCTTGAAAATGCTACTAATCTATTGAGGTTCTGTTGGTGGTCGTAATTTCAACAGAGTAAGACTCAAGCGTCTTATGATTGAGACACCCAGATCCGTGGCTGGTCCAGGCTGCCTGTCACCCTGATGACACCATGTACCATGTTACAGTATCGACCAGTTGACCAGCAGTAGCAACAGCGGAAATAACTTCAGGCTGCTGGATCCACCTGGAATCGCCGGATCAATATAAAACAAAGATCAGTGTCATTAGATGGTTCAAGTCCCGTCAGAGGGAGGTCTGCCCAGGATACCTGGGTGACCATTATGACATCATAATGGTTACCATGGTTTATGCTGGAGGACATAGAATCAGTCTTGACTGTATAAATTAATGTAATTTTAGTGGCACAGTGATTGATTCATGATTTCAGATGTATGCCACTTTCTTTCTGAATCTGAGCTGTAGTGAAGAATTCATATTTTAAATAAGGCAAAATAAATTATAGGTGTTCATATTCTGTATATAAACTATTTATTTCTGATTTGTTCTTTCTACATATCTGCGCATATTTCATCAGGTCCAAAGTCTGACAGGGTGCTGACAGGGGTATTATACATTCTTACCATGCTCTGCCATGGGTCCTCTGGTTTTTAGACTACTGAATCCTTAGCTAATTTTGAGCCATAATGAGCGCCTGTCACCCCTAACTTAACGTGAAAACTTTACAACGGATATATCCTATAAAACCATGCGATGGGTTTACGCTCGCCACTTGATTTCACTCATCAAGAAATTAGATCCCGGCCATTACAGGTGACATTTCCAGGTTCTTTTAAGGACGTGTATTAAAATACCAGACAATCATACACCCAGATCAATAGAAACTATGAGACATCAGGTTAAATTCACAAATATAATTCAAGACAATACTTACAGAGACACAAATGTGAGTGTGTGCGTTGATGTGTCAATACGACCGTTCTTCACATTAAAATTACAGGATATTTACCGAGTCCATGGTTTGTATAAAAACAATAAAGTTCAGTTCCTTCAGAGATCTCTGGTTACTGTTTTGTGTAGAATCTAGCGTATGGTTAGCACCATATAGATCTAGTCTTTCTGAGTTTAGCGATCTTCAACTAATCTTGCTTGTCAGCGACCCGGGTAGGTTTACGTTCACATGAATGCAATAGCGCTCTTTGTTTACGTAGAGCTTAGAGTCCTTGACCTTGCTCGTGTAGCAATGGTTTCACGGCTTACGGCGGTTATGTATCTAGGTCAAGCTGAAATAGGCCGGCAGGTGACGAGCGCTCTTTCACTTTATCGCCAATACGAAGCTCTGTCGGCAGCACGGCTGAGTTCTCATGAGCTGGGTCTTTGCCCCATGTAGAAGCTTGCTTCTATGCCGTTCCTGGCGTTTCAATGTTCGTGCGTGCGTGCTGCCACCTCAAGCTTCAAGACCCAACTGAACCAACGATCAGCGTCTCTTCTTGAAGTCTGACGTCACAATCGCCTGTTCACTGTGTACGGCAATCCGGTTCTCTGATTGGCTTATTTCTCAAGTGTCCCATATAAGGATATATGTGACCTAGTTTGACTGTTAGCGTCACCATGGCGACCCACATACCAAATGTAATAATTACACACGATGCGTGACACGGATAAATCAGCTGATAGCCGATGGGATTCCATACAAGAATACACAATATGTATATACAATCAAGACCTGTCAACGCTTTAGGATGACGCTTCACGTCAATATCAATAGAGAACAGACTTCGTTAAACTATGATACAAAACACCGTACATATTGTCACCTATTGTCTGGTGACAGCGCCAAAGATCAGTTATTAAAACTAGATGTTTACAAACCATGTAAATTAAAAAAGGTAAATTTATATATAAACTTAAGGCAATTATAAAATAAACTGGATTTTTATAAGTGCATAATGCAGTGTTTATAAATAATTAACTATTGTAATTTCTGACCCCTATTGATAGTTTTAGAGAACCTCATTTTCTGTACCCAGGCTCTCTGGAGATTCTGTATGGTTTTACTTATGCCAGTTTCAATTAGGCTGTATAATATATCTGCAATTTGAGTCTCCAGTCTTTATTATTTTCATAAAAGGTTTATTTGACCAATAATGATGCTGCAGCCGTACATTTACCTGTATTTTGAGAAAAATCTTGAAAGTTTTGACTTTTTCTTTCTTGCTGGTCCTGGTTTCACTTCTTTTTATACTGCTAAATGTAATACCGTGTTATCGACCAGCATGGAGTGTGATTGTTACATTGTTTGGTATTCATTAATGTTTCATGTGTCATAACAGCTCCAGTAGCTCATGTCCATACATTGTTTTCTTATTAGTGTGGGCGGTTGTGATTGTGAGAGTAATGTAACTTGTAAGCTTGATGTTCAAAAATAACCAGTTTGCCTCATAATGATGCTTGATTTCAGTGGTAGCTTGTTATTACCTCAGCTAGTAGAAAATCTGATCAGCTTTTGTTGATGTTCTACTGGTGAACTCATTCAAAATTCTATCTTTAATTTGCATAGAAGTTTTCTTTGCTACTTTTGTTTCCTTTATTAAAGTGGCCTTTTCCAATATCTGATGTTTATAAACTTGAGATAATCCCTTGAAACTTTTATAGAAATAGGCCAAAAATACTGATCCCGCTGCACAACAGCTGTTTGTTTGTTTATATCTATGTGTTTGTAACATGGGGTGTTCACCAAAATAATCTAACCACATTCTACAAGGACATCAGGTCAGACTAACCAGGAGGTTTGCAAGGGCATTTTACAACTAGTGACCTTTCAGCTTCCACACAAATGCACCAACCACCTACAGATACATAGTTTGTTTGTCAACATTGACACATATACTATGTTTACTAACAGTTTGTAGATAACAACTCACGCATCTTTAAAGAGCCGTTTTAAAAACTTTTCCTAACAGGTATTAACTAGAGTTCATGAATATTTACACAGACTAAGTCAGAAACCACATAGATTCTATAGAAAAGGTAGGAGAATAGCTTGCTTTAAGATTATTTCACACAACAAGTGTGTCCAATAGTGATTCCCCAAACTCGGCAATTGACATGGAGTATTCTATAGACTGTGTTCATACTACCTCAGAAAAAGCGTATTCAGTACCTTATTCAATAACGTGTTTGACACCCATCTCATAATACATTTTATATTCAGTTATAGCACATGCACAAAAATATTCTTCCCTTTTTGTATGCATTGGAGAAACAGTATTTGATATGCATACATTTAATGCACATTCACATTGTGTCGTTGGGAATTCGGTCTTAATGAATTTGGTACAGGAACTACCCCTTGCATTGATTCACTGATGCATATTCCAAATCGTTATGCATGGGTGTAATATGAATAACATGCATTTGGAGGTAGTAAACAGTGTTTGATAGCTTATTCAGTGATTACAGGTGCAGTGTTAACAAAGCTCAATTAGTTACTAGAACTCTCATCATGTGTTTATCATAATCTTCATTCAAAAGACCATGCCATCTGCAGACCATTAACTTAACCTCTAAAAATATACTGCAGGGAAACTTTTGTTGTAAAATTTTGTTGCCATGACAACAAACTATGCAAAATGTGGGGATGAATATGTCTTGAAATGCAGAGAGTATAATTTTGAGTATAATTATCCAAGATTGGACCAAGTATAATTAGCTCAGATTGGATCGTAATACTGTCCTGCCCATGTAAGACTTAATTGGCTGATGGATTCCCATTTGTAAAGCTTTAATATACTACAGGACAAGGGAAATCTTGGTCATGTAAACCACTGCTGTGTAATGTAGCAAAATGGCGACATGAAGGATTAAACCAGTGCATACTACACCTGCCAGTGCCACCTGTAGAACCACCCAGGTGGTGCTCATACCTGTGATTACCCTTTTTGTTTCCATATTTACACACAAACAGTTTAGTTGATCATATGGGTGCAATTATGAACATTCCATGATAACAGTTAAGCTATTATTTTGCTTATGCTTACTTGCACTATTTGATTTATCATATATATGTATGCTGTTATGATGACTATTTAGATATCTATAATTAATGAGAGAGTATGTGTAAGATCAAAGAGATATATATTTGCCATTACAGCTGTTTTATGTGCACAGTTAGGGCTGATACAAATGCACAGTAATGGATTTATTTGTCACTGGTTGACAGCATTATATTATTACCAAGTGGTTAAAATATATATGCATGTATATATATAGAGTTATCAAATCCCCCATTTTGAGTGTCTTTTATAAAGTAATTCAACAGTCATATTATTTTGATATTTTGAATAGTGTGTTAGGAACCATGTGGTAACTTACTATTTATTAGGGGGATGAGAGCATGGTCATCCACACTGACCACCAAACTCACTCCCCAGATAGATTACCAACTAAAGACTGTCATCTGAGTACTTTCTTATTGTATTTCCATGCCTTAATTATCAAACCTGACCCTCACAAAAATTTTGAAACTGTTCTTGGGGCTTCCATTTAGCATACAGACTAATACCAAGACAGAATTAATGGTATACTACTAGTGTATGTAACAAGCAAACAGAAAATACAATGAATTTTTTCGATCATTGGTAAGAATACCATAATGTAAACTTATAGTCACAGTTGCAGTTTGGAATCACACGTTTTCAATTTTACAATTTAACTTTTATAATTCAGCTAACCTATAGTAACTATAACTTGTACAGTGGAATCTGTGTAATAAGACTACCTGTCTATTAAGACCACCCTTTAGTGAACCGAAAGCTTTCAGATCAGATATAATTGACCTGTCTAATAAAACCAAAAAAAAGATCACTATTGGCTAGTTCCTTCGGTTGTCTTTTACTTTTGTTTCACTGTATTTCAATGGATATGATCAGGTGCAAGTCTGATTGAGATGCTTCATATGTACCGTCATGGCAGCACGTAAGTGTTTTATCTGTTGCCCCTGTTTGCCATACTGAACAGGCAAAATTACTACATGTAGCCATTCGGTTTTTTTATTCCACATGCTGGATCCATGTATTAGTAATTGCACCTTATTGACTTAGTCAATTCCGATTTAATCTGCATTCCACATTCCATACATAAGGAATCTTAGCTTAAGTCAGGAAAGAAATATGCACTTTGTTAACATATATGCATATGGTATCTAGACCAGTTCAACATATCCAGGGAGTTCATCATTGAGGCTTGGTTCACTTGGTGTAAATTGATAAAAAGCTGCCATTTTGCACAATGATTTGATTCATATGCAGGTTCATCTCATATTCTGTTTTATATTAAGTAAAGTGGGGGCTCTGTTAGTTATAAATGTTGAACAGGATATTAGAGCTCTGGCATGAATTCTTGTTAAATGCATGTCTAATTTGGCTTGATTGATTGTTGCAAAGCAGCTTGAGATATTCAGAGACCCCTTGATGTCATCGAGTAAATGCATGTTTTAATGGACAGAAATGGACAATTTATATTTTAGGCTAGTTGCACTTTTGTTAACTTGCAATTGTGACTTAATAAACCCAAAGCTATTAATATTTAATCGATAATGTGTCCCTAAAGGTTAAATGGACATGAACAAAATTTATCAGTTTCAGTATGAGTTTCTAATTAAAGCTTCTTAATTTATTATTAAAAGAAGCACTTTTGTAGTTGTACCAGTTACTTGTAAAAACCTTTCTCTGAATCTGCTGAAAACACTACCATTGAAGTTAACATTTCATATTCACCCCAGCTGTCACGAATTTTGTACTAAATAAATGGTTTTATTTTATTTGGAGGGCTATGGGAAAAAAGAAAAAACAATTTGTTTCTTTCATACTATGCACATTACTTTTAATCCTGACATAAAAAATGTGTATTTTATTTTCAGTAGAAATTCACCAATTTTGAGCTCCAGCCACCGCAATATTCCTTAAAAAATCTAATAAAATTTTCCGAAATTTTGATGTTATTTTGGTTGAAATACAAATGAAGTATTCAGAAAAGTGTCCCAATTCTCATAAGATTGATCACTACAGTGTTTGTTGTTGTAAATCAGGTCTGAAGGATTCATGAATATTCATTGCATTAAAGGGACCTATTCCCTTACTAGATATTCTAAATATACATAAAATATGGTGTTTTCTCCAAGTGTATTATGGTATCTGCCAATTTTTCCCGAAAAAAAACTGCTTCCTTACTGATGTAATCAGATGGCAGTAAGCTTGCATTCGGCACAATCAGTTGTGCTAAACATTGCACAAATGCCATGTAATGTTAGTACCTCACAACTTAACAAATCATGATTTTTGTCTCCCGCATCGATGGAACGGGGGACATTGATTTGAGTTTGTCTGTCTGTCCGTCTGTCTGTCTAGCTGTCTGTCAGGTTTTCCTTTCCATGCGTTAACTTTCCTAAATATTATTTGATTTCATTCAAATTTGGCTCGGTGATTGCTCTCATGCATACCTTGTTTGGGATTTGTTTTTTGGAGAGTCTGTCTGAAAATTTATTATCTCCAGCTCCAAAACAAAAAATAATTCCCCCTTTTGCTCCCCATTCACTACAAATTTTATGACATATGGAGACATCTTCAGGGGACAGTAAAAACTAAAAAACAGCCATTATGACATGTGGAGACATATTGAGGGGAAAATAAAAACTAAAACTTGACCTTTGGTCATGTGGTCTTTTTATGGCAAACAAGTACACGTTCACTCACACAAAGACTCATTACAAAGTATTAAATATGTGAATTGTATTTAATAAGCCCACTTGCCAGGATGGTTTTGCTTTAGAAACATTTTTCCACCAGAATGAACTAATTAACTGAGAAAGTAACATTATTGCAAATAATTATGTATCTTGTACATATGTACCTTGATTATGTAACCTGCATCATACATTCAGTTAACAGCAGTTCCTTATTTAACTTTTATTAATCTCAACTGAGTGAGAAATTTATTTTCATCATTGCAGATTTTATACTTCTGTAATATATATGTATTATGATTCCCAGTAAAATTTCCCTGCAGTGGCCTGGCACTTGTATAGGATTGTATTTTGTTCCAATTACACCCCAGCACCTATTGAGCTGCTTTCACTGTCATGGTACACTCAAGTACCTGTATCAGTGGCAGGGTAAGCCAAGTCAGTCCATGCTAATGATCGCATTGGTACTGAAACCAAAGGTGATGCTGTGTACAAATGGATATAGACAATCAATATAGCGAAAGCCAGGCCATCCAGGCTTGTTGAGTCAGGTTAGCTCGTCCGAGTAACCAGGTGCTGGACTGTTCTGGTGTTTTGATGGGACAGGTCACCATAGTGCTCAAACAAATAAGAATAGACAACGCATGACATTTGCTGGCTGGTGTCCATGTGCGCGTATATATATGCGTGAAAACATTGCTGTATTTCCCTGTGCACATATATGCATGAACTGTCAGAAGTACATCGTGGTACAGTGGAACTAGCAGTTCTTCCCAAAACAGATGCTGAATTGATATAATAATATCAGGAATCCCTGAGTTCACTCATACCCTATATATGAAAATCACTCTGATAGCGATTTTCATGCATCCGGGCATTAACACTCCACTTCCTTCCTTATTCTATATTTTGCAGGGTTTCATATATTCCCAGTGGGTATTTTAAACACATTTTACTTTCACATAATTGAAATACAGATAGTTTTACAAATATTTGATCTTGAGAGGCTCCTGCATCTTTGATGTAGTCCAAAAATTCAACATGCAGTATTTGTCTTGCAGTTATATATTTAGTATTTGATTAACATCAAATAGCAAGGCCATTTCCTCTTAGCTTTTCAAATGCTTATATGTATAAAAACAGAAATAAGTACATTTGACATTTGCTAAAATTTTACAAAGTTCAGCTGAGTGCCTTGACCCTTGGGTCCCTTTTTCATTCCTGACACATACTTGCATGTCAGAATTACTGATGAAGACATAACTTGAAAGAGATTTTGTTGCAAAGCATTCGCATACAAGAATAAATTGCAGATCAAATGTTCGAAATAATTTATTTAACAATAATTATCGACAAATATATATGGATAGAAGATGTGCAACAGTTTAAAGCAACAGAGGTATATAAATATTAACAGTTGTGAAAGAGTTCTAATATATTTTGAACATGTTTGGTCATAAACACAAGAACACCAATGCTGATTATAAAGATAACTCTTTTTTTTTTTATAAAGATAAACCCAAATTTATGACAGGGCCTTGGATAATGTCAACCAATTGGACCAACGTTTCCTTTCTTTTGTAGAGGAGCCAGTGTGTTTCAAATTTGTCCCAAGCCGTGTACGTGGCACAGGCATGACGCTTGATGTTTTCACTTTGCTGTTAGTAGGGTCTATCAGTATTTTTGCACCATTGAAAGATTTTCTTGGGAGCACATAAGGTCGTGTAATCAGTGTGACTCTTTTTTTGTTAGATGAATTATGGATTATGTTAGATGTCACATGATCACGCAAAAATTGCTGTTCTTAGAAAGTACATTTGTGCTTTGCGATATTCATCTGACTTGTGTGATATTAATTCTGAAATATTTTAATTAGGTTTTTCTGGTTCAGCTAATTTAGTTAATTGTTAATTTATTCATACATATAAATAGAGCAGTCTTCCAATATTATGAAAAAATTGTTTTAGTCCATCCATCACACAGACTTGCATTTTGTCTGTAAATGACAAAAGCTTAAACATCTAAGCACTTCAAACACAACAGGATATCATAGAAACTGTGTGGTTGAGTAACTAACTGGAGGCTCTTTTTGAACATGCTCCTTGTAGGAAACATTTTTATCTTTCTTTGTGTGATGTGTTCGACATTTCTTGAAATAAAACCCCACATTGCATAGTCTGTTGCATTCTGCACCAGTTTGACCCACTCCGATAGGTACATGGGATTGTTGAGAGACATGCGACAATTTGAGCATCAGAGAATTGTAAGGATCCATATTACCGAATACAAGGATCCAGCTGTTGTGAGGTCTATCGCTGAAGTTCATATTGATCTGCTGCCGGTGCTGTTTTAAATTAGGACTTCATTTGCATTTAATTGTTCAAAGTGAGCTCTTTTCATATGGATCTCCCACAGTGATAAATCATAGAGGAGTTTAAGAGCGCAGACCCACGCTGAGAAGCAGTTGCCTGCACTGCATTCTGGGGCATGGTAACACTCTGTTTATACCGTCTTGATGGAGGGCCGATTGTAATTAAAAGATAGAGAAAGGATATTAATGGTGGCTTCTGCTGGCGTCAGTTGTATTGATTTCTCATTTTCTTCTTGGCGTAGTGTGAAAAGACTCCTTGATAAACAGCACGAAGCGTTGCTGAATTTCAATGTATATTGTTACAAAGCTGGAAGGTTATTGCTGTTCTGATTGGTCAGTTAATTTTAGTGAAATCTAGGGCTGGCTGAAAGATGAGAGTTGTCATTTATTGAAAGATAAAAGACTTTATGTAGAAATGAAATGTTAGAGAAAATCTAGGGTTTAACTATGCAGAATGTCTAGAATTCGGCATTGCATGCCTTATGGGATCAGGCTGCCATCATTCCTACGATGCACACAATATTATCATTAGAGTAATAACCAGTCACATGAACCAACAAATGGTTATTTTTAGGTTGAATCAAAAGGCACAAATCATATTTGACTCTTCTCAGTGACCTCACAATAATAAGGACACAAAATTCACATGTCCAGTGAAAATGCATGAATTCAGGTGTTTATGGATTCTAAACCGGCAATATCCTGCAGACAATAAGAGAAAATTAATCTCTGAGTGATTTCTTGTGAACATGATAATTAATATAATCATTAGTCCAAATTTGCATGGTAGTCAGTAGAGCACGTACCTCTCCAATGAAAAGTCATTCTAGCTGGATCTGCCATTTCATCTGGATCAGCACCAAAAGTCTTTCTAAAACATATTTCACAGTGGTTTATGTCTTTCCAACAAATTCTTCACCCATGTCCTGGTACCCCTACCTGCCTCCAGAATTTTTATGAAAATTGGTGTAGTATTTTTAAGCCTGCCCCTGTAGAAAGCCGAGGATAACAGGGTGGATGAGTTTATATGTTTCAGTATTTGGATCAATATTATTTTATGGATGGGTGTTAAAGTTCAAAACCATTAATTTCAGAATTTTTTTACTTCTTTCTTTAAGACTGTTTTTCCACTAGATCTCAAATATGACTTATTTTCAAAAACTGATCACTTGGGGCAATGTAGGTCCTAGGTCACAGATTTGCACCTGATTTTAATTTTTAAACCTTGACCTAATTTCCTTGGTCATTCACACCATAGCTAGTTATTGTTGAGTTGTAGGTGTCGTGGGGAGGCTTCCAATGATCATTTAGTGATTGCAAAGGTCTAGTTTTCATAATCCTGTATATTACAGACAACCGTACAAACCAAATACTGGAGAAACATAACCTGCAGTTTGGGAACCGAGATTGTGATTGACAGCATGAATTGTATCAAGGTCTTTGTGTATCTAAATCAAAAATAGCACAGGCCTGTTTGTTTTGAATATACCTTGATTATCAAGGTAAATATTGATTTTTTAGAGGTATATTTAAATGTCTGTGACATATATATTTCCTGCTAGAGAAATCAAAGTAAACATGGCAGAAATGTCTGAGCTCAGTAGGTACAAGGTTTTTGTGGGGGATGTTTGACTGGTTAAGTCTGCAGGAAGTATTAGACAGGCCCCACTGAGAACCAAGGCTTCGATTATGTCTGAACACCTACACACATCACAACCCGTCAGGATATACTCGCAAGCAGAAGGAAATAAATAGAAGGCAGTGGCTTTGTTGGGTAGTTTGGGAGTGGAATTCTTAAGGTCAATCTTTATTCTGTTAACTTTAAATCAATATTTTTACCTCCACTAAGTGGGGATTATGAATTTTTTGCAACATTGGTTTGTCCTTCTGTCTGTAAGGAACATTACTCAAAAAGTTATGATGGATTTTATTCTGTTAATTTTAAATCAATATTTTTACATCCACTAAGTGGGGATTATGTTTTTTTTTGCGACATTGGTTTGTCCTTCTGTCTGTAAGGAACATTACTCAAAAAGTTATGATGGATTTTTCTCTGCTAACTTTAAATCAATATTTTTACCTCCACTAAGTAGGGATTATGTTTTTTTTTTTACATTGGTTTGTCCTTCTGTCCGCCTGTCTGTAAGGAAAATTACTCAAGAAGTTATGATGGATTTTGAAACAATTTTAAGGATATCTTGGCAAAGATACAAGGAACAATTGATTAAATTTTGGGGGTGATCCAGATCACCATCTGGATCTAGGAATACTTTTCAGGAAAAAAATGCTATATTTCTGACAGTGCCTTGGCGCAGGTATGCACTCTTTGACCAGTTTCTAGTTTATAATTGTTGCCATTTATATTCTGTTGCACTTTCATATGGAGCTTCGTGAGTCTGCCATCCTGAGGTTATTGGTCAATCCATTGTTTTCTTCTTTTGGTGAACTGGTTTATCAATGCTACCATACCTTTAACTTTGTTATCAGTTGTTTGTTAAGTGTGTCAATGTTGGTTTTAAGTTATTAAAAGTTCCAATATTCTGATATGTTAAAATGGAAAATTAAAAAAAAAAAATTTGTCCTGATTACCCCAAACTGAATGCCATAGATATAAAGGCAATTCATAACCTGTAATTATTTATTCATAAAAAGGCCTTTTTCTTTCCTTCTGTCAGTTCCCAATGGAGACAAAAAAATTGTCAGTTTGCTGGGACAATTCAAAATGTGCTAAATTTCTAGATATGGTAGATATGGAAAACACAGTCCATCAGTCCATTTCTGTGACATCTTTTTGTATGCCTGTGTAAGACAGGTTTTGTTGTTTGCAAGGGATGTTTGCATGTCTGTCAGTGCATCTGTCTACTTACTTTTAGTGTCCCCATGGAGACTTGTTACAGATTTGATGCATTTTCATGACACTCACTTTAACAATAAACCAGTATAATCAATAGCCTGACCAAGTTCAGTTCTAGAAAAAATGAGGTCAGATATGTCACCAGGCTTATTACTTAGTTAAGTTGCTGAGATAACTAAACAGAAATTTTTGACAAAACTAAGTAAAAAAAATGTTAACCAATATGATATCACACCTGAGTTCTGATTCATAGCAAAATCATCTCATATTTAATGAGGTCAGAGGTCAGCAGACCAGTGGTGCTGTGATTACTAGGATCTCAATGGGTTTTGATGTTAAACCATAAAAGTAAATCCCCTTGTTTCAGTTGTATGCAAAATCTGTACTGTGCACCTTTAATGAGGTCAAAGGTCACAAGACTTATTATGCTGTCTTGCAGTGCTCTGGTTGAATGTTTTGAAGGGATAGTGGCAAAAGTACCAATTAGCAACAAAAGCAAGGACTGTGCTTCTTTAAAAAGAATTATCTATAAGAAATAGGAGCAGCAATTCCATAGATCTAAAATAATTTTTGTGTGTGGCCTGTATCCTAGTGTACAGCAAAAGAAGAGGGATTTAGAGGGATTTACGAGAAATGTCATGTGTAAAATGTGGCCAATTAGAACTTAGATATATCACGGCTGAGATAGTATCAGGTTCAATTTCTAGTCCGCCACAGAACAGAATGCACACAGTTTCATACACAGTGACAGATTTTGGTTTGGTGAAGATTTATTATAGGATATGATACTCTTTGTAGGAATTTACTGTTATTTATTATTTTGATATATTTTGTTGTATGCAATGTTTTAGTTGACTTTTAACAGCTTTCTCCCAGACCTTAGAAGTTAGGAAAGTTTAGAGGTTGGACGAGTGGGTTAAATCAGGTATTTTAACTGGATCAAGACTGGGGAATAAAAGACTAATTTTATTATAAGGTACATCTGACTCAAGTTTATGAACTGCTACTGACACTCTCCTGGTGGCAGAATCTAGAATTGTTGAGGCAGGTTGGTAGTGGGAATTAACACAGGAGATGTTAAAAGAATTTTATCTTCAGAATAGATATCCATCACCATAGTCTTTAAAAATCTAGTGCAAATGTCTTTGAAAGATAGGCTTGACTTAGCATTTAAGTGTAGTAACTTTTAATACAGGATGACAGAATAAGGAATTTTGTAGTCCAATATTTGATGTCACAGACTGTGATGTGGGTTTACTACATCCAGTTCTCATATACAATAACTCAGCCATAACACTCAGGTCACACACACATTCATAAAATGGTCCCAATATCACAGTATCATATGTCACTTGATTGACAAGTGATCAAAGAGCTCCTAACAGCACCAGTCTTTAACCACAGGAGGAATTTCATTGGAGAAGCTGTTAAAAAATATCTCAGTACTTCAAGGAATATTGCAGTGTAAGGTGAGCATTGATCACCTATTAAGTGAATTTCTGGTGTGACCGCCAGAATCATGGTATTAGTAAATACAGTAAATGAAAGAGTGCTGGCATCTTCTCTTCAAATGACAGGTGCTTGCATAGCACAGTGAATAGTGCGGGTGCTCACTATGACAGAAGTCAGGCTTTAAACCCATAAGAGATTTGATATTTTTTTCATTTCTTTTTGCCTTTCTTTTATGTGTCAAATTTCTAGCCTTGAAGAGGCCCAATCACCAATCTGACCTTTATAGACTAAAGGTAATCCCTTGGAGCTTTATAAAAAAAAAGGCCAGAAAATGTGGACATCACCACACAGAGGCTGCTTGTTTAGTTTATCTAAACATTGTTATTATATGTGGGGGCCTGCCAAAATAAAACAAATTCAGCAAGAGTTGGCAGCAAGTCAGATAAGCCAGAGCTTTTCAAATGGCATTTTGCAATAAATGACCTTTCTACCTCCGCATTTAAGCAACCTACCACTGTAGGTTTCATGTTTTTCCCGTTTTTAGCTCAGCTGACTATAAGTCATCTGAGCTATAGTCGTGGTCCATTGTCCGTCGTCCGTCCGTCTGTCCGTCCGTCCGTCCGTCCGTCCGTCCGTCCGTCCGTAGATGTGGCACGTTTTGAAACCGTAAGACCTAGGAATCCAAAATTCAGCATAATGTTAGATGTCCCCAAGATCTCCTACCAAGCCGAAAACTGGGTCTTTGCGACCTTGTTCCTTTGAGAAATTAAGGAAAAACCTCAATTTTTTATTAAAAACCTATTTTCACACTTCAGGACTGCCTAATATCAAAACCACTCATATGTTTTTCCTCATATTTACCATAAATATTCCTCTGTATAGTTTCTATGTACATGCCAGAAATTAAGTCTGTTAAGTATAAATTCTATAAGTTATGGGCCCAAACATAATGGCCTTTTTAAAAAATCAGGAAAAATATTTACTCACTTAACATGAAAAATTTTGAAACTAGAGTCTATTTTCCCAAGTATATTACTATGTTTAATTAAGATTCAATTGTTTACCCAAAATTAGATCTGAATTTTGTAAATTTTTTAAGTTATTCGCATAAAAATAAAATCAGTACCTTAAATTTTGCCCAACTTTGACCATGGCACATTTTTTTTCTGTTAGAACCATTGATTCAATTTTCACAGCATGTAAACATAAATATTTAATTTGTTTAAATCTGAAAGTTGAAAATAAAAGCTTGAAAATTAGGCTAGTTATTGATTTTTTCTTGAGGCTCTGTTGTAGTCATTTGCTTTGATTACAGATTACAGATGCAGGGTCCCACTCCAGGTCAATGGAAGTCAGCTATGCCAGGGTTTCTGATTTGTTACAGTCACTGGGGGAGATCCCCTGCTGTGACAGGTGTACAGTTATTCTCATATCACCATCCCAACCCCCCCCCCCCCCCCCCCCCCGGCAAACCCAACCCACCAAGTGTTATGCAGTAATAATTGTTATTGTTTTCACTATATCTCCTTCATTGTAATGCTGTTTCCACTTCGATATGCAAAAACTTTCCTTGAAAAGGTAATTCAAGGTGTAATCAAGAAGATGCAGTGTTGTGTAATGTGGCATTTTTAAAGAAATCAATTTTCTTTTAAATGATTTTAACAAATATAATTGAACCCATCAGTATGCTTAAATTTATAAAATATGAAGCACATTATGGATAAATAAAGACACATTTAAAAATTGTGAAATCTAAATCAAGTATTATTTTAAGATATTTATTGTTTTGCAGATTTAAAAGATATATTTTTGTGGTAAAAAATAAATAAACATTTGTATGCATGATGTGGTGTTATCTGACAAGATTGAGATTTATGATGATGCAATTAAGAATTATGAATCAACTTTTATATTCGGATATATATGTTATATTGGAAATGTATAGAAATATAAACTTATAATAAAAAAAATTGATGTAATAAAAAAATGAGGATTTAATACGAACATTTGTTCATTATTTTCCTGCCTCAGCAGAATTTGAGATCAGGCTTTGTTTGCCCTGTTTTATGTTGTTAATTAGTTATATTTCAACTATAAATTTCATTAAAAAAATACATTAATATTTAATAATATATATTATACAAAAAATTAGATTCAGTTGAACAAATGTGTAAACTACTGAAATGTCAACAGTTAATCAAAAAGCCAACTAATGATCATGGAAATATTACAGATCATTTGTTCTCAAACTGCTCACATGCTTCAATTTCAACATTAGGAAACACATGGTTAGGTCACAAAATATTATTTGCAACAATTTCTGACACAGCATCTCCATTTGATATTATTTTAGATTTTTACCTTCAAGGTCAACTTCAGCTGAGCATAGTGACCCATAGGTCCCTTGTTTCAACATTGCTTTGTTTACCAACATGTTGTTGATAAACAAGTTCTTACATCATTGTATCCCCAGACAAAGTTGGGGGATACTATGTTTTCATACCGGTCCCGCCACCGCCGCTACCGCCGCTGCTGCCGCCGCCGCCGCTGCCGCATATAAATCTTGTTGGCGCGATAACCTAAAAAATATTTCACGGAACTTTACCAAACTTGGTATATGTATAGATATGGGTAAGAGGACGATGCCTATTTAAAATGAGGTCATGACCTTTACTAGGAGAGTGTCCTTGACCTTGAATAGGTCCAATTTTGGGGAAAATCACACAAATTCTTTAATATCTCAAGAATTCTTGCATGGATTTATCCCAAAATCAAGTTGATGGAAGATCATGGATAGGGTTGTCATGTTCCAGAAACTGGTAGCGCCACCTATTATTCTTTACTTGTTTTCGTGCCGTTTAATACCCCCAAAATCGCCACCTTACAGTACTGTGAGCATTATAAGTCAAAAACTAATGGACAGATTTCTTTTATATAATGCATATACATAGGTATGGGTTATGAGATGATGTTTATTTCAATTGGGGTCATGACTTTTCCTATGATAGTGGCCTTGGCCTTGAATATTGCCATATATGGTGAAAATCACACACCTCTTATGATATCTCCAGTGTTGATAGCCATATGGATTTCAAACATGACTTATGTATGGCCCACCACTAAAGTAAGAACCCTATAGGTTCTAGGGTCATGAGGTCAAAGGTCAAGGTCAATGGACAGGCATTTTAAAAGATACTGTGGATGAATTTTTAAGCCAAACTTTCATCCTAGGTCTTCCATCTTGAATATATAGCTCACTTGCCAATAGTGGATGATCAATATAAATTTTGGGGTCACAAGGTCAAAGGTCAAGGCCACAGGAGCTATCTGTCCAAAAATTAGTTTCTGGATGATAATTCCTGCTTTATTGATGTATAGATTTCAAACTTGATTTGCATATGTCCCATTGGAAAAGCAAGACCCAAATTGATTTTGGGGTCATGAGGTCAAAGGTCAAGGTCACAGGACACATCTTAAAAAAGATCAAGGTCACAGGACCAACATCTTCAACAAGATTGTGGATTGTTAGATGGAAGAAACAATAAATATGCCAAGTGTCAGTATATGCTGCTAAAAATGGGAGTCTATTCTTAAAGGGGGGGGGGCCTACTATGTCTGGGGATACTCTGGCACCAAAAAATGTCTAGTTCAGGAGGGCTTTTATAAGAAATTTTCACAGCCTAAATTACGCTTAGATCATTAATAAATAGACAGATAAAGCCAGAAATCACATAAATTCTTTTTCAAAAGGTAGGTGAATGGGCACCTTAAGTAAATGCCCCTCATTTGTTGCTCCTACGAGTCTGTCTGATGGTGAGAGCTACTTTTTATATATATTCTTTTTAAAGCTGGCCTCCCATCTCCCAGAGCTTTGCTGGCCAGTATTATTTTAGTGACAGGAAAACTGCCGGCGAGTGCCCGCACACCTACCAGATTCCTTGTAGATCACTAGATTTTTCCGGTCATTTGGGTCATTTCTGATTTTGACTCCAGGATTGTTATTGGCTTCAAGATTGATAATAAGAAGAAAAGGTAGGTTGTTATCAGCCGATTTTATTTGTTTGTTGTGTCATCACATCTACCAAATTATCAAGCCAGATAAAAATTAGCAGGAAAATCCATTACGTCAAAAAAAGGGTTTTTGTCAAGGACTTTAACAGTAAATTTATTTTGCCAGATTAAAAAAATTTGGCCAGCAGCAACCTTACATTTATCGATCATAACAGTTTTTCTGGCTGGCCAGAAATCAGCTGGAAAAATCTGTACTTGGGAGGCTGGCTTTAGATCTGTGAGAAAGTGTTTTTGAGAAATGTTGTTTGATCAGTAAAATATTTTTATTTATTCATATCTTTTATATGCATCCCCAAGGGGATGAGTCATTTGTAGTGTTTATACATCTACATCAGTAAAGTACCAGTCAGTATATATAAAGTATTACAGCTAGTCTGCTACAGGTAACAGATGTATGATAAAAGATAAATAGTAAAATATGTGAATGCATGATGTCACCATACCTCATTGTTGTATTTATAATTATTTTACATTGATAGTTCTAATGAAATCTGTGCAAATATCTAAAAAATTCTTATACAACAGAAAATAAGTTTTGGCTCATGACTCTAAGGTTCTATCATTGCAGGCACAGTAATACCACTTAAAATATTGATATTTATTGTTAAATTATCAGTATTCGTTGTGAAACAGAATTTGTAAATTTTATTCATCAGTTTCAGTCAATACTATGGTATTTGTGAAATGAACTTCATTATGTAAATAAAACCTTAGTGAATTTAACGCCTCAACAACAATACAGCCACCTATTGTTTTACAGTCTCCCCATTGGTATCTCATTCATTTTATCCATGAATTTCCCTTCAAAGGTCTAAGGCAAAAGCTTTTTGTTTTAATTAATATCAGATCTTTCAAAGGATCTTTTGAATTGTTTGTTGTTCATTTTGGTCTTAGTCAGATTTAGGTATGGTTGCAAATATTAAAATTTGGGAATAATCTGTTCTTGTTGTGATCACAATGTCCACATGACAATTCAAATTTTAATGTACTGTATAAAGGTTCCAGTATTGTGATCAAGTCTGCTGAAAAGTGAAACACTAAAAATGTCAAAATTTAAATCATGCCAAGATGGGGCAACCTTAGTATTTAATAAAAAAAAAATCATGGAAAAGATAGAAGGCCCTTTATTTTGATTTGAGATGCTGACATCCACTTTATCAGCACAAGGCTGTTGAATCCCCATAGGGAAAACGCAGCCAGAGTTAATGGTCTAATGATGAAGAAGCCTTTCCTTTCACAACCTTTTTTGCCCAGGTTTCTTCCCCTAATTCTATCCTGTTTTATCAAGCCAGTTTTAATCCAGGGGCACTGTGGTATGTTTACAAACAGAAGCTGTGATTGAATTATCATGTTCTTTTGTAAAATAGTGTACTTTTTGTTAAAGTGTGGCTTACAGAATTTGATGCTTGCAAGTACTGTTTTATTCTAGTGTGAATATGTGGATAATACCCTGTTTCTTTCAACTCCAAAATCTTCAGACATGAAAGAAATTGGTTTTCTTATAAGTTTACCGTTGGGAAATTTTCTGTCAGTGATGTTTCTGTGGTTTTCTAAGGAAGGATTTTCTTTTAAATACAGTGTCATCTATGCTTCATTTAAAAAGTCTACATATTTTTGTTGTGTGCAATATTTTATCAACTGCTGCACAAGTTTGGGGGCGCCACCTGCAATATCTGATTTTTAATGAATTTTTCTTGGATTTTTCAACTTTGACTTTGTGAGCGAGATATCTCTAAAAGGATTCACAATAGGAATTTTATTTCTTTGGTGAAGATGTATATCGACAAAATCTCGGTCAAATTCGAAGATGGGTGACCTTGACCTACTTTTCAAGGTCACAGAGCTGATAATAGAATAAAACTTAGAAGCTTATTTTTCAGAAGCATTTGGTGGATTGTTATGAATCATGGTACATACCTCTCCATTTTAAATTTATAACTGAGACATGTACAGAAATACATCCATGTGAGAACAGATATTTAGTACTTGTTACTGTTACCACCTCTAAACACTGTTCTTTTGGCTGAGGGCTTTTGTCAGCTTCTGCTGATATTCTAGTTATTGTCCTGCAGTAAGTGGCATTTGTTTGTTTTAACTGCCCTGTCTCTTAAAAATGGTCATACTTTTCCAGTTTCTTCCTAAACATCCAGGAACCAGCCACAGCCTTGTTTGTGCCAGTTCCCTGATTATAAAGGGACACTTAATTATTTGTGATTTTAGTCACCAGATGGCATCACTTGCAACTGATCACAGCTAGGGTGCACTGGTGTGAGGTGGTACATGCAGAGCCACCTGTGTGCAGTTAACTGAACATTTAGTCATATGACCATTGTTTTAAATCATAATGAGCACTAAAATTTTTTATGAGCAAGTATTCTTTTTTGAATGATTATGTTCAGTGTTCAGCTTCATTGGTCAAGTATTAAGGGTTTTGTTCAATGAAATTTTACATAATCCAGGGGCTCTTGCCAGAAACCTCTCCATGAAATGAGGGAAGAATTCTACTTCATGTGAGATATATGTGGCCAGATGATTTGAACAGTTTCAAACAGTGCCAGCACAGATGCTAGTTCATTTGGAAGATCGATTGTATGATATTAGTGTTATACCCATAATTTCGACATTCAAGATGTGACATCTGGGTTTCGGAGTGTATGCAAAATGTCAGCCCATTGCGTATTTTCAAGAAATTAGGAGAAATAATCCCTGGCGTGGGGATGCAACGGAACAGTTTGCAGAGGTAAGGGTCCAGGCAGAGGACAGGGTCCAGGCGTAGAACAGGGTCCAGGTGGAGGACAGGGTCCAGGCGGAGGACAGGGTCAAGGCAAAGGACAGGGTCCAGGCAGAGGACAGGGTCCAGGCAGAGGACAGGGTCCAGGCATAGAACAGGGTCCAGGCAGAGGACAGGGTCCAGGCAGAGGACAGGGTCCAGGCGGAGGACAGGGTCCAGGTGGAGGACAGGGTCCAGGCGGAGGACAGGGTCCAGGGGGAGGACAGGGTCCAGGGGGAGGACAGGGTCCAGGGGGAGGACAGGGTCCAGGCAGAGGAGAGGGTCCAGGGGGAGGACAGGGTCCAGGGGGAGGACAGGGTCCAGGCAGAGGACAGGGCCCAGGCGGAGGACAGGGCCCAGGCGGAGGACAGGGTCCAGGCGAGACTCTGGCTATCTGTGGAGGGAGTTTGGTGGCAAGAGGATGTGTATCAGCAAAATTTGGTGCAGAAATACAGTTTTAGATCAGGGCCAAATCTTTAAATTGTAGTGGGATGCTCCTAATAAAATATCAGGGATTTCAAATATCTTGGTCAGTCATTTGTACTACACTAATAATTTAACATTAAAGACTCCATCCTCTTAGGATACCCACTATCTCAGTGCAAAAAAAAAACAAACAAAAAAAAACAAAACAAATTATTGTGTTTGATCTAATACCATCACTCTTTGCTCAGTACTCCTGGATTATTACAGCTAAAGTTTGTGGGAAATAAAAAATGTGTTTGTGTGTTGATTATGATCTTAGAGAAGATAGTTAAATGCAAAAAAAAAGACTAGCCAATATCCTCTTTGAATTTGTGAAGCCATAATTTATGATAGTATACAGGAATATCCTTAGGATTTGAAAATGAAAGCCTTTAAAATCTGGCAAAAAAAAAGTAAAATGAAAAATTATCTGGCAAACCTGCAGAGAATGTGTTGTGGATTTTACTGTCTGTTTAGTTCTGTTAGGTTCAGCACTGTTAGGTTCAGCAGTCTTAGCATTGAATAGGATGCAGGCCACACATGAAAAATAAATTTGTCAACAGACTCATGGACAAAGATATTGCAGGACTGAAAATTTACTAATTAAGACAAACTGAGTGAAACTTTGATACTTTTTATCCAGAAGAAAATTCCTGAAATATTTCTGAAATATAAATTTAATAGAAATTTTGCATAATAATTAATAAACTTAACTGTTTCTTTCAACCGCAAGATGAAGACAAGAACAGCAATCAGTACAGTTAATAACAGAAATTTGTGTTCATTTAAGAAAAATAAAGCATCTGTGAAATATATGAGCGGTGATTCCTTAGAACCACTAAAGTGTTCGTTTGGCCTTACGGCGGGGTTTTCAGCGCTGTTCTTGTACTTCTGCTGGTGATTTTTGTGATCACTCCTAGATCCTGGTAGTATATGGGTTTCCTTCTGGATCAGTAACAATGAGTGGCTGGATATTGAAGCAGCCAGCGTTGTGCAGGCTTTACATGCAGCCTTGAGGACTGACCAAGCACGAACATGGACTGTCTGCCTGCAGTTCCCTGGTGACAATGCCGTCACTGTACCATTCATTGCTTTTCTCTGCGGTCTGTTCGTCCTTGGTATGAGGTCTTAGTGTAAAGCGCCTCCCTTATTGTCGCAGTGACAGCACACCAACAACACTGGCTATCCTCTGTAGAGTTTTTGTGGACCGATCACTTCCTGAGGATTGAGAGATTGTGCATTGGAGTACTTATAAAGAAGGCTATTTAATGTGAAATCAATAGATCTTAAACATTATTCTTGGCTGGCCTTGGACTTGTTTCATAATGTATGGGAACAATGTCATCACACCAAACAATAAGTGTTCAAAATTTTAAACCTATATTTATATATATTGATATTGTTATAATTTTGCGGAAAGGAGAAACTGGTGTAGCTTTATTATTACTTAGTTCCAGAAATCACTCTTCATGCTAAAGCCCTATCTGCACTGAACACTGATGTTGAGTACATGCAAATATACTAGGGTGTCCACACCAAACACGATGCTCTGCAGCACTGCAAAGCAATGCTGAAAAAAACTTTCCCTGCCGCAAAAATGCCCAGTGGTTAATTAAATATAGTATTTGCAGCACTGCACAGCTAAGCGTTCTGTGTTGCAGGAACTTAACTGTGTTAAACTTTGTTTTTTACCATTTATTTTTTTTTCAACTTCTAAATTTTAGAATGTCAGTAGATTTTATAGGGACTTACTGTACAACCCTCCTTAGCATATCCCAGAATTAAGAATGAGGAACTGTAAATACTGTGGAACCTGTGTTATAAAACTATCCTCTTGACTGGTGAAAAGTGGTCTTAATTTATTGGTGGTTTGATTACATAGGTCAGTCATAACTAATGTCAGTGCTCATGGTTCATTCAAGGGTGGTCTAAATAGGCAAATGGTCTTATTTGACATGTGGTCTTTTTCAGACAACTTCTACTGTATATCAGAGGTATACACACTGTTGTATGAAAAACTGGGCATTAAGGGCAGGGGATTTTGGCTAAAGTCAACATGACTAGTGTAGTAGTGTGGGGCTGGATTATCAATGAAACTTGACAAGAGAATATGTGGAATTTATTCACATAACCACATTTAGGGCAATTTATTGAACAAAATAAATTTCTTCACAGGTCTTACATGTTTTGTTGTTATATGTTTGCCATCAGAGTGGTGTGCTGTGGTTAGTTTACACTTGTTTCCAGTGCACTAAATTTGCCTTAAATCATGGTCAACTCAAAATGTTTCTTTGATACTATTTTCCTTGAACTTTAGATAAAAATCAAAACTGGTCTGGGGTACCAGTCTATAACTGGTCTGGGGTACCAGTCTATTAAGATTTATACTCATTGTGTGGTACAGATTCCTGTCTGAGCAGTGAATGATTGTAACTGCCAGGGGTTATGTTTTTGGCAGCATTAGTTTGTTTGTCTTTTAGCAGTATTATTCAAAAAGTTTTCAACAGAGTTTGATGAATTTTTCAGACTAACTCGGCAATGATACAAAGAACAATTGATTCAATTTTTGGGGGTGATTTGGATCACCATTTGGATCGAGGAATTTTTTAAAGAAAAAAGTGCATTTCTGACAATACCAAATTGGGGTAATGAGCTGCCTTGTTAAGTTTGTTGCTACTAGATGGCGCTCAGTGTCAGTATACTATAATGTTCAGTGATTGTCCTGCTGTTTTTATGACACATTTCTGATAATGCTATATTTTGGGGAATGAGCTGCCATGGTGGAGGTCTGCACTCTCCTGAGTGCAATTTTCTAGTTTGTATATATAATTATAAGTCATGTCAGCCTTATTTGAAATGAAAACAAATTCTGTTACACCTGTGTTACAAGACCCTCTGTCAGACTGGCCACTTGTGATTTTATTTCACAGGTCTTATTGGACAGGTCAGTTATAACCAATGGGATTCATGGAATGCTTTCTGTTCACTAGGTTAGTATTACATTAAGACAGGTGGTCTTACAGACAGGTTCAACTGTGTGTATATATATATATATGTCGAGGGAAGAATGAGAATCTGGGAAGATCCGGAATCCTCCCGGGAAAAATTAGAATTCTGATTTTTTCCGGGAAAAATTTTTTTCATACATATTTCGCTTTTTCAGAAAAAAACTTTGATCATCTTTTGTTCACATTTATTCTTAAACTGTTCAAGTGTTAAAAAAGAAATAAATAGTACACTCACACAAAAAAGAAATATGATGGGTTTAGTACTATCATATGTGAATATAACTGATTTTAACAGAAATGTGTTTTCTTTTTCTCATGACAAAAAAAAAGTTACTATTCTTTTAGCAATGGTCATTTAATAACATTAAAGTTTGGTTATAATATCATAGTAAAATATGCAAACTTAACCCATCTTAACTATTAAAAGGATATCATTTAACAAATTGGAGCTGGCTGGGAAAAATAAGAATTCTGGTTTTTCACGGGAAAAATCAGAATTCTCATTCTTCCCAGGAAAAAAGAGAATCAAATCATAGTTTGAAATAATTCTCATTTTTCCTGGGAAGAATGGGAGTTCCCATTATTCCCGGGAAAAATCAGAATTCTCATTTTTCCCGGGGAAAATCAGAATTCTCATTTTCCCGGGAGGATTCCGGATCTTCCTAGATTCTCATTCTTCCCTCGACATATATATATATATATATATTAGTTTTCTCTGACCTTTAATAGCATTAGGTCCAGGCTTTCACACCAGATTTTGTCAGATCCCCATTAACCTCATTTAAAAAATATATAAATTAAGGGAATATAAGATAAAAGATTAATTTTAAATTTTACTTCATTTACATAAATTTAAAATTTTCCTCATAGACTTGGTAAGCCAAGGGCTCCAACTTATATTTAGCATGAATCTTGTTCATTGTCTGTTAATATATGCCTAGCCATTTGGATATTATATATAGTGAGCTGGTTAGTGTTGTGGGGTATTTTGACATTAATGCTAATTCCCTAATCCAGGGGCCCCTTCTGTTGGATGGAGTTTTATTTGTGTAATTGAGACAAATCAGGCTAGTACTTCACAGACCTCTAGACATGAGTGATTTTCTGCTGGACAAATCCTGTTTTTGTGAATGAGCATGTGCTGCCCTCTAGTGGGCTCCAGGGGGATGAGCTAGCGTGGACAGTACAGTGCTGTATTGATTTTGTTACTGGCTTGGATCTGCCAGGACAGTCTCTGACAGCTATAACAGTGCTGGCTCTTCTGGCTATTTCCTTGGGCTGAACCGATCCAGTATTTATGCTTGCACAGTGTTTGATTCATGGCCCTGTGAGCTGTTTTACTGGAAACTGGCCTATGTTACATTTTACAGAAGTCACAAATGGTAATTAGATTTAAAAGTCCTTTGAATATCCATTAGATATTTAGGCCTTACAGAAAATACTTTTTCATTTTAAATTTTTAATATTGATGTTTTATGTAGTTTTCATATTTATTAATTTTTATTTTTCATTTAATTATTAAGATTTAATAAGTAAGAAATTAACATTTTTTGTGTAAAGTGACATCTAAAGAAATGAAACTTAATATCAATGTAAATTCTTAAATGCAAATTTTATTTCTGAAATCCTGGAAAAAAGGGCAGTGAAACAACTTCTGCTGGTCACAGGTGTTTCTGAAGATTCTAATTCTACTTATCTGCAAGAAAAATTACAATAATAGGCGTTAAGTCTCTTCATTCATGATTTCATGTGCAATATCTCAAAAGCAATAACTTAAATGCATTTCTAATTAAGTTTACTGATTGTTCTCTTCAACTGATATGGGTTGAGTGATTGTGCGATTCTTCATAGCTTTTACTGTTTCCATGCTTGACGTTAAAAGGTAGCCAAACTTCAGGAATTATTGACAGCAAATTATTTGTGAATTCTTAAGTACAAATCTGCAACTCAGCAAGGGATGAGACCCTCTCGGCCAGAGCTGGGATCAATTCTTAAATGAATTGGAATTTAAGGGAAAATTGTATTAATTGGAATTGAATTGATAGAATATAAATATAAACTTTATTTATTTTACATGGATTGTACAACTAGTTATTATAACTAATACAAGGCACTCTCCATGGCTCGGATGTTGGCGCTCGGTAGTTTACTTGATAGAAGTAAAAATTAATTGGAACTGGATTGGAATTTAACTCCACAGCCTCAGATGAACTGAATTGAATTTATGGTCAGAGGTATAAGTTCTCATGTTTTCCTGTGTAGATTTGAACTTGGAATGTGTTCTTGTTTTTGCACAGTTCACTTTGCAGATCAGCCATGTAGTGTTTGATACCTCGAGTGGATTTCTTAAGGAGGATGGTTAACAGCTGAAATACTACTTCTAAGTTGCTGTTAGTGTTACTGAATGTGTATATCAGATAGCACACTGGCCAATGAATTGACTAGTCATAAAAGATTGCAAATTGTTAATTGCAAATTTAATGTGAATTGGATAAATATTTTATTAGAATTAATGTTTTCTAGCATAATGAATTGGATTGGGATTGAACTTTCCTAGAAATTCTTGAATTGGAAATTAACTTGAATTGAAAAAAAAACTGAAATGACCCTCAGTCTGCTCTTGGCAGCATACTTTTACTTTTAAGTTTTCTCTGATGATACATATATAATGCTGAACATGCAGTATATCTTGGCAGGGTATACAGATGTGTTCTCTTCTGTTCTGATGAAGGAAACCAAAGATACATTCAAGTATCTCTTAGTTCAGGCCTCAGGAAAAATAATGTATGATGGGTGAATGTGTAAGCGTGCTGTTGTCCTGTGCTATAATTTTACAGCTTGAAGGTTAATATATTTGTATATATGTATGAGATTTGCTGGTCCCTTGTTCGTGGGTTATGGCGAGAGCCTGTAAATAACGGCATTTGGTAATTGTGTACGTATGATCAGAGCATCAACAGTAGTAGTGATTGTTTCCTGTCACCACCAGGTGATAGCCGGGGTCCCAGATGGGTCAGCCTTCAACAAGCTGGCTTCAAAATTTCCGTTTATGTCAAGCTCATGAAATATTCATGAAACTAACCTCTGTGCCTTCCCTGGATCCCTGCAGCAATCAAACTGTCAATAATTCACGAAGGCCGTTAAATGAGGAATTGTCAGAGCTGGGCTGATTTGTGGTTTCTGCGTTGTCACCAGGCTGGACTTGTTCCTTTTATGTATTGGATCGCAGTTGTTTCTGCCTTTATTTACGAGCGATGATCACACAATGCCTTTCTGTCTCTGTGATGACAAATGGCTGGATCATGTATCAGTCTTGCAGCCAAACTACTTTGTCAATACCACCTATTTCTTCTAGCTTGAATATGATGCTGAAGGTTTTATCAAGCCTCTGTATATATTTGTACATTCTTATTCTAGCCAGTTTTTTCCCAGATTTGTTTTCTTCAGCATCCACAATTTTTAGAGGGTAAAATTGTGTTGTTTAAACATTGGACTTGAATCTGGGGTATTGCGCTACACCTGTTATAAATGTTACTTTCACTAATATTGATGGCCGTTTCTGATATCTGACATATATTTACTGAAGACAATCCCTTAAATCATATATGAAAATAGGCTTAAAAACACCAAATGCATGGCAATCGGGCTGTAAGTTTGGTTTATATCATGTTTATAACATGTTGTTGTCCATGAACATAATCTTAAACACATTTGACATGTGGTCTGGTGGCAAGTCCAAAAACCAAAAGAGAGCCAGTGTCACTTGTTTAAAATTTGTGCTGGATGCACAATGCAACACCACACTGTCAGTCAGTTGTCTGATTACCATTCTGGGCTCTGTGCACACCCTGGTGTTCCTTCCCAGAGAACCTTGCAGTAGCATGCAGTGGTTACATGAAACAATGTCTGGGATGACTGCAGTGTATAAACGCTGCATGAGGAGCCTAGTCAGGACCTGGAGCAGATTATAACACACAGATCGTATCATTATTTGTAAATAAATTTGGACATTGTAATTCCAATGCCATAAGAAGCAGTTCAAGGGTTACAAGTCAAATTACATCATTGTAACTGAGTTTCATTTGAAACTTTTTGATGAAGCTTACAGCTTGAACATATAAGAAAGGAGATGAAACTTTGGAATTGTTTAGGATTTTAGATTAAAGCAGTTGTGTGATTTAAAATGACCATTTCTTAGATGAATAGCCTGTTCTTGGTCATACTGATATGAATTATGGTTCCTATAAGGAACCCAGACTTCTGATATATCATTGTGGAAAGGTCTCCTCCTACAGCTGTAACCAAGCTGATACAAAATTATCTCATGTCGCTTGTAAGCTGCGTCAGCTGATATGCCACAGGTAGCCAGTATAAAACCTGACTGCAAGGTCTGTCCTGACCAGCCGTTGACAGTGTATAATCTATTGATCCAGAAATGCCAGGCAGCTTCTGTATCTGTAAGATACTGGGCTTTACATTAACTTTTGAAAGTACTTGCCCAGTGAGTCAAGTAACTCCTAGCTTTTACTTGCCCCTAATGAATTTTTACTAGCCCTACAGAAATCAGTGATCCCAGCCATAAACACCAAATTTTGTGCTCCTAGCTAGCTAGATCTTGTTAACGCCCTTCAGACTCGGAAGGTCATGGACCTTAGTGCCAGCGAACTCCTATGCATAGAATTTAAAAAATTTTAAAGATTGTATCTAAAAGCTTAATCTTGATGAAAAAGTGTTCCATCACAGAAGCTAATTTCAGACCACTAAATTTTACAGGCTTAATGAAGGGGAGACGTGTTGTTTTCAGTACCATCATCTGTTATTATTGTCTGTTTGATATTTTGTGACCTATAACTTTTGAAGGGTCTCATATTTTTTTAGAAATTTGAAACACAAATTGCATCAAAATCTTTAATTTCACCAAAAGGATTTTAAACACTGGGACCTTGACCTTAATCTTCATGCCATACCATTACCAGTCATTTACCGTACATGCCATCCATGTACCAGTCATTTACCAGACATGCCATACATGAACTAGTCATTTACCAGACATGCCATCCATGAACCAGTCATTTACCAGACATGCCATACATGAACCAGTCATTTACCAGACATGCCATCCATGAACCAGTCATTTACCAGACATGCCATCATTGAGCTTTCATTTACCAGACGTGCCATCCATGAACTGGTCATTTACAAGACATGCCATCCATGAGCTGTCATTTACGAGACATGCAATCCATGAGCTGTCATTTACAAGACATGCCATCCATGAGCTGTCATTTACAAGACATACCATCCATGAACTCTTCATTTACCAGACATGCCATCCATGAGCTTTCATTTACCAGACATGCAATCCATGAAATGGTCATTTATGAGACATGCCATCCATGAAGCATGTTCCGTTGTAATTTCAAGACGTATCATTTGTTACATTAAAGCACAATGGCTCTGTTCACCTTTTTCCCCAGAGTGGCATCCAACATAGTCCACATCCTCTGACATTTACAAATAATTCCTGTGAGGTTATAGTGAAGTAATACTGTATATAAATTAGAAGACACACTTTGACTTGCTTACATATACATACACATGTATATATATATACGAGTGATTTATAAAATACTTCTATGACTGTTTGTTTTATTAATTGTTTCAATCCAGTTCAGTCCAGACTGCAAACTTGCAGGTTGTACAAAAAAAATCAGTGCAGTTAATTTTTTGTGGATGGCAAAAATATGTGACAGTCCAGAGCTTGTTATTCCGTTGGCCTTGCCCGGGCTTTTATTACACTGACATTGGAGCTTCCAGAGGAAATAACATTAGTGACATCAAACCAAGAGGATTCCTTCCAATTTATTGCCAGAGCCAGCCTTTGTGCTTTCTGCGAGATCGACAACCTTCAAAGCTTCCCCTGCTGCCAGAGTTGTCTTTGAGTTTGCGGTTTATCACAGAATAACTGTTTGCAACTGGCTCAGCATCCAGGGAGCCAGCCAAACACATTCCCTGGTGCCAAATATCATTATTGAATCTGGGTCCACAATGGCTTGTCTGGGGATTAGCCTTCATCTTTATACTGTTCTTACAGAACAAAGCATTGTGGGTATGTGCCATCATTGAAACAGTTAGGTTTCATCTGTTTTAAACAGACATGAATGAATCTTATATTTAGGATATATCAGATACCTGTATTTGCTGTGAACATGATATGGAAATACCTTTAGTTGCTCGACTTTAAGCATCATCGGATGGTTGATGTTGTTTAAAAAAATGCATGTCACCTTTGGTTGTGACTGACAAACTGTAATATCACAGTTGTCAGATGCATAGTCTGATCATTTGAGCCAGGTTGAACAGTTTTCTCTGATAAAGTGTACGAAATATCAGACACAATGTTTGCCTTAGAGCCTTGAATTCCACATAATGGTTTTATGAGAAAGACTATAAGCATTCATGGTTTGATGAAATATAAAAGAAAATACTTGTATTTTTAACTATCACTCACTGATATATTTTGAAATGGTTGTTTAGCACAAATGGTAATTACAGCAAAATACTCATAACTTAACCTGCCAGTACTAATTTATGTAAAATATCTTGACCCTATAACACTCTGCACTCATTGGTTTCATGACAATTCTTGGCCCTGTTCCAGTCCTGGTGGTGAAACCCAGAAAATCTTGCCAAATAAAGCAGGGGTTAAACTTGAAGCAAAGGAGATGTTTAAGGACTAAAGTGTATAACACTGAGTAACAAGTGTCGTAGACCAAGGAGAAGGGGTGGATCAAGTGGGATTGTTTAACCTTGGCAGAGGTATGGGCTCTGCTGATACCATTCTTGTTTTTGAAGCAAGAGGGCCAAAAAAAATTAATTCTTTGTTTCAGTTAACATGACCGACCCTAAAAAAACCCCAGCAACCCCAAAAATTTTATTGAAAAATTCACTTCCTAAAACTGGCAAAAGCCGACAAGCATAGACTAATCCTTCCACAAGCTGATACTTGTAAGTTATATCATCGTTCCAAAGCATTAAACAAAGGAATTGGAGTATCATCGGATAAGAACAAATACATTCACTTATACCTGATAATGTGTTGTTTTACAAAACAAATATATCTTTGGCCGTACAGTTGGCTGTTCACATGCACCTGATGCGAAGTCTGTTTGCTTTTGTAATCAGAAAGAATTTTTGTTGTTGGCCAAATTATCATACCATAAATGATTAAATCTTCCTTTTCATTCTTTGCAGGGTTTCTATTGTTCAAGGAGTTTTGTGAGTCGTCTTGTGATGAATCTGTACCCCAGCTCAAATTCTATGAAGAGGTGAGTCAATTAACATATTAGTAATAATGCTCATGAATAATTCATCAGGTGCACTTCATGGTTGGAGTGGGCAGAGTTAATGCTCTCTGCTTACACAGTATTCTCAAAGGTTGCTCCCAAATTGTTTTGTCACTGCTTTCTTACCTATATTTTACAGGCTTCTCGGCCCCTTGATGGTTAATCACATCTCCACATTTTATTAGCTGAAATGCAGTATTTTCAGTTGGATGTCCATTCAGAAATATGATCTTACTAATCTACAACTTGAAAATTAGACTACTTGGTTCTATCTTCAGCCGTGAAAATTGAGGTTTTATGAACATTTCAGACCGAGATGCTGTTAGTTTTTTTAAACTGAAGATTATTATGTGACTAAGCTATCATTTAAAGTGAAGAAAATCAGCTAATCCATTGCTTCAGAGCTGTTTAGACCTAATTTTATAACCTGGCATTCGCAGATAGTTTTGTATTCTTGAAGCAAGATAAAACCATGCAAGGCTGTGAGCTTTTCATACATTTTGTTATAATAATGCCTCTCTCTCTCTTGCACAAAGCGTTCACAGGTAACAACTTGGCTCTTGGCCCCTTGTTATCTTGTGTGCAGAAAGGTGTAAGCAAATGTCATAAGCATTGGAATGACGAATTCTCAAGTTGAATAATGGAAAAGTGAAAAAATGTTGAGTTCTTGAGAAGATTATTCAAAAGTAACCTCATGTAATTTAGCTGTCCTCAGACTGTACAGGTCTTTCGTTGGCTGTCTGCCTTGTGTAATACTTAAATCATTTTAGGCCAAAAAAATAAAACGTATGGTTCTCAGGCACCACCTGTGTCAATTTTAAATTGATTTTTATTTTGATTTTCATCTTTCAAGAAGATAAAATAACATCTTGATAAGATTTCCTTTGTTTTTACCTGTTTACCTGATCATATGACATTTTTATCGAAACATACAAAAAAGAGAAAAAAATGCCCGCCCACACTGATTCTGAAAAAAGTGCCTGAGAACCTTGCCTTTTTTTTTTGGCTTTATGACTGTCCTCTGTCTAGATAGATTCAACTTATAATGGTGGGAGCCCATTTGAAATGAGAAAGGTCACAAGTAAGGAATTCCAGGTGAACCATGCATCTGTAAAAAATGCTATCGCAGTGTATGAAAAGGAGTAAAATAAAGATGTCAGCCATATAGACAAGTACCAGGTACAGGGTTAAAGGGAATGGTTTCACATTTACGATGAAGTGTTTAAGCAGGCAAGAAGCTAGGAGATTTGTAAAAAAAACATGATAAAGGAACAGTGAATAAAACAAATCCTTGCTTAAAGTCTCAAGAGAGATTTGAAAGGTCACTTGACAGTAGAAAACCTCTCAGAGTCGAAGAAACAAGATATTTCTTTTATACTGCCATAGAAATGCAACGAAGAACAGTTCCTGTTACAAGATAGGCATGAAAAACAGCTCTCTGTAACTATACATTAAGAAACAGTTGCAATGTTAAAAGTTTTTTAAAAAATTCTATATCCTGCAGAATATAATAACAGTGATGAAGTAGAACTTAGTTCAGGTGAACTGTGCTTTTTTGATTATTTTTAGAGATAATTGGAATTGTAAATGAATACCATTAATACTGTCACAATTATAAGGTGCAAAATGTCTAAGCCCAGCTGATGTAGCCTACTAAGCTATTGCAAAGACCCTCTTCAGTTAACGGCCTTATGGGATGCCCATTATTAGTAAACATTGCTTATTTTCATGATTAGAAACTTGAACTTCAGCCTGTAGGGACCTTTTGGAGTGTTTTCCTGCTGAACTTGAAACAGAATCCTTGTGACCCTTTTTGAGCTGTTGATTAGAGAGCTTGAGCTATCTTTGTAACTGACGATCAGTTGAAACATGTCTCTCTTCAATATACCCAGTAGACCAATCTTCCGCCCGAGGTCATTTCTACTAAAAACCATAGACACTGTGGAACGGCCAGGACAACTCGTCTCCCTTGTCAGATTTTAAATTCAAACTTTGTTACATTTCAGGGAAACATCTGTATATACATCACATGTGTATACTAAAAATATTACTTAATCTATTCAGTCCTTCTCTCAAAACATCTATGTTTATGTAATTTGCTTTGAAAAAATTCCAATCCAGCATTTTTGAACAGACACATTACCCTCTTCACTACATGCCTACAGTACTTGTGTATGTAGAAGCCGCAGTGCATTGTGGGGGGTCAGATTGTGACGCCCATTAACCCGCCCATTAACCCATTCCAGCAGAGTTGTACCCTTGTGAGTGTGCGTTTGCATAGTGTACCAGTAGACATTTCATGGTCAGTGTATTATCAGTCCCTTCAAATCAGCACTTACTAAAGATCTCTAATGATCAGTAAAAAATGGGTGTATCTTGCTCACTCACTTCTACATGCTGACATTCCATTGTCAGTGAAATAATTATCTAGTCAGCACTACCTGGATCAGTGATTTACAGGTCTCCCCTGACCAGTGCTAAATGTAAATATCCCATGACCAGTGAAAATTCTATCCTTTCCAGCCAGGTCAACCAGTAGTACTTAGTTGATTATTGAAACACAGCTCTTTTATACCTCCCAGCCCAGAGAAATCAGATGATTACTGAAACAGGGGTCCCTTTTATGGACAGTGTAACATTAGAACAGGTGATCACTGTCATGGCTGCTCGTTTCTAGATAGTAACTGCATGTTTAAGGCATGCTTTGGAATCGGCTGCTACGGTTTACACCAGTAAAATGACCATGCATGATAGCCAAATCAGCTTCCTGAACCAGAAGTAAGTGTTTCACAAAAAAATGTAAGCTCTCCATGGAATACAAACAAAGCCATAAAAATGCAAGCTGGATTGCTTGTAGGGGTTCACCATTCCGAATTATATTACAGATTTCATGGACACAGTAGGCTGCTGTATTTCACAGAGATCATTAGCCAGAAAAATTAGTGTGGTGAGATAAGGTAGTTATGTTGGTATACGCCAGCAGACAATGTTAAAGATTTCCACTGAGCATAATTTAAGGTCAGACGGTCACTTGGCCTCTCCTAATTGGCCTTGATGCACAAAACGGGACAAGTTAAAGGTCAGAGTTTCTCGTCATTATCTGGTCAGATAGGCTGAATGTGAAATGAACAGGGGAATAACCATTTGGCATTTTCTCTCTCAGACTGAGTTTTATTGCGATGTATTATTTTGTAATATCAATGATATTATGTTGGAACCCATCCCCAAGGCCATCCCTCAAAAGGGACCACCTGCCTCTTTAAATGCCAACTGTTTGAACTGGAATATTTAAGCATTCTGTAGATATCTCTTGTCAGTATTGAGGATATTTCGATTGTGGACCTCTCTTAATATACTAGTAATGACTTCAGTGTCTTTTATTTTGACAATTCAGACTGAAGGATTGCTACACTCAGCATGTCGGTGGTGTTCTTATTATTAATGTTCATGTAAATTCTAGCTAATTTTGCCACATCCATCAACCACACATTGGTGATATATGTATGTGTCAAAAGGCAGATTTAAAATTGTTCTAGATAAGATTGCACCATTGGTGATTTCGCCAGCCAGTAGTTTACTTAATCAGCAGAAATATAATTTCAGAAATAAAAATTGCAGTAAAGATTCTGTAGACAGACATCCCTTTTGTTTGGAGTGCATACCACAAGTTTGTGCTGAAAAAAAATGTCAGAATAGCATCTTCTGGGGCTGGACTCATACACCAGCTTCATGTACTTGTCCAGACTTTCTGACATATATGTGTTTGTGGGTATTTCTACACACACTTGATTATGGCATTTCAGTATGTGCATTAATGATTGAACACGTGTTTATTACCATGTATGATTCTTTGCCAACAACCTGCCAAGCTTCCTGGTAACTGATCAAACAAGCCCAACCTTTAAGTACTGATTACTTTTAGTTTTAGTAGGATTATTATATAGAGTTTTTAATAGAGTTTAAAAAAATACGATTTAAGTAAGTGAATTTTTAAAAGGGATTTTAAGAGTAACAAAAGTGTATGATTAATTAATGAAATTAGGTTGATTCTTCCACAGAGCTTGGGCCACCATCCTAAGACTTTCTTAAGTCGCAAACCTGATTAACATGAGTAGTTTGACTTTCCCTTTAACTAACAAGGGTGGCTCATAGCAGGAGTTCTTACAAGATAAATAATGTTCTGATTGGTCAACACAGATCTGTCTGCTTTGGTCCCAGCGTGTACATTCAGTCTTCGTAATGACAGACCATTTTGACGGTTCCCTTGATGATGCAATTATTACCATGGAAACCTGATTTTGTATGTAGGATTATAACCCCCTGAGGTGCAGTTTGATTGGGTTTGATGTAGCACAGATGGGGTGCCATGCTCTATGTCAATATTTAGTTTATTTCTGACCTTGAGACAGCTTCCAACATATTAGTGGACTTATTTGGAGGCAGTTTATTCTGCTCGGAATGCCTGCAAGTTCTGATGGTCAGACTTGGATCTGGACACCGGTCACTGTGGGAAGTCTGATCCTGGGCAGCCAGATGGATTGAGAATTGACTGCTTAGTTATTTATTCACTCTCTTGTAAGCACTGGCCATTCCTGTATGTCTGTGCCTTATCACTTTGTTAACAGTATGTCTGTTACTGGTGCGTCAGCTTTAGCTCCACCTCTTTTAATTTTCATGACCTATTCCTCCTTGAATTTCTTGTTGATAGCTGGAACATTATCAGTAATTTATGTTTTTTATTAGCTCAGCTGACTGCAATTCATCAGAGCTATAGAGGTGGTCCATCTTCTGTCTGTCTGTCTGTTAAGCTGCTAGGAACTATGAATTCAAAATTTGACATACAGTTAGATGTTCCTAAGTACTCCTGTCAAACTGAAAACAAGGTCACTGTGACTTTGTTCCTACAAGAAATTAAGGGAAAACCTACATTTTTCATGAAAATCGTCTTATAACACTTCAGGACTCCCCAATATTAAAACCACAGTTGTTATGTTCATCTTTGGCATAACTATCCCTCTATATGTTTCCCATGTACATCCGAGTAATTAGGTCTATATTGTGTAATTTGTACGAGTTGTGGGCCTGAACCTAATGTATATTGTCAAAATATCAGGAAGATATTTACCCACTTTACATGCTAAGCCTTACTAAGGATCAATTATGGTGCAAATTACAATTCTGAGTAACTTATATATTCAGAATTTTTTTTGCAAATTAATAACATTTGTAAATAAAATAAAATGGATATGATAAAAACTATCAATGCAATATTAGACATAATGTCTGTCCATCTATTAATATTCCATATGTAATACAATTTCTCAAAATTTTTACTTTTTTCCATGGCAGTCATGTCAGTTTTGCAATCATTTATTTAGTTCTTTACTATAACCAGATAGGAAGGCCATTTCCTCTTAACTTTTCAAATGCTAGTATATTTAAAAACAGTAACAATAGAAATAAACATATTTTGCATTTGCTAATTGGTCTCATGTTTTAATCAAATACACTATCTGCTGAAAGTAAGTCAGGCCTGCCAAATCACTCATGTTTTGAGGATTTACTTGAATTTACTCTAATTACTCTTTATTCCCACTTTAACAGAATATTTTGATCTTTTCTTTTTTCAGTGAAAGAGTTGCGGAATATTCTGTTTCCTACCTGCTATGACAGTCCAATTGGAGCAAGAATTCCCACTTTGCAATCTTTGTGCATGTAAATCTCGAGCATATCCCAACATAATGGGGCAAAGTTGTGGTCATTTACCTTTGACAAGCTTAAAAGTAATATATTTGTCATTGCAGTGTGGTACCCCTATCCAATTTTCCTCTGTATTCTCCCTGGTCCCAGTGAATGAATGGTTAGAGTACAGTATATATACCCTGAATCCCCCATAGGTCAAATATATATGTGGGCAGTTTAGAAAAGAGAATGAAGTTGCTGTGGCCATATTTTTGTGTTTTTGCCAGATTAAGTTCAGCCAGACCAAATTGGTATTGCTGATTATACTGACTTTCTTTTTGGTACTCTTGTCTTCCCATCAAACTTTAAGATATATTAAAGTCAATTTTTCTAAAAAAAATTACATATCAAGATAGACATTTGCGTTTTAATTAATGTTTGGTCTTTATTTTGATCAAAATAAAAATTTAAATACACAGAAGAGTTGTATTGACAATCCACAGACTTTTATTCTTTGGTGAGTTAAGGATCATTCTTTTCCCTGTTGTTCATCGTTGTTCCTGCCTGACCATGATGATTAAAGATCATAAAAAACAGATGATGAGACGTTGACAAATTGACTTTGTTTCATGCAAACAACGTTTTAAATCAGTGTCTGTCCCCAATCACTGGTTTATTGGCTTCTCTTGAGTTGTGCCTTCCAGAAATCATTAGTGTATCAGATTTTGTTTTTGATGACATCATGTCATGGTATGAATCTTTTTAATGTAATTACTGTTAATGCTGCTAGGGTTTTATGTATATCAGGGAATGAAGGATTTCAGGTGTTTGTCTCTTTCTGGATTTATCTGAAGAACAAAGTGTTTGAGTATACATGATGGGATAGCATGGTATGAATCTTATTAATGTAATTAATGTTAATGCCGCTAGGGTTTTATATATATCAGGGAATGAGACATTTTAGGTGTTTGTCTCTTTCTCGATTTATCTGAAGAACCAAGTGTTTTAGTATACATGATTGGATTCTAAGAATTACAATTCATCATGCATTTAATAAGTAACTTAAAGTACCTATTGTTTTAAAATACATGACAAGATTGCCAACAGGTCCAAGTAAACAAATAGATATCAGGTGCAAATATGAGACCAAGGACTCCTATTGTGTCAGAATTTCAGCATTTTAAGATTGCCAACAGGTCCAAGTAAACAAATAGATATCAGGTGCAAATATGAGACCAAGGACTCCTATTGTATCAGAATTTCAGCATTTTAAAATCAACCATATATATTGGAGATCTAGTGCAAATAGAAAATGGCAAAAGGAAGAAAAAATGATTTAGTTGAAATTGATAGTTTTGCATTTGTGGGGGGGGGGATTTCCTAAGTAGGTCCACCCACAAATATTGTTGGCCAAAGTATGAGTATAGAAACTCAGTAACCCCTATTAGACACGAAATCCTACAGGGGGAAGCTGAATCAGATACTCATACAGTGAAACCTGTGTTATGAGACCACCCATGGGACTGGCCAAAAGTGGTCATAATTCACAGCTGGTCTTATTAATATTAGACAAGTCAGCTATAACCAATGTAAATGCTTTCAGTTCATCCAAGAATGATCGTAATGGATAGGTGGTCTTTCAGACAGTTTCCACTGTATTTACCATTAGCACACTGTATTTACCATTAGCACAGCATTCAGAATGGCTGAATCGGAAATCTGTTTAATCTAATGATTCCCAGGCTTAACTGGAAGAAACAATCATAATAATGACATGTTTACTTATAACGCATGTTTGACTTGTTTTACATGGATTGTTGAGTGATTATCAAGGATTTTGATGTCTTTTCATCAGGACTTCATTAATAAGCAAAGATGTCAATGCAGTACAATGACCAGGTGATTAGAACTTTCCCTCTTTTAGAGCGGTTTTGTTCTATCTAACAAAGTATTCTTTAATGATCATAATGGTCTTGTTGCTTGTTGCCATGACAGTCACCTTTAAGGGTGCTTATTTCTCATGGTATGTTTGGGAATGGAGCTGTTGAACCATGACAGACATTTTGCCTAGCGCCATATAGGCCCTCTGACATTACCACTAGTTTACTGGCTCTCAGAGTGCCTTTACATCTAGGTCTGAGGAATGCATTATAAGGCCCCCATGAGGATGCAAATATTTACATCATTTTTGATGATGCCTCATGGCCTAGAGGTACACTGTCAATTGACATAAACCAGACTAATTGTTTGCATTTTTAGCTCAGCTGACTGTTAGTCATCTGAGCTATAGGGATCACCTTTTGTCCGTCGTCCGTCCGGGTGTCTGTCCGTTAACAGGGCACAAATCGTAACCCGCTAGAACTGGAATCTTCTTACTTGACATCCTGGGAGGTCTATGGAAATTCTCCTTGTAAACCTGAAATTAGGTCACTGTGACCTATATTCTTCGAGCTATGGGTTTCTGAAGTACCCCCCAGAATAATGGAAAATTTGATACAAAAGCTCAAGTATCTGAACAACTAATGCATTGATCATCATGATTTTTTGCATGGATATTGATCATGGAGTGTTTCATCAGTTTCTGCAGACTGGTGGCACCATCTGTATTTTTTCGATTTTTACCAATATTTTTCTCTATTTTTGAGACCTCTTAAGATGCGGCCATCTGTTAACAGGGCACAAATCGTAACGACTACACCTAGAATCTTCTCTCTTGACATGCAGGGAGGCCCATAAAAAGTCTCTTTGGAAACCTGAAATTGGGTCTCTGTTACTCATAACCTTTGAGCTATGGGGCTCCGAAGTACCCCCCAAAATAATGGAAAATTTGATACAAAAGCTCAAGTATCTAAACAACTATTGCAGTGATCACCATGATTCTTTGCATGGATATTGATCATGAAATGTTACATCAGTTTCTGCATTCTGGTGGCGCCACCTGTATTTGTTCAATTTTTAGCTCAGCTGACTGAAAGTCATCTGAGCTTTAGGGATCACCTTTTGTCCGTCGTCCGTCCGGCCATCCAGGCGTCTGTCTGTTAACAGGGCACAAATCGTAACCGCTAGACCTGGAATCTTCTTACTTGACATCCTGGGAGGTCAATGGAAATTCTCCTTGTAAACCTGAAATTAGGTCACTGTGACCTATATTCTTCGAGCTATGGGGTTCTGAAGTACCCCCCAGAATAATGCAAAATTTAATACAAAAGCTCAAGTATCTGAACAACTAATGCATTAATCACCATGATTCTTTGCATGGATATTGATCATGAAGTGTTTCATCAATTTCTGGAGATTGGTGGCGCCAGCTATATTTTTAGCTCAGCTGACTATAAGTCATCTGAGCTATAGTCGTGGTCCATTGTCCGTCGTCCGTCCGTCTTTCCGTCCGTCCGTCCGTCCGTCCGTCCGTAGATGTGGCACGTTTTTAAACCGTAAGACCTAGGAATCCAAAATTCAGCATAATGTTAGATGTCCCCAAGATCTCCTACCAAGCCGAAAACTGGGTCTTTGCGACTTCGTTCCTTTGAGAAATTAAGGAAAAACCTCATTTTTTTATTAAAATCCTATTTTCACACTTCAGGACTGCCTAATATCAAAACCACTCATCTGTTTTTCCTCATATTTACCATAAATATTCCTCTATATAGTTCCTATGTACATGCCAGAAATTAAGTCTGTAAAGTATAAATTCTTTAAGTTATGGGCCCAAACATAATGGACTTTGTAAAAAATCAGGAAAAATAATAACTCACTTAACATGAAAAATTTTGAAACTAGAGTCTATTTTCTCAAGTATATAACTATGTTTAATTAAGATTCAATTGTTTACCCAAAATCAGATCTGAATTTTGTAAATTTTTTAAGTTATTAGCATAAAAAAAAATCAGTACCTTAAATTTTGCCCAACTTTGACCATGGCACATTTTTTTCCTGTAAGCACCAATGATTTAATTTTCACAGCATGTAAACATAAATATTTAGTTTGTCTAAATCTGAAATTTGAAAGTAAAAGCTTGAAAATTAAGCTAGTTATTGATTATTTTTTTTCTGTAGTCACTTGCTTTGATTACAGATGCAGGGTCCCACTCCAGGTCACTGGAAGTCAGCTATGCTAGGGTTTCTGATATGTTACAGTCACTGGGGGAGATCCCCTGCTGTGACAGGTGTACGGTTATTCTCATATCACCACCCCAATCACCCCCCCCCCCCCCGGCAAACCCAACCCACTAAGTGTTATGCAGTAATTGTTATTGTTTTCACTGTATCTCCTTAATTGTAATGCTGTTTCCTTGAAAAAATAATTCAAGGTGTAATCCAGAAGATGCAATGTTGTGTAATGTAGCATTTTTAAAGAAATCAATTTTTCTTTTAAATGATTTTAACAAATATAAATGAACCCATCAGTATGCTTAAATTATTATGAAATATGAAGCACATTATGGATAAATAAAGACACAATTAAAAATTGTGAAATTTAAATCAAGTATTATTTTTAGATAATTATTGTTTTGCAGATTTAAAAGATATATTTTTGTGGTAAAAAATAAATAAACATTTGTATGCATGATGTGGTGTTATCTGACAAGATTGAGATTTATGATGATGCAATTGAGAATTATGAATCAACTTTTATATTCAGATATATATGTTAAATTGGAAATGTAAAGAAATATAAACTTAAATTAGAAAATAATTGATGTGATAAAAAAATCAGGATTTAATACAAACATTTGTTCATTATTTTCCTGCCTCAGCAGAATTTGAGATCAGGCTTTGTTTGCCATGTTTTATGTTGTTAATTAGCTATATTTCAACTGTATACATTTCATAAAAAAATACATATATATTTAATAATATATATTTTACAAAAAAATAGATTCAATTGAACAAATGTGTAAACTACTGAAACTACAGTTAATCGAAAAACCAATTAATGATCATGGTAATAGTACAGATCATTTGTTCACAAACTGCTCACATGCTTTAGTTTCAACATTAGGAAACACATGGTCAGGTCACAAAATATTTTTTGCAACAATTTCTTGCTCATCAATACAAACCAATCATATAAACCAACCATGGCCTTTATTACCTCTTCCTCTTACACTTTATCTCCATTAGATATATTTTAGATTTTTACCTTCAAGGTTAACATCAGCTGAGCACAGTGACCCATAGGTCCCTTGTTTTTATTTTTTACAATTTTTTTTTCTCTACTTTTGTGATCTTTAAACATTTGGTCATCTGTAAACAGGGCACAAATCATAATGACTGGACCTAGAATCTTCTGTCCTCACCTCCAGGGAAGCCCATAAAAGGTCTACATGGAAACCCGAAATAAGGTCCCTGTTACCCATATTCTGTGAGCTATGGGGCTCTGAAGTACCCCCCAGAATAAAGATTTGGTCATATATTAACAGGGCACAAATCATAATGACTGGACCTAGAATCTTCTTTCTTGACATGCAGGGAGGCCTTTGGAAAGTCTCTTTGGAAATCTGAAATTAGGTCTCTGTTACCCATATCCTTCATGCTATGGCTCCGAGAATAAAGATTTGGTCATCTGTTAACAGAGCACAAATTATTATGACTTGACCTAGAATCTCCTTTCTTGATATGCTGGGAGGCCCCTGAAAAGTCTCCTTGTGCACCTGAAATTACATCTCTGTTACCCATATCCTTCATCCTATGCGGCTTTGAAATACCTCCCAGAATAAACATTTGGTCATCTGTTAACAGGGCACAAATCATAATAACTGGACCTAGAATTTTATTTTTTGACATGCTGGGAGACCCCTGAAAAGTCATCTTGTAAAACTTGAAAATAGGTGTCTGTTACCCATATCCTTCATGCTACAGAGCTCCATAGTACCCCAATGAATATTGCATGATTTTATACAAAAGGTCAAGTTTGGAAAAAGTATTTAATTCAAATTTGACATTCAGATGATAAAATTACTTTAGTCAATGTCTTCCTGGTCAGCTGAGCGTCATGACCCCTGGGTCACTTGTTAAAAAGTACCGTTTTTACTCAGCAATTGTTGATTTTATAGATTATGATCATGCAGTTACCACTTAGTGCAAGACCAGAGAATACAAGTCACAGCAGATTCAAAGTCAGTGGTCAGACAGAATACAAGGTTAAGCAGGATAGATGTCAAAGGTCAGACAAAATAAAAAGGCCAAGCAGATTAAATGTCAAAGATCAGACAAAATACCAGGCCAAGCGGGATAGATGTCCAAGGTCAAGGGGGTGAAAGGTTGTCAAGAGTATGTAGCTTAAATGAAGAAGACAGAATCAGGGTTGTGAGGCAAGGTGTGTACACGTATTTGTGTAAGGCTTGAATCTCCACAAAATTTAACAATAACAAAATCCATTCAGCATTTTTAGATACCATGTGCCCAGTCATTCAGACATATTGCAGGACAGACATACAGCCAGACAGACTTGCTTTGAAGTGTGACCTTTGTTCAGTTTGTTGATTGAGGCAGGAACGTCTTGGAAACATTTTGTATCATGAAAACTCCTGCCTTGCAGACCTTTTTTGCTTGTGCAGAACATTCATAATTGTTGACACCTGGCCCTGGATACAATGAAGCTAACTTTTAAGGGTTCTCTGAGTATTGGATTTGGGTAATTTAAGCTTGCACTGCTCTGCTTGATGTGTCCTTAGTGAGTTGGCCTCATTTTGTTCGGTTACTGGGTGAAGGGTCCTCGCTTAAGGTTTTGCACACTGATCAGAAACCTGGCAGTGACTGATAGGAAACACTAACCTGTGAAGCCGTCAATAAGACTCGTCTAACTCCAGTCATCACTTGGGGGTTTCTTTCCAGGGAAAAAAGAAAATAGTACCGCAGCAAATAGTCTGCTGTCCATTGTGTATTTTCACTGAAGGACACTGTTTGACTTTGGTAAACAAACAGGTCACCCAAGTCAGGTCGAACAACATGTTATGTTCTAACTAGTCATCAGTTATTCGATGGAGGAATAAAGCATATGGTATAGTCCTTTTGCTAAAGGAAGGCTTCCAACGACTCCTAATTTCTTATATATTCTAATATTTTTTCCTATGAAAAATTTGTATCCTATAATTTCCTGTATGTTCCAGGATTTAGGCCGTAATCTCCAATTTATTTTTACTGCACAATCATGTTTCCAATGTAACTGTTAATATTGATTAACTGTTATATAAACCTGTATACATTTCAGCTCTTTTGTAGAACTGTTCATTTTAGTGTACAGTAATACAAGATCAGCTATCTAAACCATATAAACAGATTTAGATGTTTGCTGGGAGAACTGGTTGCATGTTCAGTAACTCAGTAAACATGATTTTGCAGTGAAAACTCTATATATATTTTTCCTATATTTCTGGCTGAGAATTTCTATGAATCCCTATATTTAGTCCTTAAGCTCCTATAAAATTCCTATATTTCCTAGGAGCCTGGTGAGAGAACTTTTAAAGCCTGCCGCCCTTGTAACTGGCGATTTTGCTGCGACGCAACTAAAATCGCAAGGGATCTGCCACTGGTCACTGATTATAATCACTTGTGAATCACAAGTGAGCGGGCCTTGCGACGCGACTTGTGATTTGCAATTGCCAGTCGCAGACTATCGCTAGGTTTCTGGCATGTCAGAAAACTTGCGATTTCTTTTCGACAAGTCACAGACTGAGCACCCAAGACAGCATTTTTGGTCCCCTGAAAACGAAGATGAATTGATGGCGATGTACAGTTCTCCATACAGCCAGACTTCGCGCCGGAATATAGGAACTGAAACCAGAAACTAACTGCATGTGTAGAGATAGGTGTGGTATTGGGCTATTCTGGTTGGTTGTGGCTGATATTGTGATAGCTTTTATAAATTATATTTGTATTTATATAAATTTATCGTCTCCAAATTAAGAAGAAACAATGCGGGAAACTCTGTGATCTCAAGTCTGCGACTAATCGCTGAACCCCAGATGCAAGCAGTCGCAGACTGTTGGTGACTGGTTGCAGACTGCCTGCGACGGGTTACTAATTGTCAGTCACAAGCAGTTGCAGACGAACACCGACTATCTGCGACTGGAAGCAGATAAAAATCGCAGCCAAATCACCAGTGGGTGGCAGGCTTAAGGGCTTAGTCACAAAAACTAAATGTTCTAGGTTAAAGGTTTGCCCAAACCTTCAGAGCAACCATAGTATCCCACTGTCTTTTATGACTGTTGTCTGTCTCTAATGTTATACTAAAAGAAAAATACTAGAAATCTTGGTGGTATAATTCTTTTACCTTATTATTATTATTATAATATGGTAATCTATCATTCAGTGGATTGGCTTTCACTTATACTGTCAGTTCTTGTCAAAGGCATTGCTGTTCACATAAATTCTTTATTGAGCATTGATTGGCAGATTGAGCTATTTATTATTGTATCAGTCCACTTTCATTGATCCATATTACAATATATCCCAAGCCCTACCACGTGTTACATGGACATCATGCCTTGACACCTGATTGGGAAGCCAAGTTTCTTTTAAAGCTTGGGTGGCAAAAACGCAAAGTTTTCAGCAAGGCACCAAAAGTAATCACATTGCCCTCCAAGAAAAAAAAGAATGTGATTTCAACCTTTGGAAAAACGTATTGGCTGAAATGGTGTGAGATGGTATGACAGCCATAAAACAGTAAACTTCAAAGAAGCATCAAGCAGCTTCTTTTTATATTCTCTTCATCATCAGATGACACTAGGACCAGTTCGTTATTTTGCGTGTTTTCAGTTGCTTGTCCTACAACCAGATTATCAGCGTGTTTTGTATGTCAGGCATTCCTTACCATGCCTGTCCATATTTGGTGGGATGCGAATTGAATCAGAAGAAGATAGAAAAATTCTTTTGAAGATGGTAGAACTGGCTCAGATGACCATGAATCGATAAAAGTCAGGGTTTGTTATTTTGTGATATTGAATCGCAGTGTCAGGAAAGATGAACTGGACTAGTGAACAGGGAGAATTTTTTGCAGGTGTAAGGTTTCAAGAAAGTCAACCTTTGAATTTCTGAAACTCTCACAGCAAGGGAAATTTTTTAATTTTCTCAGAGTACCTGTATCCCGAAAATGCTCACTGAAAAAAATAATTTTAAATCTTCAGTCATTGAGGCGGTGTGAAATATTCAGTAAACAAAGATTCTTCAATGATATTCAATATCACAAAAATGTTCACATTGTTCATGAAGAATAAGGAAATGATGGACTCACATTTAGCAGGTTTCTGCATGGTGCAAATCTGGTAGAGTGAACATCATTCCATCTTTAATTTAAATATAAAAATATTTTGTTTTGTTCACAGTGGTACTAAAATAATAGCTTAAACATTATTGCTATGATGACATGACAAGGGCAGTGTTCATTTATGTCTGGAGAGGTGCTGTGAAACAACATAGAGGATTAAGGTTAAAATTGTGTTTGAATGCAGTGTAAATTTATAGAGGAATGTTCACATTGTTAGTATTAAAGTTCATATTAGTGCAAAATGTCCAAAATGATCACAACATAAAAACACTATCTATGCCTCCTGTATATACTATTTATAACTGTTTGCTTTATTTACCATAAATTGTATATAAATATTCTTATGTGCATGTTTACCATAAACTGTATTTAAATGTACTTTTAGGTTAACAATAAATTTATCAAAGGATTCTTAGAGGCATACCATTAACTTGTATTTAAATATTCTACTAGCTTCACCGTACTATTTATAACTGTTTGCTTGATTTACCATAAACTGTATGAAAATGTTCTTCTAGATTTACCATAAACTGTATTTGAATGCTCTTCAAGGTTTACCAGATTATATCAAAATATCTGTCTAGGCTCACCAAAAACATATTTAAGTGTTTTATCTAACTTAACCCTACATTATATTAAAATGTTCTTGTATTCTCAGGAAACCTTTATTAAAATTATCTTTCAGGATTCCCTCACTGTATTAGAATTACAGTCTTGGCCTTTCATAGAGCAGGCTAGAAATTCTGAATTTCCACAATCAGAAATTACATTTATCAAATTAAAAAAGGAGATTTTATATATATAAACATGTATTAAAATGTATTTTGTTATCCATGACCAAATGATCAGCTACCAGAACCAATTATTTTGGGGTAACATTAATTTTGGGGTGCAGGTGTTCTTGGGTATGATGAAATATTCTCGCAGGCTTACCGTTAAAGATGTTGTGGGAAATTATTCCAGAAGTTCTTACTTTTAAAGTTTTTTTTTTTCAGATTAAGAAATTTGAGAAACTGGAATGTGACGACGAAAGGATACAATGTGGAAGAGAGATCTACGACCAGTTCATAATGAAAGAGCTACTCTCCCAATCACATGTAAGTGTATATTGGTATAACAGACTGTTACAGACTGATTGACACATCAGTTTTATGATATTAATGGTTAATTTTCATAGCTGTAAACATAAGGCGTATTAAACTTGTCAATTTTGTGCAGCACATTCTCTCCATTCTACACAGTTAATATTTGGCTTCTGTTGCAACACCCTCAGTGTGTAGCACAAATCTCTAAAGAAATCTGCATGCAAGTAACAGTAAATGGAATTGGTCACATGATCTGTACTGTCACAGGCAACCATTTTTACTGGACTTACTACACAGATTTTCTTTTGATTGATCCATTTCTGAGTACTACTTTTTGTCTGCGGTGGAGGTGGACAGAGTTTTAATTTACTCCCTGAAAACACACCAGTCGAATATGCCAGTCTGCCATCTGGTGTATCTGAATCTATCCGGTATGTTAAAAAATTGGAAGTGGTATGTGATGCAAGTAGGCAAGAACTGATCTCCTTTTATAAAGCATTTTCCTGGTTCACAAGTACAGGTCTCATGGATATATGACTGCTGTATCAAACTGTATCAGTTTACAAGCATACACAGAAAGGTACCTAAAAAATGACCTAAATTTTGATTACCGAAATGTTACAATGAAGGTGCACATAGGTTTTGAGCTAAGTATATAGGTTAATTTTGAGCTTAGTCTAAAGCTTAATACTTTAAAAATATTATTTCATGTTTCACTTTCAGTTAAATAAAAGATTTTCTTACAAAATTATTGCTTCCTCAATGGTTAATTCACTAAGTGATATTTATGATGAGCTTTGGTCACCTAAGCTCCTCCAATATGATGGTCAGCTTGGTGCAGAGTTATCAAGAGCACCCAATTTTCCCTAAGTTCATGGAACTGGGCAAGAATTGTACAATTTTAGTATGAGTGTGCACGAGTACCGTAGATCAGCGTTTTGCCGCCGCAGCCATAAAATAAGACTTACAGCCGAAAATCCCGACTAATATTTATCGACAAGGGATGCGGCTATAAAACGCAGGTTAGGCTGAATTCAAACATGTACAAGAGACTCGACGGCCCTCCGAGGGGCAATGGTGGATAATAGGCTGAGGAAGAAGTGAATACTGGGAACGTATATTTAATGATACTGCATATTTGTATATAAATTTTATTGATTATTAATTTTATAAAATGTAAAATTGATATTTTAAACAGGCTTATATGTATTATAAAACTTTCTGAGTCAGTCATAAACCACGGCAATTTTCACGCAATGATTGATAAAAGATCGATATTCACTCGCCAAATTAAGCATTCTATCCAGAATAACGGTTGTACCTATATTTGAGTATGGCTGCAACATCGGTAAAACATTATTTTAAGATACTCTTGAACATATAATTTCTTTTAAAATAAACTGTAAAACAAAAGATAACCAAAGGCCATACGTTCTTCGGCAATTAAACCTGCGTTCACGTTCAGATACTTCTTTGTTCATCAAATTGTCAATAGATGGCGCTCAAAGGTCATACCAGCTAGTTCCGTAATCTTTAAATATGGCACGTTTTGCTAGCAGATGGTTCGGGCACCAGTGTGCATATATTATGATAAGCAGGACCCTGGGTGTACGCGTAAAGGCTCGACGCGGGATTCGCTTATTAAAAGGTTTTGTCAAGGTTGTTAATTGACCGATGTTGTATAGAGTGTAAATAAAAGCCATCATAAAGAGTACCGTTGGCTTTGATGTCCCATTGAAGTTTAATTAGACAGGGTAAAGGCGCAAGGTACACCAAGGCCCGCAAGTTCCGTAATCATTTTATGTTGCATCTTTTGCCGGTTGACGGTTCGGACACCATTTTGCATATATTATGATCAGCACAACCCGAGGTGTTCTGGAAATATGGTCACCGACGCGGGTGTCGTTTATTTAAATGTTTTGTTGTTAAATGACCGACTATGTATAATGTCTAAATAATGTTTAAATTACAGTCATCCCATACAATGCTTTGAAGTCCCATTGAACTTTAATCAGTCAAGTTAAAGGCGCAAGATTCTCCGGCATTCAGTGATGTGTCAAATTAATTTCGAGGCCCTACTAGGATTCGTCTTGGATGAGTCGTCATAAACCGAACAAATTGTCATCTATTCTTATCTTGTAGATCAGGGGGTTTAACAAATTAATTTAATTAATTAATTAGCAAAGCCAAGCAACATACACAGTTGCAACTGTTTCCCAAAACTGTTATGCCTGACCGCATATCAGCATACCGCAGCATTCCTAGCTGCAGCCTAGCGTTTAAGAAAAGAACCTTTTTTCGTTGTGTTCACAAAACTTCCCATACCCCACCCGGCAATGGAACGTGGTGAGAATGTGGTGCGGCCATTAAGTAAGGTTTTGGGAATTTTTTACTCCAGTGAAGGAGCCTTCCAGATATTTTACGAACATGGGATGTGGCCATTAGACGACATGAGGCGGCAAAACGCGGATCTACGGTAACTGAAAAGCTCAATACAAGTACGCTAGAATGAGTGCAGCGGAGTGCGCTGCAACTTGTACCAAGATAAATGTAAGTAGACACAAGTTTAACTCAAGCACGAGCTCTTACAAGTTCAGCATGACTTCAGCCCAGGACATTTGTGGATGACCAAAGTTCCTGGTCACATCCTGTCGGTCCTCTCTTGATGAGAGAAAACACTTCCTGTCAGTACCTGCATTCACTGTGGACAGACAGCAGTTCCATTGGTGTGGATTACACCAGGGCCACTTCTGGACAGGGTCTTTCTTGGCATATCTTGGTTACAAAAAAGTTGTACAAGTCCATTACAAATTGACACCAGCCTATTACAAGCTTGCCGTGTTTGTTAGGTACTATCACCTCATTTAACAGGCTGTGTCATCAACACTCTGTGGATGTGTCATGTTTTATAAAAAAAAGTGATACAAGTGTAGGCCTAGTGAATGATATAGATATAACTGGGCAGGACCCACAGTGCTGTATGGACATTGATATGGCTATAACAACAGCTTAAATATGTATTACTGGTTGAGATAAACAATCCTCAGATTCAGTCCTGCCTTATTCCCGATTGGGCAGCATGGATCAGACAGTACAGAACCAGAACTTGAGTCTGTATGTTCGTCTATATATGTGATTCCCTCCATGCATCATGTGTCTAACTATATCAATTAGCTCTATTGTGTTAATACTAGGGCTAGGGTCAAACCCTCTGTTTTGAGTTAAGTGTGCATTCAGGTTTGCATAAAAACTGTCTGTAGTTTCATGACCTTTGAATTTTACTTGTGTATGTAAGACAGGGTGTTGCCCTGACACATTTCAGCATTTTGCATAAAACCAATGGAGATGCAAATTAGCTGTCGCTTACTGGTGTTTTTCTTGAATCATATTCTATCCTAGAGATCAAGGTGTCTCAACATGCAAATTAAGTCATTGCTATTAATGGAACTTCTAGTTTTGCTTCTATCTCTTTCATTTTCAGATCTTGCCCTGATTTAGAGATCAAGGTGTCTACACTCATGTTTTCATGATCAAGGAGCTGGCTGAACAGTTTTGAATACCATATCATGAGTTTATGTAAAATGCTCAAGAATGTCAGGGCAACACTCTCTCTAATATTAATATTTAAGGTCATGAATGTGCAAAGATATTTGATGCAGGTGGGAGTGCTTGGTACCCCGATCAGGCCGCAGGACTATTATGAAAAAAGGAAGAACACATGCTTTAAAGCTGAAGTTGTCTCATATATGAATGTTCCTTACGCATCAACATCTGTTTTCCTTGGTCTGATAACACTGGTTCTGGCACAAGGCCAATAATCAGACCAACATGAAAAGTTGTCACATGTTTAAAATTTGGAGCTGGATGCACAACACGATACCACGCTCTCATTGGTCTGATTTCTGATTACAGTTCTTGGTTCTGTGCTGGCCATGCTGGTGAGACACAGAGAATCTTGCTATACAAAGCAGCAGTTATAATGAAGGAGATCTGGGATGACTAGTGTATTACCGCTGTGTGAGGAGCATGTATATATCATATCATGTTTTCTGTTGTGAGTTAAATGACACAAAATGTATTGCATATCTTTACAAAGTGTGTCATAGCAGCCCTATTATATACATTATCTTTATACAAATGATACTTTTCAGACTTATTCCAAGGAGGCAGTAGACCATGTCCAAGAATATCTAACCAAGGCACAGAAAACCAGAAAATTACCAGCTACAATATTTGAGGTAAGCCTTCATTCCAGTAATTTGGTGACCATGTACTGTGGTTGGCTTTTGTTCACGAGGGTTTCAGATTTGCTGTATTTATGAAATATAAGTTTTTGTGAAAATAAATTAATTGTGAGTAAGATACCGAGTAAGATACCTAATCTACAATCCTAAGCAGCCATTCGTACTCCAGTAATATTGGCATGTCATGTGCATCACCCATTTGTGTAACTTAGTAAATCTGATGGCAAAGAATGGTATTATAAATAACAACAGATCTGGCAATAATGGACAAGAATTTTCACTCATTATATATACCCTTTAGTCCTTTTCAAATTATTCATATTTTGCATTCATATTAAATAATTATATAATAATATATCTATCCTGTGTGGGTAAATCTATGGTGAGATCACAAAAATGAATCGCTGAAAAAGTATAAAAATCATGAAAATGTAACGTCACAAATATAAGGCCAACCACAGTGTGTCTTTAGATGAAAGTGATTTTATGATTTGAATACCGGTCCAGTTTCACACATCTTGTGTTTTTAGCTCAGCTGACTTTCAGTCATGCTGGGCTATAGCGATGGGTCTTTGTCCGGCGTCCTTCCGTCTGTCCGTCCGGCCGTCCGGCCGGCCGTCCGTCCGTTAGCAGGGCACAAATCATAACCGTAGGGGCTAGGGCCATGAACCCTATGCAGTCTTAGAGGTTATAAAAAGATCTCCTTGCAAACCTGAAATTAGGTCACTGCCACCTATATTCTCGAAGTTATGGGGTGTGTTTGCACCCCCCAGAAATAACTCTTTGAGACAAAATTTTCATCCCAAACCTTCTATCTTTCACATACAGCTCACCTACCAACAGGGGAAGAACCATAATTTTTTTTAGGTCAAAAGGTCAAAGGTCAAGGTCACAGGAGCCTCCTCTTTGAAAAACCTGTGGATGCATTTTAAGCCAACCCTTTCATCCCAATTCTTTGATCTTTCACATATAGCTCACCTACTAAATTGGAGAAGAATCCTATAGATTTTGAGGTCACAAGGTCAAAGGTCAGGGTCACAGGATCCACTTCTTTGAAAAGGTAGTGGACACATTTCAAGCTAGACTTTTCATTCCAAACCTTCCAGCACTGATATCGCTTCTCTGCCAACAGGGGAAAAGACCTGTTGATTTTGAGGTCAAAGGTCAAGTTCACAGCACCCACTTCTTGCGTTGAGTCATTTTCAGGCAAACTTTTCAATCTGTACCTTCCATCTGTCATATATGGCTTACCTACCAATAAGGGAAGAAGCCTATTGATGTTGAGGTCAAAAAGTCAAAGGTCAAGGTCACAATATATAATTGTTCTAAATGCTTGTCACATATGCCACATCTATGCATAACTCAGTTTGACTCAAACTTCATATTTATGGGTCTTTTTGCTTGAATAAATAACTTATTGATTTTGGGGTCAGCTGGTCAGCAGGTTAAAGGTTGCAGGTCAGAGTTATTCACCCATTGGTTACCAAGTAATAACACCAGATTTAAGTGGTCAGTAGTTACCCATCATTTAGAAAGAATCCAGTTGATATATTGGCAAAAGGCCAAGGTCATAGGTCAGGGATGTTCACAATTACTTATTTTATAGACCATCTCAATTTTTCTTGTATATATAACCATCCCACTCCAGCTGGTACATCTCCCTGTGTGGCTGTAATTGTGAGTGACACTGGTGACATATGACTCCCTTTTGTATCAGCCTATTAAGTGATAAGGCTCAGTGATAAGTACCTCGTTACTTCATAACAAAAACACTGTTGTCAGAATGCTTCAGCCAGGCATTAAGACTATAAGAGTATAGTATTAAGGTTTAGCTACTGATTTATAAGATGATGGGAACATTTTGCAGTTTATTTTATGGAATCCTAGCAATAAACTTAGTTTCCTAGATATCTGAATATTTTAATATATATCACCACATATAAAAGCAAGTGTTTGTTCTCATAATATGTGGATGTGTACCTTGATTTAGGATGGCTTTTTGTTTTATTTCAAGACTCTTAGTCATGCTTTCTGCATTTCTTTTCTTTCAGGTTTGGCAGTTTACCTACCCTGCTGACCCTATTGAAAAGCAAGAGTGATAATAAAAATATTGGACTTACACTTTTTACAATTGCATATCTATAAATCTGATATGAGGGCCTGGACATGCCTTTTGAATTATTTTGGGCATTTATTACTGGATAATTTGCCCCAAGTTTGGTCTCTTATTGGAGAATGTGGGATATCAAATGTCATACTTGTCAGAAATCCATTATGTCTGCCAGTTAGCCACCTTAGAAATTCTTTCTTCAGGGCAGTTTCAGTAATTTTTCTTTAATGTTTGGTCCGATTTAGAGAATGTTTGTTGTCTGATTTCAGACTTGTCAGAAGTCCAATATGGCCACCAGGCAACCATCTTTTAATTCCTTTTCATCATATTATCTCAAGAACAGTTAAAGTGAATGCAGTTGGATGTATATTTATGTAATCTTGTAAAGGATTGGGTCAAATATTTTTGAATAAATATTACTATCATTTATAAAAGTGCAGTACAGTTGGCTTGTATTGAATAAAAATTCATACAGAAGCACCTGTTTCTCAATAATTCTTGCATGTATTTCCTTGATTTTTGCTATATATTTTGATCTTATATTTGCCCTTTGTGGTGTTCCTTTTGAGACTGGCAGGTTTCAAGCAAGCTGTTGGAATAGTTCCTGATAGCTTAACAATCATGCATTTTCCTCAGACCATCAATTCACTGTGTTTTAACCAGACATAGGTGATATATATTTCTGTTGTCATAGAAAATTTTCAACAAATTGGCAAATTGGTTTTTCAAAATTTTACTGGAAGTTGTGAATCTCAGTCCATGATGTCACAGGTCATGCTTGGCAGCTGAGCGTCATGACCCATGGGTCACTTGTTTCACTTGTTAGCAAAGGAAGCTTCTCTTGTGATAGTAGGACTGGTTCTAATCCACTGTTACACTCAGCCCTTGTTTGGAAAGGGTCTATTCCAAGAATCCTACCTGGGGTCACACTAAGCTGCTGCCCACTGGTGATTTTGCTGCCATTTTATCTGCGACCATTTGCAGAAGGCTTGCAATCATCTGCGACTGCTAGTCAAAAGTTGGTTGCAAGTTCCGCTCACCAGCAATTCATGTGCACTTATAATTTGAGACCAGTTGCAGAGACCCCTTGCAATTCTAGTTGCATTGCAGCGCATTGCAGCTAAATGCCCAGTGATCAACAGGCTTAAGTGAACTGGGCTGGAGGCACAGACCACCAGTTCCTAGGACCCATGTTGGCCATCATAATGTGAGAATGACCAACTGGCTGGTTGCAGACTTGAACCCCTGCCTGGTCACACAGTCATGCTTTCTACAGTCTGGAGTGTTGCCAAGGCAATGGAGAAAGCTTTTATGAGCTATTGACATATATCTGTTTGGCAGGCTATTCAGGTACTCTTGTAAGTCCTGACAGCTCTATTAATATTTGGAAAAAAAAACTATTCTAGTTACTGCTTCAAATGGGATGTAAAAATCAAGTAAAGCAGATGCTTAGCATGGCATACTGATAGATTTGGCACTCTTTTAAGAAGGGACTGTTATCTAGGGTTTCACAGTCTGTGGTCAGACGTTATTTATTTTTGTAAAAAATGGAAAATAAGTTTGAGTTTGTTGAAATAATGATATGGACTAATCTTTCGGTTTCTGTTTAGTGGTTTGTGCCTATGATTTACTTATCATACTGCTTGGTATTATATTATGGATCCCTTCCACTTCTATCACACACATTCACACACATACACATTCTTATTTACAGACCTATACATACATGCACATAAGGAAGACTGAGAAAGAAAGTGGGAGAGGGGGAAAGTGTACACACACTAACATGGACAGACACAGATTCAGTTTGCTCTTCTCAAAGAAGCACCTCAATTTCAAAATCCAGAGAGTGTCATTGTAGCATGAAAATTTAATTGCATCCAATATATGTTTATCTGTAGGCCTTTGTCCATTTTTTTTCTCAAAATTTGTACCAAAAAAATGTTGTTTATTTAATGGGAGGTAATTTCCTTGTGGTAAAGGGAGTCTATACAAACAATATGACAGCTTGCATTGAATACCTTGAGTGTTCCAGTCTTGTAAGTGTAAACTTAAACATCTGTTATTGTGTGATTAAGTATTATCTGTAAAAAAATCATCACCTTAAGGACAGCTGAATGCTCATGAGTGACATCTGTTGGCCTTGAAATAAATTAATATAACACCAAGCCAGTTGGCCACCCCTTAAACATCCCGCCTGAATGCAGCATATTGCCGAGACAAATGGCCAGCTAACAGGAGGGTCTAAAGGGAAGTGTGCCTGGTGCTCTCAAGGTCCAGGCATTTGATCCTCGTAATCTTGTTATATGTCATGTTTAGTCAGTCTGGGTATGTGATTTTGCAGTGTAATCTTTGGTTACCAGAACTGAATAGTTCCTGTACATTGCTGGACCTGAGAAGTTGGGAGCAGAATGCACTTGTAGTCTTATTGTGTGGTTGCTGTGTTTATTGTAAAGGATACAATCTAGCACCTGTCAGAACTCTGTGTTTTTGGTTGTTGGACATCAAAAACAAAGGGAAGTGGAGGGAAATCTTGAATTTGCTGAGTGATAAAGGGAAACTTGTCACAGTGATAACCTTTATTTTTTTTTAGCCCACAAAAATATGAAAAAATTTTGTCAAGGTGAAAAATAAATATCAATTGCAAAGCTTTTACCTGTGACTGGTACTTTGACCAAAGTGCTGTTTTGAGATTAAGTGCGAACTCAGGAGAATAAAAAATGTTTTTTATTGACGGTTTTGCACTTATGAACCAAAGAAGGCCCCCTTCCTCCAAAATAGAGACAGTTTAATTGAAATCCAATCAGAGCATGGCTTGGGGCCTTGTGATTAATACAGGGAACCTTACAGTTGAAGGTCCAAGGATGGAGCCCTGCTAAACTACCAAGGGCAAAAGTTGAAAGCATTAAAGAGAACCACAGAATCATTCTCTGTTATCTTGCAGGTTACAAATCTAATTCTCTGTTATTCACTGTCATTGAATCCCTGAAATTCTGAAGATGTAATAATAACATTATTTTCATCCAGTTAGCTTCATCCTTATTTTGTGAACTGTGTCACCTACTGGTCTTAAGAAACACTAGAGTCAATAAATGACCAAACTGCCTCAAATGTGAACATTTGAAATAAGCCATTGATTAGCTGTAATGTCCTTATAAGTGACATTAATTTGGAATTTCATCAAAATCCATTCATAACATTTATGAGTAAATCTGCTAACAGACAAATCACATATCCGACCAAATTGAAAACATAACACTTATCCACCGGGCAGACATAAAAGTTTGATATTCCCCTCAAATTCTTAATTAAATTTTTACTCTTTTAAAACTTTTGAGATGTGATGAATTAACCCTGTAAGTTTGCAAGATGAGTTGAACTGATTGAACTTAGATGAGCCTGTAGAGTTGCGATAAACAAAATTTAACTCTGTTAAGTGTATGCCGATTAGATGTAGTGAAGTATACCACTTTACATCACACACAGTGAAGACATGTTGCTTGCCTGTTCTCATTATTATTCTAGCCTCAATGGCCTGTGAAAAAACGATCTCTGTGACATATTTGTTTAATTCATCCAGGGAAGTCACTTACAGTATCTTTCTGCCAGTCTCCTTTCTCGTTTGTCAAGTTTACGAGTCTCTGTCAGGTACTGTAAAGAACATTTATTGCGGAATTAAATTTACGGCTTTTTCCGCTTTTGTGTTATTCTTCTACAAATTTTACAGAGAATTTACCACAGTCCACTGTTTGTTTTGAACTGTTCCCATGGTTTATCTTAACAGACTGGAGGTGGCAAATGTGATGAGATATAACACTAAACTTGATTAGTTATCCCCTTGAAATGAAATGGAATTGTCCAGTACAAAGTCTGGTTCGGCCCATGTATCCTTAATAGGGGTTTAAGGGAGATACTAATATCTTCAGTGGTAGATGTACACTTGAGTAGTTTTTTGCAGTGGTGCACAGAGTGGGCTTAACGATTTCTCCGATGTCTGTAGGTAATTTTTCTTGGTTTATTACTTTGTCATGCATTATTGACACGGGCCTTTATAGCTTTGGATTATCTCCCATCTCATAGCTAGTACTGGATGTTTCAGATCTTGGCAGCACTGGCAAAGGAAGAATTTTTTCACCGTTATCGACTTTCGCCCAACTTTTGCAGGTGCACAGCAACCCTCATTGCTGACTGACGCAAATTCCTCTGGAAACGTTTTGTTTTCGGCTGGCCTGGTATTTTATCCATTTCCTGAAGTTCCTCTCATTGATGTGAGAATCCGTTGTCTCTCGTCTCTGTCTCCTGTGTAACAGCAGCGAGAAATTGAGATTATAAGTCACTGGATGTCTGGCTGCTCCAGAAGAAACTGCAGCACCTTAAGGCCAAACTCAAGTGAGTTCCACAAATTGAAGCAGTTGGCACTTTTCCCTCTCCCCTTTTAGATACTTCCAGTCAGAAAATCGGCACAGGGAGGGAGGTTTTAACCACACGACCCTTACTCCTACACTTGCGTCGCTAATTGGATATTCTTTCGTTATTTCTGTCAGCCAGCCTGGGCTCAAGTGCTTGAAGTTGCGTAGGTGGTTTCCTTGAGCCATGAATTTGTGGTTTTGTCACTAACACCTGTTGTGTGTTGCCTTAAAGGATATTGCCACTTCTGAACTATCCCAGCTTAAACACAAACATATTTGCTGAAAACCTCTCTAGGTAATCACTATCGTCGAATGTCATGAATGCCCTTGTAACCTATTTATTTATCTTGTCTAAAGCCTTTGTGAACCATCATGAACTGAAAAACCCTGGATCTACCAAAATACTGAGGTTACAATTTATTAGCTGGTAGATCCACATATGTGCTAAAATTTTAAATAGATTAATAGTTATTTCTGCAGATGCTTGGATAAAAATATACCAACCTTAATATGGCTGTTAATTTTTATCACTTTTAATCATATTCCATCCCACTTGTTGGTGGCCAGTGATTGTTGCCTATTAATATGAAATGCTGATGTTTCTTTTCATTGTTAGAATGGCAGAACATTATGTGCATCCTGCATAAAGATAAATTGATTCAAAGTTATAATCCTCTCACAATGGAGTTGCAGGAGGGGATATAGTAACGACCTTCGTTTGTGCGTCCATCTGTCTGTCCGGCCGTCCAGAACTGGCTAGTGGACCGATTTAAGCCAAACCGTTTGACCAAAACCTTTCATCTGTCACATATAGCACACCTACCAACAGATGTAGAACCCTATCAATTCTGAGGTCAGGGGGTCAGTGGTCAAGGCCACGGGAAAAGCTTGAAAAAGTTTTTGGATGTGTTTTAAGCCACACTGTTTGACCCAAATCTTTCATCTTTCACATATGGCTCACCCACCCATTGAAAACCCTATTGAATTCGAAGTCACATAGTCAAAGGTCAAAGTCACAGCTGCACCCCTCATTTTCACACTGTGTAATACACCCAGAAGAATTATAATCCCATGCAAGGGGATGATCTGCTTTGCGGTGCCCTTGTTTAATGTATACTTTGAAGCTCCCTGGATGTTTCTCTATAAGTGACAGTAATGGATTGCTTGAGCTGATGATGCATTTTATCATGTTTATGGTACCAAGTACCAACATCATCCAATTAATGTTGGTCAAAAGTGATCTTGACCTTGTAACTTCAGTCAACATGTCATGACAAATATTAAATCAATTGTTTCACTTATTGGTAAATTATATACAAAGTACCGTGCTGATGTCCACACCCCCTCTTTTATTCCTAAAAATCTGAGAAATAGAACAACATTTGCTTAATACTGTAAAACAGTGCAGATATTGTGTCTGGTACAGTTTATTTCCTTATATTTCTGCATGTGAGAGTTATGTATAAAGTCTGCAAGCACACCAGCTTCTGTGGCTCAGGGGTAGAGTACAGGACTCAAAGCCAGGAAGTCGTGAGTTCAAATCTCAGCGGAGGAGTGGTGAGATTTTCAAATTCGGCCCAATCCCAGGGTGAGCACTCTGCAGGCTTAATGGGAAGACTGTACCCCACAGCCGTGTATCACTCACAAACCAGTGTGTCATTGGGAGATTCCTCTGTGGTATGACCCATCAATGGGAATGATTACACATCCAGGACCAGCAGGTGTGGTAGACACCGGGCCTTGGTGATACCAGGATATAAAATAAAAAAGACAGGTTCCAGACCGAAATGGAACTCTGCAGATATAAATACTTAAAATAAGAATTAGATAAGTGACCATTAAAAAAAAAATATACTCTTAGCACACTTGTTTACATGTGCCAGGGTGTTGCCCCCCCCCTTCTTTTCTAACATCCTGAGTATACATCCAGCTTAAGAAATGCTGGGCACCCCTGTATTGATCACTGGTGTTGTGTTAGAAGGACATTTTAAAGTAACCAAGTGACATAAGAGTGGCTGGGAATGTTAACTCTCGTCTGTTTAGAGAATACCTCGGTATCGACAAGGATCCTCTATTTTTACACCCGTCAACATCTGGTGTCCAACCTCGCGTCTACCAACATTCCCGTCCAAGGAGATCAACCAGGGACCAGCCAAAACACTTTTTTTTCCACTCGTATATATACCTGGTGGCCTGATAATGAAATAAGATACAGAAGTAAAACCATGAAAACTACTACCATCCAGTGTATTTTTATATGCCTATCTATGACAGGACATATTTTGCTACTACCGACCAATAGATTCTCTCACCTGAGTTTGATTATCGGCAAAATCTATGCATATATAATGAGGTCAGAGGTCACCAAATATGCAAAGGGTGTATTATGCGTCATTTGCAGTGCTTTTGTTGTTTTAATGTCTCTTTGTACCTTGGGTCAGCTTTCACTGACAAAGGCAGTGTGTCTTAGTGGAATAAAAAAATCTGCTGGACTGATGACTTTTTAAATTTTTTTTTTATGTGAGGGATATGTAGGAGTTTAAGTTTTCCCCTGAGTTTCTTTGTTTGTCTGTTTATTTGAATTTACAGAAAGTAGTGCATCACGACCAAGATAATGTTGAATATTCTCTGTACATAACACTTGGCATTAACAAGTGCAGTGTTGCTCCTAGGCATGAAAAGCAAAGGGACACCTGGCCCCTTCATGTAATTTCTGGGGTACACACCAAAATTAGGTGGGGACAATGTCTTCGAAGCAAAATATTATCTTAATCTATTAAATATGAATGTAGTATGTTTTGGGCATTTGGAATGATTTATAGATTTTGTAAATTTATGAATCGTTAAATGTTTTACATGCACATGTCATCACTTTTAAGTCGTCATAAAACTGAAGGCAATAGAATTCATGTCTCAGGATCAATAATAAGGGTACATTGATGTACAGATTGCAAACTGGTGACATACAATCATGTTCATTGCTAATTGAGGAATCGCGCAACAACTGGTGCCCTTCAAAGTGGCAAATCAATATCGAAACTTGGTGTTGTGAACAACTCAATTTGGATAAAAGACATACACATTTAGGAAAGGGTTTATTCTTTGTCCATAAATTTGATAAGTATAGGCTATTCAGAAAGTCGGTCGTGCTAGCGTAAGTTGCCGTGGTACGATGAGAGTCTGTTGAATTTTGCTGCCGGCGTCACCATATTACATATTTGTTTGTATGAAAATATGAAAGGAATAATCGTCGAAATTTCGGTTCTCACGACGTGTCATTTATGCGTTGGGGGTGCCGTACAACGATGTTTGGCCTACATGTCAGTCGGGAAAGTTTGCGGCCGGAGCTGCATTATTAGGCCTATAATTCTAAGGCAAGTATCAAAGCACAATTTCTTTTAAAAAATAAAACAGTCGAACTATTTAAATCAGAAACTGAATCTTTCTGTCCGTATATACCCTTGTTAGCCTATACGTACATAGCCATGGAAACGATGTCAGCTTAACCGGGAAATATGCTGCCGGCGCGGCAGCAGCTTTAACTACTTGTTCAACCAGTAACAAAAGATTAAATGTCCATATTATTGGTCAGAGAAAATGTAAAACAACCAACAACGAAATTGTTGGGTTCTTCTAAGTTATGACATTTTCATATCAATTAAACCGCGATAGTGAAGTCATTCAGTCAGGAGAAACATCGCACTTCCGTCGAAGTAAATTCCCGGGCTCGGCTTCTTTATATATACTGGGGAACAGAGAGATCACGTGTCCATGGGGCTTGAAAAATTACGAGGAAGTTCCTATTCAAATCATAGTCATATGCCTATGATTCAAATTAAACGTTCAGTCCAGAATAGAAATATGCAAATATAGAAAAAAAGAGCGGCCGTCGATTGGCTTGTCTGCCGTCAAACGGTGTCACGATAGGCATAGACCGGTAGTTTGAGATTGTGGGAGACCTGAACTGAGTTGCTTTCAGCGAAATAATCGTCTGAGCAATCGTAATCACATCATCTGAGGCATTATAATGTAATTTATATGATCAACCTGGTGTAATTCTTAACTGTATACGCTGTTGAGAACTGCTTGACATTTTGAAATAAGAACATTTCGAAATGCCGGGGAGGCGCGTTTCGTGCTTCGCGGATTATCTTATAGGGGAAATGTCTTAAAGATTGATCATGTCGGCCGTGGGCACACTTTCTAAACTTCATTCAATAAACAAATATCTATTTTTTTCATATTAATTTATAAATGATTAAAATGCATCTTAATGTGAGATTATATAGGCTAAACAACATCAGGTCGAGCACTGGACGCTCGCTTGCCACTTTCATCCGACCACAAGAACATTGATCTCTTCAGTATATGTGCAACCCCTTCATGTGTATGGACCAACCCTGAGGCGATGCATTCTTGACATCGATCGTGTTACCATTGAATCAGTGTCACAGTATGTGTATCATGTAATCCTGCATACATGGTTTTATCAGAGATTCCTACCGGAGGAGACCCGCAAATCTTTCATATAACTAAGTTCGTTTAAGGGTCGCATTATTTAAACTTTTAGGGGAAGCATGTGGAACATAGTGTATCCACATGGGCGCGCTAGACTAGAAACAAAGGGACATGGCCAAAAATATTGCGGCATTGCCGCAATGCCGCACTCTAGGAGCAACACTGCAAATGCATTTGTTTATTGTTTGTTAATTACTTATTAGTTAGATTTAATTTCTTTATACAAAACTCAGAATATAATGTGTCTTTCTTTTTCTTTCAGCCATATATAGAAGAAATTTGCAATACTTTGAGAGGCAGGCTATTCGATAAATTCCTGGACAGGTGAGATTTCACTGCTGGTTCATTTCAAATGATAAACATATTTTGTTTTTGGAATGTGATAGATTTTGTAATACTGGAATGTGTGATACCTGTTTCCTTGTATCTTAACTTTTATTGCATCACTGACAAACTGATGAGGTGTTTCACTCATCAGTTTGTCAGGTGAAAAAAAAATAGAATTATGGGGTTATTAGGCAGCAGCAGCAGAATTTTTCGCTCATCGAGCAGCTACAGGTTGCTGTGGTCAAGACCTCAGCCCTGCACGCTCCTTAAGCATGTTCTCAGAGCCAACAGACACGATGCCACACCAGGCCAAGCATAGAGCCCGAGAGACTGTATATCCTGGACCAGTGACCTTGCAGGAAAGCTACAGCATCTATAGCCGCAAAGGCAGACGCAACCTACATTCCCTCTACCTATCCCACCAGCAGAGACCCAGCCATGCCATTCAAGAGCCGAACCCGATCTTGTGAACGACAGTGTTTTGAGACGGAGAGCTGTTTTATACTAGCAGGTTTTCGGCCATTTAGACTGTTTTAGCAAGTTTTTTTTTCATCAGCCGGGGTTATTAGGGTTTTAGTATTATTTTTTGACATGGTGTTTCTTGGAGCTAGGGGTAGTAATTAAACATATATAATCTCATTGTGTGATGTTGTTCACAATACTATGCTCATAATTCAATACAAACTCAGTTTTTTATGTTCCTGAGGCAGCGGAAATCTTGACGCATCTAAAGAAGCAACTGATTTTCACGCTGCCAGCTTTGACCGTTTATGATATATTTAGACACCAGATGGCAGTTCGTTGTCCGCTGAAAACCATGTGCATATGATGTGACAAGTAGCCAACCAGATGCCAATAAACAAACACTCGACAGGCATCCTGGCTCCGCCCATAGCTGCGCTTCAAGCTCCGTTTGAAGAGAGTTTACAGTCAAATTTTAATTGCTCCCTCTGCATCCTCGCATCATCGACCGATTCGATTCTGACAGTATGACTGTGTTAGTGTAGCCATGTATCTGTTGTTTGCAGAACTGAAACCAGCCAGCAAGGTCTGCACACAGCCTTTATTGTTATTTTTTGTTCGAATTACAGCTCACCGGCCGGGCATCCTATGTGCCCAAAGGCCCTAAGCAAACCACGTCTGTGGCATTTCTCTCCGAGCCTGTGGCCTGTTCAGACGGTTACTGGGACTATGAGCTGTCACTCAAAACGAAATGGACATGATTGGCTCCGTGTATTCCTCGCTTGGCCGTGTCTTCCAGCTCAAGGTCTCATCTGATTGGACAAAAATACAGTGCTCCCCTCCGGTGTAGCAATTCAGGATACGAGGTCATAACAAACAGGGCTTACCATACAGGCAGTAACCCTATAGTTAAAGCGCTATGTAAAGAGCATAACAGTTTTTAAACAATATTATTTCTTGTTCTTGGAAAGACAGGTAAATCTACTTATATGGAACTATTTCTGAATTGTATATAAGGAACTATTTATGAACTTAAACATAAAATTTCTTTTCAAATTATTAGCCAATTAGATGTCATAAACTTGTTCCTGACCATTGACATTTCATCATAACTGCTTTATAAAGTGCTTAAAATCTAACATTAGACATTGGACGTCACATGCCATTTGATAGTCACACACATAGTTAATGTATTGATTCAGGGACATCTCATGATACCAATACACTACCTGGCTTGTATTTTGATGTACTATCATTGCAGCCCAGACTATAATGTAACATCAGTGTTTAATAAACACCTTGTCATAAAACTGCAGGTAGGATGTGCGATAAGAAACCTGGACAATATGGATGATGTAAACATAAATGCAAGAGTGATAATAATTTTAGAATACCTCAAAATGGGACTGCGGGATAAAGAGGGAATATGAGAGTTGACGAGAAAAGGATAATTTTTTTAAAGAACAGGGACATTTGATGATACCAATAGTACAGAAAATAAATTAGAATACAGTTAAAGAGGAAAATAAGTTTGTAACAGACCTGTGAAGAAAAGAAATATGAGAGGAAAATAGTTGCAGGGGATTAATATAAAGATGAGAAGGTCAGAGAAATAAAGTATTCAGTTTTCCATTGTGTCATATAATGCTTAGGTCTGTTGGCCAAGGGCAAATTACTAATCATGCCCTGCAAAGGTCATTATCTGAAGTCTTTGGTCTTTGAATGAAATGTCAGATGATTAAATAAACATAAATGGAAGCTGTTATCCATAGAAGACATATAATCCCTTGTATAGTTAAACTGGGACAGATATAGACATGGGTAGCTTAATTGCCCCTCTTTGACCTTTGACCTTCCGAGACAACAGTCCTATTTCTTGTTGTCTGTGAGATCCTTAATTAAGGATCTAAATATAGAGCATGTCTTGGGGTATTATGAGTTGTATGACGTCCATCCACAGACAGATTGCTCCAGAACAGTACAGGACTAAATATAGACTGATAGCATAACAGGCGCGGTACACTGAGGACCAGGTTGGTGTGTTTGGGACGTCCCTCCGGCAGGCTACCTCATCTTAAATATCTATTTATTTGGAGATCTTTGGAGAGCTTTCCATTGATTTTCTTACCTTTGAACAAGAAGATATTGGTGTCAGTCATGTGAATGCAGAGTGGCAACTCTGTCAAGCTTCTAAGTAATGTAAGACGGTCGCATCTTCTCCAGAAGAACAGCTCCGTCACATACTTGGCATCAAGGCAGTGGTCACAGACAACACCTCCCTCCCCCCCCCCCCCCCCCCCCCAAGGAGCTGGGCACTGTGTATTGGTAGCACACAGCCAACCAATCCTGATAGATTGAATTATTTCTTCTGAAATTCTCTTCTTGTCAGCTGACCTCCGGCGCAGTAATCAAACTGCATTCCTTCATCCTTCCCATCATGCCACTTTCTGTCATTCTTTAAAGCTGGCTCTTTCTCACCTGCCTCTTGGTGCATTCCTGAGACTTGTATATTTCTGAAATTATGAATATACCTGTCGGCCTGTGTTTGTCAGACCATGGATGCCCTACTTGCCTCCTTCAAGGAGGGTATGTTGTCACTTGGGTTTGGTTGCCTTCACTAATAAGGTCTGATGCAGGGTATGCTTTCACGCAATAACTTTTGAACCACTCAGTATTTTTTCTTAAAATTTGAAATTTGAATTGATACTTCCAATATCTTGGGCAAACTCGAAAACAAGTGAACTCGACCTTCAGCTTGAAAGTCAAATCAGCCAAAATAAAAAAAAAAGTGTAAACCAAATAAATTTTGACCCACTCAGTATATTTTCATGAAATTTAATATTCAAGTTGTTTCTACCAAAATCTCAGATCAGTTTGAGGAATGGTGATCTTGACCATCTTTAAGGTCAATCTTTTTTCGTATGAACCCCACAATTTTTGAAGTAGTCCATATATTTTTCCTCATATTTTTTTTATGGGGACACATGGGCAGGGGAGACATATCTGTTTTGTGACTGCAAAAACCAAACTCATTCTAGCTTTTACCCCTGTCTGTCTGCCTGTCTCTAATGCTACTGTTTTGGTGTGTCTTTCTTTAGTTTGTTTTGATTGTGCAAAAAAATTGACACATGTAATGTATTTGAATCACACATGCTTGAAATTCCTTGAAAACCTTGAAAAATGTTTTGCTCATTTTGTTTATATCCTTGAAAAAAGATATCTAAATACCTAGCTACAGCACAACAAATAAAGCTGGGTCTGCTTTTAGGAAGCATCGCTAGCAAACTCTCCTTGAAATAAACTCAACCCGAAAGTCATTTAAAATTAATATTAGATCCATGAAGTATTGATCATTTTAAACCTTTGGTAGTGTTCTTTTTTTATGGCATGTTTGTTTGACATTCATATCCATTTCATAATGGTACACAATTTTAAACAATCAGTAATAGCAAGCCCACTTTTTAGTGGGCTTATATCAAACTATGTGACAATATCTCAAAATTGATTTTGTCTTTCCTCTTACTATGTTTCTTTCAATTTAAATTTTTTTATTGAAACAAAATGGGGTCTAATATACATAAGAAACAGCTGTTGGATTTATTTTAAAATTAGGGTTTTTTGCCTGTACTGCTACCTTACTGTTTACGTTCAGGGTATGTATCCTTGTTTGTGGAGTGTCATGACTTCAGTTGGATTAATATAATATCTGATCTGGAGTGTTTTCATTCAGCTAGGTATGCTGTACACTTGAATAACTTTCAGATTTACCAGACAAGCTGATAAAAAATGTCGATAAAAAGAAAATAAAAAATGTGGGATGACTAGACAACTGTAGAGTTTACTACACCCTGAAAAAAATTCAAATGATGTCATTGAAATTCCTGAGAAAAACCTTGAAAATTATATAAAAATTGACGTTGTTGGCACAATGTCATTGTCATGCAAGTTCACTGTGGCCTGGCAGGAAATGCCCGATTTGGGTTTTGAAATCTCAGAGATGATGCCAAGTGTGTCCTTCGGGGATCATCATTATAATAATCGTATAAGTAAATTAATGTTTGTCCATTTAATATATAGTTTTCATATAAAATTTAAGGTTATGGTTTAATAATCAATAAGACTATTTTGTTGTAACATCTACCATGATAATATTAATAATTTTGAATCAAATATTTCACTGTCCATCACAAAGGGCCCATTCTTGTCTGTGATCATCACATTTTGAACAGAACTGAGTATTTGCACCTCACAGTGTAACATACTGTAAGAATCATGTATCTCCCAAAAAGTTTCATGATTTAAAGCCTTTAAAAAATTAAATTATTAACTTCATTGAAATGATTAGTAGATCCTTTATATAAGCATGATATTTAAAGGGGACCGTAACATTCCTCAGGTTATTTACTTCAGTCTCTCCAGATCTCCTTCGCTTAAACCGCTACTTTGTTATACAAGTTTTTCAGGGTTTCAACATAAGGGCTGGCACATGGCCTAGAATTGAAATTAGACCATTGAAAGCATTGTTTTGCATTGTGCATTAAACCTGAGAGATGGGGATGTTGCAGGGTTTGAATTGTGAAGTTGGATGCATAATTCCATACCATGCTCTCATTGGTCTGATTACAGTTCTTTTCTTTGTTCCCAAGACTGGAACCTGGAGAATATTGGTATACAACATAGCAGTTAAAGTGAAGGAGATATAGAATTACAGTGTATTACCACTGAGTGAGGTGTGTGAGGGCACTGTATGAAAGTAAGCAGTTCTGGGAAATCACATTAGTATTAACAATAATTCTGTGAAAATTTGTGTCCTCGCCTGTCAACTAACCACTGGTAGCTAATGCAGATAAGATACGACATAGTGGGATACTCTGGATTTCAGAGGAAACCTATAGCCAATGATGTAGATTAAATATGTAACAGACAGAGTCACTAGAATGTAGGGAGAAATAAGAGAATGCATTGATAAAACCTGGTATTACCTGGATCCAGGTGTGACAAGTGATGCCGAGGTAGATTACTCCGTGTGATATTGGTATTTTAGTTATGGCTAACCTGGAAGTATCGCTGATTGAGGCAGTGCTTGTAACAAGGTGTGTATTGTTAATATGAGAACATTAATGGTGCGACAGTTTATCCTGGGGGTTGGGGGGTTCTGATTTCATTCTACGCATCGGTTGTCCAGGGCACCGGCCTACTGATGGCATTCTGCAATCCATTGTGCTGTAGTTACCTAAATTCCCCATTGAGGGAGCCAGATATTAAGCCAAACTATACCTAGATACAAGTCCAGTCAATGTTTTCAATCCAGTTAATTGATGAAAGATATTAACTGGAATAAACTAAACACATGGGGTTTTAAACTGTTTTTTAGTTTTCAGCATTTAAGAGAAAATTGTCTGATTGAGATTTTAATGCACCGACACAAATGCCTTGAATCGCTTCCATATATGGTCTAAAAATATCAGTAGACAAACGAAACAAAACGGTTTTGACAGAAAAATATAGTTTCTCCACTCTTATTGCCTCCATAGTCTTATTTCCATAAAAAAATTGACATCTTTATTTTCATTTTTACTAATGCAGTCATTGATGTAACCCTGGAAACAGCCAATCATTTAACTAGTCTTACCTTCTGTGCAGTACTACTCTCTGCACAAATTTACATGGCCACATGCTTAACCCTTTGCTAGATTTATAATATAGATAAAGAACTTCCAAATTGTGGACCCATTTGTTCAACTGATGGTAATTTAAGATTTGCAAAGGTAGTATTAATTCATTGGGGATTTTGAAATTTTACAAATTTTAGGTCGCTAGAAAGTCATAGAAAAATAATTTAAAGATAAGTGGACAATACTGGAGCAAAGAATTCACCTAATTGTAATTATGGAATGGAAATCATCATTATTCAAGAAATCTCTTTTCCCTATTTCTGCATGGGCATATTGTAGCAGGGAATCAATCTAAATCCCGTCAGCCTTGAGTTCTTTGAGACTGGATCAATTTGCTTGTTGTAGCTTAAACGTTCAAACTGCTTAGACACATACTTTTAGGTAAGTGTCACTGTGAGATATTTTATTGCCTCACAGGGACCAGGCTATTGATATTTTTGTCACCGAGACATATCCTGATATTATGAGGTTCAGACTGGCTTGGTGATATTGGTCTTGCCATCAGTCTGTACTCAAGGTTTGGTAATAAAAATATATGATAACCTCTCATAATGAAATTGAAGGGAGGTGATGTTTTCATCAGTGCCTGTATGTGCTGTTTCTTTGCTCCCAGATAGTACCACATCGTTCCACAAGATGTCACATCAGTCAGATCTGTACTGTTGCTGAAATCCATAAATAAGAAGCTGTTAGAAAGCCAGGAATTAGTTATGAATTGAATTGAAATTGAAATGAAATTGAATTGGAATTGAACAGAAATTCACTTGAAAAAAAATTAAATTGATAAAAATAAAAATGAAATGAATTTGGAATTGAAGTTAATAGGCTCCAGTCAATTGAGCTGAATAAGTGAACAAATATTGCAGCTGTCACTTTTTCCTGTGGGTTGGAGGTAGCACTTATCTTGGAGTAGTTCACTTTTCATATCAGCCATAGAGGGTTTAACTGCATCAGGCTCGGTCAATCACAGAAGCAGGGCTTTACATTTTCTTTTGGACAAGTAACACTAGCTTTTCACATTGCCATACATGAATTTTTATTTGTGCTCCAAAAACTGTGATCCCATAAAAAAAAACAGAATACTTTGTGTTCCTTATCATATGGTTATGTGTCATGTTTTTTTGGTGTGAAACAGTCATATTCCAATGCTTGTTAATTATATTTTTCTTTTAATATTTGTGTATTTGTAAAGATAAATGTACAGTTGCTGAAGTGAAAGAGCTGTAATTAATATTATTTTATTTCTCCAGAAAAGAAACTTGCTCACTAAAGAAAAGTTATATTCAAGCTTTTGGGTAAAGGTTTATTTGGACCAATCAGCCCTGTTGGGCAGTAGAAGTAGGACTTTAGGATGCCCTACCACCAATTTCTGAAAGCAGGCAACTGTTAATTTCAAATGCTGGGAGGCCTCTAATTGTTGTCACTGTGAGCAAGATGAGCAGGTGAAATGGGGAATCTCTATAACTGAATTTTATGTATCAGCACAGAAATATTGCAACTTTTTTTAAAATTGTGAATTGGATAAGAACTGAATAAAATGTGTTGGATTGAATTGGAATTGATTTTCTTCCTAAAGCAGATGAATTGGAATTGTATATTCATCAAAATTTATTTATTGGGATGAATTGGAAATGAAAAATAAGAGATTATCTTGAACCAGACAGACAGAGGGTTGAATATGAAATATATATAATGCTTAACAATATGGGTGGAGGAAGGTAAAAAAGAAGGCAACATTTTTTTGCCATATGCTTGGTAGGTTTGCCTGACATCTGTCAAGTTGGTAAGACAGATTACAGCACTGGTTTTATTCACCTGCAACACCATTAAAGAAATGAAAAGGTACCGGTTGCTTTGGTAAAATGTGTGAAGTATCCTTTTTTTGAAAATACCAGGACTTCTAAGCTTTGAAATATCATGTTTCAGATGATTAATCTTGTATTTTTTTTTTCAGTGATAAGTACACACGTTTTTGTCAATGGAAGAACCTTGAACTTAACATACAGGTAAGTCCCGTTACCTCACTTTAGCAAAATTTTAATTAAAAATGAAATTTTACTTTTTATTAAAATGAAGGTAACTTAACAGTGATAAAACCGGCAAGCTATTTTCTTGATGAATTAACTAGTTTTGAAATGTCACTTTTATGAAAACTGCTTCATTGCCAAGTTTGTAAATATTTTGTGTGAAATTGTCTGTGATTTATGTTAAAATATCCCCAAACAAGGACTGGAATTATTACTCTTGAACTTATATTTGATCTGGTAAGATTTACAATGATGCATCAGTTTATAATGATACACATTAAGAAAAATATTTATTAATATATAAATGTATTAACTCACAGACAGATGTTGCCTGAAACACCCAAATGTACTATGCATGGAAATACCAAGGAGATATATATTGTTTCACAATCCGCCCTTATGATTTAATGAGCACATAGAACAATAAATTTATGTGAATGGAGAAGTTAATACTTTGTGATTTCTTTTATTTTCTGCATTTTAATATAACATCTTTATTTAGTGTTTACTGCTGTATAGGCCTATACTGTGAGAGCCTGTAAAATTGATTCAGTTGTAGATCTAATTCTTAAGTAGTAAATTTCAGACTTAAAAAAAAAATAAAAGCAATTTTACCAAAACGGGTGTTAGTAAATTTCAGCAAAGAAAAATGTAGCTCTCCATCTGTTTGTTGCAACCAAATATGTTTCTGTAAGAGTGGAGTTGTCCATCAATGAATGTAAAGTAGATTTAGGGCACGTACCTGGTAAAGAGGTTAGATATCCCCAACTGTTTAGTCAAATTTGAGAGCTCACAGGGGACTTCTGGATGGTCTATTAAAAAAAAAATAATAGGCAAAATGATTTGATTCAGAGGTTAATCATCAATTACAATTCAATGCATCAATTCTTCGATGCAGTGTTTCACCTTTAGCTTTAGATTTTAAATCTTGTAAAACCTTAAACCTCCAAATAATGTGTCATGATAATTATATGCTCCGGGGGCAAAGTGATACCTGTTGTATTATGCTTGAGCTCATGTAACTTTGAAAGCTCTAATTGTATCATAGCGTACTGTGATTAAGGATGCTCTTGTTGTATCAGGGTATGTTCATACAAGTGTAAATTTCGAAAGTGGTGCTACCATTTAATAATATACTGTTTATCAGTAAAATTACTCATGAATAACTTTAAAAACATTACTTCAAGAAACTGAGAGATTTGCATTCTCTGTACTTTTAAACAGTGTTTTCTGAGCTCTTTGCGGTGAGCAACTAGGACTAAATTTGCAAAATCTGGTACTTGTTCACTATAGTATATCTATAATATGTATATGGGCAAAATCTTGTGCCAAGTTGTGGCCTAATTCACAAATTTGTTAAAAAGTGGTGTTGGGGGGGGGGGGGGGCTGCCTGGACTTCGAATCTACTCTGTATAGCCACCTCTTGAGATATATTCTGATATTAATTCTTTTGATATAATTGATTTATAAGTGAAGTGAGATGTAATGATCATACAGATGATGCTGTATGTACTGGGTCCTGTGGCTCAGGAGTAGAGTGCAGGACTCAAAGCTGGGAGGTTGTGTGTTTAAATCTCACCCCCGGAGCAGTGAGATTAACAGGCGGCTCCAACCCAGGGTTAGCACTCTGCAGGCTTATTGGGAAAGCTGTATCCCACAACTGTGTATCACTCACAAACCAGTGCATCTTTAGGGGGTTTCTTGGTGTTATGATTCAGCAATGGGGTTGATTACACACCCAGGACCTGCATGTGAGGTAGACACCAGGCATGGGTCACACCAGGATATAAAAAATAAAATGATGAAAGTGAGTGCTACCACCCTGTCACATAGTCCCAGATTGAAATGGAACTCTGCAGCTGTAAATACTTAGATCAAGGATTAGATAAGTCAACATAAAAAATGGAGGGGGGGTTACCTCCATAAAAAAAAGGGATGCTTAATGTCATATTTCTTCTTTACAGTTGACAATGAATGACTTCAGCGTACATAGAATAATAGGAAGGGGAGGTTTTGGAGAAGTTTATGGCTGTCGAAAAGCAGACACAGGGAAAATGTAAGTCACTTAATGCTGGTTTGTAGTAATGTATTACAATTTAAATTGTTTCCTACTGCTTTGCAAGTAATCAAATCCTGGTCTCTCTTGTAGTTGTTTTAAACTTACATCAAAATGTTATCATTGTATATTTAACTTTGTCAGCTTGGATGGCAATATAAGATTTGATATAATTAGGTTCAGTATCAGGAACTACTATTATGATGTAATCAGGTAAGCCAGTCATACCTGTAGCACAGTTATCCTATTTTGTATTTGATTTAAAGAAATAAATCAAACAAGGGTGTACATGATTGTTGTTTTCATTGCCCTTAATAATTTAATGCTGCTGAGATTATTTTTATTGCCTCCAAGCTAGGATATGTCCCTCCAGTGAAGAGCGAGGTTTGCCTATTTGTCTTTTGCCTTTTGTCTTAGTCCTCAGAACCACGCAACAGCATCATAAATGGTGACACCTTGATGGACTCTCAGAGATTCCATCTTTGGTTGTAATGACATTCATGACTGCAGGATTATTCCTGGCCCCATGTCATATCCTTACCATATCATTACCATCAACCTCATTCAGTTAAAATGCCATCAACAGGTCATGGACCTATACTTAAAAAAAAAAATATGTACTCAAAAGCAGCACCCTTGTAGAATGCACAGTCAGTGAGCCAGCTCTCATTGTGAACTTTGGTGGTGTAAGGGTTGATGCACTGGACTATTTGTGATCTCAGGGTTGTGGGTTCTCATCCAGATATGACAGCTTTTAGATCTAAGACCCCTGACCAAAGTCTTTACCACAAGAGTGAGTCCTCTCCACCCTGGAGTTAATGGTTAATGCAGGGCTTACCATGGACTTCTGTATTTCTTATATTTCATGATATTTTTACTGTGAAAAAAGTCTCCTATAATTTCCTATATTTTCCAACATTTATACCATAGTCTCCATTTATTTTCCAATTTTTTTTTTATGCACAATCGCGTTTTTGATATATTTGTTATTATTCAGTGATAATTTTCTCTAATTAACGTATTACTATTGAAAATATGAAGCTCTTGTAGAACTGTCCATGTAAGAGTGGCAGTCAAACAGGTACATCCATCTAAACTAGTAAAACAGACTGTTAGAGGCTGCTTAGATAATACTATAGGCGGTCATATTATTTTACCATTTAAACCGTGGTTATGCAGTAAAAAAAATCCTATATTTTTCATATATTTTGACTGAAAAATCCTTTTGACACCAATTTTTTTGTCTCAAGTACTATACAATACCTGTATTTTGTCAGAAGCGAGGTTGAAGTCCGTGGTGTCAGGTAAATTAGAATAAAAGCCATGAAGCACCTATTATTGCTGCTTGGGTTGCATGAGCATAGAGCTGCCAGATTGAACAGGCCTGAAAGACCAGAAAGGTGAAGTGTAAAGCCAGATGAGACTGATGTTGTCACTGATATGAGACTTTAAATACCCCTGCCTTACCTTTTTAGCTTTGGTCAGTGCATTGTACAGATAGTGTTGATAAGATGTTGTTTTACTTTCAGGTATGCAATGAAATGTTTAGATAAGAAGAGAATTAAAATGAAGGGAGGAGAAACACTGGCTCTGAATGAGCGTATCATGCTGTCTCTAGTCAGTACAGGGGTAAGTGCAGCCATCTGGTGGGTGTGAATAGAACTAGATATAGTGAAGGTATGCTATGACATCTGCTGGGCCTATCAGGAACAAATGTGATCATATACATACTATGGAAGTGGTTTATTTGACATGTCTGAATTTTTGCGCTCAAATTATTTTACAGCATTAGGGCAGTTGGAATTCTCACACAAAACAGTATGGATAGGTTATTAATGTTGTATCTAATTATAAAATAATTGGACAATTACATAAAAGACAGGTTTGCAGTGCATCCTACTTCTCACCTGACAAGCTGTGGGTGACCATGTACAAGCGATAAGCAGTGAGTACTGTGACTGCAAGGTGTAAACAATATGCAATTAACCGGGACTAATCACTTTTTATAATTCAGTGGTATTGTACCCAGCCACGTTGTTTGACATCCGAGTAAGTTGAAGAATTACTCAACAACAACAACTGTGATTACTAAATAGAGGCAGCCCTCTATGTGTGAACAACAAATAGAGCTGACAACAATCCTGGCTGGCTCTGCATTGGGAAGGGATTCTAAAGATCTTCAAAGGCTACTTGTTTCACAGTTGTTTCAACAAATCACTATAATTCGTAGGGGGTTTCAGCTGAGTCATGTCTAGGTTGTCTGAAATAATGTGTGTTCTTAATTTAGCGCAAATCTAGCTCCCGCTAAAAGCACAAAAATTAAAACCTTGCTGAAAAAAAAACCACTTCTCGGTATGTCATTGCAAATGACCATTCATGCACTGAGTGGTCTTTTCATCATCGTATCTTCTTGATAAACATGAATGAGAACAGATGGGTTTTAATTCTGAGCTCATAAACACAAAAATTTGGTAAATTAACAGAAATTTATTAGAAAACATCCTATAACTCAAAATCTGCATTCTAATGAATGCAAGCCTCAGCCATGTGGGGGTTCCTATTGTGGATTGCTCCCTAAGCTGTGTTTAGGTTCAATTCCCAGGTTCATTCTTGCACAAGTAATAGTACATTTGTGAAAATTCCTTGATGACATTCCTAAATCCGTATCAAGTGCCGGATCCACACCAAAATTAATCAATTCTTCATTGGCCCATTGCTGAAATATCCTGAAGATTTCATGAAATTCTGTTTATGATTCCTTATGATATGTTGTATACAAGCATGCACACACAAACACAGACAATAATGGGGCTGATCATGTACCCTCCTGGTGCAGGCAATTAAGTATGATAATGCTTTTAAGAACTAATATTTCATAATGTATATGAACCACCACAATTTTACTCTTTCGCCCTCAGCCTCAAGCCCTCAGCCTTTGAGGCTGAAGGGCTATTGTTGTCACCCAAGCCATCCATCTGGCATCCATTAAGTTTCACCTTGTGAGCAGGATATCTCTAAAGGGATTCACCGGAGTAATTTGATTTCTTTGGTCCAGATGTATATTAACAAAATCTCGGTCAAGTAAGGAGATGGGTGACTTTGACCTATTTTTCAACGTTTCACAGCTAATAATAGAAAAAAAAACTTAGAAGCTTATTTCTCAGGAACCAATCGGTGGATTGTTATAAAACATGCTATGATTATTGGCACTGATGGTCTGTAAGTGCTGCATGTTTTGGGGTGAACCCGACAGTTTCTGATTTCTTTAAAAATTCTTATCAGATTTTCCAATTTTGGCCTTGTGAGTAGGATATCTCCAAAGTATTCAACACAGGCACTTCATTTCATCAGTGCTGATGCATATCAACAGCTGATATATGCTGATATTCTAGTTATTTCTGAAAAGTAATCACCTTGAGAGCTTTGATGTCAATAAATTTCAGGTTTTGTCATATATCTCTTAATTCTCATTCAATTGCCACTGAATGGAAGATCACTCAAAACTTTGTGCTTTAAATTGTCCTTGTGTGTAATCAGTATCAGTGATTTTATCAGATTTTATATTAAAGATTGTGCAGCTGTAATGACATTGATATTAGTTGTGCATTTATTAAGCACAAGCCCTGTTCCATCACAGTTTGTCAATGTGATTCCATGAACAGTAATTGTATTTGGCATTTTACCCAGTATTCATAACATCATCTTTTTTTCTGAGTCTTCTTTATTCAAAACATTGAATTTATTGCTGTCAAAAAGGCCACTGAAGTGTTGCACTGTCTATTTGATATATCAGTAGGACTGATTATATTTACTTATGTCTTTGTATTGCAGGAGGGAAGCCCCTTTATTGTGTGCATGACGTATGCATTTCAAACACCAGAGAAGCTCTGCTTTATCCTTGACCTCATGAACGGCGGAGATCTACACTATCACCTGTCACAACATGGCGTCTTCTCGGAGAAGGAAGTGCGCTTCTACGCAGCCGAAGTCATCCTAGGGCTCGAGCATATGCACAGTCGATTTGTTGTCTACAGGGACCTAAAGGTACATTTATCTGCTAATTTATATACATATTATCATATTAATAACCATTCTGTCTATCCTCTTGTGTCTTCCTTCTGTTTCAGTTTCATACCTTCCTCCTCCCAGCTGTTTTCTTCTTTCTTATTCTTTTCCTTTATCCACTCTCGCTCATTTTTCTGATGTCTTTACCATTTTCATTTTAATCACCCGAAAATATTTTACCTCTACTTGGTGGCAGGAGGCATTATGATTTACCCTAAGTTTGTCTGTGTGCAATTTTATGCAAAAAGTTGTTAACAGATTTTGTTACATTAAGGATAACACCCAAGTAAATAATTCATTAAATTTTGAATCTGATTTGGATCACGATCATATATTTTTTTCCTTATAAGGATTTTATGTTTTATTTATCCTTTGGCTATCTCAGCCTTCCCTAAATTGCTTATCTTCTCATTACAGCCTGCCAACATATTGCTTGACGAAAACGGCCACGTCCGTATTTCTGACTTGGGGTTAGCCTGTGATTTTTCCAAGAAGAAACCCCATGCCAGTGTGTAAGTATTTTGGCAAGATTGGTACAGTTGATTGGTATAGTTGCATGCTCCTCAGACAGTGTTTATACACCGCAGTTGTCCCAGACATTGTTTCGAGTAACCGCTCTTTGGTACGGCAAGGTTCTCTGGGCAGCAACACCAGGATGTGCATAGTGCACAGAATTGTAATCAGACCACAGAAAGCGTGGTATTGCATTTTGCATCCTGTCAAAATTTGAAACATGCGACGAAAGGATTTCTGGGATGACTGCAGTGTATAACTGATGCGTTAGCAGTGTATTTAGTTAATGAGGGTGTAGGCATAGATAAAATACTGTAATTTAGCCAATGAAATTCATTGGCCCTTCACTTTATGAGTATGTTGGGACTTGGACAGTGGAAAATCGCCCCGCTATCTCCATTGGTGACCTGGGTTAGATCCCTGGCACAGCTGTGGGAGTTGGTTGTAGTGGCCGGTATAAGGCTGGTTGTTTTCTCCAGAGCTTCAGGTTTCCTTCACCCCTGTGAACTACCTAACCCGACCATTGAGCCATGGATTAAAAAAGTCAGTTACCAAGTACAGCAGCAACCAGCAAAAGAGGGAAATGGGCTTGAATGAGGGCCTATTTGTTTATTTGATAAATGTCATCTGTAACTTGGATGGGCATAAAAAAAAAACGAATGTAAGACATATTTAAGGTTTGTATTGATCATCTTCCTGTACATTGTCCATGAGAAAATTGTCTTTTATTTTACCAAAATAAGTCGTAAAAAAGGTCTTACTTTAGAAATTTGAATAGGTGCTAGAACCCTGTAACTGTACTGTAAAAGTTCAGAAATAAAGATTTTTAAAGCTTCCAACCAGTGTTTCTTCTGCGATTCTTCTTTCATGTTTCTTCTTCTTGTTTTGGATGCACAAGATCGAACCTCTGGTCATGCAGTCTTTTTATGGTAAACAGACACACATGGACTGTTAACATATTTACAGCACCATAAAACCATATTAAACTGATGAACTAGAGACATTAAGCCTGTGTGCCAGGATGATGAACTGGAGACATTAAGCCTGTGTGCCTGGATGATGAACTAGAGACATTAAGCTGTGTGCCAGGATGATGAACTGGAGACATTAAGCCAGTGTGCCAGGATGGTTTGGCTCTGAAACTTTTCAGCAAAATAGTAACATGAGATGATATACCTATTATTGTAAATGAATATGAACCTTTAAGGATTTATTGGACATCAGTCTCACTGTAATGAGGCTTTGATATTGATTATATTTGTTTTCAGAGGGACCCATGGATACATGGCCCCAGAAGTTCTTTCCAAAGGCACGGCCTACGATTCAAGTGCAGACTGGTTCTCGCTGGGTTGTATGCTCTACAAGCTTCTCAAAGGGTAAGTTATCCATTTTAGTTTTAACATAATGGTTATTAAGGGCATTCTCCAAATCATCAGGAAGCATCTCTGATGCTGGACTCCTCATACAGTTGTTATACAAGGCAGTTATTCTTTATCTCCTTCGCTATAACCACTGCTTTGTACAGCAAAATTCTCTGTGTTTCACCAATCACCACCAGGGCTGGCACAGGGCAAAGAGTAGTAATCAGACCAGTAAGAGCATGGTATCACATTGGGCATCCAACTCAGAGACATAAATCAGGGACACCTGGCTCTCGATGGTCTGGTTAATGGCCCTGTGCCAGCTCTGGTGTTTAACCTCCAAAAACTTGTTGAAAGAAGAAGCAGTTAAAGCAAAGGAGATCTTGAATGATGGCAGTGTATAAGAGCTGCTTAAAGAAGGAACTCTAATGCTTTAAATTTATCTTTAGGTGGCTTGGTTGTGGGTGTCTGAGTGTCCGATCAGACCCGCAAACTTTTGGCTCTAGGAACAAAAGATCATCACTGGCTCTTGCCACAGTCACTGACTAGAGCCAGCTGCCTCAACTAAATGGTCAAAAACTGGCGATCAGATATCTGAGGCTTACATTTCACTCTTATTATAGTCCATTTAATCCCCTCATGTCCACTTGTTTCTTGCTATGAAAATTGTTATTAGTTACATTTTAAGGGAAATAATTATACTGTAGGGTCGAGGATTAAAGGACCTAAATTTCAACAAGGTAATTAAATACCTACCTTACCTTATTTAAGACACAAAATTATTTGAAAATATGAGAAATAAGTCTACATTTTACAAGATATCAGACCCACTTATGGCGGTCAAGGTCATTGATCATATGCAAAAACAACCTCAGTTGACAGCTGCTGATTTGATGATATCATGTAAACACTCTAAAAAATATAACCAGCTGAAACAATGATGGCTACTCATGCAGGGACATTTCATATCTGCCAGATCATTGTGAAAAGACAAAAAAGTTGTGAAACATAAACTGGGTATTTATTGTAAAATTCTTAATTGTCATATTAGGTTGTCACTCCACGATGTAGTCTTCTAGGAAAAAATTGAAAAATACAAACTTAGGAATATTATCTTAGGAATATATATTAGGAATAAACTTAGGAATATTATCTACAAAAAACAGGTGGATAGAAAGTGGTGAAACAGCTTATAGTTAATCATATAATGACATGATATATGTTCCATAAAACAATATATTAATATTGAAGTAAAATACTATAAAATGATTAAACTTCACACGTTCAGTTCAGGTAATGACAAAACCAAACACTGGGAAATGTGATTACATTTTACATGACTTTCAAAATGACACAGATCCTCTCCGATTGGATGCTCCAAAATCATATGTGACTCTCCAAATACTTGGCATGAGTGTCCCAGACTTTGTTTTCTTCATGTTAAACTTGCTTATTAATTCTGCAAGACATACATAACAAGCCTTATGGACGTGCTTTTAAGATGATCCTTTTTGTCCCTTTATTATATATATAATTTTTCTCTCCTTCATGTTGCATTTGAGTCTTATTTACAGCATTATGCTTATCATTGTTAACTGTTTAAATGTTAAGTGTTTCAGTTAAACTGCTGTTACAATAAATAGTTTAATGAAGAATTGGTTTTCTGTCTTGCAGTCACAGTCCTTTCCGGCAGCATAAGACAAAAGATAAACACGAAATAGACAGGATGACAATGACAATGGTAAGTATATAAACCATGTTTAACACTGTAATGTTCCTGTTTGCTACTAATAAATAATGTATGATTATATTTTTTTTAAATGTTATAAAGCTATTTTGATTTATTGGAGAATGGGTCCTTTATTTTTGCTTCTCCATGCATTATGCACTTCCAAAAATAATGTTCTTGAAAAGATTATCTTTCTTACCAAAAGAAAATTTGTATGTTGACAAGAAATGGTCAAGATATTTTTCTTGATTTATAGACAGAATGCTCAAAGGTGAGAATATATATCTGGATTCATTTATGACAAGATATATTATCTTATGACAAGAAACATTGATCATCATAATATCCCAAGATATTATTTTGTGCCATAAAAAATCTTTTTCTGATATCAAGAAAAAGGATCTTATCAGAAAAAAATTAATTCTTATCATAAGAAAAATTTCTTTACCATAACAAGAAAATTTTGTTTGCCCCACTCCCTGAATTTTATTGATATATGGTATTTTTTCTGATATTAAGAAAAAATATAGGGAGTGGGGCTAGAAAATTAATTTTTTCAAGAAAATTATTGTTGGCAATGTGATGCTTGCTTAAAGTTGAATCAAAGTTAAAATTGAAATTATACAGTTCTTTATCAAATTAACTACCTTATTATGGTTCAGTGGTTTATTATACTTTTAAATTTGAGGATTAACTGTTGATCTATGATGGTAAGAAAACTGTATTAGGATATCTATTATCTTTTGTAACATTTATCCTCTATGTGTCCAAAACCATTGTACTTTGAGTTAATTTACTGATGTCAATCAGTACCAACTGGTGTTTACACAGAACATTAAAGAACATTTCTTTGAATGCATGGCAATATGAATTTCTTTTGTAAAAAAAAAATACTTCTGTATTGGCTCAATTAAATGAAATTTATATGGATCAGTCTTCAGCCTGCTGAGCATCATGACCTATTGGTCATGTTTAGCTCAGCTGACAGTATGTCATCTGAGCTATAGCAATCACTCTTTTTCTGTCATCTGGTCATATGTCTTTCATGTAGTCCAAAAAGGTGCACAATCAACATTACCACTTGGATTTTAAACATATATTCTCATAATCAGTTTCAGCTGAGCGCCGTGACCCACAGGTCACATGTTTAAAATGTTTGATGGCTCCCAGATTGATAATATTATAACTAAAGTAAACTTTAACGTATAAATAATAAGCAATTGATACACTATTGAGAGAAAAACTCTCAAAAACATATATTTTTCCTACACAAGACCATTACTTGAATAGGGTATATGGAACAATAATTTTCTTGAGGCTGTGCAGCTTCAAGCTGCTTGGATTGTAAATGGTTTTGTCAAAGGAACTTTTCATGAAAAACTCTTGAAGAAGCAATTTTGCAACCCTTAAAAACAGGGAGAGAAAATGCACTGATCATTCTATTACATAAAATGTTAACAAAAGAATCACCACAATACCTATCTTTCTACTGCCACCAAGAAACCAGTTGTTATGTCTCCCCTCCCAAGTGTTTGTCTGTTTGCGGTGACGGCTGTAGTGGTCATCTGTGTCATTTCTTGTAAAAGCTCCAACTTTTGAACGAATCCACATTTTTTTCATAAAATTTAATTGTTTCTACCAATATCTTGGAAGATACCAAAACTGGTGACCAAAACCAGTGACTCTGACCTTCGTCATCAAGGTCAAATAATACTGAAAAAGAAATTATTTCAGAATGCTATAACTTTTGAACCTCTCTGTATATTTTCATGAAACTAGACTCGTGAAATGTGTCCACCAATATCTGGGTATTGTTAAAAAAAATGGTTGACCTTGACCTTCATCTTAAGGGTTTAATCAGCAGAAATGATATATAATTTCATTATATATTTCATGATATATAATTTCATTGAAATATATTGTTTACACTATAACTTTAGAACCACTAAATATATTTTCATGAAATTTGATATGTGATATGTTTCTGGAAAAATCTGGGAAGTGTTCAGAAACCCTTGAACTTCATGTTCTAAGTCAAATTAGCAGGAACAGAAATTTTTGTGAATGCTGTGACTTTTGAAGTCAAATTCCGGGATAGGAGGCCCATTGGGAGGGGAGACATATATCTGTTTTTGCCACCTAATTCTAGTTTAATACTTGATCAAGTGTTCTGACATAGGTACCACACATCTTCTTTAGAACAGAATTCTATTATAACTCTCTTCTGCCAATAGCTATAGGACTCTGGAATAATTTTACTGTCAACTTTAATACTGTGATACCAGCAAATCATCTATAAGCACTCTTTCTAGAAAATGGCCAAAAGTAAACCACCTAAATATTACAACTCATATTCTAGAAGAACCAAGAAGATTCATGCTCATCTAAGAAATTCATTGTAGTAACCAAAGATACCTGTCAGAGGATCCCAAATGCACATGTGGATCTCGGACAGAAAATGCTTATTACTACTTGCTGCAATTCCAACTCCTAATTGATTCTGGAAACAAATTCCTAACACCATATTAACTAGTAGAATTCTTACTCTTGGGAACCCCGATTTCAGTTATACCTGTAACAAAGTGATCTTTGAAGCTGTATCTTTATATATAGAACATCCTCATATTGCATTGTCAAAAATGCAGCATTTTTCCGTAAAATAATACTTGGATTCAGATGATGATCCGGATCTGCCCCATAATTGAATTGTTCCATTTATCTTTGCTGAGCTACCCTGAAAATTTCATTAAAATCTGTTAACTTTTGGAGACAACAGACAGACGAACAAACCAACCCTAGCAAAACCATAACCTCCTTAAAAGAGGTAATATATACTTTTATTATCCAAAACTTACCCTTGCTCACCTAGACAACTTTACCGCCTTTCCCTATTCTTCCTGTACTCCAACGGATATCATCCAAAGAATTTGATACTGAGATTTTATATCATTTGTTGTAACAACTGGGAGAGAGTCAAAATAAGCTTTAAGTAGCTTGCCCTTGATCCCTTTTATGTAACATTTCCATATCTACATATTCAGTGCCAATGAAATATCTCAAACAATTTGCTAAGATTTTAAATGAAATAACTCCAGGTAGCTCTGTGAATCAACATTGGTACATATTACTGTAATTATGTGTAAGCTGTCAGTGTTCAACAGTAATCCAAATCATATCAAACAGGTCTGTGTTAAACAAATATCCATAACTTATATATAGCATATGCATTAAATAGTGATTATGTTTTCATTACATTAGTCTGTTGTTTTGTCTCCAATGAATTGTTGTACAATGTATCCCCACTGAAGAATAGCTGTTAGTATTTACCTTATAGAACGTGTTTCAGAATGTGGAATTCCCGGACTCGATGTCGACGGAGATGAGATCACTACTCGAGGGACTACTGAAGAGGGATGTCGAAGACAGACTGGGATGTAGAGGAAGGGGGTACGTAACGATGCACACTATATTCTCAGTTTTGTTTCTCGTATGTGTTCTTGTTCATATGGCATGTGAACAGTGTATTTCTTGTACATTCTGTTGGTTTGACTGACAGTTGTTATTGTGACCCAGACAATTGCAGGCTTGTTCATTATGCATGAAATAGATGCCAGAGAGGGTCGTGGACTCAAGGTCTATGGATGCATGATCATATAGTATAAAGATGATATATACAGATATGAATGCCAGAGTATGACCTAATCCTCATGAACCCATGCAAGACCACAGAATTTATCAGTGTTTGGTGCTTAAAATTAATGTGATTTATGTATGTAGTGCATTTAGTCAAATTATGAATTGCCATAGATGGCCACATGAAAATAGTAGATACTCAATGTATATATAGCATGATATATCTAGGCAGCACAGCATGTGATGTGTAACAAATAGTGGTAGGAATCTGTTGCAATGCTGTATTCAATGATTGAAAGATAAAAATCGACTGATGATTGAATATTAATCAGTTAATTTATGGACAATCTATGTTACTGTGCACTTTGCTGTATATAGAATTATACTTAAAATATTGACCAAGTAAACTCAGTCAACTTGTACATCAATAATGGCCGGATTGTGAAACTTATTTTTTTAACAAATTTTAAGTTTTAATGCTGTTTGCTGTTTTGTGTCACATCTTTCTCATATATATGATAAAATAATTTGAATATTCTGTCTGGATAATATGACATCTTTAGATGTGCATACATTATCGTTTGTGATCGAATATGTAAAATTGTTTTAGAATTAATCCTCTGGACAGTTGAGTACTAACAATTTCGGCTCTCTCTGCTGGTGACCCTGGTTGAGATTAGATTTTAGTGGCCCTTTCAAGGCCGTTGGTTTTCTCGGGGTCCTCAATTTTCCTCCACCTGTAGAGACCATTAAACACATCCATTTGTGCCATAAAGAGTTCTCAAGCTTCAGATATAACTGTTTGTACAATTCATGTAAATTAATTGAAAAATAAAGAATACAAAGAGGTAATAGCTGTGATATCATGTTTCTTACCAAGTAAAGATAACAGGCAGAACGTATTAGTATCAGTGTACATATCACATGACAGGATTGCATGTGGCTTAGCATTTAGCTTAGCACTTGTGTGTGCTCCACATAGCTATGCAGTGCAGAAACTAGGGAATGTGCATACACAAAATCATGCATTTTAAAGGAAATATGCAAAATATACCAGTTAGTGCATCACAGGCATAAAGGTTTTGAAATTTTAAGTTGACATAGATGACTGTGATGATTTGTGACTTTATGTTCGCTACAATGCCCACACCACCTTTGTAAATATGTGCTCCATATGAACTTCATACTTTATAGGCAACCTTTTACTATGTTAGCTTACATACAGTGGAACCCCACCTTGCCACCACTCTGCAATTGCGACCAACCACATAATTACAACCACTTTGGTCAGTCCCCCAAGGTGGTCATTATTGTGGGGTTCCACTGTATTAGTTTTCTTGATATGACCTTCAGACTCATTTGACCTTGATAATTAATGTGACCTTCATGTGACCTTCAGAGCCCAGGAAGTGAAGGAACATCCTTTCTTCAAGGGCATCGATTGGACTCAAGTCTTTCTGCAGAAATATCCTCCGCCCCTTATACCTCCCCGGGGAGAGGTCAACGCAGCAGACGCGTTCGATATCGGATCATTTGATGAGGAAGACACCAAAGGGATCAAGGTAACCATGACAACCATAAACCATTAGACCTCTTTCATTTAACTAGTGACACCTGTCTGCGATATGTGACATGTATGATTCTGGGTTATTAACCTAAACATGTAAAGCAGTCAACTGCACGAGTGATTGTGTTTTAGGCCGCGTTGCAATAACATAACTTGTAACATCCTTAACAACTGTGAGAACCTGAATGAAACAAGGTTCATCTTTAAAAGCTCTGTTTTGAACTTATTTATATCTGACAATCCCTGCTACATACATTTACAAAATAATGATGTTCATTTATTTGTGGTCATATTATAGCAATATATAAAATCCTGGCTATATAAAGTTGCATTCTACTTCCTATTTATTAATATGAGACACTTGAAGTCTTGATATCATCATCTAGCCTGTCAGTATAAATGAGAAGATCACCTGAACAAAACCCTGCTCAAACACAGGCAGTGTGCATTCTCTTGGACAAGGTCTATTTTGTCCTTTAATGACACAGAAACACAAAAAAATGTTGTATTGTAGGGTCACAAGTAATAACTGATATGCTGATATATAATGATACAAAGATAAATCATATTGGTATCATCAGATGTCTAACCAACATTAAAAAAGAGTACCTTGAAAAATATGAAAGGTGAAACATTATCAGTAAGAAACAACTTGAATGGCATTTGTAATAAAATCAGTTTTATTCACTCAGCTGACTATAAGTCATCTGAGCTAAGTCGTGGTCCTTTGTCCGTCAGCTGTCTGTCTGTCCGTTAAACTGGCACGTTTTGAAACCGTTGGACCTACGAATCTGAAATTCGGCATACCTTTAGATGTCCCCAAAATCTCCTACCATACGTAAAATTGGGTGACTAGGACTAAGTTCCTTTGAATTATTAAGGAAAAACCTTGGTTTTCCATTAAAAACCAATTGTTACACTTCAAGACTGCCTAATATCAAAACCACTCACCTGATTTTGATCATTTTTCATATATTAATTTCTCTAAATATTACCTATGTTCATACCAGATATTAGTTCAATATTTTTTAAATTCTTGAAGTAATGGGCCAAAACATAATGCACTTTGTTAAAATTCAGGAAATATATTTACTCCCTTAACTTGAGAATTGCTGAAGCTAGAAATTTTTTTTTCAGGTATATAACTATATTAAATCAAGATTCAATTGTATACCCAAAACTAGATCTGAATTTTTCAAATTTTGTAAGTTTTTAGCATAAATATAAAATAAGTACCTTAAAGTTTGCCAAGATTTGACCATGGCTTTTTTTCCTGTAACTGCTGTGGATTTAATTTTCACAGCATGTTACCATAAGCATTTCATCTGTTAACATCTGAAATATGAAACCAGATGTTCAAAAACTGTAGATTTTATTCAAGTTTTCAAGCACCATGTAGAGTATTGTTTAGATCAAGCAAGTGTTATGCAGTTTGCTAGAGCTCAGCTCACCAGCTTCCCAAGCCAGCTCTCAGCTCCCAAAATTTGGCATACAGTTAGATGTCCCCCAAACCCCTTTACCATACCAAAAGTTTGGTCACTAGAACTTCATTCTGTTGAGATATTGAGCAAAAACATCAGTTTTCAATTAAAAACCAATTGTTACACTTCAACACTGCCTAATATCAAAACCACTGATCTGACCTTGATCATAAATATTATACATGTTCTTCTATTTATACTCTGTGCACATGCCAGAAATAATGTCAGTTTTGTGAAATTTTTTTAAGTTATGGGCCCAAACATAATGCACTTTGTAATAAAATCAAGAAATACATTTACTCCCTTAACATGAGAATTGCTGAAGCTAGAGATTTTTTTTAATGGATTTAACATTATTTGATCAATATTCAATTGTATACCAAAATTATTTCTGAATTTTTCAAATTTTACAAGTTATTAACATAAATATATAATTGATACCTTAAATTTTGCCTAACTTTGACCATGGCATGTTTGTTTTCTGTAAGCACTGTTGATATAATTTTCATATCATGCAGAAATATGGATTTCAGCTTGATAGTTTTGAAAGTTGAAAGAAATTGGCCAAAAACTGTAGCTTTTATTATAGTTTTTATGAGACCCTAGGCTCTACCAAGTCCCTCTTCAGTCACCTCTTTGTCCTCTAGTTGACCTCTCAGGCCAATTATGCAAGCTTGAGGCAGGGCATATACTTACTGGCCATAGCTTATGGCTGGCCTCAGTTGATTCAGGTGTCCAACCCAACTCATCTATTAATTGTTTAGACCAACAGCATAACAATAAATAAATAAATTGACAAATAAATAAATCCTTGACAAAAATAAATTTTTATAGGTCTATAATAACAACTTTAAAAAATCAATAGAAAAGGAATTTGATAGTTGATGAGTAACAGGGAATTACCTTGCAATTACTGATGTTTTATGGATTTTGTATGGATGGATGAAAATGTATTCCAAATAACACCATTGAGTCACATATGGTAGTTTTCTTATCAATTTTAATAATAAAAAATCAAATTATATTGTTCTATACTATTAGGGATTATGTGAAGGAAATTAATGATAGGCAGATGCAGTTGATAATATTTATCTAAATTTGTTCGCACTTGTTAATTGTATCCCCAGACAAAGTCGGGATACTATGATTTTATGACAGTCCTGCCACCGCCGATGATAATTCCTGCTTTTATTGATGTATTGATTTCAAACTTGACTTATATATGTCCCATTGAAAAAACAAGACTGATTTTGGGGTCATGAGATCAAAGGTCAAGGTCACAGGACACATCTTTAAAAAGATTGTGGATGCATTTTCAGCCAAACATTTCATCTCAGACCTTTCATCTTGCACATAAAGTTCATCTGCCAATAGAGGAAGACCCCTATCAATTTTGAGGTCACAAGGTCAAAGGTGAAGGTCACTGGAGCCATCTGCCAAAAAATTAGTTTCTGGATAATAATTCCTGCTTTTATTGATGTATAGATTTCAAACTTGACTTATATATGTCCCATTGAAAAAGCAAGACCCCAATTGATTTTTTGGGTCATGAAGTCAAAGGTCAAGGTCACAGGGGCCTATTCTTAAAGGGGGGGGGGCTATTCTTAAAGGGGGGGGGGGGCGTACTATGTCTGGGGATACTCTGGCACCTGCAGTGCCAAGAAATGTCTAGTTTATATTTATTTCAAAATTTAAAAAAAATTAAATATGTCAACATTTTTTAATTTTACCCAAACAAGTATTGAATAAAGATGTCAATATGTTTCACCAATGACATTAAGACACGTGGCTGTAACAGCTGTCACAAGACTATGTAAATAATCAAAATTTATATTACTGGTTCCTATATTTCAGTTAATAAAATTTAACTTGCCCATCTCTATATTCTCCTTGTATAATTTATAGGGTGTTCTTATCCTTGGGTTATTTTTTACACATATAATGGTTTCATAGCTGAGATTACTTCAAAATTTTTTCTGATACATTTCTTTTTAATAAAAAAATTTGAATATGATAAAAAATCAGATCTTAGACAAGTTCTCATTGTGATTTCTGTAATGTTTATAATTGTCATAAGAATCTTGCTATGTCTAGTGTGTAGATTGATGGGAAGGTAGTCCAAAGTGAATATATTTTTTTGAATATAAATAAAATTCATTAAACCAGGTACCTATGTTCATTATTTAAATTTGTGATATTTGATATTCTGGATTCTCAAGAACATTTGTTTGGCTGAAACTGAAGTACTTTGCAAATGTATTTGAATGCAAATATGAATTGTACTCCATAATTTCATGCACAAGGTTTGGAATACAGGTAAAAACGAAAGTATTTGAATACAAATGCATTCATGAAAATATTCTATAATATTATTTTAATAATCATTTATTTTGATAATATTATTAAAAAATCTTTGATGAAAAAAAAAACATGGTACTGTTATCATATTTAATTTTAAATTATATTTGACACAATATTTGTTATTAATTTTTAATAAATAATTTAACCTATCAAATAATTCTTCTGCAGTGTAGGTAAAGTTTTATGGACAAGTCAAAACCTGTGTGATAATAGCACACCATTTCCAACTGTAAATAATATAAATGACATCAATCCTTTTCCGTCTCAAAGGGTATTATTAAAATCTTACATAACTTGAGTTAAACACTGTCAACTCATAATAGAGCTTATATTACCTCACAAACTCAGCCTTTGCCTACCTCCTCTTCCAAATCATATTTTGTGATCATATATAACAGCTTAGCACCATGACCCATGGATCCCTTGTTTATGGGTTTGTAAATCTGTTTTTAGAGTGAGGTTATTTATGTTTCCATATACACAGAAAAATCATCTTGGAATCTTCATTGTAATATATCATATATGTATCATATTGTGAGCAAAGTATTTTGATATGTATCATGGTGTACGATGTATCGTTATAGCCCAGGTCTATAGACACAGGAACCTGAATTATAAAACAGGATGGCATTTTATTTTCAAATTACTGGTCTCGACAAACTACATGAAAATTTGCAAACTTTGGAGGAAGGACACTTGAAGGTGTCACAATTCTTGATATGGTGCACTTTAACAACACATTTTATGATCCATTTTCAACAATATTTTATGAGTGAACAATACTATGTTAAAACACATATAAAGGTTTCTTTAAAGAAATTATGGCAAAAGCAGTTTGATCCTGTATATGCTTCTTCACAAAATTGGGTATTTCAATATGGTGAATTATGTCGAATGGGAGCAAATGGTTTCATTGTGGCATATAGATGAATATTCATGATTTTCTCTTAAGATATATATGAATATTCATTATTTTTGTTCACACAGCTCACAGAAGCAGACCAGGAACTGTACAAGAACTTTCCGTTGGTTGTGTCAGAGCGATGGCAGCAAGAGGTCGCTGAGACGGTCTTCGATGCCATCAACCAAGAAACAGACAAAATAGAACAGAAACGGCGTCAAAAACCAAGAATAGATGATATAGACATAGGTATCAGATTTTCTTATCTACAATTTCAAAGGTCAAATGACATACAAAAATTTAAAATAAATGAAATCATATCACTTTTTTATTTAAATCATGTATAAATGTTTATAATTAGTTCTGTTGGATTCATTATATGGAGAAGAATATGTGAATTAATACAGTGAAATCTTAACTATTGAATTTAACACATTAAGTTCATTTCAGCGACTAGCTTGTCACAAGCAAATAAGGTACACTTTGAGGAAAAATTCACCAGCCATCACTCGCATGTAAAAGCAGGATCAGCTTGCATCAACAATGCCGAAATATCACTTATTTATTACTAAAAAATCATGTTCGATAATTGAGAAAACATAAAATGATCAGTGATTGATTATTAATTGATTATTTTATATACCGTCTATGTAATCGTAAATTTGTTGTATTGAATTATACCTAAAATATTAAAAGAGTAAATTCAGTTTAACTGGTACATCATGGTTTCTGCTTATAACTCGACGTCACATATAATCCGAGGTGGAAGGAAGATTTGAAGGGAGAAATAAGGAGAAAATTTTTTTGTGCCCACTGAATCTGGATAGGCCTAAGCTCACAACAGATGAGAAAACAACAATGTAAAGTTGATTCTACATCTGTATTTCCGGCCACAAGCACCCACTACCGCTGCTTGTAGTGCAGGTAACATCCCCTTGCAGTGAAGGTAATACCTGCTAGTCACTGTGATTTATCATAGCTGAAAGTGAATTCTTACCACTAATTAATATAGATGAAATAAGATTTTTTCATGTGCATACATTATCATTTGTGATCAGATATGTGAAAGTGCAACATATATAACTGATTATGAGAGAAAACTCAGAAAAGTCCAGCAATTGATATAATCAATTACTTGGCACAAAAATATCTGGTACAGGTACGACTGTGTAGAGTTAGTGTACAAGACATTGTGTATTAATTACCTGATGTAAACACAAGTGTTTTGATACCTTTCAGCTGGTCCCACAGATTGTATTGTGGAAGGTGAGGTGCTCAAGTTAGGAGGGCCATTTCTACAAACATGGCAGAAAAAACACCTGAAACTTTACCCAAACAGGCTCGAGTTCTACCACAAGAACCGGGATGGTCAAGTTGTCAAGAGCAAGGGAGTAGAGGTCAGTTATATGATTGTTACTCAGGGGTAATGTTTGTGTAAATGATACTTGTACTTGAATTTTATATGCCCATCTATGAAGGGATGTATTATGGTATACCTGTGGTCCCTCTGTCCATTAACTTTAAGTGCTGTCACGATAACTTACCAGGGCTTTGATAGATTTTCACGAAACTTGCCATAATTACTTACCAATAGAATATCTCACCTGAGTTCGATTATGGGCTAAATCCACGAATAGTAAATAAGGTCAGAGGTCACTAGGCTACTTTGTGTTGTCGCCATGATAACTTACTGGGAATATGATGGATTTTGACAAAACTCAACAGAAATATTAGTCAATCTAATATCTTAACGAAGTGTGAATTTCATCAAAATTTATGCATATTTAATGAGGTCAGAGGTCACCAGACTTTGGTGGGGCTGAGATGACTTACCAAAAACCAATGGATTTTCATGAAACTCATTATGAATATTAACCAATACAGTTACTCACCTCCATGACATTCTCAACAAAATTCACGCATATTTAATGAGGTCAGAGGTCACAAGATATGTAATGGGCATATTATGCACCATTCGCAGTGCTCTTGATAGTACTAGATTTGTACATATACTTTTTTTACATGTACTTGTAAAATAATCAAGTACTTTTCAAATAATGGCAAAGTATGTCACCATTTAAGGATTATATCTGATGTACATCCCATTGCAGAGGTTTGCATTAGGCCTGTATGCCTTGTTAGAAAATCACTGCATCAGTTAGACTGGTAATATTACTACCAAGAACAGGAAATATTATAAGAAAAATATATAATGTGAGTTTCAATACAGTAACAAGATCACAGTGCATCTTATATAACGGGTTTGAATTAAATCAATCAAAATTGAGGCTCTTGTGCCATTCCCTTTATACTTCTTTTCTTCTTAAAATTGCAACATACCCCATTGCACCAATGAATACATAGTCTGTTAATTGTTTGGTAAAATTCAGTGATAATTAGGATTTTGTTATCATATATTCTGACAATGTTTTTCTCTGGAGCCTTAAGGTGTCTCTAGCAAATGATTTAGCTCGACTGACCTTTTGTCATCTGAGCTATCGAGAGCACCCAAGTTAGTTCTTCATCTGACCGTCAGGCCATAAACGGAGCACAAATTTCAACTGTTTGACCTAAAAACATCTAACTTAAAATTTATGTAGGTCCTTGGTAAATCTCCTTGCATACAAAAAATTAGGTGTGTGTTTGTACCACTCAGATATTCAGACTTGTATTAAATACGTGTTCTTGGCTGCAAACCAAAAATGTTTGCATTCAACCAGAAAAAATGAAACACCATAAAGTAATATGTGTTAAGTACACATCTGTTATTATATGTGATAGTAATTATGTTTACATTGATGTTTTACAGCTTATTCCAATGATGGATATCAAAGAAGTGATTCCAGACTTCCAGAAACTGAACAAAACAGAGAATTGTATTGTTATACATCTAAAGAATGACAGTAAAGTGGCGATTACATCACCGGTAAGAACGCACACATGTACACATTGTAATGGTTTGATGAACATACCAGCATTAAGTTTGTTTGTTGGTGGACCTACTTAGGTGCCTTCTTAGTGCAAAACCATCAGTTTCAAAATATTTGTTTACGCTAGATCTCCAATATGCCTGATTTTTAAAAGCTGAATTTTTGGCATAATTTTAGAACTAGGTCACAAGTGCACCTGATATTTTTTTTGTCCCACTTCCTGGAATGGGGGACATTGATTTGGGTTTGTCTGTCTGTCTGTTGTTCTGTCTGTCTGTCCATCAGGTTTTCATTTACATGTGATAACATTTCTAAATATTATCTGATTTCATTCAGATTTGGGTCAGTGATTGCTCTCATGCATACCTTGGTTGGGACTTGTTTTGGAGTGTCTGTCTGAAAATTTGTCTTCTCCAACTCCCAAACAAAAATATTAAATTTTGTTCCCATTTCACAACCAAAATAATGACTTGGGCACCATTAAAACTAATCTCAGCCACAATGACATGTGGAGATATCTTCAGGCAGACCTAAAAACTGAAACATATTGATCAGGTTAGCATTAAAGACAACAAGATGCACAAGTGGGGGACATAAATTCCACAAAGTTGCTCGTTATTTTTTACCTTGACCTTATTCTCAAGGTTATACACTCCATATCTGATCCCCCATTGTCACTCAGTTACTGGCATCGGAGACGGGCTTCCAGTGATTGCTAAGTGATTGCATACACTGAGTTAATTGAGAACCTCTTGAGTTTACTCTCTCTTGCAGGAACCTATTAATTTAAATTCAGTCCAAAAGTTGTCTTAATTTCCAGTTAGAACCCATCAAGTATTCATCATTTTAAACCTGGCTTAGTGTTCTTTCTGATGGCATATGTAATTCATTTTCATATTTTAACATTACAACATTCATATTTTTGCATTCGTAGAAAATATGCTATTTTTAGCACCGAGGTAACAACAAGTTATTTTAAACTTTTTTTTCTAGTATTGAATAGAAATTTAAAGTTTTGAGTGAACAGAAAAGCTAAAATTCCATTCATAAAAAAGACATCTATTATTAATTTCAAATGACTTTTGGGTTGATTTTGAATGAAGCGATTTTTGTCTCTTCCACCTCCAGACTCTACTGAATGACTCAACCTGAGCCATGGAGACTGCCTTGATTAGTTAGATATTATTTGTTCAGTCCATGTCAAATAAATAAAGTTAAATATATTTTAATAAGTTTAAATATATTCTAATAAACATGTGTATATTACAACATGTGCATACTCTTAAAATGAACGATTTCATCTTTTGTTTCAGGACCGAGTGTTGATCAACCAGTGGAAGGACGAGATCATCAGTGGTTTCAAGCTGTCAGCACAGATCATGGCCAATATGAACAAAAAAGTACGAAACAAGTATGGGGCTGGGGACCTATCAAGCAATTATACAGGCGAGGTTATCCACCCTCCACTGGAGCAGAGGAACAGTAATGGGAGCTGAAATTAGCCACTTAGACTGACAGATAACTTCACGCATGGCACACTTGCAACACACTACCATAAGACTACCCACCATGTTTGTTGAGGTATCGTGGGATTGGGTGGCGTGCGGTCCTGAGACAAATATGGCGTTGCAGGTTTATTGGTTGTATCTTGGGTGTGACATAGAATCATAGTTTTGCTGTGCGTTCTCTGGACTGCGTGCCTGGATGAGAACGCACAGACACATACGGTGCATATTATCCAGTTTGACAAGACCTCTACACACATGTAAACATTTTACTAGGATATTTCAAATTTCACTCTTGAAAACAATGTGGTGTATCTAGTCATATAGATTGTGACATGTACGGTGTATAACTAATTTTTTTTTTTTTCATTTTCATAAGTTGTGATCGTTTCCCCATCTTTATCACCCTATATGAGTGCGTTTATTATGATATTGTTGTATTATTTTCTTTCATTCTCAAATCGTTGTCTGTTGAGTCTCATAGAAGAGAGTTTAAGCTATGAATGTACACATTGTATGCTTCAATTTGTATATAAGAGTAGATCTAACTGTAAGGTTGCCATCATTGGTGAGTCAGAGACCTCAAGTGGCAGCCATGTGAAACACAGGGCTGACCCACTGTATATGAGCTACTCAGTATTTCTTGTACAAATGTACAAATCCTCTAGCTTCTTGTGCAGAAGGTCATATACAATCACTATTCTGGGTCTTGGATATGCCAATACATTTAACTATTTTAGTGTGTGTATATAAAAGGTATATGTATATATATATATATATATATATATATATATATATATATATATATTTATATGCACACATTCATACATATGTGGAAAGAATTTTGTATGTTTATTATGGATAAGGCAGCTTTTGCTTGCTTTAAAATGTAGATTGAACACACTACAATATTTATTCACCTCAAAATGCCAGCAAGATTACAGGTCTGTCCAAATTCCAAAATTAATGAAAATACATCAGCTGACAGTATTAAGTACACTGATACTGCAAAACTGAAGTTTCAGTGAATCACAAAATAAAATATTGATTGAGACACTTTGTATGTAACAGTAACCTCAGCATTGCAGCGCATTGATCATATTAATTATTCATCTCATCCATAATAAACATGTATAACTGAACAACAGGTTGAAGTGCTCAGAGTCTGCAGGCAGATTGTAACATTTCTATAAAAAACTTGGAACAGCTGGACTGCTAAATTGTTTTTTTGCTAAGGATGATTCCATTTTAAACCTCGCTTTGGGAGGTCATGTCTTTTCTGTCGTGTATTTAACCTGCCAACTTTGCTTTGTACCCAAAGTCCTGATCTGTAGATTGACCTGCCCAAATTGACAATCGGTCACAGTAATAAAAATAGTAGTACTTTAATTCCTTGGTGTGGTGTAACAAAATCCAGCAATTACCAAATGACTCTCCAGGTTGATGTATGTGCAGGAAGGACCATATTAATGATGATTTTCTGGCATTGTAAGACAATTGATATAAAAATAGCAACAGGTTTGTTTTGCTCTGTGCACACAATGATTGATTGGATCAGCTTGCTCATGCATTATTCATAAAATAGCTGGCAGACTGGCCTGTTTTAGCAAAGTCTCTCAGAGGGCAGCTCAGTGAGTCTCTGGAGTCTTGCTCATATGAATATGGGTTGCAAAGTCAGGATGACATTGCATGCTTATGCCCACACAGGGTTGGGTGGTCCATTACACAGTGTCATATTAATGTCATAAAGGTATCAGACTTTTTTAGAAAATGCCCAACTCTAAATTTAAAATTACATTAATGTTGATGGATAATGTGTGATCAGTATCTCCTCTGTTATGTTTTAACCTTTTTTCCCGGGTTTATTTGTGAAAGTCATCAGAGAATCCTCTTGTGTTTGAGGAGAATTAAGAAAATATGTCTGATAATAAAAAAGGTTAAAATTTTCACCACGTCATATGGTTATATATACTCAAGCATTGGACAGTTTCTATATCCTACCATTCACATGCGGGAAAATTTTGTTACAAAGGACAGATGACTGACAGGAAAGCATTTACACAACCAGGGTTTGACACGAGCAAGGGCCTGGAGCAACAAGGTGACTCGATCAGATTTTGGACTTTTAAGTGCAGGTGAACTGTTTGTTACCTTGGTTACCATTATGATGTCATAATTCTAACAACAGTATTTAACCCTGTTCCTGGTCTATGAAGTCACAGCAACAGTCCCTTGGTTTTACTCGGTAACAAAAAATTGTAGTCTTGAGCCTGAATGTACCTCTGACTGGATCCTAGATTAAAGGCCCTGATACCAGTGAATAATCCTGGCCCTAGGGCAAATGAACCAAGGGAAAATCATAATACCTCCGGCCTTTGCAGAGGTATAATAATTCAGAAATTTTTGCAGGAACACACTGCTTTCAACCTAAACTTGAGAACTGAACTTGATGCAGCAAAGGATTTACTGTATCCATAGCATTATATTTTAAATTTCTTGAGGAATCAGGATTTCTTTGTCATACTTTATTGGTCTCATTAACTTTTGGTTGAGACATATTTAATCCCAGGATACAACAGGGTATCTCGCTTACAATAAATGTCAACAAGTGCACATTGTTTCTATTGCATCTAGGGTTAAGCTACTGTAGCTATTGATACAAAAATATTTTGGCTTGCCGGAGTTGAAATATCTAGATATGAAGGGTTACTCCATTCGGTATAAAGCTCAGAACAAAATCAGTATTTTGACATGAACAAATGCCTCAACAGATCATATTCCGATAGATCTTAAATGGTGTGAGTTGATATTAGGTCAGAGAGGTACAAGTTGTGCTCATAGACTGAGCGCCGTGACCTGTGGGTCACTTGTTAGAACTTTGGAGGAAGCCGAACCGATTTAACGAAATGACTCATCTTAACATTGTGTTTGATCTGTAACTGTTATACCATTGACCAGAGGAGAAAATATGACCTTAAGATTGATTAAATTTGTTCAAGATTGAATTCTAAAGCATATCAAAAGATTTTATAGATTTAACTTTAATGCATGAGTACAGAAGTGAACACGTTGCCATTATTTCCCCCACTATAAAGCAGTTTGATTAGCCTCCATGGTACTCCTTGCTACAGGATAAAAGAAGTTCTTCAAATGCACTTGTTTACTTATTTATTTTTGGCTAATGATTTTAAATCAGTTAAATTTATGGGCTATCTCCTGCATTTTGGTAACATTTTATGACAATATCGGGTCTGTGGCCAAAAATGTGTTTAGGACAAGCTTTGTGATAGTTTTGTCATGGAGTTACACAGTAGGAGACTGTTGATAGCTTTGTTGCCAAGCAGTACTGAGGTACTCAGCGAGAACAACACTCTAGCGCAAGTGGCAAGCGCCGGTAGCAGGATCAAAGCTTTCACACCTTGATGAGAGGGTTTCTATCAATAGCTCGAGCAAGAATGCACAGACTCCGCATTCCTAAAACTCTCTCCTTCTAATCTTATAACTCAGTCGTTTTACTGGTGGTGAGAAATTGGACAAGTGTGAATCCCTGGTGATACTACGTGGAGCCCAGATGATACCTCTTAAATGTTGGTTATTGATATGATTTATTTTCATGTGATATTAATTTAAGCTGGTCTCGGATCTGCCGATTCTTTGCCAGAGGGAAAAAATGGTAGGACCAGTAGATGTGTTTGCTGAAATGAGTGGATGTGATAAAAAATATTTGGCCATTTTAATCAGCTGCAAAATTCTATGACCATGTAAACGATTATCCAGCATTATTTTATCCAGCCGGGAAAAAATGTTGATGTGATGACAGAAATGATTAAATTGTTTGATTAATTAGAAAGCGGTAATTATTTTATCATTCATGACAACAGCAACAAAGGTGAGGAAACCAGCAGTCTGAAATAGGCAGAAAAACCTGTAGACTGGTACCCCGCTCTATTATGGCACCGCTGCGCTAGGCCAATCTATGCTTGGCTGAGGGCCATAATAGAGCAGGGTACCAGTCTAAAAGACCTGGTGATTTGCATGCTAAAATCACGAGGTCAGGGGGTATGCACTGGCTGGTAATTTTTCAATTTTACTTACAGATTTTCCCAACTTATAAAATCACAGCCAAAGGAAAGGTAGATTGGCGACCAGCTTAACAGTTAATTTTATTGCACTTACCAGTATGTCATTGTCATTTATATTTTACCTGTCATGCCTGCCAATGAACAATTAGTATTTTCCTGTGCACTTCAGATCAGAGATTCCTTCCTCCAGTCCAAAAGAGTTTGCTGCTTGTACGCAATTCACTCAGGGTTTTGCGAGACGTTTGTTCCTTTATAGATCTGAAATATATCATTATGCGAAAACAGTATACAGTTAAACCAGCCATTCATTTACCTCATCATCCTTATGTATTACTTTTCCTTTTTTTCTTTGTCATGTAAAACAAGGCTGTATATTAACTGGGAACAGGTGAGGAGTAGGGGGTTAATGTAAGTTGTTTACAAGGTGTACATTTTATACTGTCGACCAGACTCTGTAGTTGACATGATTTTTTTGTGTATGTGTACATGTGTATAAAATGTGCGTTTTATTTATCAAAAGCTCATTGTGCATCAGTATATACCCGCGATCAGTGATATTTCTGTAGATTATCAGATTATCATCCTAGAATATTTAATAAACATGCAGACTTGAAATACTCCTACGTTTTATCACAACCACCATTTATACATGCATACACATCTGATGATAGCAGCCCGTTCTATTATTTAAAATGCCTGAATTCCACTGTTTGAAACACAATAATTGCCGCAGTGTTTCCATGGCAATCACAAATAGGGTTATGTAATCTTCAGCTGCCATGACAACAAGTCAGGTCCCCCCCCCCCCCACACACACAGAAATGAATTATAATTTGATCTTGTGCTTTTATACCGTTTGCTATTTTAAAGCAGAAGTAAGTATTATATGTTTCCTGCAAGTCACCACACTACCAGTAAACCTCAAAAGTTATTTAAAATATAAATGAATATAGTGAAATCTCGCCTGCATGATCACCATCCCGGTATGACAACCACCCCCGCTATGATGACCACCCCCGCGATGATGACCACCCTTTTTTGGTCTCTGACTAATGTATATCATAAAATCTCCAACTAACACACCCACCCCATTAACACGACCACCTGCCATTAACACGACCACTTTTACGAGTCCCCCAGGTGGTCGTGTTAGCGAGATTTCACTGTATACTACAAAAAATAAAATGTATTTCATTTTCCGTACGAAGGATTTGTCCTGTGCAGTATTAATATGCTAACTGGTCGCTTTGTAAGGATATATAGTACTTTGTGCTACATGTCACTATTGCAACAGTACTACCTGTTATTACAGCGGTTACAAAATTGTAGCATTTACAGTACTACATGTCACTATTGCAACAGTAGTACATGTTACCATTACAGCGGTTACAAAATTGAATAAAATACACATGCCATCAATTGTCACTTTTATTTTTTTTACACACATGACCTTGACGTGATTTTTGTAACCCTGGACACATCCTATTCATTGTTTTAGTGACCTTGACCCGGTATTTGTGACCTTGTACACATCCACCTTGATCATGATACCCATTGGATCAGAAAATTCATAATTGCAGAATTTGATCAAATTCTTGTAAAATCATTAGAATTTTGTGCTCCTGTGAGGCGTAACTTTAAATTTTTCTTTCAGGTGTTCGGGGTGCTAAGTTGCATTGTACAAAACATATTGTTCTTGTCTTTTGTAGAATACCACTGAGAATCCTGATATAATGTTTGAATAGTGGTAGAAAAACCTGAAGGTCTGTGTTTGTGTAACCCCTTAGGCCTATTATCTGTGGACTCGCGCAAATATTACGTGGCGCTGCCTTTATCAGTATATAACAGAATTTTATGCATATCCGTTTATTTCTGTGTTTAAAATAAACATATGGCATAGGTTCTTTTAAACGTGCATGTTGCCATGTTTGAAGCAGAAAACAATGTTGGGAGGGGATTTTGGCTGAATAGTTTCTGCCATCACCCATACACACATACATACATATTGGCAAAATCTGGTGAAGATTCCTGACATAACACAGACATGATTTTATACTTCTGGAGGCTGTCGGAGTATGTGCACATCCTGCGTTTCGAACTGTTAAAGGTTGTTCATTCATGTCTGCTCCTTTCATAGTCATCAGGTGGTGTTCGTTGATAACACAAAAACAGAAACAAATCAGGCTTATGTGACACAGCCGTTTTGTATATACAATTTGTACATATGTGCCGTATAAGTCGGGGGTGGTGGATGGAATGGCTTGGCGTGGAGAAATAACAGGCTCACAAGTATTGTGTTTTGATTAAGCCAAGGCTAATTCATGTAGATCGAGGAACAGTGTCCCCGTCTAATATAGGACATCTTGATATAGTTATGTGATATTTTATGTATCTGTATCATAATGACTTTTTTCATCTGCCTGAGTACCGCTGAGAGCCACCAGGGGGCTCTAGTATCTAGCTTTTGCCCAAGCTCGTTGCCGCCCAGGCTGGATGGCATGAGCTCTTCTTTTGTATATAGGCTAACATATTAATATATACATTGTATGTAAAATATATTTATGTATTGTGGACACGATGTATGGCGGCTCGTAGCGGTGATGAGTGGAGGCCAGCTAAAGTATGGTTGGGAATCCATCTTTATATATATATATATATATATATATATATATATATATATATATATATATATATATATATATATTTATATATATCATTTATGTAACATTACTTCTTATGACAATTGACTGTGTGGTCCATACCTCTTTTAGATAAGAATTTCAACACATTGTTATTAATATTATTATTATTATTATTATTATTAATATTATCATGATCATATTATTTTCAGGGTATAATTTAAGACGTGTGATGGTTTTGTGGACTTGGTATGTTTTACTGTAAGGTAGATACCCGATCATGTATGCGGACCTTCTAGACTGTATATTACCTTATGTACTATGACTGTCCATGTCTCTTTGATCAAGTCCACTGTGCAATATATGGTTACGCAGCCCATTTTTAAATAAATGTGTTCAATGAAGACCAAGACTTGAGTTCATGCGTATTATAATTGTTGAGTGTGATAGTGTTACAGTGGTGTTTCTCTGGATTTTTTTAGGCAAAAAAGTGCCACAATTTTTATTTTAAAAAGTTAAAATAAATATATCAGATTTTCGTTAACGTTCACTTTGTTGTTTCAGACCAGCTTAAGGTATGAAATGAAGCAGATTTATACACAAAGCAAGACGTACTTTATTTGCCCGGTAATTTTGTCAAACATCGACAGCAAATATTTTCTCATTGAAATGCTTTTATCGTGAAACATTGACCAAGTATGTCTATTGCTCCCGCTAACTTTTGAAATATAACTGTGGTCGTTTTTTTGTTCGTTAGAGTTTAATTAAAATTTGCGATATTCACGAAAGGTATATATTTGCAAAAATTAACATGTGACCCAGGGGTCATGACGCTCATGACAGACTTGGTAGGTAATATGTGCCAGCATGTGGACCTAAAAGTGAAGAGCACCCAAACGTTCAACATCTGGAAAATTGTCATGTTTTCTGGGCAGTTTGCTGGAGACCTGAGAACCGCCTGCCCAGGGAAAACCTTGATTAAGAATACTAAGCTGGTTGTCAATCACAAAATAATTCCTTTAAGCCAATATTCACGGAAGTGATGGGACATATTTATGCATTTCTGTGAAGACAACGGATGTCAAAAGTGAATTATGTGAACATAATAATTCACTGTGAAATAAATTATTGCACAGTATAAAACGTTGAGTCAAAATAATTTATTGTGAACAACGATGAAATTAACCAATCAAAATGAAACTGGAAAAAACTGTTTGGAATAATGGTGAATAAGACTAAGAATAATCATGAAATCTCTATAAAAAAATTAGAAAACGCAAGATCGATACTACTCCCACTAATTTTCTTTTGTGTCACAAGCTACTGACACTAGAATTTGTAACGAATCAATACTGATACACTCTTTTGGTTACTGACATAAGTATTGAAATCTACCATTACTAACAGTGTTTGTCCATCCGTCGTCGTCTTTACGTTAACCCATGCTAACTCAAAAACCATCCGAGCTAGCAGCGCAAAATTAAAAAAAAACTGATTGAGCTTATTTTTGGCTATCTGCATTGACTTAAACTTTAAACGGAAAAAGCTAAAAAAATCTTTGAAGAAACTGCCCAGCCAATTTTTTTAATATTTCACTAAAATATTCCTAGAAACAATCTCAAATTTGGTCGAATGGTTCCAGGTCGGTGTTTTTTTGGCAGATTTATGGGACGCTAGTCAGTTAACCAAAAAACATACTAAATTACAATCTCAGAAACGGTTGGAACTATCATCACCAAATTTTGTACAAATGTTGGTCACATGAGTCGTATTTGTATCCGCCAAAACGAAGTTTTGCGGATACTATGTTTTTGACCGGGTTCCGCCGCCACCGCCGTATTCATTTCTGGAGAACTCCTCTGAGACTACTGGACTGTTTTTTAGCTCAGCTGACTGAAAGTCATCTGAGCTATAGCGATCACTCTTTGTCCGTCGTCCGTCTGTCCGTCTGTCCGTCCGTTAACCAGGCACAAATCGTAACCGCTGGACCTAGAACCTTGTAACTTGGGATTCTGAGAGGTCCATAAAAAATCTCCTTGGAAACCAGAAATGAGGTCTCTGTTACCCATATCCTTCGAGCTATGTGGCCCCAAAGTACCCCCCAGAAAAGTCAAAAATTTCATACAAAAACTTCAATATCTCATTAACTACTTGACTGATGGTCATGATTTTTGGCATACATATTGATCATGAGATGTTACATCACTTCCTGCAGACTGGTGGCGCCACCTGTATTTTTCGATTTTTTACGAATTTTTTTCTCTATTTTTGAGACCTTTAAAAATGTGAACATCTGTTAACAAGGCACAAATCATAAAGACTGGACTTAGAATCTTAATTCTTGACACACTGAGAGGTCCATGAAAAATCTCCTTGGAAACCAGAAATTAGGTCTCTGTTACCCATATCCTTTGAGTTATGGGGCCCCAAAGTACCCCCCAGAATAGTAAAAAATTTCATACAAAAACTTCAATATCTCAATAACTACATCACTGATGGTCTTCATTTTTGGCATACATATTGATCATGAGATGTTCGATCAGTTCCTGCAGACTGGTGGCGCCACCTGTACTGTTTGATTTTTTACGATTTTTTCCTCTATTTTTGAGACCTTTGAGGATGCTGTCATCTGTTAGAGTGGCACAAATCATAACGACTGGACCTAGAATCTTCATTTTCGACACACTGAGAGACCTATAAAAAGTCTCCATGGAAACCAGAAATTAGGTCTCTGTTACCCATATCCTACGAGCTATGGGGCCCAAAATTACCCCCCAGAATAGTCAAAAATTTCATACAAAAACTTCAATATCTCATTAACTACATCACTGATGGTCATGATTTTCGACATACATATTGATCATGAGATGTTTCATCAGTTTGTGCAGACTGGTGGCGCCACCTGTATTTTTCAATGTTCACGAATTGTTTTCTCCATTTTTGAGACCTTTAAGGATGTAGTTATCTGTCAACAGGGCACAAATAGTAACGACTGGACCTAGAATCTTCGTTCTTGACACACAGGGAGACCCATGATAAGTCTCCATGGAAACCTGAAATTTGGTCTCTGTTACCCATATCCTTTGAGCTATGGCACTCCAAAGTACAGCTCAGAATAATGGAAAATTTGATACAAAAGCTAAAGTATCTGAACAACTAATGCAGAGATAACCATAATTGTTTGCATGGATATTGACCATTAAGTGTTTTTATTAGTTTCTGCAGACTGGTGGAGCCACCTGTATTTTTGTATCCGCCAAAACGAAGTTTTGCGGATACTATGTTTTTGACCGAGTTCCTCCGCCGCCGCGGCGTTCGTTTCCAGAGAGCTCCTCGGAGACTAATGGACCGATTTTTCCCAAACTTACACCTATTATCGGGTCACATGTGAACTGGTGCCTAACCAATTTGCATTGACCTCTGACCTTTCCTCTCTATCCAGTGTCCATTTGTGGGTCTGTTTCCACTCATAAACCCTCATATCTTGGGAACCGTTTGACCGATCAGGAAATAAAATTGATACAAATGTAGCCCTTGGATTGCTTTATAACATACACAAAAAATGGTGGCGCCACCTGTAACCATGTTTGCACAGTGTCCATCTGTTCATCTGCCTTGGGTTAAAATCACTCATATCTCTGCAGTGAATTGACTAATTCACCTGAAATTCGTCATGTGTATACATCCAGGATAGCTTTCTTGATTTTATGACAGGTGGCGCCACCTACGTTCACGTTCACACTGATGACATCCAAGCTTATATCTCGGGAACCGTTTGACCGATCAGGAAATAAAATTTATACAAATGTAGCCCTTTGATAGCTCTGTAACATACACAAAAAATGGTGGCGCCACCTGTAACAATGTTTGCACAGCGTCTGTCTGTTAGTCTGCCGTGGCCTAAAATTACTCATTTCTCTGTAGTGGATCGACATAACTGCCTAAAATTTTGCAGGTTTATACATCGTGGACAGCTTTCTTGATTTTATGACAGGTGGCGCCACCTACATTCTAGTTAACGCTGGACACATCCAAGCTCATATCTCAGGAACCATTTGACCGATTGGGCCAAAATTGTGCATGTGTTTAGATCTCACATAGGTCTTTATCATACACAAAACTGGAGGGGTTACCTGGAAAGATTTTTGCACAGTGTTTGTCTGTTTGTCTGCCATGGGCAAAAATCGCTCATATACATGTAGTGGTTTGACTTTTCTGCCTAAAATTTTGCAGGTGTATACAACTTGGACAGCTTTCTGGATTTGTGGTAGGTGGCACAACCTACATACACATTTAGGCTGCAGACATCCATGCTAATATGCAACATACCTCACTCTATTTCCCCTTGCCACTCAATCCATGCCTCACTATCTGATTTTGGCAGATACATGTAGTCACTTGTCGGTTACCCGTATTCTAGTTTTAAAAGTTTACACATTTTTCTCTATTTTTGAGATATATAAATACAGACTAAATCTTGGCCTGTTGGTTAATCTGTTTGATGCTTCAGTTGAATGGGTATATACTACCATTCTGATGATAAAATTTCCTTTTGCGAATCTCTTCCCAGTCAGCTGAGCGTCATGACCCATGGGTCACTTGTTTTTAAATTAAACCAATTATCGGGTCACATGTGAACTGGTGCCTAACCAATTGGCGTTGACCTCTGACCTTTCCTCTCTGCCCATCGTCCATTTGTGCGTCTGTTTCCACACATAAACCCACATATCTCAGGAACCGTTTGACCGATCAGGAAAAACTTTTTGTACAAATGTAGCCAATGGATAGCTTTATAACATACACAAAAATGGTGGCGCCACCTGCAACCATGTTTACACAGTGTCCATCTGTTCGTCTGTCTTGGGTTAAAATCACTGCATTGGTTTGACTAATTCACCTGGAATTCGGCATGCGTATACATCCTGGATAGTTTTCTTGATTTTATGACAGGTGCGGCCACCTACATTCACGTTCACGCTGCAGACATTGAGGCTTATATCATGCAGGCAGACATGGAGGCTTAAATCATTCAGGCAGACATCCTTGCTTATATCTCCGGACTGGTTTGACGTATCTTCCTGAAAATTTGCACGTGTATAGATCTCACATAGCTCATTATCATACGCAAAACTGGTGGCGCCACTTGCAATTATTTTTGCACAGCGTCCGTCTGTTTGTCTGCCGTGGGAAATAATCACTCATATCTTTGCAGTTTGACATATCTGCCTAAAATTTTGCAGGTTTATACATCCAGGACAGCTTTCTTGATTTAATGCAGGGGGCGCCACCTACATTCTAATTCACGCTCCAGACATCCAAGCTCATGTCTCGGGAACCGTTTGACCGATTGGGCCAAAATTGTGCATGTGTATAGATCTCACATTGCTCTTTATCATACACGGACCTGGAGGGACCACTTGCAACCATTTTTGCACAGCGTCCGTCTGTTTTTTCTGCCGTGGGCTAAAATCACTCATATCTCATCAGTAGTGGTTTGACTTATCCGCCTAAATTTTTTGCGTGTTTATACATCTTGGATAGCTTTCTCGATTTTTTAGGCAGGTGGCGCCACCTAGATTTATGCAGACATTCAGGCTTATGTCTCAGGACTGGTTGGATATATCCCCCTGAAATTTTGCATGTGTATAGATCTGACATAGCTCTTAATCATACACAAATTGGTGGCGCCAGCTATCACCATTTTTGCATAAGTCCTTCTGTTTGTCTGCTGTGGGATAAATCACTCATATACATGTAGTGGCTTGACTTATCTGCCTAAAATTTTGTATATGTATACAACTTGGACAGCTTTTTGGATTTTGTGGTAGGTGGCGCAACCTACCTACACATTTCGGCTGAAGACATCCATGCTAATATGCAACAAACCGCACTCTATTTCCCCTTGCCACTCAATCCATGCCTCACTTCACCCGTTGCACTCTGATTTTGGCGGATACACGTAGTCGCTTGTCGACTACCCGTATTCTAGTTGAAATTGAGGTGTTGGTGGCGCCACCTGCATCGACCTTTTTGTACGGGGGTCATCGGTAATCAGTACATCAACCCAAAATTTCTTAGGAACAGCAAGAACTAGCATCCCAAAATTGATGCAAAATTCAGTCATATGTCTAATGTTGTGGGATTGAGATTTTTGAGGCGCCATCTGCATCAACTATCGGGGAAGGGTAGACAACCTTTGAAAATCTCCGAAATCATTCAACCATGTTGTTCAATAATTCATAGAAATGGTCCCGGAGATAAACTCTCTGAATTGTGTTCAAATGGTTTGTGTTTGATAAACTTCGGTCGAGTTACAGCAATTTGAACTAAGTCATTTGGCCAAGTGAGCATACAAACAAAACGGTCTCAGAAACGACAGGAGCTAGCATTGCCAAGTTTTTTTTGCAAATGTTGGTAACATGACGCATATTTCAAATTGAGTTTTATGTGTCGCAACCTACATCGACCGGTTTTTTACGGACAAAATTTCGTAATTGTAGCCTCTTACAGCTTCTACATTAAAAATGTTTCTTGTTGAAACTGTCAAGCCGAATGATTTAATTTTTTCACAAGAATTATCCTGTGGTGTTTTTTAATTGTATAAGAATAGATAAAAATATTTTATATTTAGAAGAGTCATAGAAAGTTAATCTTGGGGCCAAGTAAGCCTTTATCAAATTGAGGACTGCAAAAAGCTTCTGCAAAACTGTTGTTTCAGATTCTGTAACATTGCACAAAATGATCTTTGACTGAATTTTTGGACCTTTATCATTAAAAGGACTGTAAGATACTTTGGTAAACAAAGCTAAAAATCTTATTGTAGTAACAGACTGAGCTCTGTGGGTATATAAGCAGAGCTGTACAGGCAAAATAAATATTTCGCATCCATATCCAACGTATGTATAAGATAAATCCATGAATAAAATATAACTGTATTCTGATTTTGCTTTCAATAGGCATCTGTTATTATACTAAACATTATTTGATAAAAAATCTTATGAAAATGTCAGCATGAAAAAAAAATCATTTTAGCCTAAGTCTTTCAGTATGTGTCATCAGATTTGGCAACAGGCCAAGATTTGTCTGTATCTATAAATAACTTGACAGACTGCCAACTATTTCTGATTTTGGCAACAGGCCAAGTTTAAGTCTGTATCTTTTCCATTTAACTTCACTGCACTCTTCTGGTACATCTCCTCTCCTGGGTGCTGATGGATCGGCCGTAATCACTGAGCGTGCTAAGATCCTGGACCGGTTTGCAGAGCACTTCAAGTCCGTTTGCAATCGTCCATCTTCCACCAATGACGATGCCATAGCTCGCCTACCCCAAGTAGAAACAAACGATGCTCTCAACAACATACCCTCTGTCCAAGAAGTGTAGAAAGCCATCAAACAGCTTTTCATGTGGTAAAGCCCCAGGCTCTGATGCCATTCCTGATGAAATATACAAGACCGGCGGACCCCCATTGACACAGAAACTCCATGAGTTGTGCTTGTCCTTTTTGGAGAAAAGTACAATGCCACAAGAATTCAAAGACGCTTCCATTGTCCGCCTATACAAGTGCAAAGGAAACAGACAGAGCTGTGACAACCGCAGAAGGATTTCTTTGCTCAGCATTGCCGGAAAGATCTTTGCTAGACTGCTCCTCAATCGCCTCATTCTACATCTTGAAGACGTTCTTCTACCAGAGGGTCAATGAGGTTTTCATGCTGGTCGTGGTACAGTTGACATGATCTTTGCGGCTTGTCAACTTCAAGAGAAATGACAGGAACAATACCATGACCTGTACACCACATTTGTCGACCTAACAAAGGCATTTGACACTGTTAGCCGTGACGGACTCTGGAAAATCATGGCCAAGTTTGGATGTCCTGACCGGTCATCACGATCATCCGCAATTTTCACGATGGCATATTCCTACTTCAAAGTATGCAAAGGCGTAAAACAAGGCTGCATTCTAGCTCCAGCACTGTTTAGGATGATGTTTTCTTACATGCTAATGGATGCTTTTAACAAGAATTATCCTGTAGTCGGTGTTAGTTACCGCACAGATGGGAAGCTCCTCAATCGTAGGAGACAGTATGCTGTCATGAAAGTCAGGACAACCATTATGCATCTTCAAAATCAGACAAACTGCACATCTTAGACCAGTTTTCCGTTCCTTTTACAACTTTGGGCTTACAATCAGCATAAAGAAGACTGAAGTGATGCACCAACTATTACGAGAAAACTAATATGATGAACCCTCCATTGTGGCGCATGGATCAAATCTTAAGGTGGTGGAAAAATTCACATATATTGGGATCGCATTGTCAAAAACAGCCAACATAGATAATGTCAACAGCAGCGTAGCAAAAGAAAGCATTGCTTTTGGTAGACTCCTTTCCAGCGTCTGCGAGCGTGGAGGCATCCATCTTGAAACCAAGATCCAAGTCTACAAGGCTGTAGTCATCACTTTCCCTGCTGTATGGCTGCGGGACATGGACTGTCTATGCAAGACATGCCAAACTACTGAACCACTTTCAACTGACCTGCCCCCGTCGACTGATGCACATTAGATGGCAATACAAAGTTCCAGACACTGGGTACTTACACGTGCCAACCTCCCAGCAATCTACACCATCTTGCATCGATCCCAGGTCCAATTAGCAGGTCACTTTAGCCGCATGCCAGATACACGACTCCCAAAACTACTTTTGTAAGGAGAATTAACTTATGTTTAACAAAAGATCCATCGGAGGTCAGCGCAGGCGCTACAATGACAGTCTTAAAGCATCACTGAAAAAAACTATCCATCAACAAATATACGTTGGAAAGTATAGCGCTGGATCGAAGAGCGTGGCGTGCAGCTGCTCACAGAGGTGCAGTAGACGATGAGACAGCACGACTAGGGGAGACCAGGAGAAAACGTGAGGTCCGCAAGGCGAGGATGGCAACTACCTCAGCAGCAACCACCGATCACAAGTGTCCAACATATTGGAGGTTCTTCCGTGCCGGCATTGGCCTGACAATGTTTCTCCGGATACACAAATCAAATGAACTACAAATAATGTGGTAGATGGCGTTTCAGGGGTGAATTAAAGGTAAGATCGGCTCCGCTGAAATTTCCTTTTTTTAATGAGACTATAGTGGGCCATATCAATTAGGCAGTTGTATACATATACGTTGTACTATATTTAGGATGCATGGTAAAACTTGAGACAATTAAATGCCTATTTGAGCTACAATAATGCTTATATTCAGTGCCGAGACATACACAGGTTCCAGGGACATTGGTCAGAATAGTACAACTGCGCATTTTAAACATTGAACTGTTTATCTTAGGTTGAACACTGGTGTTTGGTATACTGGTATATTAATTAAATAAAACAAAAACAAAATAGTACAGGGCATGCTGAATCGAACATATTTACGTTTTCCAGAGCAAGTGGTTGTAAACCATTTCATCATATATATCCACTGAGGAAAATAAGACAACTACTGATATCCATTTATTCAAAGATTATTTGTTTGTTTAACTTTTACATATGAGTGGATATATCAATTGAAATATTCGAAATTTCCTTTTAAGGTTAAAGATTTATACAATACTTATTGTATAAACATTACTCATATACAGTGTGCATAAGCAGTATTTGCATGGTTAATTGGTTCTTGCGAAACACTTGATCCGTCTATAACAAGTGGGCCTTTATTAAAAGAAATGTCAGGGTCCAGCCAGAACGAATGTTTACAGGGTGCATCGGGTATTTCCCCCCAACAGAACGCACACCTCCGGAAAGCCCCGACGCACTCAAAGAATAAAGCACCAACGAAAGAATCAACAAAGAGGAATAGCAATGGTTCCTCAGTTCCACCTGCTCAGGCTACCAAAAACATAATATGAGACACAGTGATGAAATATTTGACGAGTGTGAAGACATCCCCTTATCACAAATTCGTGACGTACCAATGTTGGCTCCCGTGACTGGGAGACTGGGATAGAAACTAAAGATATTTTGTCTATGGAATCTAGGAGGTTTACACAGTTTTTTTAATTGAAACACTGGCAAAAGATTCCGTTCAGAAAGCGTTGACATTCATCGTGGATTGGGCTTTCAGTGCAATTAACCAGAGATCTTGAGGAACGTGTACTATTCTTAGAGGGGCAGGCACATTCTCTTAATAAGACAATCATGGACCTTCAAAACGAAATAGGTAATCAGAACCGGTACTCCAGACGAACATCTGGAAAGTAAGGAAGAAGAAACTATAACAAAAAATAATGGAACATGTCAAAGAGATGTTAGACATTCAAACAAGCCCCGCTGATATTGACAGATCACACCGTGTCGGGCGACCACTGTCCAGTGCGAAAGCAAGACCAATTCTCGTCAATTTTTTGTCGTGAAAAACTCAAGTCCATGTATATAGAACGCGAAAAAAATTAAAATTCTCTGGGGAAAAGGCTAGACATGTCTACATAAATGAAGACTTGAAAAAAAACCCACGTCAAACCATGCACAGAGATACTAGGCAACTGAAACGAGAAGGATTGTTTGCTGACTGTTATTCAGCAGATGGCAACACTGTATAGTAAAGGACTTTAAAAACATAATGCGTATTTTCAGAACTCCCTAAGCCCTCATAACCTGGACGGAGGAGCTTAGAGAATCCCCCTACTTACCGTATTCACAAATCGTTGTGTCTGGAAATAGCCCATCCTGCAGTTATTTTTAAAATCAAACAAATGTCTGACGTAAGCTGTCATTTTTAGCTTAGTTGAGTTTCAGTCATAGCGATGGGTCTTTGTCCGTCGTCCTTCCATCTGTCCGTCCGGCCGTCCGTTAACAGGGCACAAATCGTAACCGTAAGAGCTAGGATCATAAACCCTATGCAGTCTTAGCCGATCTAAAAAGATCTCCTTGCTAACCTGAAATTAGGTAACTGCGACCTATATTCTCCGTGTTACGGGGTGTGTTTGCACCCCCCGCCCCAGAATTAATTCTTATAGCCAAAAGTTTCATCTCAACCCTTCCACTTTTACATACAGCTCACCTACAAACAAGGGAAGAACCATAACTATTTTGAGCTCACAAGGTGAAAGGTCAATGTCACAGGACCTACTTCTTTTAAAAACTTGTGGATGCATTTTAAACCAAACCTTTTTCATCCCAAACCTTTGATCTTTCACATATGGCTCACCTACCTAATGGGAGAAGTGTAAAGGTCAAGGTCACAGGATCCACATCTTTAAAAAGGTTCTGGACAAATTCCAAGCTAGACTTTTCATTCTAAACCTTCCAGCATTGACATATCACTTCTCTGCCAACAGGGGAAAAGACCTGTTGATTTTGAGGTCAACGGTCAAGTTCACAGCACCCACTTCTTGCATGTCATTTAAAAGCAAACTTTTCAACCTATACCTTCCATCTGTCATATACTGGCTTACCTACCAATAGGGGAAGAACCCTATTGATGTTGAGTTCTAAAGGTCAGAGGTCAAGGGCACAATACTCAATTGTTCCAAATGCTTGTGAACATATTTCATGCTAAACCGTCATCAAAAACGTTTAGTCTGTCACATATGCGTGATCTATGCATCACTCAATTTGATTCGAACTTCATATTTATTAGTCTTTTTGCTTGAAGTAATCCCTTATTGTTTTTAGGGTCAGCTGGTCAGGAGGTTAAAGGTTGCAGGTCAAAGTTATTCACATATTGGTTGCCAAGTGATTACTTAAGTTTTAAGTGGTTAGTAGTTACCCATTACTCTATAAAAAATCCTATTGATATGTGAGCAAAAGGCCAAGGTCATAGGTAAGGGATGTTCACAATAAAAATTTACTTTGTAGATCATCTCTTGTATATATAACCATTGCACTCCAACTGATACTTCTCACTGTGTGCCCGTAACTGGAGCAACACTTGTGATATATGACTCCCTTTTGTATCAGCCCTTTGAATAATAAGAGCATCATTAATACATAACATGGCTTTATTTGTTTTACAAGACCCTCAGTGATGCTTTCTGCATTTCTTTTCATTCTGATTTTGCAGTTTACCTACCCTGCGGACCCCTCTAAAAAGCAAGGTGATAATTAAAAAAATATTGGACTTACACTTTTTACATTTGCATGCCAATAAATCTTATATGAGAGCTTTCCCACCTGATCATGCCGTTTGAATTGTTTTGGACATTAAATACTGTAACATTCTTTGGAACAATTGCCAAAAGCTTGGTCTCTTATTGGCGGATATGTGATATCAAATGTCAGACTTGTCAAAAATCCATTATATCTGCCAGGTAGCCACCTTAGGAATCCTTTTGTCAGTGCAGTTTTTGTGTTTTTTTTTCACTGTTTGGACCCTTTTAAAGGATGTTACTTCTCGGATTTCTGACCTGTCAGAAATCCAATATGGCCACCAGGTAGCCATCTTAAAATTCCTTTTGAACATATAATCTCAAGAACAGTTAAAGTGAATGCAGTGGGACGTATATTAATGTTATCTTGAAAGGATTTGGTAAAAGATTTCTTTAAAAAAATATGACCATCATTTTTGAAAGTTCAGTACAGTTAGTTTTTATTGAATAAAAATGCATACAGAAGCATCCCATTTCTCAATAATTCTTGCATGGATTTCCTTGATTTTTGCTATATATATTAATCTTATATTTAGCCTGTGTGGTGTTCCTTTTGGGACTGACAGGTATCAAGCAATTTATGGGTTTCTTTCTTGAAAGCTAAACAACCATACATTTTGCCTCAGACCACCAAGTCACTGTGTTTCTGTCATCATAGAAAGTTTCAACAAAATTGGCAAATTGGTTCTTCACAAATTTGCAGTTGTGAATCTCAGCCCATGCTGTCGCAGTTCATGCTTGGCAGCTGAGCGTCATTACCCATGGGTCACTTGTTACATTCATACTCAAAATGAAAACATATGCTATTTACTGGTTGTTTTCAAAGCAGAAAATTCTATTACATTAAATTGTTATGCTTTTCAGCGGAGCCGATCAATCCAACTTCATTGTAGTCGGTTAACTAACATGCAAATGTGTGGGTTAACCGAAACATTAAAACATTCTTTATTATGTATGCGTAAACGTTCTTTGTTCACACTTGTTGAAATGATGTTCCTTTCATCTATCTTTAAACCGTATATAGCCTTAAAAATATGCCAATCAGTGCTTAACAGGTCTCTTGAAGTGTTACGTCGCTCTTTCGAGACAGACACTTTACAAACACACCTTTGCCTCTACAAACACTCCCTTTATTCCGGCAGAATAATTACCAAAGAAGAAGAATAGGAATGTCGTTTTCAAGTCACCCATACATTACACAATGTTTTTATGTCGTATAAATTCCAAATAAACAGTTCTAATGTTAGACCCAGGCAGAATCGACTCAAAAAACAAAAAAATATTTACTTTATTTAGGGATTATTAAACGTCCATCACTTTCCTTCAGGAGACACATAGCCAGCCTCAGGATGAAAATGTATGGTCAAATGAATAGGGATTCAAAATATTGTACTGCCATGGATCAAGTAACAGTAAAGGGGTAGCAATATTGTGGACGGAAACCTGGATATAACGGACATAAATACAACTGTAGATCAAAATGGCAGACTCATACTGATGAATTGCAAAATAGAAGGTACAGAATTTTTACTTATCAATGTTTATTTTCCGACCAGAGATCACCTTAGAGACCAAATAAAATTCATTCAAACATTGCGAGAACGGTTAAATCGATATATTGTTACAACGGTGATAATCTAAGTGACTTTAATATCATCATGAATCCGAAATTGATAAAACAGGTGCTCGCCTTGAAAAAGTAAGCCTGTCGGCTTCCGAATTGCTTAGTATAATGAAGGATTATTATTAAGTTGATTGCCTAGAGGTTCCTTAATCCAAATAAAAACGGATATACAAGAGTACAATATAATCCACATATTGCATCTAGATTAGACTTTTTCTAGGTCTCATCCTGTCTGATGCCAAATATTAAATCCTATGTTATAAAAGCAACAGCAATATCTGATCACAGCATGATAATCATTTCAGTAGAAGGTGACAATAGTCAGCCAAGAGGGGTGGGATACTTGAAATTGAATAATGAATTGCTTCAAGATATATAATATGTTAATATAATAAAAACACTGTTGACTGACTTGAAAAATAAATATAAAGAACTTGAAAATTAAAATACTTTTTTGGACACTGTGAAATCTGAAACCAGAGGATATACAATCCAGTATTCAAAAAGACGGAAGAGAGTTAAAACACAGATAGAAAATGAGTTAAATAAAGAATTAAATAGATTAAATGAAAAAATAAATGAATTTCCTAATGACTAAAATTTGATGATAAAGATGACTGAAGTGAAATTACGTTTAGACGAATTACTAGAATCAAAAACAAGAGATAACATGATCCGTTCAAGACAGCGGTGGTAAGAGGATGGTGAAAAAAGTTCGAAGTTCTTCTTTTCTTCAGAAAAAAGGAACTACACTTCAAAATCATTTTCTATAATCGAGAACTTATCAGTGACCAATCAGAAATATTACAGAAGTGTAAGGACTTTTATTGCAATTTATACAAATCTGAAGGTAACAAAAATATAGAGAGACGATTGTCCATTTTTCAACCAAACCAGCACTCCGAAATTAAACTCATCTGAACAAAATCACACAAATCTTTAACCCTTCAAGAATCGTTGAAAGCAGTAAACCAGTTTAAGCCGAATAAAAGTCCTAGTCAAGACGGTTTTACGTCGGAGTTCTATTTGATTTTTTTTTTGGACGATATTTCAGACATACTTTATCAGTGAGTAAAATACTCTTATAGTGTAAAATCTCTCTCTATTGAACAAAAACTAGGAATAATATTACTAATACCCAAAACAAGATAAAGACTTGAAACAACTAAAAATTGGCGGCCTATTTCCTTGCTTCCTGTTGATTATAAGATTATAGCCAAGGCACTTTCAAATAGACTAAAACCAACAAAATTAATACATACTAACCAAACAGGATTCGTCCTATATTCGTTTGTAGAACATGGTGCCAGGAGATATAATACTGATATTGCATATCGATCTTGTTGGAGAAACATACCCTTCTTATGGTTCTGACATCGGTATACTTGGATCATGTACTTTATTATCAGGTGCAATACCTGAAGAGCGCCTCTTGTTGACTAATTTCAAGACCACTTCAGAGTATATTTTTTTTGGCTTTACGTTACGTTCATTCTTCTTCTTGGTGTAGATGATGAAATAGAATAGAAATATTAAATGTACATTTTGCCTGAGACGAAGAGAGATGAAGAAACAAGGGACCTATGGGTCACGTTGCTCAGCTGTTATATATGATTAAAAAATATGATTTAGGAATGAGGCATATGCTGGTTTGGTGTGGTAATAAATATAAGCTTTATTATGAGTTGTTGGTGTTTAGCTTATGTATGATTATGATTTTATCTTTGGAGACAGGGAAGAGGATTGATTTCATTTATTTTATTAACAAATGGAGTACTATTGTCACACAGATTTTGACTTGGCCTTATAACTTATAAGCAGAACATATGATATAAGAGTTTAACTATTTATTAAAAAAAAATTACAAATATTGTCCCAAATATAATTTTTATTAAAAATAATAAGAGAATCTTATGATTTTTTAAAATGAAATATAACTGAAATGATTATTAAAATAATATTAAAGAATAAATTCATGAATGCATTCATAAATACATTTTGAAAGTAATATATATACATATACTTTCATTTTTACCTGAATTCCAATTCTTTATGCAAGACATTTTATAATGGAGTACATATTCATATTTGTATTTAAATACAATTGCAAAGTTTTCCCATATTACTGGCATTTATTCAGTTTTCACCAAACAATTATGTTGAGAATCCAGAATATACAAAATTCACACATTTAAATTATGATCAAAAGTACCTGGTTTTATGGCTTTTATTTATATTAAAAAAAAATGTAATATATTCATTTTGGACTAATTTCACATCAATGTACACACTAGACACAGTAGGAATCTAGATTAATAATATCAACTGCATCTTTGTCTATCATTAATTTCCTTCATATGATCCCTAATGATTAGAAATGAATAATATGATTTACTTTTTTATCATTAAAATTGAACTGAAAAATACCATAGGTGACTGCATGGTGTTATTTGGAGTACGTGACATTCTATCCATCGATACAAGATTCTTTTATCATCAGTAACTGCAAGTTGATTTCCTGTTATTATAAACTAACAAATTCTTTTTTATTTTTCTTTAATTTGTTATTAAAAAACAATAAATTTATTAATTTATTGTTAATTGTTATGTTGTTGGTTAAAACTACTAGATGAGTTGGGTTGGACACCTGGATCAACTGTGGCTGGCCATAAGCTGCCTACCTGCAACAGTGTATGGCTCGCCTCAAGCATGCATAATTTGCTGAAAGTTCAACAAGGTCAACATACATGTGACTCAAGAGGGGCTGGAGAGAGTTAAGGTCTGACATGGTCTCATAAAAACATTAATAAAAGCTACAATTTTTGGCCAATTTCTTTCAGCTTTCTAAACTAAAAAGCTGAAATCCTTGTGTGCATGATATGAAAATTATATCAACCGTGCTCACAGGAAACAAATGTGCCATGGTCAAAGTTGGGCAAAATTTAAGGTACTAATTTTATATTTACACTAATAACATATAAAATTTGAAAAATTCAGGACTAATTTGGGGTATTCAATTGAATCTTGATTAAATAATGTTACATCCCTGGCAAAAAAAACTCTAGCTTCAGCAATCCCCTTGTTAAGGGAGTAAATATATTTCTTTACATAGTGCATTATGTTTGGGCCCATAACTTAAAAAATTACGCAATACTGACATCATTTCTGGCATATGCATAGAGAATGTATAGAAAAATATGTATATTATATATGATTAAAGTCAGATCAGTGGTTTTGATATTAGGCAGTCTTGAAGTGTAACAATGGGTTTTTAATGGAAAAATGAAGTTTTTCATTAATATCTCGAAGGTATTAAGTCCTAGTGACCAAATTCTTGGCATGGTAGGGAATTTTGGAGACATCTAATTGTAATCCAAATTTTAGGAACTGAGAGCTGAAGCTGGGGAGCTGAGCTCTTGCAAACTGCATAACACTAGCTTGATGTAAACAATTTGTTACATGGTGCTTGAAAACTTGAATAAAATCTACAGTTTTTGATCAACTGGTTTCAAATTTCTGGTGTTAACAGACAAAATGCTAACAAAAACATGCTGAGAAAATTAAATCCACAGTACTTACAGTAAAAAAACGTGCCATGGTCAAAGTTGGGTTTAATTTAAGGTACCCATTTTTTATTTTTGTTAATATTTTAAAAAATTTAAAAGATTTTGATCTAATTTTGGGTATACAATTTAATTTTGATAAATTAAAGTTAAATTACTGGAAAAAAGTCCATAGCTTTAACAAGTTTTGTGTTAAGTGATCAAATATCTTTCCTGATTTTTTACAAAATGAATTATGTTTGGGCCCATAACTTTTTTAAATTATATAATACAGACATAATTTCTGGCATGTACATAGGAACTATATAGAAGAATATTTATGGTAAATATGAGGGAAAACAGATGAGTGGTTTTGATATTAGGCAGTCCTGAAGTGTGAAAATAGGTTTTTAATAAAAAATTGAGGTTTTTCCTTAATTTCTCAAAGGAACGAAGTCGCAAAGACCCAGTTTTCGGCTTGGTAGGAGATCTTGGGGACATCTAACATTATGCTGAATTTTGGATTCCTAAGTCTTACGGTTTCAAAACGTGCCACATCTACGGACGGACGGACGGACGGACGGACAGACGGACGGACGACGGACAATGGACCACGACTATAGCTCAGATGACTTATAGTCAGCTGAGCTAAAAATGGTCATCTTCGCAAAGCCATGTCACAAACATCATCATCTATTCATTGCTTTGGCAGACGGCCAACTGCATCAGATTAGGCAACAGGTCAATAGTGTAGTCAGTGCAGCCAGGTACAGGTCAAGAGTCAACTCAATGCTGCAGCTGCACCTACACATAAGTTTCGGTTCACTCGGGGGCACCTGCATTCCTCAATTCAGCCTGGTCATTCGACTGCACCTGACTGAGAAGTTTGATGTATCAGCCTGGAATTTTGTCATGTCTATGCATATTTGATGGCGTTTTCGTACACAAGACTGGCGTCGCCACCTACAAAGACATTTGCACAGTACATTTTCCTGCTTATTTCTCAGGAGGGATTTGATATATCAGCATGAAATTGTGCATGTCTATAGATCTCTGATCGCCTCGTCATATACAACATTGGTATTGCCACCTATAATTGTTTTTTTTTTTTTTTTCACAGTGTATGTCCCTACTTATTTCTCAAGAGGGGTTTGACATATAAGTCAAATAAGTCAATGACTCTGATAGCTTGGTCTATACAAGACACTAACAATAAATTTTGCACAGTGTATGTTACTGCATATTTCTCAGGAATGGTGTGACATATCAGCCTGAAACTGTGCTTGCCCATACATCTCAAATAGTTTTCTTGTATACAAGACCTGTAGCGCCACCTATAATTGTTTTTGGTTTCATGCATTGTGCACATAAGTCAAACGTTGATTGAAGTATTTCAAGTATTTTCTATGGCTTTCTTGTTTTGTGCATCTGTAGAATTTTTCCCACAGAAAATAGAAAACAACACAGAAATATAAGTTTTAAATTACCAAAATTGCCAAAAGATCTGTCCTTACTTTATACTGCCAGTCTTATAGTTAAACGCGCTAAACAGGAAGCTAGAAGGGTCGCGTCTGGCTACTGAACTTCGCCTTATGTCGATAATTCTTTAGCCCCTTAAAACGTCTAAATGATTAAACCTAGTGCTACCAGTGGCCCACGTCTGCATCATTCAAGGACAAACAGAAGAGTGGCTATCTTTGCGCCCGGCACTCCGGGCCAGGCTACTTTACAATAAGATGGCATATAAATGGGTCATTCCAAATATAGATAAAAGGGGTGGCAGGTAGAGGCCTGATGGCTTACACATCTATACCAGTATTTCAGAAGTTACGTTTGTGTAATTGGTGCTAGTACTCGGGTGCAATACATTTAGTTCTTGCATTTTGCATGTATTTGACAATACAGAGATGAGGCACTATTTTCTGTTTCACGACTGATATTAGAAATGTCCTTTACTGGAAATACTTCATCACTGGGACAATCTTTTTTTTCATGTGTTTGCACTGTACTGCACTGTACACTGTTGCTGAAAATCTTTTTTGGTACTGTATCTCTAAGACTAGAAGCATCATGTTTTCTGATATGACTGGTCTGTGGCGCTATTGTTCTGTCTATATTGTGATTTGCACTAAGACTTCGGTTTTTATACACATCAAATGAACCACGGAATGTTGTAATTCTCTCGCTCTCGCGGTGTTGGTGGTCATTGTTGTCTGTTTGCAATTTGAAATTCCGAAGAACTTTCTTTGATAATTTTGTTTTTAAACTGACATAATGTTAAGGGTGTATAGTAGAATAATGCATAACGTTTTTTCAGCGACCACGAATACCAAATACATGTATGATTTAACAAGGGAAAGCAAACCCACAAATAATTGTGCAAAACTGAGGAATTCGGTCATAGTGACCTAACTTTTGATGTATATGGTGATTTCCAAGGACCTACCATGATATTAAGTAAGAAGTTCCTAGGTCATACACTTATGATTTGTGTCCTTTACAGAAGGATGGACAGCAAATGATTAGCTGAACAGACAACAGACATCAGTGATCACTATATCTCAGATGACTTTAACCTGAAAGAGTTGTCCATGATCAACAAGTTAATTTGTGCTTTAACTCGGTAAACACAAGTCTGATATTCTAACTGCTCAAACACACAAAAGCGTGCCTAACTCGCATAATATAGCTCACAGTGACCTACGCTTTATTTGCAAAGAGATTTACCAAAGAACTACCAGGATTTTACGTAAAAAGTTTCTAGGTCAAGCTGTTAGGATTTGTGCCTTGACAACACCTGGCCAGCCATAATTTCTGAGTACAAAAATAAAATTAAGAAATGCGTAAAAAAGAAAATGTAGATGGCACCAAAAGTCTTTTATAACTGAAGGGCCATCCATGATCCATAACCTCGCTAAATATCAGAAAGGTCCATGCAATCATTACTGAGATATTTTATCTTAAGTTCATACATCGACAGCTGAAAGTGTTGAAATTTTTCAATTGTGTCGGCCGGGCCAATATTTTTAATTTTTTGCATTGTAATAATGTTATATGTGTAGTTGATGCACAATGTTTTGGTTTTCGGGTTGAGTGCAAATTTTTTTCATTCCAGAACAATAACAAAAGTCTGATATCTAAGCGCTAAAAATACGAAACAAAAACGGGCGTAACTCGCAAAGTATAGGTCACAGTGACAACAGTTACTAAGGACATGCCATGATGTCAAGTTACTAATTTCTAGATCAGACGGTTAAGATTTGTGCCTTGTTAACGGACGGACGGACGGACGACGAACAAAAGGGTGATCAGATGACCTATGGTCAGCTTAGCTAAAAACTATAGAAAAATATACTTCTGTCAAAGTTTAAGTAGTAGCAGTGTCAGGTAATTGTGACTGGAGATTTTTACCTTTGCATTTCCTTTTGACTATTTTGTATGCTATGACCTATTTTCGAACGAGTTCCATCAAAATGCATCATATTCGTGGTAAAAGTAGCCTGGTGACCTCTGACCATATTAGATATGCGTCGAATTTGTACTACAATTGAACTCAGGTGAGAAAATTCATTGGTAGGTAGTTATGGTGAGTTTCGTGAAAATCGATCAAAGGCATGGTAAATTATAACGGCGACACTAAAAAGTTATCAGATGGACGGACGGATTGTTAGTTTATCATAATACTTCGTGTCCAAGACAGCATATAAACTAAGGATGATGGGTCTCGTTGCTCAGCTGAATTTGTTTATATGGATATTTTTTATGAGCTTTTCAGGGTTCTTGCCCCTTTTTCAAGACTTATTATGGTAAAAAAATAAGGCCATTTTCTGATGGATAATATCCAGAGAAATACAAATTTTATATTCGTCTTATATTAGTTTTTATACTTTTCCGAACTATAGAGGAAACTTATAAATAAAAAAATAGACCCTAATTTTTGTATGTATATTCACAACCCTTTTGCCTATTATTGCTGTACTTGTAGAGATTTGTCATTTCGATCGGAGTTAATTCCCTGTGTTAATACATGCCAAAGCACGCATATTTTTATCCATAAATAAGTCAAATAAGTTAATTAAATATATATATATATATATATATATATATATATATATTTATAATATATATATATATATATATATATATATATATATTTAGTTTAGCCATACACCTGTATTATTGTAACTTATATGCATGATCACGCTTCCCGCTCAGCGATCGCCAGATCGACCAAATTCTCCCCGAGCAACTTCTTTTCCCGCCGAAATCAATGAACACGTGCTCACGTCAAGTACAAACATGGACATCTAAAATTCGGTTCACGTTTGTTCGCAATGTTCTGTAAAACCGCGTTGTGTACAATACTGTGCCATACATCATTATAAAAATTATTACCCCCCCCCCCCAGGGACATAGGCGATATGAGAATAACAATATTTTTATGTACATATAATTTAGAATGATTTTTTTTCTTTCTTTACTGACTTGCAAGGAGGTTAGACCAAGTACAGCCGAACTGCCTTCGGAATGACCGGAATGCGTGCGTCGTGGTCACGTGGAGACCCACGGTAGCCTAAATATTCATATGACGTCTGAAGTGCAGTTAAATACTAGAACAAGCTTTGAAAAACTGCTGTTTTTAGGTCTATGATATCAATTTATTTGCCTCCTTACCGATTCAAAACTTGTTCTCGGAAACAAAAAAGTAAGACTTATAAGACCTATCCTCTAATATGTGAGAAAAGTAAGACTTTGTAAGTCCACGCACGAACCCTGGTTTTCAAAATGTGGGTCATGTGACCTTAACCCTTAATTTTGTATAAAATAAATTTGAGATCTTACTATATTCTTGAACTTACATCATATAGATTATCATAACAATCTTTTAAAAAGAAAGTTGACCGTGTGACCTTGCCCTCAGACCAGGTAACCTCAAATTCTACACTTTTCTTCAACTTGGGGCAGGTAAGCCATGTGTGAAAGATGGCTCGTTGGGGGTGAAAGTTTGATTTACAATGCATCAACAATCTTTTTTCCTTTGACCTCGGGACGCCGAAATCAAAATGATTCTTACTTTATGGTGGTTCCTTAAAAACCAAGTTTGAAGCCAATCTGTCTATCCAAACCAGAATTATTTTCCGTAAAAAAAATTGTGGATGAAAGGGCCCTGTGACCTTGACCTTTGACTCTATCATCCGAATATAAAAATTAAAAAAAAAAAAAGAAACTGTCCTTATTAGCAAATTAACAATATCTGGATGATGGAAGTTTTGATTTGAAGTTTGGCTTAAAATGCATCCATTTCTTTCATAAAGATTGTTCCTGTGACCTTGACCTTTGACCTCATGACCCCAAAATCAATGGGTTCTTACTTGGGTGATGTATCTGAAATCAATGTGTCAAACCAAATTGGAGTTATCATCTGGACAGATGGCCCCTTGACTTTTGAACGTGTAACCCCAAATTCATTAAGGTTCTTCCCCTATTGACATGTGAGCTATATGCGCACGATGGAAGGTTTTGGATGTAAAGTTTGGCTAAAAAAATCCCTCCACATTCTTTTTAAATAAGTGGGTCCTTTGACTTTGAACTTTGACCTGATGAACCGAAAATCATTAGGGTTCATGCTTTAGTTGTGGGGCATACATATGTCAACCAAACTGGAGATATCATCTGGAAACATATTTGTGGATGGACGGACGGACAGACAGGGTGATTACTATAGGCCATCCGCTTATGATCAATAAACACACTAGGTTTCAACACACTAGTTGAAACCACTGCTGAGAAACTGACATGATTACTGTCATTTTATAGTCTAAAAAATAGTAAAAATTTGAACAAAAATACAGGTGACGCCACCAGTTTTAGGAAACTGACAAAACTAGTCATGGTCAAAATTCAAGGCAAGATTCATGACAATCCATGCATTAATTATCAAGATATTGGAGGTTTTATATCAAATTTTAATTATTCTTGGGGCACTTACAAACCCATTAGCTTGAAAGATATAGGTCGCAGTGACCTTATTTCAGGTTTCTAAGGAGATTTTTTATTGACCTCCATGGATGTACACTTAGAAGCTTCTAGGGTCAGCGGTTACGATTTGTGCCTTGCTAACGGACGGCAGGACGACGGCTGAGCTAACAGTGTGATATAAAAAGGCTGGAATTTTTTTATTTCCTCTGCCAAGGAGACCATGTTACATCATTTGTGAGACAGTCTTGGCATTTAAAAGCACCTTACTAGAGATGAACACAAACGTTGTCATTGCTAGCCCTTTTGAACAAGGGACCCATGGGTCATGGTGCTCAGCTGATTTTTGTAAAATTTAAGCAAATGCAAAATGTACTTATTTATATTTTTTATATATATTGGTTTTTTTTTTAACTAGGAGGAAATGGCCCTGCTATTTCATGATAATCAAATACTAAATATATGAATGCAAAACAAATACTGTGCACTTTTATGGACTAGGCCAAAGATGCAGGAGCCTCTCATGGTCAACTATCATTAATTCAACTATGTGACAGCAGTATGTGTTTAAAATACCCACTGGGAAAATATGAAACCCTGTAAAATAAAGAATTAAATGAGCTGAGCTGTAGTATAATAATACACAATTATTTATTTACTCAAATAAAATACTGTAAACAATTAAGGTTTTACATTTATAAAGGAGCATAAACTAAACCTGATAAATATAGATTGTACTCTATAATATATTAAAATTATGAGCTGAAACCATAAAAACATGAGATAAAGAGAAAAAAAAAGATTGGCATTTGAGTTATATGAAAGGATATATTTAATAAAAATGTATAAATGTTATTAATAATTCTACAAACAATTTACATATATGGTCAAATAAGCTAAAAATTAAGTTACAGGAAAGTTTTCCGAATATTCCTGATTGAGTGTATCGAGGATTTATGATAGCAGACCTTAAGAGATATGTATGAAATGCTACAAAATACATACCAAATTTCATTTTTATTTTTAAAGGATTTCATTTAAAAAATCAACGTAATTAATAATCCAAGAACTAAAAAAATCAAAATATTTTAATCATGGCTAAAAATACCTCCTCTCATGGTTTTAATGAATATTTTATAAGATTGATCATATTAAAATTTACAGCTGTATACTTAAAATATAGTTGCAGAACACTTGAATTTAATCCTGTCCAGTATTGTTAATGACTGTCTTAATGGCATTATTTTAGAGAGAGAGAGAGAGAGAGAGAGAGAGAGAGAGAGAGAGAGGTCTTTGTGGTGGTTACCTGCAGGTTGCCTGGCTGACTGACCTAAAGTCGCTGACCAATTGAAGTCACATAATAAGCCCTGGGTGATGTGTTTACAGTTATTCATATGATATATTCTTTTAAAACATGGAGAAAAGCTGCAGTTTTTGATCAACTGCTTTTAAAATTTAAGACTTTTCCTTCTATAGCAGCCCCTTCGTTATAGATGGGCCATCCTGGTCCACTCTCTGCATTCCAGTACACTGGGCTGGCTTGCTGTATACAGAACCTGACTTTGTCTCCTGAAAACTTACTTAAAGCTACATCTTTTTAACAATTGCCTTCAAATTTCAGCATTGTGCAATGGAAAAAATGTGCCACGGTCAAAGTTAGGCAAAATTTAATGTATTCAGTCTGGGGGCCAGTTTGGATGTGTTGCACCGCCATACAATATTTTACACTATACCTTTTCTAAATTAGTGGTTCCTGGTGATTAAAATGAGCTTGGGTGTCGTTTCATATGCATACGTTAAGGAAGTCCGATGGTCATTCGCAAGAAAAAAAAATTATGTTTAAGACATCTGGTCTTATATGAAAGCTGAAAAATTGCTCTATCAAATGACGTAAACAAAGTCATGTTAGAACGGGGGCGCAACTAACTAGAAGGCCCATTATGATCCCTGGCTCCCAGACTAATGATTTTACATTTATGCTAATAACTTCATTTACAAACTTCTGATAAAATTTCTGGCGTACAGTTAAATGTTCAGTAAATAGGGTTACATGCTTGGAAAAAGGCTCTCTAGCTTCAGTAATTATGTAAGAAAGCACCATGTAAACAAGGGACCTATGGGTCACATCGCTCAGCTGAATTTTGGAAAATATTAGTAACTGCAAAATATTTTTATTTCTTTCGTTTTTTCATGTATATTATCATTAGAAAAGCTATTAGAAAATGGCCCTGCTAAAATGAAACTCTGTAAATTATAGAATAATGGACATGAGCTAAAAGAATTTACTTAACATTAAATTTATAAGATTCATCTTGTTTATTAGTCCTGTGTATTGAAGGGGGGGGGGGGGGGGGGGGGGAGTTGTCTCCGTTGTTACTGCTCATTGCTGAAAAAAATGTTAATTTTAAGATTCATCTAGTTCATAGTACAGGTCTGTCAACTGAAGGGGGGGGGGGGGGGGAGATAGAAAAAAGCTCCCTGTGGTATGATATTAACTGCAGACAGCCTGATCAAGCTCAACTCAGTGGAGAGAGGGCTTGCCCTAGTGATGGGATTGCATAACATTACAGCCTGGGGAGCATAGAGAGTTGCACTGAATGACCTAAAGTGACCAAAGTGGACTGCTTAACAATGTAAGTGAATACAACAAGAGCCTCCAAAATAAATTCAACAACTAGCCTAATTTTGCAGCTTTTACTTTCAAATTTCAGATTTTAACAGATTAAATCCTTATGTGCACATGCTGTGAAAATTCCTGATTTTTTTTTACAAAATGCATTATGTTTGAGCCCATAACTTTTTAAAAATATATAATACAGACCTTATTTCTGGTATGTACATAGGAACTATATAGAGGAATATTTATGGTAAATATGAGGAAAAACAGATGAGTGGTTTTGATATAAGGCAGTCCTGAAGTGTGAAAATAGGTTTTTAATAAAAAAAAAATTGAGATTTTTCCTTAATTTCTCAAAGGAACAAAGTCGCAAAGACCCAGTTTTCAGCTTAGTAGGAGATCTTGGGGACATCTAACAGTATGCAAACAGCCTGGGGAGCATAGACGGCTGCACTGAATGACCTACAGTGACCAAAGTTGACTGCTTGACAATGTAAGGGAATACAACAAGAGCCTCCAAAAAATTCAATAACTAGCCTAATTTTGCAGCTTTCATTTTCAAATTTCAGATTTTAATAGATTAAATCCTTATGTGTACATGCTGTGAAAATTAAATCCACAGTACTTACAGGAAAAAAACGTGCCGTGGCCAAAATTTAAGGTACCAATTTTTTATTTTTGCTAATATTTTAAAAAATTTAAAAGATTTTGGTCTAATTTTGGGTATACAATTTAATTTTGATAAATTAAAGTTATATTACTGGAAAAAAGTCCTTAGTTTTAACATGTTTTGTGTTAAATGATCAAATATCCTAGCCGATTTTTTACATAATGCATTATGTTTGAGCCCATAACTTTTTAAAATTATATAATACAGACCTTAATTTCTGGCATGTTCATAGGAACTATATAGAGGAATATTTATGGCAAATGTGAGGAAAAACAGATGAGTGGTTTTGATATTAGGCGGTCCTGAAGTGTGAAAATAGGTTTTTAATAAAAAATTGAGGTTTTTCCTTAATTTCTCAAAGGAACGAAGTTGGAAAGACCCAGTTTTCACCTTGGTAGATCTTGGGGACATCTAACATTTTGCCGAATTTTGGATTCCTAGGTCTTACGGTTTCAAAACTTGCCACATCTACGGACGGACAGACGGACGGACGACGGACCACAACTATAGCTCAGATGACTTATAGTCAGTGGAGCTAAAAAGGTAAATATGTTTCCTGGTATTTTGAAAATATGCATAATGATCGGGCCCAGAACTCCCACAAATTACGCAATTTAGATACATGGATACAGGAAACATCTACACGAATAGTTATTCCAAATATGAAAAAAAAAAAAAAACAAAAAAAAAAAAAACACCACCATTGGTTTTGATTTAACGCAGTCTTGAAATGTAACAGTAGGATTTTAATGGAAAATGGAGGTTTCCCCTTAATTTCTCGTAGGTATGAAACCGCAGTGACCAAGTTTTCCGTTTGGTTGGAGAACTTGTTGACATCGAACTGTATGTAAAATTTTGGATTTGTAGGTCAACGGTTTCAAAATGTGCCTTGTTAACGGACATCAGGATGGATGGCCAGACGATGGAGAATTGACCATTGCTCTCGTCAGTTGAGCTAATAAAACAACACAATAAAATGTAATGCTCATATATCTTATTGGAAAACTGGAAAATCTATCAGATAATCTATGAATCACAAAATGATATAAACCACCAAAATGCCAGGAATACATGGCAGTTGTTTAATCAAAGTACCTGACACATTAGCTGTAATTCTAATAACTTGAAAAAGTTTCCTGTTACTTGAAAATAGTTTCATGTTATTTTTCTCAAATCATCAATAAAAACGCCTATCAATCATGACGTGTAATATCTGCTCTGTCCGTTTAACTGGCAGTTGACGAAGCAGATCACTCTAGAATAATATTCAATCCTCTCACAGCAGTTGTAAACAGCAGTTGTTCAAGATCTTTGTTTTAACCTGTGATTTGTTTTGCCAGATTCTCTGGGTCTCACCACCAGGGCAAGCAATTGCAATCAGACCAATGAAAGAGTGGCATCGCATTGTTCATCCAACTCCCAAGTTTTAAATCGATGACACTCCACTCTCGTTGGTCTGATTCTTGGCCCTGTGCCAGCCCTGGTGTTGAGACCCCTAAAACTTGCTAAACAAAGCAGCGGTTAAAAAGAAGGAGATCTGGAAATACTTCAGTGTATAATAGCTTGCGTGAAGAGTGTAAGAATACTGATAACAGATGACCCATTGTTCTTATGCTTATACATAATGAAACTTGCAGAGTGAATTTATATGGAAATCTTGGATTTCTTCCCTGTTCAGACAGACGAGTCTCTTTCAGTACATAAATATGATAGATAAATGTATAACAGATATATCAGTGTGTGTGTCTAAAAATCAACTGTACGTAAACCTTTCAGTGACTTTAATATCTGGTAAGCAACAACAGTTCCTATATGTTAAATGATGGCTTCTTTTTTTAGCGAACCTGTGAGCTTAAGCGATGGTGCGGCATCAGCCGTACGTTCACCATACTACTTCAAAAATGGCAGGAGCTAAAACGTTGTCGGATCGAGCTTATTTTTTAGCTATCTGCATTTTCTTAGATTTTATAGGAAAAAAGTTTTAAAAAATCTTCCCAGAAGCTGTCCAGGCAAATTGTTCAATATTTCACAGAACTAATCCCAGAAACAATCTTATTCAAATGTGTTAGAATGGTTCCAATCCAGTGAATTTTTGGGCGAATTACATCAAGCTGAACTTAGTCATTTGGCCAAGAAAGCGTACTCAAATTACAGTCTAAGAAACAGCTAGAGCTATCATCAACACATTTTATGCAACTGTTGGTCACACAGTGATGCTTGAAACTGAATTACATGTATTGGTGGCGCAACCTGCATTGACCTTATTTTTACGGGGTTATTGGTCATTGGTACATTAGCCCATAATTTCTCAGGAACAGCTAGAGCTAGCATCCCCAAATTTTATGCCAAAAGCAGTCACATGTCAAATGTGGGATTGAACTTTTCGTGACACCACCTGCATCGACTTACATTTCACGTGGAAAAAGCTAATAAACCTTTGCAAAATTTAAAATATATTTTTTTTAATATTAAACAATTCAGCTTGACAGTTTCATCAGAACATATTTTAAAAGTAGTGACTAAAAGAGGCTAGAATTATTAGATTTTTTGCCCGTTAAACAAACAGGTCGATGCAGTAAACCAACAAAAACTTCACTTTCAAATACGCGATTAGTCTTGTGACCAACATTTACATAAAAACTTGGTGATGCTAGCTCCCCTAGCCTCCTTCCTGAGACTGTTAAGTTAATATGCTTACTTGGCCAAATGACTAAGTTCAAATCCCTGTAACGCGGCCAAAAACCACAATACCCAAACCATTTGAAAAAAATTGAGAGAGCTTGTCTCTGGTATCATTTCTGTGAAATATTAAACAATTTGGTGGAATGATTTTGGAGAAGATTTTCAAAAGTTTTCTTACTTTTTCCCTGTAAAATATAAGTCATTGCAGTGGCGTTCCACAAGGCTCAATCCTACAACATTCAACTGATTTTCCATAAAATTTGCTGATGCTAGCCCCTGCTGTTCCTGAGATAGATTGGGTTAATGACTGATGACCCCGTACAAACGAGGTGGCACCACCAGTTTCTCAAATTTAAATATGAAACATGGAACCAACATTTGAATAAAATTTAGTGATGCTGGTTCCAGTTGTTTCTGAGATTGTAATTTTAGTATGTTTATTTGACATAATTAATAAATCCAGCTTCCTGTAACTCGGATAAAAAATCACTGAACTGGAACAATACAAACAAACTTGAGAGATTGTTTCTGGGATAACTTCTGTGAAATATTAAAAAAATTGGCATGACAGTTTCAGAAGAAAAGTTTTACAGTCTTTTTAGCTTTCCTCTGTAAAATCTATGTTAATTGAAATAGCAAAAAAAAAAAAAAGCTCAATCTGACAGAGTTGTCTTAATGACTGATTTTTTTTCCATTAAATTGAGTGATGCTAGCTCCTGCCGTTTTCAAGGTAGTATTGGTTAACCTACAGACGACTGCCGATTGACACCACTGCACCGTTGCATAAGCTCACAGGTTCGCTAAAAAGTATCTGGTACAAGAACACAAACCTTGAGCACTGCAAATATTGTATATATTCCAATCTGAGATAGTTTTTGAATGACAAAATGTCTTGACACAGTGATCTTTGTTTACTTGCGTCACATAATTGTGCTTCACAGATGACAATATGATCACATGGTAAATGGTATAATAATAGGCTTCCAAGACCATAAAACTTTGATTCTAGGGTTATTTATACTCCCACTTACACCACAATTTAATCACTTTGAAATTTTCAAACTACTAATCTACCAATCAAATCAATTACACTGTACCTCAGACAGCTTCTGGACACACACACATAGAAGTGACATATATCAATAATAATCCGCTTCACAAAATGCTGACTATCAGTAATGATACTTTCTTACAAACATCCAAATATTATGCAATAAAAAATAATAAAAAGTCAGTTTTACATTAATCTGATCACATTATCCACAGATGCTTACCATACCATTTGCAATAGTTCATCAACCAACCAAATCACTCCTACATGAACACATAACAGTTATCATCAAATAAGATGTAAGGGTCTGAGTTATGAGGTATATTTTGTCTCCTACAGCACACAAACATTATATAAAACAATTCAGAAATGACAGTGTATTAGGTTCATTATGTTAGAAATCCTGACTCATGACACATAAAATATAGTTGCAACCAAATTTCCTTTTACAAAAACTCTATATCTAAAATATGACAAAATTCTAATCCCTGTTTTCTTTCTAAATCTGTATTTAAATACAAAGTATATACTAAAACATACCTGGCCACATTTCAAACTGTAACTTGGAAACAGATCTATAAAATTCCCTTGCAAATCAGATTTTTTTTTGAACACATGACATTTTAGGACCAATAAGATCCATGAACCAGCTGAGGTCACTGTATTGCATGTAAAAGTTTGGCCAAATAGATTGTATCCCTCTGAACACATGATTTCTGCAAACCAACAAGACCCAAGAGGTGTCATGCTACTGTTTGTATAGGGTGACTGGATATTTTTTTATTTTATTCTACAAGTTCTGAACATTTACCAAAATCTTGACTATTTAAGTAATTAAATCAAGTAATATAAAACATGTTTTTGACAGATAATAATATGATATTCACAATGAAAGCGATGTTACAGTGTCTAAGTACAGGCCCTCGAATTGCAATTAGTGTAGATTTTGGTGAAATTCAATACTTTTCTGGGTCATTTCTTTATAACTACATGTATTACATATATGACATTTTCCCAGCGTTTTTCGCAATAAATTGTCCATCTCTTCATTATTTATTTAATATTTGAAATAGGCAGACAAGAAGCCCCTGTTGTTAGGCCCGACAGCCATGGCACATCAGTTTCAGGCTAGATTTGAAGTACATGCGTGATTGGCTAAACCATTGTTATGTAAGCGGTGTCACCATCTGAAGACTTCAGTAGTAGACATATCAACCAATCAGAAAGCGCATCCTTGGTTGCTATGCCATGGCTGTCTGGCCTAAGAACGGGGGCTTCTTGCCTGCCTATCTCAAATATTAAGTAAATAATAAAGAGATGGACCATATGGGGTGAAAAACTCTAGGAAAATGTAAGACAAGTAATAGCTATAAGGAAATGACCGAAAAAAGTAACAGATTTAGTTGAAATCTACACTAATAGCGATTCAAGGGCCTGCGTCTAAGTTAATGTGCAATATGTTCTCAGTTTCTAATGATATAACACACTTTGATCAAATGTCTCTCTACTCAATACAAATCTCTTCCAGTTAGGCACTGTTGGACTGCTGAGAAAACTTGTCTCATGCAAATGTCAAACCTTAAAATAAAAATTTGTTACATTTCAAGGAAACAGCTGTTTACAGTTCATATATTCATGCTTTCAAAATGTTACCTGCTCTGTGAAGTCCTTACCTTAAAAAAACCCATGTTTATGTTATTCGCCTTGGAACAATCCTCGTCCAATGTATTTGTATGGACTATATTGCCCTCTTCACTACATTGATATCTACACTGCTGGGGTTTTTAGAAAACCCAGTGCATTGTGGGGTTTGAAACTCAAAGCTCATTAACACTAACCAGCAAAGTTGTACTCTTGCGAGTCCCATTCTGTGCTGAGTGATAACACAAAAGCTCTTCGGTAAAGAAGATAAAAAAAAATACTAATGATCAATCCTGACTCATTAGATGATACCAGCTCATCATATTTTAATATTTAACATCATTTATGTACACCATGCAGGAGGTTTCTCAGTGAGCCACAGGCATAAACACAATTTATGATAGGCCCATGGTAATAAGGCCAGTTTCCCACCCCAGTCCCATGGAGGAAGGGGTGTCATGGGTTTGAAATTTGGAGTTGGATGCACAAAACACTACCACAATCTCATTTGTCTGGTTGCAATTCCATGTGACAAATCAACATCCACACATGATGGCCCAACAATCTAAGGTACCTTAGTTTTCTTGTTTGTCAACATTAGCGCACGTACCGTGTTTACTATCAGCTTGTAGATAAACAAGCTCATACATCCGTCACAGAGGCATTATGGGAACTTTTCATATAAGATATAACATACAGTTCATTAATATGTACACAGAGTAAGCCAACAATCACATACCTTTGACATAAAAGGTATGTGAATACCTGGCTTTAATGTGAAAGTCAGTTTTTGTATTCAATTGCTGTGACTAGACATAATTTTCATTGCTTATAAATATTTCCAGAACATATTAATTTGCATGTGTACTTTTTCAGCTTTCTATATCATTTAAATAAACTTACACCTTATTCTTGAAATTCTTACCATACACAGGTACATACAAAATAGTTTTTTTTATTAACATAACACTGCATCTGCAACAATATGATTCAACATTAACATTTACTTCATTATAAGCATGAATCATTCATTAACAATTTTGCTCATGAATATACATGAGCATCCTCTGGGATACATACTTCAAACTCACTTGTATCACTTATGTATTTTTAAGATTAATGAAAACTGTTAGCATACAGAGCTTGAAATAAATGCTGGGCCAAAGGAATTTCAGCATTTTGAGTGGAGTTCCAACAATTTTTGGTAAGTGCCAGCAACACTTGCCTGGTACATTTTTCTACAGGCTCTGATCCAGACTGCCTTTATGCAGGAATTCAATAATAACTGTTTGTTGCTCAATGAATTAATGGTAATGTCATCTCGGTGATTCCTATGTGCTTGACCCTTCATGAATTTAGACATTACAAAATAGTACAATGTGCACATAGCAGTGCAATACATTATTTTTTATAATTAATTGAAAACAGAGATTTACTCAAGAATTAACTGTACAATGTGCTTCAACATTTAACAAAATCAGATCATGATGTGCAAAATTAATTTTGGCATTTGATACATGAAAATTTGTTTTATAGGAAAAAAGGGTCAGCATACATTGGCTAGGAACTTATGTTCAGATTTGTGCATTTTTGAAAACTATATGAGTGTGTAATTACATCAATGGAATGTTTTTTTAATGGGGCCTATACCAATCTCTGAAATCTTTTAACTAACTATTATCCCTTTAATCTGTCATAAAAAATAGACAAGGGACACTGATTCTACAGTACACAGCTGTTCCTTTTGTTTAAATTCACATGTTTATAACATGTGGGAGACATGCCAAAATAACCAAAACACATTCAAAGAGTAAATCTAGCAGCAAGTCAGATGAATAAGATTTTGTGTATGGCATTTTGCACCTAGCGACCTTTAAACTTCTGCACATATGCAACCAATTATCTTCAGTTGCATGTTTTTTTTCTGTTTGTAAACATGGGTGTGTGCACTGTGTTTACCAACAACTTGTAGATAAACAAGCCCATACATGCCTAAGAGAGGCTCTATAGAAAAAGGAATTAGCTACAGTTCATTAATATGTAAGCAGAGTAAGCCAGAACTCCTTAAAAGTTTACAGATAAGACGAGTGAATTTTGTAGATTCTGAACTGTTGGGGGGGGGGGGGGGGGGGTTATTTTCGTGGAATTTGTGGGTAACTTTTTCCCATGATATTCAAAACCCCAAAACCATTTAAATATTATAGTTTTAAAAAGCCAGCCTGTTATCCCTCTGCATAGAGTACGCCAAAACCACCAAGGTTTAGCAAAGACCTATTTATAAGGCTTTATAAATGCAAAGAAGATGATATAACCTATATATATTTTTTTAATTAATGAAAACTTTATTTCATGAAAATGTAGGCTATTCAGTTCTCCCTCGGGTTGAGTAAAACATAAAATTTTCGGCAGTGACAGACTTGTGTTTCTATTCAAATATGTCTGAGCTTACACTGGTATATATGTGAACTTGCTCTCTCTCTCATATTATTATGCTAAAAAGTAATTAGGTATAATGTATGTATTGTTTAAATATGCATAACACCATCGGTAAAATTAAAAAAAACACCACCAGAATTTACTCAGAAAAGATAGATCCATGAATGTTTTAACAAGATGAACAGTGATTCATATCAAAACCACAAAATTTCAGACTCATAAAACTTCTGAATCCACAGAAACTGACTTTAATGTGCATTATGACTTTGTTCAGGTTTGGCTCTTCAGCACCTTTTTCTTAGGGATTCATGCAGTAAACCAATAAACATTAACAAAAAGCAAATCTAAGGTAATATTATAGCCCTTAACCCCTATATGTAAATCAGTCCAAAAGTTAAATTCATATTAGACCCCATAAAGTTTACATTATTTTAAACCTGTTATTGTGATCTCTCTGATGGTATACATGTTTTTGCACTTGATTTTCACATGATTTTTGTAACATTTAAAAAAAATAAATTTTTAAAAGGTACACTATTTTAAGCACCCAGTAACAATAAGCCATTCTTTAGTGGACTAATGTTTTACTACATGACAATATCGGAAAAACGTTTTTCTTGTTTTTCCTCTGCTGTGTTTCTTTCTTGTTGAAAATGGAAATTTATAAATTTTTATTGAATAAAAATTTAAAATTTAAGTTTCAAGGTACATAGATAGAGGAAAAACAAACAATTTTTATTTAGATATTGTCATGCAGTTTATTTATAATTATCACTTTTGGAGTGATTTTAGATATGAGGGTTTTGGGTGATAATGATACCTTGAACTAATAGACAATTCTTGAGCAAAACCTCCTGCTCATATAAATAATATATGCATTAATTTTAGTGTAATACCCTTCACAGCATAATTAATATCTATCCACAAAACTTATAATCATCCACAGTCATCACATGATAATGCCACCCATGTCAATCACCTGATAATGGGAGGGGCTTATCATAACTCTCATTCTATATTATTTATGTATTCTTCCCCTGTCAATCACTTGCCAGTAGGAGGAGCTTACCATAAATCTCATTATATTGTCTGTTTGTGTACTTCACACCTGTCAATCACTTGAAAGTGGGAGGAGTTTATCATAAATCTCACTCTATGTTGTCTGTCTGTGTCAGTCGCTCCACTTCAGTCTCTGCAGCTTTCTCTTTCTTTGACTTGACAGTAAAGCTGAATGAATCTCTGTCAAACTTGAGTGGTACGATGCCTCTCTCACCCTCGTATCTATTTTTAGCCACCTGAAATAAATATGAGGCATATTGAAAGATAACGAATTATAAACCTTGCAGCTGTGGCTTAATTCCAGTTGAAACTCTCGTTCCAATTAACAGGACTTACAAGCAGTACGGTAGTCCCATAAGTGAGCTTTCTTTGACAAAGTTTTGAAAATCAATTCTGTGCTTAAAACTGGAGCTATTTGAGGAAATTGCAGGTATGTGAATTGTAAATATATCTTCTGGAAGCTATGTTAAGTTTGCTATGCATATTTCTCATCTTGTGCATCAGGTGCACCAACAGGGTACAAGTCTATATAAAAGCTTGGAACATCAATTCAATACATTTAAACCCTACTAGTTCCATCAGCATCTTGTCTGATTGCATAAGACAATTATATTTAAAACTGATTGCATGAAGAGTACAAGTCTATATGTTAGACTCGTACCTTACCTCAATATATTTGCGCCCTCTTGGTGTCAATAGCCGCTTGTCCTGTAAGATAAGGATGTTGTCAGCTTCCTGGCTGGCTTTGGCTCCACCAAAAATAGAATTTACAGTAAGAGAATCTGTTTGCTCCTGAAAAAAGATACATGATCACAATTAGGGCTGTATATAACCTGTCAATTTACGAGAGAAATAGATTCACATTACGGTAATAAGTATATCAACATCAATATACAAATTGGTATGCAAACATTATGACTTGCTTGACTAATGGCAATTGAGAATCAAACTGCTTTGAACCACACCATTTCCGATCCAAAATGGCAGATTTCTGGGTAGACTAGTAACAACTGTGCAATTAACACCCTACGCATAATCCCAATGCATTATGCCTGGGGTACCAGTCTTACTTCTGGAAGGTGATGTAGTAGTTTCTCAGACAGAAACATGATGGTGCTAATGGTAAATAACAGTGTGGTAGCACGCAAGGTGCCATGCTAACTCGTTATGTCTTGTTATATCATTTCAGCACTGATATTTAATCATGGAGAACTTTATTTCATTTATGCAAATCAAAACAATAAGAACCAGAGCCCATATTCCATTCAACCTGCATACATTTGAGATTGTTGATAATATGATAGAAAATAATCAGATAAGAAGTGATATTTTAATTTCACTGGTTTTCAGTTCAAAATGCTAAGTTAATAAGCATAAAATTTTCATGAAAATCACAAAAATTACATCAATGTACACCTAGAATATCAGCAGAAGCTGACAAAAGCCCTCATCAAAAAGAATATTGTTAATGGGTAGTAACAGAACATGTATGAAATATCTGTTCCCCCATGGATGTATATCTGTACATTATATCTCTGTTGTTCAAGTTGTAAATTTGAACTAGAGAGCTATGTAGTACCTTTGCAAGTCTGGTAAATTAAGTGATATAGACCTTTAGGATGATAAACACTCTGTAGGGGATTATCTGTAAAATAATATGTCTTAAGCAACACCAGAGGGCAACAATAACTCTTATTTAAACTCCACCAATTCCTTAACAGAAATGGTGCTCACAAGGCAAAATAAAAAAGTGATAAAAATTCATAAAAATTAAGATGATGAAGGTAGCACAACCAACAAGATGAAGCAGTTACAGATCATCAAGGCAAATAATTACAACATATTTCATAATAATCTGATAAGTGGTTCATGAGAAATAAGCTCCAAAGTTTTTTTGTTATAAATAGCTGTGACCTTAAAAAAAAGGTCAAGGTCACAGTATTCAAACTAGACTGAGAATATGTTGATATAAATATGCACTGAAGATGTGAAGTTCCTGTGTTTAATTTTTTTAGATATCCTGCTCACAAGGCCATAATTGAATAAGCCGATAAAATTAATTAAAAAACAAAAAATTGTAGGTGGCAGCATTGAACTCATGTAGCAGTTACAGATCATCTGGGCATATGACAATACCAAGTTTCATAACAAAACCACCCAGTGGTTCATGAGATAAAAGCTCCTTAGTTTTATTCTTTAAAAAATCTCTGTGACCTTGAAAAGTATGTCAAGGACACCCATCTTCAAACGTGACCAAGATTCTGTTGATCAATATGCATCAGCACTGAAGAAATGAGGTTCCTGTGTATAGTCTGTTCCACAAAAGGGTGCCCATTGAAATTTGGCAATTATTCTCTGAAACTCAAATATTATTTCACAGTCTGACCTTAAAGCTGATGAGGGACCAAAAGCCTAATATGAGATGTTAAACCTCCTAACAAAATCCAATATTTATATTTTGCAACTCTCTGGTTCTTCTGAATCTTGTGGCCAAGTGACATAGCATCTGCCATCGGTTGCAGACAGCTGTATTTTTTAGAATATTTATGACCAGGTATTAGCCAGTCAGGAGCTTTCAAGTGCAGTTGTCTGAGCATGTGACTGGTGACCTTGACCTCCATGAATGGGGATGAGGTGTTGTAAAAAATAGACTTTTCTCATATATCAATTTAATTGCATTGCTTTAATATTTTACTAGGTTTAATTACAATTTGTTTACAGTAAATTAGGCCAACATCCAATTCTTTCATTGCAACATGCCATCTGAAATTAATCTGCCAGTTAATGATAATCTTACCAAATTTCAATGGGCACCCTTTTATGGAACAGACTAGAATACTTTTTGAGATATCCAACTTATAAGGTTAAAGTAAACAGATGCCAGACAGACGGCTTGTGTGACCACAAAATCCCATCAGCCAATATAGGCTGAGGGCTTAAAAGTAAAAATAAACAATGAAACACTTGTGATTTTAAAAGAAGGGCTATCTTATGTATATAAGAGCCCAGAGCTGTTTTAACAACACAACTTTGAATGGCTTGGCCGAAACTTGGCCAACTAGTCAACTGACCTTCATGACTCACTTAGTTTTGGCAAAAAGTCAGCTGGCTTGAAAAAAAAATTACTTCATATTAGCAAATGTTACAAAATATCAATTCTATCTGAAGCCAGTATATTGTCTTTTTTTTAAATGTATGATGGATGAGGTCTGTCATAACCCTTTCAGACACAAAATGGTTTTAAAACAAATTGAAGAATGCAGATTGATGAATTTGGTTTCTAACTATATTGTGCGTTCACATCTAGCATCAATGCATGGTGAACAATTTGAAATCAATGGTTTTGCACTGAGGAGGGGGGGGGACCTTAGTAGGTTCACCATAAATTTTGTATGAATATTAAAATAAATATGAATATTAAAATAAACTCATCAATCCCATTAAGCATCCCCATGCATTGATTCGGAACACTGCGGCTGAATTTGTAGGTTTCTTGCCTCAAATGTATGTATGGTCCAATGATCCATTACAAATTATGGTACAGTTACTGGAAATCCATCAGTTTGCCATTTCTACTGAATTGTCTAAGAAAAAGTCACATTTCCCACAAGGGACACATTGATTTTCCATAATAATGTGTATTATATGAACTTAATATGTTGCTAAACATAAAATATGACCAGGTTCTGACAATAATTTAACAAGAAAGTTTTGTTTATCACAAATGCCTAATACATCACCCACTTGGGAAGGACTTCCTGTCGTGAACTGTATCCTTGTGCGGTACAAATCAGTATACATTGGGATTTTCCCCTCTATTTCTTGGAGCAGTGTTGTCTTATGGCTTTGAAGGTAGAATACATGAGGATTGGCAGTACCTGTTTACAAAATACATTGTTTTTCTCTTAGAAAGTGCACAAAAGGTGTGCAGTTGACCTGGCCTTGACCTTGCCTTGCAGGAATACTTTCCATGGCAGGCATCTATGTACATCCTACATTAGAAGCCAACAGATTTGGCAGAGGTGTTCTGAATGCCTCCCAGTCCTTCGGGATAAATATACCAAGCCACTTACCTTGCGAGGATGAATCACCAGGGTCACATGACAATTATGTTTCGTGGAAAACTTGCGGAATGAGGCAATCAGCTGATCCTGTTTCAGGAAACGGTCTGAGGCATTGAAACAATCTACGCCCATCATAAACTGTAGGTTGTCCACAATCACATGGGCAATATCGTGAACGTACACAGCGTGGGCCATTGTCTGAAAATAATGATTATATCAATAAACTGTGGTTAGCTTCATATTTGCGAGGTTGAATATTCGCGATTTTCACTTCCCTAATGTTAAGCAAGGGTTTTATTTTTGCGATTTATCAAACATTAACTTACACAATATACATAAACATTATTAAATCCATTTCCTAAAATGCACACAAAATATTAACAAGTGACCCATGGGTCATGACGCTCAGCTGACAAGCATGACCTGTATTTAAAGCCTGATGGTATACCATATGGTATCTGACCATACTTGGAAGATGGAAGGTTTGGGATGAAAAGTCTGACTTGAAATGCATCCACAACTTTTTTCAAGAAGCTGGTCCTGTGACATTGACCTTTGACCCTAAGACCTAAATATCAAAAGGTTTGATCCTCTATTGACATGTAAGGTTTGGGATGATTTTTTTTGCTATTAGAATTAATTCTAGGAGGTGCAAACACACCCCGTAACTCAGAGAATATAGGTCACAGTGACCTAATTTCAGATCTGCAAGGAGATCTTCTAGCCCTTACAGTTACAATTTGTGATCCGTTAACGGCCGAACGGCTGGCCGGATGGACAGACAGAAGGACAATGGACAAAGACCCATCACTATAGCATAGCATGACTAAAAGTCAGCTGAGCTAAAAATTACTGAAACTGCACTGACAAAAGGATTTCTAAGGTGGCTAACTGGCAGACATAATGGATTTCTGACAAGTCTGACATTTGATATCACACATCCTCCAATAAGAGATCAAACTTGTAGCAAATTCTCCACAGGATGTTACAGTAATGAATGTCCAAAACAATTCAAAAGGCATTTTCAGGCCCTCATATTAGATTTACAGATATGCATATGTAAAAAGTTTAAGTCCAATATTTTTTTATTATCACTCTGCTTTTCAATGGGATTAGCAGGGTAGGTAAACTGCAAAACCTGAAAGAAAAGAAATGCAGAAGCATGACTAAAGGTCTTGTAATAAAAAAAAGCCATCCTAAATCCAGGTACACATCCACATATTATGAGAACAAACATTTGCTTTTATATCTGGTGATTTATATAAAAATATTCAGATATCATGGAAACTAAGTTTATTGCTATGATTCCATAAAATAAACTGCAAAATGTTCCCATCATCTTATAAATCAGCAGCTAAACCTTAATACTATACTCTCACAGTCTTAATGCCTGGCTGAAGCATTCCGGCAACAGTGTTTTTGTTATGCAGTAACGAATTATTTATCACTCAGCCTTATCACTTAACAGGCTGATACAAAAGAGAGTCATATGTCACCAGCATCACTCACAATTACAACCACACAGTGAGATGTACCATAACCAATGGTTATATGTACAAGAAAAATAGAGATGGTCTACAAAATAAGTTATTGTGAACATCCCTGACCTATGACCTTGGCCTTTTGCCCACATATCAACTGGATTCTTTCTAAATGATGGGTAACTACTAACCACTTACATCTGGCCGGGTGTAATTACTTGGCAACCAATGAGTGAATAACTTAGACCTGCAACCTTTAACCTCCTGACCAGCTGACCTCAAAATCAATTAGTTATTTCTTCATGCAAAAAGACCCATAAATATGAAGTTTGAATCACATTCAGTGATGCATAGATGTGGCATATGTGAAAGACTGAAGGTCTGGGTTTAACAGTTTTACCTGAAATATGTTCACAAGCATTTAGAACAATATTGTGACCTTGACCTTTGACCTTTTGAACTCAACATCAATAGGCTTCTTCCCCTATTGGTAGGTTAGCCATATATGACAGATGGAAAGTATAGATTGAAAAGTTTGCCTGAAAATGACTCCATGCAAGAAGAGGGTGCTGTGAACTTGACCTTTGAACTCAAAATCAAGTCTTTTTCCCTGTTGGCAGAGAAGTGATATCAGTGCTGAAAGGTTTTGAATGAAAGATCTAGCTTGAAATGTGTCCACAACCTTTTCAAAGATGTGGATCATGTGACCCTGACCTTTGACCTTGTGACCTTAACATCTATAGGATTCTTCTCCCACTTAGTAGGTGAGCTATATGTGAAAGATCAAAGAATTGGGATGAAAGGTTTGGCTTAAAATGCATCCACAGGCTTTTCAAAGAAGTTGGTTCTGTGACCTTGACCTTTGACCTCAAAATAATTATGGTTCTTCCCCTGTTGGTAGGTGATCCGTATGTGAAGGATGGAAGGTTTGGGATGAAAATTTTGGCTAAAAGAATTATTTCTGGGGGTGCAAACACACCCCATAAGTTCGAGAATATAGGTCATAGTGACCTAATTTCAGGTTTGCAAGGAGATCTTTTTAGAACCTCTAAGACTGCATTCGGTTCATGGCCCTAGCCCCTACGGTTACGATTTGTGCCCTGCTAATGGACAGCCAGACGGACAGATGGAAGGACGACGGACAAAGACCCATCACTGTAGCCCAGCATGACTGAAAGTCAGCTGAGCTAAAAACTGCATGAGGAGCTCAGAGAACATGGAACAAGTGGAAATTCTTCTTGCAATAGTGAAAGATATTTAAAAGAACTGATATTATTCAAATTATTAATCTTTGAATTATGGGTGACACAAAATGTATGCTAATATTGATGTTACTGACAATATTAATACACAGGAGATGCCACTGAGGCTAGAGAGTAAATAACTGTCCACCTGTGCAGATATGGAGTCTTATTCATGAAATTTTTATTTTCACAATTTACCCTTCACTAATATCGCAAATTTGAACCCCTCACAAACTAAAAGCCAACCACAGTGCACCCAGTCCTCTCTGTTCTGTTAACGTGCTGGACCTTGGTTTTCCCCCTTAACAGAGAGGTGTGAATGGACACTGATCTCATGTCACATGCTGTTGTATATGATCACATTGTCTGTGGCTGACCACTCTGGCAAATGACCCATGGGTCCTGACACTCAGCTTCCAAGCATGACTTATAACCTAAAGGACAGATATAGGGTGTGTTTTGGCTAGTTGTTTAGTTGGTTGTGAACAGAAGTCGGTTGCTTGATTGCACTAAAATGCAACATTTATCGCATTTCTTAAAAATATGTTTTTTTTTAATGTTAAAAGATGTAAAGATTTAAAGATCTACAATGGGATGGTTTATCTGAATTTTTCCTATTAAGCTTGTTGTGTTTTTGTGTCTTTTAGGGCAAAATGAAGCAACTGGGTTTTGACCCGTTTGCACTCAATGGCCAATTACACTTATGCTTGTTCCGGGCCTCATCTACAGATACATTTGCCACTGAAATTTGATTTTGTGTGAGGGATTTATATACTATCTTCTTTCTAGGTTCAGCTTGGTCCGACCACTGGTTCAACTAAAGCCCTGAACCAGAGCGCCAAAACACCTTTGGTCGTTACTAAAGGTACAACCGAACTTTGGTCAGAGAGCCAAAACATACCCACAGAACTTTCTATGGTTAATGATAAGAGTCTGTGCACTGCAGGACCCCCCCTCCTCCCAGTTCCCCCAAAAATATAGGGATATTATAGGTATCCTCAGCCAAAAATATAGGAGCTTTCACCACACAAACCTGGTTTACCTGGTTAATTAACCTGACCATCTATTCTCCGAGCAGCACCTTAAGGTCCGTATGATTTAGATGGCACTACCTGTATGACTGCAACTCTTACATTACAGTTCTACAAAAGAGCCGCATATTTTCAATAATAAGAGGTTTATATAACTATGATTATTCAGTAAAAAAAGTTATTTGGAAAAACGATTTTGCAGTGAAAAAATAGAAGAAAATGTAAGAGATTATGGTCTAAATGGAGGAAAAATATGAGATTATGGTCTAAATGCAGGAAAAATATGAGATTATGGTCTAAATGCTGGGATATTTATGAGATTATGGTCTAAATGCTGGAAAATATAGGAGATTATAGTCTAAATGATGCAAAAAAAATAGAACAAAATATGAGATTTTGGTCTATATGCTGGAAAATATTGGAGATTATGGTCTAAATGCTGGAAAATATAGACAAATATAGGAGATTATGGCCTAATTGCTGAAGAATATCATTAAGATGGCCATTAGGGGAGGTTTTATATTATTTCTTATATAATTTTGAAAACCATTTAAACTTCTGACATACTCACTGATCAGCAAAAACCAATGATTTACTGACCTCTATCACATTGCGGATTTGTTCTTGGCCATGAAAGGTCATAAAGTACATAGGGAGTGACTCAAACTGGTCAGCCCACTGGTCATACTGATCAAGGTTCTTTGTCAGGTTCACCCTGAAATACAGTTACACAATAAAACTCAGTGATACAATAAAATACAGTTACACAATACAATACAGTTATACAATAAAATACAGTTACACAATAAAATACAGTTACACAATAAAATACAGTTACACAATAATACTCAGTGATACAATAAAATACAGTTACACAATACAATACATTAATACATTACAATACATGCAGTTATGCAATAAAACACAGTTATACAATTAAATACAGTTATACAATAAAATACAGTTACACAATAAAATACAGTTACACAATAATACTAAGTGATACAATAAAATACAGTTACACAATACAATACAGTAATACAATACAATACATGCAGTTATGCAAAAAAAATCAGTTATACAATAAAATACAGTTATTCAATAAAATACAGTTAAAAAATACAGTTTTAAAATTAAATACAGTTATACAATACATTACAGTTATACAAGGTCTATATAACAATTATTATTCAGTATTAACACTTATGTTGGAAACATGATTTTTGCAGTGAAAACATATAAGAAAATATAGGTGATAGGGGCTTTATGCTGGAAAATACATGAGACCATTTTTTTCATAGGAAAATATAGGAATATATAGGTGTTGTTTGAAGCCCTGCATAAAAGAAACTCTGGTCTGTTTTGTATCTGACCCTCTGATGCATTTTAAAAAAATATGTGACTCACTGTGCAAACTGAGACAGCATGGTCCGGACAAGCCTGACATTACTGATTTCAAAACTGCCCCATAAAGTGTTCACCTAAGGGAAAATAGAAACATGCAGATAAAATACGACAAACAATATATATAAAACATATACACCACATCTCTGTGCAATCAATGGAACATTTAAAAAAATTAAATGTTCAGAAATTAAGATTTAAGTGAAGTTATGTGAAGATGTTACAGAGTACAACTCATTAATCATAATAATAATAATAATTGGCTACTAATTTATATTTAACCATGAACATTTTAAAAATAATTCCGACACATGACCTAATAAAAATGTTGAAAGTTTCAATTAAATATCTCCAGCCACACTGAAATAATCTTCTGGCCAAAGAGAATGTATGGACAGACAGACAAACAAACTGACCGAACGCATCCAGTAAACTCTCAATCCTATTGAACTAAATTGCTATCTTGTAATAAAGACCCTAATAATAACAGATCACGGTGTTTTTTACAGGATTGAGAGCACCAGAGAAATGAACATTAAATTATATATTCATTATACTAAATGGATTCCTTTGAGCAGTTGCAAGAACAGATTATATGCCCCCCACCCACACACATGGGCATCCATCCCAAAATTGGATGAAAAAATATGCAACATCTTAAAAGTTTTATTTCATTCATAGAAATCATATATTGCCACAGATTTTAACTTGAAAATACAAAGTCAAGGTAACCAATGTTGGAACTTGTCAGAGGACTTTAATTGAACCAAATGGTATATCAAATTTGAGGGAAAATATGCAACATTATCAAACATTATGGGGTTTACAATAATCCTAGCTCTCTCGGATTTGACCTTTAACAGCAAGGTCGAGGTGATCAATTTCTGAACTTATCCCAGGACTTTGTGGAAACAACTTGCTTGTCAAATTTGAGAAAAACGTCTGAGGTACCTAAAAAAATATGAGAGTCACTAAAATCTTAGATTTCCACAGATTTGACCATGTAGTTCAAGGTCATGTTTTCGAACTCATTGGAGAACAAGGTGTAAACAACATGTGTTGATGTAATGAATGATAGAACCTGGTTTTGAAACTGACCCCTTGCATGCAGAGATCAAGTGAGTATTCACTGATGAATGTGGTCTTTCCTGATCCTGTTGGTCCTGTGAAGATAGTCAGTTCTCCACGACGATGTCCCTTAAGTAGGTTATTGAGGGAGGTGAACCTCTTCCACTGTCAAAGAAGATAATTTTAATGTAACCTTGTTGTATACAGTCATGACCTGAGTTTCCCATCCCTTAATAATCCAGGTTTCATATATGTTTTGTTGCAAAACCATCCCAGCAAACAGTCTCAGTACCTTACATACAGCTGTTTAACACCTTGTTATGGCTCTGCCTGTTGGTTAACTCAGTCCAAGTGTCTGTTTACCATAACAAGGCCGTGTGACCGGAGGTCCGATTGTGAGCCACAACACGTGGTGTTTCAACCAGTGGGAAAATGTTTCACATTTTTTGGGCCAAGTCGGTCAGGGCATCTCCTGATTGACACATGTTGTTTCTCCATGATGCACACAGCCAAACGTGCTGTGTTTTTGTTGACACCTGTGATCACGCCCAAAACACTGTTTTTAACACTCATTTACAGGAGTAAGCAAACGGTACCAAGGCAAAATTTTGGCAGGAACAGATTTTTTTAAAGGGAAGAAGCCATTTTTACATGTTAATTCAACATGTTTATGACTAATTGGGCCCCTTATAAAGTATTCCTGCCTCTAAATTGGTTTTCATGGATAAGAAACACGTCAAACTCTGAATTCAGCCTCCATCCCCTCATCTGAAGCCATTCATTTATACTAAATTGATATAAATCAGAGAAAGCCACTCTTTAAAGTATCTGTTTATTTTGCTCAGAAACATGACTGATATTAAATTTCAAACAAGTTATATATCTATTCATTTGTTTCAAATATAAATATCTACTACAGAATAACTTAAGGCATCCCCTTCAATCAAAATCCACCCTAACATCATTTAATATATCAGACCCATGAGGTATATATCATTTTAAGCCTGATTTAATGTTCTTTCTGTTTATACATATTGCTATTTCACATGATATTTAAATATCATGTCAAAATCAAAATTTTTAAATGGTACACAAATTTAAGCAACCTATATCTCACAGCATTTTTTCCGCTCCACCATGTTCATGTTTAAAGATAAAATTTAAAATTTTTCATGGAATCAAAATTAAAAGTTGTATTTTAATTTAAATGTTTTAAAATTTTATATCTAATATGCATTTAAAACAACTTTTGTCTTAATATTGGTAAGCTACCTTAATTAAGCACTTAGCTAAACATGCACAGGTGCAAAAAATATTGTGATTCTGCCCAGTAACTGTTAACAGACAAATAATTGACTACACCATGGTGGCTCACAGTTGGATGAGAAGGCAAGTTGAGCAACTGCTGTCTCACTTACACGAGGGCCACAGACACTAAAAGCCAGTGTCAGGAATGAGGTGTTTAATCATTTTTTGATAATTGTATGATAAACACAACTGATGATTATATGTTCATGCCCTAATCATTATTTTTTGAGGATGTGTCACAATTCTGACAGCGCTGACAAATTTGCATTTCATAATTCAAAATTCAACAGCCTTCCACCGATACCTATAAGCATAGTTAGCCTACAATTCTGAAGTGACTACAATGCCTACTGCCTCTAGGAGTTATCCCTACTGATTTTCCTACCCTGCTACCAAGATGCATCTATACTAACTGCATATCATTCAGAATCTTTGTGATACCTCAGATATCAATGGTTACTGGTACTTTTGAAACTGCAGCATGGCTCAGTATTTTCCTTTAATCAGAATTACAAGGTCACTGTAAACTTGGTGATATGGCAAAAATAAAGCATAACTGGTACTTCACTTCAGCATTGCACAATGTTTTCCTTTAATTAGTATCTTAAGTTTTCTGTATCTTGGTGATATCTCAGAGACCAATGGTTATTGTTTTTGGCCTGTTTTGGTAAAGAAATGTTGTGATGAAGATTTGTCAAAGATATGATTAATACATATATATATATATATATATATATATATATATATATATATATATATATATATATATATATATATATATAGCATTTGTTATAAGCTAGATTTAAGGGCTCAAGGGCTTGGCCCCTGTGGAGGCTTAGGCAGCCCTTTGACCCAGGCTACCTCTTTTGAAATTTCAATTGTTGGCATGTATGTAATTGTTGTCAGTGAAACTGGCTTCTGTGATTAAGAAGTAGACTCCAAGCCAGGAAGTCACATGTTCATATCTCAGTCGAGGAGTAGTAAGATTTTTCAAAGTTGGCTCCCACCCAGGTTTAATTGGAAGGCTTTGCCCCACAGCTGTGTATCACTCACAAACAAGTGCATCTTTGGAGGGTTCCTCTATGTAATGACCCAGCCATGGGGATGATGACACAACCAGGACCTGCAGATGTGGTAGACATTGGGCCTGGGTGACATCAGGATACAAAATGTCATGAAAGAAAGCGAGTACTACCCCCCTTCATGAAGTCCCATTGGATCTCTGCAGATGTACATACTTAGGTTAAGAATTAGATAAGCCATAAAAAAAACAAAGGCAGCTACCTTAATAAAAAAATTTTAAAGAAAAAACTGTTGTCAGTGATCAAGTAAGACTTGAATATCGTACATTGCTATATTACAGATAACTTAATAACCAAATACTTCAATTATAATTCATGCTGAAAATTTCAGCAAAGGATGAGTGGTACAAAACAGCATGTTATCACCTTAACCCTTAGTCTCACCTTGACCCCTTTGACCTGTTCTGCCTGTGCGACTTCAGCAAACACATCTGAACGGATATCACGAAAAGAAACTATAGATTTGTGGATCACAGGCTTTGCTTGTTTTAATATTGGTGACAGCTTGATCCCAGCCTGTAGCGCTTGTAGTGGGGCAGGAGTCTGATCACTGGGTCTGTAAAGATTGAAATTTATCAATTTGTAAAGATTAAGCCCATACATTAAAATTAAGGAAAATCTGGATTAAACAATTAGATACAAACAAAATGAACTGCCTATGCACCATGGAACTGGCATTTTATGGCCAATTTTAATGAAAGATTCAAGGGATTATCTTTTTTTAACAATCATCAGATAACAGAATGGGCCCCTTTAAGGCCACAACACCATATTGTGTCCCTGCCAAATGTGTGTACCCCACTGACAGGCCCAGCTTACAAAGCAGGACAAAGCTTACTTTAGTCAGTTCCACTACCCCTGTCCACCTGTTTTTTTTTTTTTTTTTTTTGCTATTATTTTTAGCAAGTCAAAGTAGCCAAAACTAATTGCCCCTGGGGCCGAAAGAGGAAAATGCAAAATAAACTATTTTGTAATAAAAGCTAACTGTATGTCTTTTTCCTGTAAATGGTTTAAAAACCAGTTTGTGAGAAACCAGTCTATACAGTAGCGACAACTTACCACCAACCTATGAAATGTACATGGCAGGGAACAGTGATGACTTCATATTAGATGTTATGCACTAAAGAGGCATAACAGATGTTACGGACAAAAGAGGCACCGATATTCATGAGACTAATCATCAAGAGCTTATAACCTCTGTTTACAGTGAGACTTGTATTCTCCTCATGCATGCACTTCAGTTACATCACATTTCTCATATCCATATCCAAGGAGGATAAACAATGGTCATTTGTTAGGGACCATGACCATGATTTTCACCATATATGGCAATATTCAAGGTCAAGGCCACTATCATAGGAAAGGTCATGACCCCAATTTAAATAAACATCATCCCATAACCCATACCTATGTATATGCATAATATAAAAGAAATCTGTCCATTAGTTTTTGACTTATAATGCTCACAGTACTGTAAGGTGGCAATTTTGGGGGTATTAAACGGCACAAAAACAAGTAAAGAATAATAGGTGGCGCCACCAGTTTCTGGAACATGACAACCTTATCCATGATCTTCCATCAACTTGATTTTGGGATAAATCCATGCAAGATTTCTTGAGATATTAAAGAATTTGTGTGATTTTCCCCTAAATTGGACCATACTGTAAGGTGGCAATTTTGGGGGTATTAAACGGCACGAAAACAAGTAAAGAATAATAGGTGGCGCCACCAGTTTCTGGAACATGACAACCTTATCAATGATCTTCTATCAACTTGATTTTGGGATAAATCCATGCAAGATTTCTTGAGATATTAAAGAATTTGTGTGATTTTCCCCTAAATTGGACCTATTCAAGGTCAAGGACACTCTCCTAGTAAAGGTCATGACCTCATTTTAAATAGGCGTCGTCCTCTTACCCATATCTATACATATACCAAGTTTGGTAAAGTTCGGTGAAATATTTTTTGGGTTGTCGCGCCAACAAGATTTATATGCGGCGGCGGCGGGACCGGTATGAAAACATAGTATCCCCCGACTTTGTCTGGGGATACAATAATATTTAAGAATATATTCATGAATGCATTCATGAATTCATTTTGAAAGTATTTGCACGAGTATTCATATACTTTCATTTTTACCTGAATTCCCATTCTTTATGCAAGAAATTTTATAAAGGAGTACATAATCATATTCATATTTAAATACAATTACAAAGTATTCGCACCATGTCTGGTATTTATTCAGTTTTCACCAAACAATGATGTTGAGAATTCAGAATAACAACATTCACACATTTCAATAATGATCATAAGTACCTGGTTTTATGGCTTTTATTTATATTAAAAAATGACTGTAAAAAAATCATTTTGGACTAATTTCACATCAATGTACACACTAGACACAGTAGGAATCTAGATTAATATTATCAACTGCATCTTTGTCTATCATTTATTTCCTTCATATGATCCCTAATGATTAGTAATGAATAATATGATTTACTTCTTTATCATTAAAATTGAACGGAATAATGCCATAGGTGACTGCATTGTGTTATTTGGAATACGTGACATTCTACCCATTGATACAAGAATCTTATATCATCAGTAACTGCAAGTTAATTTCCTTTTATTATAAACTAACAAATTCCTTTTCTATTTTTCTTTAATTTGTTATTAAAAACCAATAAAAATTTATTAATTTATTGTTTATTGTTATGTTGTTGGTTAAACTACAAGATGAGTTGGGTTGGACACCTGGATCAACTGTGGCTGGCCATAAGCTGCCTGGATTCCGTGTATGCCTCGCCTCAAGCATGCATTATACAAGTGATTCAAGAGGGGCTGGAAAGAGCCAAAGTCTGACAGGGTCTCATAAAAAACATTAATAAAAGCTACAATTTTTGGCCAATTTCTTTCAGTTTTCTAAACTAAAAAGCTTTCATGATATGAAAATTATATCAACAGTGCTCACCGGAAACAAACGTGCCATGGTCACAGTTGGGCAAAATTTAAGGTACTAATTTTATATTTAAACTAATAACTTATAAAATTTGAAAAATTCAGAACTAATTTTGGGTATTCAATTGAATCTTGATTAAATAATGTTACATCCCTGACAAAAAAAACTCTAGCTTCAGCAATGCCCTTGTTAAGGGAGTAAATATATTTCTTGATTTTTAACAAAGTGCATTATGTTTGGGCCCATAACTTAAAACAATTACGCAATACTGACATCATTCTGGCATGTGCATAGAGATTGAAAAATATGTATATTATTTATGATTAAAGTCAGATCAGTGGTTTTGATATTTGGCAGTCTTGAAGTGTAACAATGGGTTTTTAATTGAAAAATGAAGTTTTTCATTAATATCTCGAAGGTATTAAGTCGTAGTGACCAAATTCTTGGCATGGTAGGGGATTTTGGAGACATCTGACTGTATGCCGAATTTTAGGAACTTAGAGCTGAAGCTGGGGAGCTGAGATCTTGCAAACTGCATCACACTAGCTTGATGTAAACAATATGTTACATGGTGCTTGAAAACTTGAATGAAATCTACAGTTTTTGATCAACTGGTTTCAAATTTTTGGTGTTAACAGTTGAAATGCTAACAAAAACATGCTGTGAAAATTAAATCCACAGTACTTACAGGAAAAAAACGTGCCATGGTCAAATTTGGGCAAAATTTAAGGTACCAATTTTTTATTTTTATTAATATTTTAAAAAATTTAAAAGATTTTCATCTAATTTTGTGTATACAATTTAATTTTGAATAATTAAAGTTATATTACTGGAAAAAAGGTCCATAGCTTTAACATTTTTTGTGTTAAGTGATCGAATATCTTTCCTGATTTTTTACACAATGCATTATGTTTGGGCCCATAACTTTTTAAAATTAAATAATACAGACATAATTTCTGGCATGTACATAGGAACTATATAGAGGAATATTTATGGTAAATATGAGGAAAAACAGATGAGTGGTTTTGATATGAGGCAGTCCTGAAGTGTGAAAATAAGTTTTTAATAAAAAATTGAGGTTTTTCCTTAATTTCTCAAAGGAACGAAGTTGCAAAGACCCAGTTTTCAGCTTGGTAGGAGATCTTGGGGACATCTAACATTATGCCGAATTTTGGATTCCTAGGTCTTACGGTTTCAAAACATGCCACATCTACAGACGGACGGATGGACAGACGGACGACGGACAATGGACCACGACTATAGCTCAGATGACTTATAGTCAGCTGAGCTAAAAATCAGGTGGACAGGGGTAGTGGAATGGACTATACGTGTATCATGTGCGAAATATGCGTGGCAATCAATGTATCTTTGGTTTATGCATAAGAGATTAAGAGTAAGTAACAATTAATTAATAATAAGTTAGAATAAGTAATAATGAAACAGGTCTAATCATTTTTAAATAATCACTAGTTAAACCTGAGGTCGTCTAACATATGGACAGGTTGGCTCATGCTGCGAAGCAGCATAAGCAACAGTTGGTTGTGGCACCCTTAACTTCATCTTTCAAGGTAGCTCAAAATGGATGAACACATGATATAATTTTGTTGTAAACTTTTTTTTACATGGATTGTACAACAAGGGTGGAGGAAACCAGAGGACCCGGAGAAAACCACCGACCTTGGACGGGCAACTACAACCCATTCTCATGGCCACGCTGGGAATTGAACCCGGGGTCACTAGCGGAGAAGGCCGAGCGTTTTACCACTGAGCTGTCCAGGTCCCTTATGATATATTTTCAGTTGTTTTATAACAGCCAAGATATCGAGCGGCCTAGAACACACACAGGAATGATAAGAATCTAATTCTTTATATGAGTAAAAGGAGGATTTTGTAAGCATGATACAGAGGAAAAAATTAAAATGCCAGTTGTTACCTGATCACGGAGCATCTAGTCTGACCAAGCTTGCTGGCCCACTGTCTGGCAGCCTCCCATGATCTGACATCACTGCCCAGCCACAGAATCAGCCAATCATAGCCCTCCAGCATAGGTAATACCTGGTTGAATAAAATCAAATTAGTTATATGATTAACATGAAGCAAAGTCTAAAATCATTTGTTGTAAGAGCTAAACGCTGGTGGTAGGAGTGTTCAGGCGTTCGTCACCAAGTGGATGTGGGTACTGCTGCGCAACTGGCTCTTCTGTTTTCTCTTTTTGTCCTCGGTGCAGATGGTCTGGAGCTGTGCTGGAATGTTTGTTTTTTAATACTTTTGCACTTGGAGTGCCATCTGCGAAATTATAGCAAAGGCCATTTCACCTCTTTCATTTCTAAATTTTTTTTACCTCAAAACCAACCAAAATAAATAAAAAAGCCCATGACTATTCACTTTGACGTTGTTGCTGGAGCTGTCTTGGCCCAGTTTAGGTTGTGTCGACAGTGCAGCTCAGGCACAATCTTCCCTTTCTTTAGCTTTACCCTAGCAAAGTACCAGCCATGAATGGATTTCACTTAGCCAGAAAATAATTTTGAAATTCACAGAAAATATATCTTTATCTTTGCAGCAATTTTTACTTTTTCTTTTCTGTTGTATATATCTACTTTTATATGCAATGTATTGCATGTCTGTAAAGCTCAAGTAATATTATCAACTAATAATTCAGACTTAATCACTCTAGGATGCCCTTATAAAGTCTTCAATCCATCTGGCACTGGTGTGAAATTGGTGATTATCAATAAAAAGTTTTTCACATTTTGTCTTGTGTATTATTACATGTTAGCCAATAAACATGTATATTCAAATGTATGTTTGTTAATCATTTTTTCTTCAGCATATATATGGATAAATGTAAAAGTAATTCAAGATAAAGGAGGTATTATCCACACAAGCATATTACTTGTTCATTATTTTGCAACTGAAGACCAGTTAAGTTTCATTCCAAATGTGATAGATAGTGCTGCATGCTCACTCACCAGAAACACTAAGGCAGTTTCTGGTAGATGGTGCTGTGACAGCCCAATAGCAAATCATGTCAAATTTCTAACATTTATGAAAAAATACATCAAAACAATCTAAAATTTCTAACATTTATAAGAATACACAGAAAACAAGCCCCTCAAAAGAATGTCAAATTTCTTGGATTCATGATCAAACATGGAAAAAATGAGCCCCTTAGGACACTTTTTGGCATCTTTCCAAACATTACAAGACCAAAACAGACATGAGGCATGGCCACAAAGGAGCTGGGCAACAACAGTTGACTGAGACCACCATCAATGAAAATATAAATTCATGCAGTAGAGGAAATTTAATGGCTATGTGACAGTTATGCTTCAGGCCTTTGGGTAAATCTATATTGGACCAACATGTCCAGAGATGTTTTTTGGTTGCCTTGACACCATTTTCTGGAATTTTTCCTTGTCCTCGCCGAGGTTTTTTAAATGTAAATGTCATCCCGGACACGTTTTATACTACTTACCACTTGAGGAAGAATAGTGTGGCCCCTCGGCAGACAGATGGCGCTGTAGTTGGTCTCCTGCTCCACGGCCATGGCATCTGCCTCTGACCCAGTGATGACCAGCTCCTTGCTTTGATTCTGTTTTTTGCTTTTGAAAATCCCTGTGCAGCAATGGAGCCTGTGATAAAATGTTAACAACACAACCTGAAATGTTTACATTGCTATTTGAATGACATCAACTACCATGATCATATTTGTTGTTCCTGTATGTCCCTGACAACACACTTCACCAGATCTGACTTCAAAGAGTATAACACTCAAGTTATGGTTTATGGGTATTGAAATTCAAAGTCCACAATGCACCTGGGCTTCTAAATACACCAGCAGTGTAATGAAATGTAGTCCATTTACATATGCTGAATGAGAATTATTTCAAGGCAAAATACATAAACATGTGTGTTTTTGTGGAAAGGACTTCACCAAATAAGAAATATTTTGCAAGCATATTTATGTAAACTTTATACAGAAGGTGCTTCCATGGAATGTAACAAATTTTGATTTTGACAGCTTGAGACAAGTAGTCCCAGCCATCCCACAGTGCCTAACTGGAAGAGGTTTGTTTTCAGCAGAAGCAACCTCTGGGGGAAGGGTGTCTTGACAAAATGAAGGATTTTTTATTTGTAATAGGTCTAAATATGCTAATCTGCAAAAGAACGAGTGATCCATGGGTCATGATGCTCAGCTGAATTTGACATGTATATTATGCATGTATTAATTATTGATTTGATAATCTGGTTAAAACATTTGTTTAGGAACCTTGAACAATCAGTAGAATGACTTCTAGAGTGCTCAAAATCACAATTTCCCCCATAGTCCTTGCAAAATAGGTTAAAGCAAGAAGATTTTACTCAACAGATGCTAAGTTAGAAGTTTCTACATCAAACTGCTTTGACTTGTGTCCATCCGCCTTATAAGGTACTCAAATAATGTTGTTACTGTGACCTTATTTTGGATGTCAAAGGAGACATTACAATCACCTCCATCTATTTTAATAAAGACATTTCTACAACCAACAGTAAAGATTTGGGACAAATTTGACTTTCTGGGTGCTAAAAATTAGGTTTCCTGCTAATAGAACGTAGGTTACAGTGACCTTATTTCAGGAATAAAAACAGACTAACCAAATACCTCCCTGGATGTAATATTTGAAGGTTCTAGGTCCAAAAGTAAAATTTCGTGCCATGTCTGACTGTCTTAGTGCTCATAATCATATTTTTGGCCAGTTGCTTGCAGATTATAGGTCACAATGACCTACTTTTAGGTTTCAAAGGAGATTTGGCTAGAACCTCCTTGGATGTTGTGTTATAAGATTCTAGGCCTCACAGTTGTAATTTGTGTCCTGTCTGACTATCTGGTTTGGTCAAAATCATGTTTTGGCCAGTCACTTGCAGAATACAGGTCACCATGACCTAATTTCAGGTTTCCAAGGAGATTTGCCTAGGACCTCCCTGGATGTACAGTTAAAAATTTCAAAGTCTGATGGTTATGGTTTGTACCCTGTTATTGTCCGGAATGCTTCCTTAGAAGATCTCCAAAATAGAGAAAAAAAATGTGTAACATTTTGAAAAAAATACAGGTTGCGGCACAAGTCTTCAGGAACTCATGAAATACTATTTGATCAATATCCATAGAAAGCATCATGGCAATCAATAGCATTGGTTACTGAGATAATGGAGCTTATGTATCAAATTTTTAATTATTCTGGGGGGTATTTTTAACCCCTTTATAGGTCACAACATAGCTAGGAGGCTATAGGTCACTGTGACCTAATTTCAGGTCTCAACAGAGATTTTTATGGACTTCCATGGGTTATCAGTGAGTAGTTTCTAGGTCCCGCAGGGATGGCTTCACAACATACTTTGGAATATATCTGTTGAGGATTTTATTGGACACAGCCCCGTTCTTCTCAACTTCTTTGACAGTGGTCCATCGCAGTCCTGTGATGTCATCGTTCAACCCATGGTACACAAACACTAGGCTCTTCCCATCAGGCTGTGCACGAACACCAAACTTCTCCATGGTCTTAGCTTTCAAGGCCTGTCAACATAAATGATATCACTGTACCAAACATTTCACTTTCCAGACACATTTTCATTTTCCACAGAACAATGGGATAAAACCAGCTAATAACCAGAACTGTGATATACTAATATATATATATATATATTAACAATTGTAACATATTTCAATTCACACATAATTACATGACCAGGCAAACTAATGTTAATCAACCAGTGGACAAGTGGAATGAGCAAGGGTGACTGTAACATGACCAGCTTAAAACACTGGATCCATGTTTAGTGAGGAGCCAAGAGTGATTTTTACATTTGTGTGCAGACTTTTATCCAAGACTCCAATTAGTCACTGACACCACTTGCGAGAAAGATTTATGTTTTTGTCAAAGTGGTTGCCACTTTTAAAGATTTGTTATGTAAAAGTGTACAAAGTAATATAAGCATTAAGGCCACCCTTCCTGCCACACCATTGTGAGTGCACATGCTCAATGTTCTGCCACCTTTAGTGATTGATGCAGTCAAAAGAGGGCGCTAACTGGTGAATTCTTGAACAACACCTTCATGAAATTTATACTCAGATCATTTTTTAAGCTAGGTTTACAACTCAAATATAATCATTCCCAGCATGACGTGACATCTGAGTTCCTGTGACACCATTAACAGGGCTCCTTGCATGCTTCCACACCATAAGTCACCATAAGCACCACTGTGTTTCTGTCTGGGAAACTTCTACGGCACCTCCCAGAAGTTAAGACTGGTCCCATGCACAATTATGCACGGGTTACTAGTCTACCCAGAAGTATGCCATTTTGGATCTATATTGGTGTGGTTTGAAGCAGTTTGATGCATCTAAATGCAGTTTAAACATCTGCCTTTTATTTAAATATATTATACTTATCTTTCAAATTTTCTTTGCTCAACAAATCACCCCATTTAATTCATATCAAACATCTGAAACTGGGGAAACATTTATATACACAAATTTTCATAATAGCAACCATGGATCAGAGAAATCAAAATTTAAGCAGATGAAGCACTGAAAAATCTTAAGTATTCATTTGACCTCTTAAGCATCATCTTACATACCCTCATCCCGAGAACATCCAGCAGGCCATCCAGTGTTTCCGGAGGCAACTGTGACACAGGTGGCGTTTCTTGATAGTGCTGAATTGACAAGTCTCGTAAAACCGATTCACCTGGAGCGGGATCCACCCCGTCAAAACAGTCAATGTTAGCAAGCGTCCTGAAGTGAAGGAAAAAATCAATGCAAACTTTTCTTATATATATTCCATTTTGTGAAAATGTTAATTATTTGCAGAATTCATATATTGGTTACTTCCACTGATTCGGGTGGCCAGGGGTTATGTGTTTGACTAGATGTTTGTGTATTTGTCCGAGCCATATCTCTAAATGTTCTGAAAGAACTTCAATGAAATATTCGGGAAAAATAAACTATAGGCCAGAAAGGAAAATTTATTTTAGGATGATTTGGTCACAAAATATGTGGCTCTGGATCCAGCTGAATTCACCCATTTTCATTTGCTGTTTGTTTTTTCTGTAAATCTCCAAAATTAAACAGATTTGCCCTTGAATTTATCACTTCTTCTTGGGGAACAATACCACACAAATCATTAAAATCAACCAGAAATCTGTGTTCTAAGGAAAAAAAACCTCCACCATGTGGGGCACCCTATTGTGGGATGCTCCCCCAACCTGTGTTTGTATTCATTTATTCACACTGTATTCCCATGTTCATTTGTGCAAAAGTGACTGTACATTTGTGAGTATTCCATGATGACATTCCTGATTCAGATCATGAGCCAGATCCACACCAAAATCTGATTCTTCATTGGCTCATTCCAGAAATGCCCAAAAAATTTCATTAGATTCCCCTCATGATTGTGTGAGTTATGTAGTGAATAAAGAAATACACACAAATGAACGGGGATGAATGCATACCCTCCTAGCTGATTCAATTCAGATCTATTTGACCTTTTCAGATATTTTGTAGACATGTAAGAGACCTTTTATCTTTCATGTGTTTGTAATAGATTACATAATAGATTACATCATCCTTGTGATGTCATCAAAATGGAAGGTGACTGACATAATAAAAGAGATCCGGGCCAAGTTTCAGTAAGAATGCGTTTGGCTTAAGTCAAATTAGACAGAAACCTCCCCAAAGTCAGCCAACGCAAGTCTGTGAGATAAGTCAGTTTCAGTAAACGCAATTTACCTAAGTCTTTCTGATCCTTGGAAATCCCCTTGCAAGGAGGTAAGCCTCCTCTGTGCACGCTCAGCATTCAGCCCACCACGTGACTTAAGTCATGTTATATTTATTGAAACTGACTTAAAGTTCATAAAAAGTGACTTTAGTCAAAAACGCAGAATAACGGGCTTAAGTCAGTTTAATGAAACTGGGCCCAGATGCAAATGAAAAGAGGTCCCACACATGGTAGCTGCTATATGCCACTAGGGAATGCACCATGCGACAGCCTTGGGGAGCAGACTGTGCATGTCCTATTGCCCCCCTACCCTCCTTGCCTGGGCCTTGTTGGCAGTTGGCTTGGCTGCTCGCTGACCTAATTTTTTTAAAATTTTAATTTCTAAGTAGAGTTGATGGAATTGGACATGTAACAGTGTTGCATGTGTTTCAGTCTTTGGGTGGATTGATGATTTTTGCTTATGTTTGGTCAGTGTTCAAGCTGTTAAGTTATTGTTGATAAAGCTTTGCTTGTGCTTGGTCTGAGTGATGTTATTTATAATACAGTTTTTCATGTGTTTGGGTCTCTAGTTTAATAGTAGATGTTATTTTTAATATGGTTTTCTTATCTTTTAATTTTGTCTGAGGGTAGATGTTATTTGTAATATGGTTTTTCTTGTGTTTTGGTCTCTTGTCTGATGGTAGATGTTATTTGTAATACTGTTTTTCTTGTGTTTTGGTCTCTTGTCTGATGGTAGATGTTATTTGTAATACTGTTTTTCTTGTGTTTTGGTCTCGTCTGATGGTAGATATTATTTGTAATACTGTTTTTCTTGTGTTTTAGTCCCTTGTCTGATGGAAGATGTTATATGTAATACTGTTTTTCTTGTATTTTGGTCTCTTGTCTTATGGTAAATGTTATTTGTAATACTGTTTTTCTTGCGTTTTGGTCTCCTGTCTGAGGGTAAATGTTATTTGTAATACTGTTTTTCTTGTGTTTTGGTCTTTGTCTGAGGATAGATGTTATTTGTAATACGGTTTTTCTTTTGTTTTGGTCTTGTCTGATGGTACATGTTATTTTTAATACTGTTGTTCTTGTATTTTGGTCTTGTCTAATGGTAGATGTTATTTTTAATACTGTTTTTCTTGTATTTTGGTCTCTTGTCTTATGGTAAATGTTATTTTTAACACTGTTTTTCTTGTGTTTTGGTCTCCTGTCTGAGGGTAAATGCTATTTCTATTACTGTTTTTCTTGTGTTTTGGTCTCCTGTCTGATGGTAGATGTTATTTGTAATACTGTTTTTCTTGTGTTTTGGTCTCTTGTCTTATGGTAAATTATTTTTAATACTGTTTTTCTTATGTTTTGGTCTCCTGTCTGAGGGTAAATGTTATTTGTAATACTGTTTTTCTTGTGTTTTGGTCTCTTGTCTGATGGTAGATGTTATTTATTATACTGTTTTTCTTGTATTTTGGTCTTTGTCTAAGGGTAGATGTTATTTGTAATACTGTTTTCTTGTATTTTGGTCTCTTGTCTGATGGTAGATGTTATTTGTAATACTGTTTTTCTTGTGTCTTGGTCTCTTGTCTGATGCTAGATGTTATTTGTGTTACTGTTCTTCTTGTGCTTTTGTCTCTTGTTGGATGGTAGATGCAAGTAGACATGTTATTTGTAATACTGTATTTCTTGCGTCTTGGTCTCTTGTCTTATGGCAGATCTTATTTGTAATACTGTTTTACTTGTGCTTTGGTCTCTTATCAGATGGTAGGTGTTATTTGTAAATCTTTTTTCCTTGTGTTTTGATCTCATCTGATGGTAGATGTTAATTAGGGCCCTGCTTGACAAGTGGTGCCCTATAGTGATCACCGTGTCAGTCCGTCCTTCTGTCCTTCCGTCAGTGACACTTTCTTTTGCGCGCGATAACTCAACAACAACATACTGCAGCTTTCCCAAATTCACAGGGATGATTGATACTTATGAGGGCTCCAGACCTATTGAATAACAGACATGTCGGAATTCCAATATTGCCGCCACAGCCCAATCCCTGATTTTATTTCGGGCGTGATATCTCAACAACAACATACTGCAGCTTTTCCAAATTCACAAGTATGGTCGGTTCTTATGAGGGCTCCAGACCTATTGAATAACAGACCAGTCGAAATTCCAATATGGCCGCCTTAGCCTGATTTTGTTTCGCGTGTGAAAACTCAACAAAAACCTACTGCAGCTTTCCCAATTTCACAGGGATCATTGGTACCTTTGAGGGCTACAGACCTATTGAATAACAGACCTGTCTGAATTCTAATATGGCCACCACAGCCCAATCGCTGGTTTTCTTTCGCCCACGATAACTCAACACTGCAGCTTTCCCAATTTCACATGGATTATTGGTGCCTATGAGCGCTCCAGACCTATGGAATTACAGACCTGTTGGAATTCAAATATGGCCACTACAGCCTGATCCTTGATTTTTTTAGTGCATGATAACTCAACAACAACCTACTGCAGCTTTCCCAATTTCACATGGATTATTGGTGCCTATGAGGGCTCCAGACCTATTGAATTACAGACTTGCTCAAAATCAAACATGGCTATCAGACTTCATTCAGTTTGCACACATTATTTCAGACATATATTTTCTTTAATATCATTTGATCCAGTAGGATTTTTTCCCTCATGCATATTGATAAAAACCTGCTTCTTTTTGTCATATTTTTAAAATTTAACTTAATTTCTAACCCATATGTAACCTTGTCCAGCACTAGCAGAAACGCGGGGCCCTCTGAGGACCATTGTCCAACCACATCTAGTTGTAATACTATTTTTCTTTTGTTTTGGTCTCTTGTCTGATGGAAGATGTTCTCTGTAATACCTTTTTGCCTGTGTTCTGGTCTCTAGAATGTCCAGGTTTTCTTTCAGCATGGACCATGAGCCATTCTTCCCACACTTTTGACACACAAAGAAACCTGTAACAAACCATCAGGTCCAGATTAAAAGTCCTGTAAACCTCTCAGGTATACCTTGGGCCTTGTTCACTGTGAAAATATGAGAGATGACAATCAACAGTTAAAGACAATCTCCCAACCCCCCTATCCCCCTGATTTAGACCCAAGATAAAACACTCCTAGGACAAAAGTTTCCATCCCAGAACAACCAAATTTGTTTCATTCCCACTGAGTATTGTTGGTAACATTCATATGTGATTATTTAAGTATAAATTTATTTGTGCTCAATTTTTATATTAGGTTTTAGTTAATTCTCATAATTATATTTAAATCACCCCAGTTTACCATTCTTTAAATACCATAATGTGAGCTAACAATTATGACAATTCAATGAGGTATACCATATCCCAAATAAACAATATGAGAGCCACAACAGACAGGTTATTTAGGGCAGCATGAAGATATTTGTACTTTCAACTAGGTGCATGAAAGAAAGTTCTATCTCTGTATCACCACATTAAAATTTGTTTCAATATTTTATAAAGTGAGAGGGATAAAGGGTACTTTTCTGGTCTCTCCTAAAAAAGGGGGAGGGGGGATAACCTATCTGAAAATACTTATCTTAATGAAAAGACTTCTCTACAATAAGACCCAATCTGAACTATAAATCTACAGTGGAACCCCACCTTGTGACCAACCCACAATTGCGACCACCCAAAAATTATGACCATTTTCTTGGTCCCTAATATTTGTAAGTATTATTTAAATGATAATTGACTCAAGTTAGGACCACCCCTTTATTCAAAATTACGGGAATATTTCCTGGACCAAGTGTCAATGTAGCCCTGCATATGTGACCGCAAAGTACGGCAAAAACTTTTTTCATAGTTCTGTGGGTAGAGAGCCATTGCCATGCAAACGATATATCAATAGATCAGAGAGTATCACTGCTTTAGACCTGACTGATCAGCTGGCCTGCATGGCTCAACATCCTGGGAGTAAAGTTAGTATTGGTCTGTTATAATAACCTTTTAAAGTTAACTGCCCAGTTGTAATTATGTTTGTTACAATTGCTTGTAACATGTGGGGGTTGAGCTCACTATTTCTACTCTAAAAACTCTCATGGCTATTATGTTTTACAGTTTGGTGTTGATAATATGCAAGTTTACACCATATTCAAGTGCAAGTAAAGTAAATATGACTGCTCTCAAGGATACCATGAACAAGACTTCTTTAATACACTAGTGGAATTATCCACCAGCTAAAGTAAAGGTAGATTTGGGGCACAAAGAGCTTCAACATTGCAAACTATTCTGTCAAATTTAAGAGCTCACAGGAGACTTCCGGTTGTTACATCCACAAAGAATAATAATAAAAAAGAATCAATTAATAGGTTAATAATCGATTAAAATCAAGTGCTTGCATTTCAGTGAATCGATTCTTCAATGTATTGTTACACCTGTATGAAAAAGGTGGCCCTACCTGTAAGTGTATTAACAAAAAGTCGATCATCAGGTTTTTCTGGCTTTCTTCCACGTCTTCCAGCGACTGGACACATAATCACATAACACACATGACCTTTGTCTATGTGTAGACTGTAACGTGACAGTACTTCGTGGATATTGTCTGTGACAGGTTCTGCCATGTCTGGAGTGATCTTGTGTACAAATCTGACCTGTTCTGCTGGCTTTTGAGTAGATGATGCATTATTCAGGATTGGTGAGCAGTTATTCAAATATGACACTGTTGAATAATGCACGAGTTGAGTTTTCATAAACGCTTGTTTCAATTTGCCGCCAACTGATGAATATTCATATTTCTGAGGATAATGCCCTAACAGTTGGCCTATAGTAAATTTCCTGAGATGTCTGCCATGTTTTAGCCTTGTTACGTGTAGAAAGCCTATCCTTGATGCTGGATGATATGTGGCGCCACATGTGTTATCCTTAATAAACCTTACATTATCATGAATGATTGAAGTCCTTCTGGGATTGCTTAATCTTGGTGATCCAAGATTGGGAATAGGCTTTATCCAACTACCATCTACTTTTGGGTCAGTTATACTGATCACATGGGTCAAATTTCCAAGAACTGTTTTCCCTTCACCAATACTAGGGTATTGCTCACTTTGGACTTCATACTCCAAGCACGATTTAGGATGTACTTGTATACTGCCTAGGATGTGCATTCTGTTTGTGGAAGTTGGTTCACCCTTTGCTCTTTCTCTGTGATGTACCGGGCAGCACCACTGGCTCTGGGCCTGAAAACTGCGAAGGTATCGGAGCTTGCACCATGTAGTCACACTGCGGACTGTGACAGCCATGATAACAGTTTATGCAGAGCAACCTGTAAATAAAGAAAAGTTGGTTTTTAGCAGTGATGAAGTCCAGTGCACACCATCGTAGACTGAGTTTAAGTCCGAGTCCAGGCCACTCAAGTCAAAGTCCAAATCCTGGAGGTTCAAGTCTTCCTTTGAGTCCATATCATTTTGAACTTGAGTCTGGGTCCAGTATCCTAATTTAACTTCTCATTAAAGGAAATTCATATTGGAAATTTGAAATAATTATTTATATTTTATTTTAGTTTACAAGTGCTATTAACTTTAATGTTTAATTGCATTTAGAACCCACTGCAGAGCCAAATACTTTTTTTTACAAAAAGTCTTATTTTTTTGTAATATTCTGCTGGTTGTTCACAAGATGTATACAAGAAAAGTTAAAACATGAAAAGTTCCATCTTTGCTCAATTGATGGGGCTTCACTGAAAGCTCTCAAGTAAAGAAGTAAATACAACAAAATCACCTCAACTGGTATTTTGTCTTCACAGCCCAGAAACCAGGTAACTTTTCTTTTTATAATTAAATAACAGGTTGAATTTTGCTACCTTGCATTCCCGCTTAATCTAACTATTATGACATTAAGACACTTTTATCGTAGCCATGTGTCCCTTGTCAGCAATGCAGATTTCATTCTAGCCCAACGAGGAGTGCCCAGAGCCAATGTTTGTTACATTTCATTTTGATTGACAGCTCATTGGCCCAGCAATCCATGTGCATAAATCACAGGCTAAGAAAGTCAGTCCAACACCATGCAGGCACAGAGCCATTTTTATTGCAATGGATACATGGCTTTGATAAAATAGTTTAATGTTATAGTAGGTCAATGAAGCACAGAGGGAGCATAATCTGATCTTTTATTTAATAAGAGTACCAGGTTATCAGCATGTTTTACTCATGAACAGGACTCCAAACAAGTATTCTTTGACATTTGAAGTTAGTCAAACACAGTGACATCTACCGGAATACATGAGATGTAATGAAAACAAGGGACCCATGGGTCACATTGCTCAGCTGAATTTTGAAAAATACTAGTAACTGCAAAATATTTTTATTTCTTTTGGTTTTTCATGTATATTACCATTTGAAAAGCTATGAGAAAATGGCCCTGCTTAAATGAAACTCTGTAAATTATAGAAGAATGGACATGAGCTAAACCATTTAGTGATGCACCAAGGGAAAACATGGGCCTACATTAAGTGTTATATAAAAGTAACATTTCATAAACAAATAATGGGTGAAGGTAATTAAGTTTTCAAAAGTTAAACATATGGCCATATGAGTTAAAAATTAATCCCACAAAGTTTGACCAATATTCCTAATTTTAATACTAAGATAACAGTATTATTCACACGCCAGCCCCGCCATGAATATGAATGAAATGCTACAAAGTATTTATATCTTCTTAACTCTTGTCAGTTAACAATTACATTAGATCTTAATAATTTATCAAATTTGTATATTAGGATTAAATTCCTGAACATTTTTTTTTTCTTAAAAAAAAAATTAAAATTGTCCAAGTCTCAATAAAAAGAATTTATTTAACATTAAAATTATAAGATTCATCTTGTTTATGAGTCCTGTGTATTGAATGGGTGGGTGGGGGGAGGGGTCTCTGATGTTACTGCTCGTTGCTGAAAAAAATGTTAATTGTAAGATTCATATAGTTCATAGTACAGGTCTGTCCACAGAATGGGGGGGGGGGGGGGGGGGGAGAGAAAAAGGCTCCCTGTGGTATTAACTGTAGACAGCCTGATCAAGCTCAACTGAGTGGAGAGAGGGCCTGCCCTAGTGATGGGATTTCATATCAACAGCCTGGGGGTCAAAGAGAGCTGCACTGAATGACCTACATGACCAAAGCAGACTGCTTGACAATGTAAGGGAATACAACAAGAGCCTATAAAAAAAATTCAATAACTAGCCTAATTTTGCAGTGTTTATTTTTAAATTTCAGATTTTAACAGATTAAATCCTTATGTGTACATGCTGTGAAAATTAATCCACAGTACTTATAGATAAAAACGAGCCGTGGCCAAAGTTGGGCAAAACTTAAGGTACCAATTTTTTATTTTTGCTAATATTTTAAAAAATTTTAAAGATTTTGATCTAATTTTGAGTATACAATTTAATTTTGATTAATTAAAGCTATATTACTGGAAAAAAGTCCTTAGCTTTAACACTTTTTGTGTTAAGTGATCAAATATCTTTCCTGATTTTTTACAAAATGCATTAAATTTTGAGCCCATAATTTTTTTAAATATATAATACAGACCTAATTTCTGGAATGTACATAGGAACTATATAGGGCCATCCTTAAAAAGTTCTGTGTTGGGGCTAACCCGGCCGGTCGTGATTTTTGGCTGCGGCTGGATTTTTTTTTGACATATCTGCAAATTAATATTTTTATATGATCTGCCGCAAGCACCTGGGCCCATAAAAATCTGCCTTCATGTGCTAGAAAAATAGTCCTTATATTACATTTTTAGATGCACTTAATTTCCATAATGAAAAGTATTACCGAACGTCACCGATCGTTTAATTTGAGCCCTAACAATTAGTCAGGTTGTGCCTATATATATACACGTGGAACGATCCCTAAACTCATGCGCGAGAGTAGAAAAACTGCCGGGAAACCGCCATCAAATTTCGTTGTTCTGGCGAAACAGGCTGAAAAAAGATTGAGCAATTAGAAATGGTTCTTATTTGATTTCAAATAAAGCGGAAGCTTACCGCTGTCGCATTAACTGATTAAATGAAAGTTCTCTCGACATTCATACTGTCAACTGACCAATGTTGGCATTTAAACCATGTGACACGTTGATTTGCATAAACACGTGCCTGGCCCACGCAAACGTTCTTGTGATTGGCGGAGCGGTCACGCGTCAATAAGGGGGTCGTAGTAAAAGTTCACCCCATATGACTTCATTCATCACTATTTTGGCGGGAAAATGTTCACTGACATCGTGTCGCTTACGCTGGTTATAATTTTTCAGCAACACTCACGGTGGCACCGCGAGTAGGCCTATATCAAGCAAATGAAGCGGGCCTATTTAATGGAATCTGCAACTGATGATGTGTAACGCCGTCTCCACAAATCAGATGTTTGGTATTACAAGAATTGCATTATTTTGTCAGTTCTGTGGCGATCATGACAGGGTTTTGCGAGGTGTCTGACGCATCGTTTCTACCGGCCACAGCTGAACAGAACAGGCATAACATATAAGCGACTGTATTTTTTTTGGATGTGTTTCTTTTTAACTGCCTTTGTAAATTTATTTCATTTTATTAATAGCTTATATAAATAACAGATATTTCCTGACCTTACGGCATTTCTTGTTTAGACGTAGACGAGATAGAGATCAACATTGCTCGCTCAGTCATTAATTACAGAAAAATACTAGAATATCAGCAAAAGCTGACAAAAGCCCTCAGCCAAAAGAGCAGTATTTATGGGTTGTAACAGTAACAAGTATTCATGTAATATTTGTTCTCACATGGATGTATATCTGTACATATGTCTTTTGTTTAAGTTGTGAATTTGAACTAGAGAGGTATGAATTTTGTAAGTCTGGCCCCAGTCTTTGTGAGTCATGCAGCACTTTCGAGATCATCAAGGCCAATGACCATTCCATATTCCAAAACAATCCATCCAGTGGTTCCTTAGAAATAAGCTCCTAAGTTTTTTTCTATTATTAGCTCTGTGACCTTGGGTCATCCATCTTGGAACTTGACTGAGATTTTGTTGATATGTATCAGCACCAAAGAAATGAAATTTCTCTGTTTAATACTTTTGGAGATATCCTCCTCACATGGTAAATGTTAACACACGCCGGTTATTTTCTATAATTCGCTCTAAAATGTCGAGAAATAAGTCAAGGTCACCCATCTTCGAACTTGACCAAGATTTTGTTTGTATATACATCAACACTGAAGAAATAAAATTCCTAATCAGGGTACTGACATCCAATATATGGTTTCATCTTTCAAAAAGTACAGTTTTTCATATATTTATATAAACATTTTATATATTCTACTACCTTATTAGGCATTGACCATTACTACAGAGTTCATTTTTTACCGTCCTTCTTAATTATACCTCTTCACTTGCAAAGGAAATCTCAAACTGCACTCATTCCTACAATTCTGGCACTCGCATACAACACAAAATAAAATTGTCTGCAAATTCATGTGAGATCCAGAACAAGGCTTACAGGCCTAATGCGAACCTGTGCAATGGGATATACATCAGTTATAATGCTTCCATGATAACATGCTTGACCATTATTGGAAAAGTACTTGATAACTTTTCAAATACGCGAATGTTTGACATGTACATGTTCAAAGCATGTACTAAAACATTTTAAACCCAAGTACAGGATTTTATGCCTGTAAAAAAACACAAAATCTGTTCAGAGATACCTTGTTGTGCATGTTTCAATGGTATCGAGGCAAGGAATGAATGGAGTACGGGTATGTTATTTGACATAAACCTCGCATATGCTAATATCCGGTAAAAAAAGGTGTAGTAAACTCCAGATCCTCCTTTAAAAAAAATATTTTTTTCCTCCCTACCTGATGACTTTTTTTGGACCAATGTATGCCCCAACACAGAATTTTTTAAGGATGGCCTAGTGGAATATTTATGGTAAATATGAGGAAAAACAGGTGTGAAAATAGTTTTTTTTATAAAAAAATTGAGGTTTTTCCTTAATTTCTCAAAGGAACAAAGTCGCAAAGACCAAGTTTTTGGCTTGGTAGGAGATTTTTGGGACATCTAACATTGTGCCAAATTTTGGATTCCTAGGTCTTACATTTTCAAAACGTGCCAAATCTACGGACAGACAGACAGACAGATGGACAACGACCACAACTATAGCTCAGATGACTTATAGTTAGCTGAGCTAAAAGAGAAAGGCCTTGTGGTACTATACTTAAAACATTTAACAATATGCAGACCCAGTTGTATGTGGCTCTTAAGTATATATACAGAGCCACTGCCTTCATTTATCTAGCAGATAAAGCGCACATAAAACAGCAGACGCTTCACTTGTTCCGAGTACTATTGACCCTTTAGGTTGGGTGCCTGTCCTAGTAAGCCTGCTTGATTGTTACAGCCGAGGGTGTGCATGTGTTACATCATCACTGCTGTTACTGTCCTAGTCAGGCTAGTGACAAGACCACTGATTATAAACATAATTGTTTCAGCCGCTGCCTGCGAAGTGCATGTATTATATTTCAGATGGGTGGGTCAAAAGGTTAGCAGCATCTACCATTTGTAATTGTATGTGCACTGTCCACTACATAAATGATGGCAGTGCCTATGGCTCTGTATACACTAACTTTACAGAGCCACAACTGGGTTTATACTAGCCCAACTCATACAGACTTCATTTTTCCCGTACCATGACTGGGACAGGCTCTGACTCAGTCAGGCACGCTACATAAGGAAAATCTACATCTAAATCTACAACTGCAGCGCGACCCTCCCCCAGGGTTGCACATAATGGAAGGAAAATTTACTTTGATGAAAACATAAAATGGTGTGTGAGATTATGGTGGTGAAATAGGGTCTATCTAAAACGTGGAGAATCCTCGGAGAGAAGGAGAATTCGCAGAGAATTTGCGGAGAGTTTCATATGCAATGTTATTTTTAAATACACTTTAAAATCACTTAAATCTCCAACTATATTACTCTTAACATATTTGCGCACTGTTAAATGACTGAAATAATTAAAACGTGTACATAATTACGCATTTTATGCTTAACAATGTAGACTCACTGCCGGGTGAATGTGTTATGCAAAATGTAACAAATGTCTGAGTCTCTAGCTGACACTGACTGATCTAAAGACAAAACAGCAACACTCTTAAATAAATGTTTCAACAGTTTATTGTGCAAACTATAACAAAATCATGCAGGTGTTTATAGGTGGTGAACGAAATATATAATATAATAAATAAATCATACGTTTACCTACATTTATTGATAGATAAAAAACACTATCACCATTAATAGTGTATAGGCTTAGACCAAATTTACCCGACATGCGCAAATAAAAGTTGAAACACAGACATCGACTTTATACACAAAGAAAGATTGCACCTTTAAGCTAATGAATCAACTTGGCAGTAGGATTATATAAAAGAAAATTTAAATATATATTTAATAGTAAATATATATATATTAATTGTGATCACAGTTAAAGAGATATTTTTATTAGTCTGTACAAAATACATCACACTTCTTTCTGACCATAACAATAAAGAGTACAATAATAATAAAAAAAAAATGAAAAATATAGCACAATGTACACATACGTGCAGCAAAAGTACAAGAACTTATTTCAGTGAACAATCTTCACAAAACCATTTCATTAATCAAGTTGTTTTAGTTATTTTAAAGACAAATGCACATATTAAATGAAACCACTTATTACCACTTATATTATATATATTTAAAATTTTTAATCACACTCAATCATGTCTTCGAATACATCTCCTAACCCAAATTCACATTCAATCCCAATTGTTACAGTTGTATTATATTTAGGCGTTGGTATTCTACTAGTATGAGAAAGTTTTGTTTTAGGAAATGGTGTAAAAACTTAATGCCTGGACTGAAACCAGAAACTAATTGTTTTTGCAATTATCCCTGTTTAAAATTTTCAATTTGTTTCATTTTTTGAATGAAACAAAAATCAACTGCATTTGCAATTGCAAATAGGCCACAGTCTCCTGATGCTAAGTGTTGTCTCTGGCATGGCACAAATAAAATCTTATCGGAGAATAACTTGCTTGTCCAAACAACTGAGAGCTGAATTTTACGTGAATGTACAGATTTTTAATTATTTCGGTCATTTAACAGTGAACAAATATGTTACGAGTAATATAGTTGGAGATTTTAAGTGATTTTAATGCGTATTTAAAAGTATCATTGCATATAAAAACTCTCCGCAAATTCTCCATCTCTCCGCAGATTCTCCGTGTTTTAGACAGACCCGGCAAAATAACATTTATATAAAACACAGTATTTAATAAAATTACCTAAAATATCCAACATGTCTGGCGTATTTTCTTGTCAGGTAAGGGATAAAGCACCTGCTAACCCCCCTATACGAGGCATGGGTCCTCTGTTCACGTGTATAATGATGGATTCAAGGGAGTTTGAAGTGCACACTCATGTAGCGTGTGTCATGATATTAAATAAAATATAATTTGACCTTTAGCGTCTATTTTGTGCACCAAAAACTTGTTTTTCGGTCATTTCTTTCCTAGGTTGAGGGGGCAATTGCAGATAAATAATTGGTTCCCTAATCACTGACATTGTATGAATGGAACGTGTGTCAGGCTGTCACGACAAGGACTCCATTTATCTCGACCATTATTTTCTATTTGTCAGCACTGCAGTCTAGTGCAGACTGGAGCAAGGTTTATATACACAAGATGTAGCCTGCATGCGTTCTAATTCTAAAGTCGCTCTGAATTCATTTCATATTAAGGTGATTTTGGAGTTTTGTACGTGTGTATGAGTTTATTTCTGTTTTTATTTCTGCCTCGAAGTTCTATCACACCCATACTGTGAACACAGAACTGTGGACTGTTTTTGTAATACAAGGTTGCCTAAGTCTTCCCATTATCGCTCGCACACATGTTGCAGTTTGGCTGAGAAAAACTTTGACAGCATGAGGGGATGTATTTGTTAAACACAGCCAGGTTAACTGGATCATAGCAATAAGTCGTTACCTTACAGCCTTCATACATGACTGTCAGCATCACCAAGTTCAGCCCACCGGTTCATTATTTCCCTCCAATTTGTTCCTGGAGCACAATCAAACATGCTGTGCAGATTTACCCACGCATAATTAGCCGTTTCAAACTTCTACCACTAGGCGGCGTGCATGTTGGCGAAGATCGCTTCAGTGTTAGAATGAGTATTTATCTTAACTAATTAAAGTTTTTTTCATCAAACTGTTACATTTAATGATGTCCTGAGTGGTTATTTACATGAAATGACCAGTAAGAGATCGTTACTAGCGAAAAAAAGTGAAGAATTCAACCCTTGTTCATGACGCCGCTTCATGTCAGAGTTGGCATGTCAGCATCAACAAGCTTCATTTCACTGATTAAAAGCAGCCAATCCCGGTCACGTCAGGAGAAAAAGTATAAATGATCGTATTCTACAAGTGTTGTCCTTCACACTAGTATATGTAAATAGGTTGCCCATTGTTATTTTTTAATTATTTTTGTATGATTTATATAGCTTAACTAGGGTTTTGTCAATCATTAATTGTGCAGGGTACCAGTCTAGTCCTGCTATATCTACAGAGATTTAAGGGCTTTTTAGTTACATTTTCACATTTCATGTTCATTAAATTCAGGCTTTTCAATACTTATGCCTATAAACACATCAGAGTATATATGTAATGGTATATACAGTATTTTAATTCTTATATTATATTACTATTATAATACTATATTATATTATTTTTTTATTATATTGTTATGATATATTAATGTATAATAATATAAATAAATATATATATATATATATATATATATATATATATATATATTAATGTATATATATATAATATGTAACTTTTATATGTCAAAAATAAAAAATAACATACAATTTATATGTAAACAATATATGTCTGTAAATCATATATATATATATATATATATATATATATATATATTTAAAAATCATATATAGATGTAAATGTGCTTTATGTTATTCAAAATTCAGTGTGTGTAAATATACTTTGGTTCTATACAGACAAATTTTACAGTATGCAATCCCAGGCAATAACATGTCTGATCCACTTGAGGGTGGTGGTTACATGGTGGCCAACCTCATTAGCAGCTAGTTAAAATAGCACCAAGTCTAGAGCTATGGCAGACATCAAAGTATCAATGAAGGGTCAGTCAGTCATATATAATGTAACAACAGATGTCTGAGCAGGTAGGTGACCAGCTTTTGCTCTATGTTTGCTGCCTCATCATTAGGTCAATAACTGCCAAAACTGAAGATGGTTGTACACCACTAAGCTTTGTTAGGCCTGGTCAGTTTATAAATGTGAGATGAATCTCCAATCATGAGTGATATCTTCTGTGACTGAAGCAGCAACATCAACTTGAAAAGCAAGCATTGAGCAGTACTTGGCTGAAAATTCAACATGACCCTTACATAAGAAGAAAAAAAGGTAAATAAATTTATTGTCTTATATAACTTTATTTGTATAATCAATCTTATGTTAATTATTTTCAAAAATAAAGATTACACATAATGTGGTCATATAAAATTATTTAATTATTATATCTTTCATTTGTACACACATAATGAAATTCTAGGGTATTGTAGGATGATACTTAGATTATTTCAAATTCATTACATAAAATGATACTAAAAGATTTGACAAAAAACTTTTGGTATGAAGAACACTAATGTTTTTATGGTTTTTTTTATAGGTGTAGGACTAAAGTACCCCTGGACAAATTGATTCCTTGGGGAAAAAGCCACCTACCTTAATGATAAAGAGGACAAAAGCCCCCCCCCCCCCCAAAAAAAATTATATATATATATATATATATATATATATATTTATATATATATATATATATATATATATATATATATATGTAGTGATTTTTTATACATTTTACATTTGTACATATGTGATGTCTTTAACTGCTTAATCCAAAACATTCTTTAAAATTAATTATGCTGAATATGTGTATATTTAGGGTTAGATATCCAAAAGCGGCATCAACATTTACATCACATAGTTACATTAACAACAATAATTAAGTTATGAGAAAATTCAGCCTTATGAAAAAATAATAAATCTGTGTTTTTTTTTTATTATTATCCGTGAAAATAATAATGTATATTAGGTGTTGTTATTTATAATGTTGATATCAGGGGACTCATTAATTATGTAAATATACAATAATTTTTACTATATTACTTGTGCAGTCTAACAGGTTTTTATTTATGATAAAAAAAATTATACGTAAAAATGGATGATTATTTTACATTACAGGTAACCAATTTTAAAACAAGAAAAAGTAAAAAAACTTAAAAAAAACTGTACCTGGAGTACCTTGTTCCAGGTACAGGTATTTTAATTCTGGGTATAGGTACAGGTACAAGGTACTTCCTACTCATGACCTGCAGGTACATATACTCTGAAATGTGTATCTAGGTACAGGTAAAAGTACCTGGCCCCTACCCTAATAAACATATATTTATATATACACATATATATTGTATATATACATATATATATTGTGTGTATATATATATATATATATATATATATATATATATATATATATATATATATATATATATATATAGTCAATGTGCAAAATCAGTGAATGTGATTCACTCAGGCATTTCACAAAATGACTAGCTTTAGACTTGGTGCTATTTTAACTAGCTGCTAATGAGGTTGGCCACCATGTTACCACCACCCTCAAGTGGATCAAACATCCTAGAGCTGTAGAATGAATTGTTGAGATTAGCATCTTAGTTGTAGGGTAAAACTGATCATTCATAAAATGCTCTATATTTACACCTATTGAATGTGCATATTTCTATGTCAAAACAAGGGAAATCAACCTTAATGAATAGTGCAAGACAATAATTGTAAATATAACAAAAGTGACAGCAGTAATATTGGATGTTTATTTTAATATAACACATTCAGCACTATATTCTAGTGTATGTGTGCTTGTTATGTGTGGGTGATCAAGTGTGTGACCATTTAAACAAGTGATCAGTATTTATCACTTCAATTATATAATACAGGTAAATACTCCTATTTAAATTTAAGTTTTTGATGCACTTCTGAAAACTTACAGAAAGAAAATATTTAAGCTGCATAACCAGACAGCCCGCACATATTCCGAGCATGGAATCAACTGGGCCAGTGTTTGCATTTAATAACAAATGGATCCTGGAAACGCCTAAAAAGTTAAAACATATTTTAAGTATATGAATGGTATAAATAATTGATATAAAAACCTAGATTGATATAAATCAAACATATACATTTCAGCACACACACACCTTTATGTATTTACTCAAGTGTTACATAACAAAACCAGTTTAATTTAAGAGGTGATTTATAAATATAAAAAAAATAAATTATTAAAAATGCACAACATATTGGCACACACACACACATGATATATGAAATTTGTAAGATATTAAATAATAACACACACAAAACATATGTACACTCATGTGTATTTGGAAAATAATATTGGTTTAGCTGTATGAACCAATAATCATTTAAAAATTATTTTACAATTTGCTTAAACCATTAGAAATGTCATTAAAATTATTCAAATATATATATATATATATATATATATATATATATATATATATATATATATATATATATACATACAACAAATGAGGTACAAAAGTATCTAGTATTATTATTCTAATAAAAATACTTAATAGGCCTACATATCTGAAAGTTAGCTAACATTATCACTGGTACATATGGCCATGCATAAAAATTGAAACAATGTATACTTAAATATTTTCTAAACAAATACGCACGTATAACTGAACATAATGGTGAATTCAGTCAAATAGCTGATATTTGAATAAAGAAAAAAATAAAATATAATTATTATAAAGAATTATATCTCAAAATCACATATATATATATATATATATATATATATATATATATATATATATATATATATATATATATATATAATTAAAATATTGATACAGGTGTAAATAAACTATGACAATAGATATAGAATTTTCCATATGATACACACACAGATTATATACCTTAAACATTTTAAAAATATTTTCAAATTCAGTTGAAATTAGTTGTATTATTAAACATAATAAAATAATAAATAAACCCTAAAATAAAACTTATATTATTACTTCTTATTAAAATCATTTGAAAAAGTATTTGAAAAATATATGTTGTTAGGGTTTGGTGAGGCAATAAGAAGTGTATGAGGGCTTTAGGCCTTTTAATATGGGTTAACTTGATGTGTCATGACAGCTAGTGATAAGCTCATGAGCAGGTTACAAGTCTATGAGTGATGTCATTTGTCCTTATCTCCTATTGGTTCTCCGCTGGGTCATGCCATATTCATGAGCTGATCATGTGATAGGCAAACACATGCAGCCCCCATAGGAAAGTTTTGTATGTGTGGAGGGCATGAAATAATTCTAGAGGTTACTAACAGATGGCGCTCACATACAAGCTATAGCCCATGATTACAGCACAACACCGCAACATTTATTTCATGTAGGGGAACACCAAAATGAATAACAAAAGCACGAAAATGCTTTTTTTTATTCCGACAGGAGCAATATTAACACATATAACACATTCACAACGAACATTTGACATCATATCATAGGTCCACCCAGGTAGCTATAAGAGTTTATATATATATATATATTATATATATATATATATATATATATATATATATATATATATATATATATATATATATATAATTATATAATTATATATTTATATAATTATATAATTATGTAATTAAAATTGAGATTTTACATTGTAGCACTGTAATGGCAACAAGACGATTACCATCCAGACAAATACCACCCGACAAATACCCAAGGCCAATTATCACCCAAGGCAATAGTCTCCTGGTACCGTATAACGTACTGCATATATACGTAAAATACACGGTTTTCCATTGAATATAAATTATAGGAGTTAAAAAAAGGAGTTTAAACTAAAAATAGAGTTAAATTTTGTATCATGTTATCATGATTTGTTTTATTTTAAATCATTTTTTATTGCCAATAACAATACTATATACAATGAATAAAATGTTAATGATTTAACTGTCTCAAAATATTACTGACCATATAAAACCTGAATTTATGCGGTTACTTAATAAATATAGATAAATGTTATTGATCTACTAATAATAATGTTTCATAAAGTACAAATCAAATCTCTTCTCGTACATAATTATTTAAATTTCTCCTGAGATTGTGTTCTTCCCATCTTTTATAAAATTCAGTAACATTATTTTTTTTATGCAAGCATAATTATATACTCTATTCTCGCATATTTCCATATTTAAAAACAAGCGTTTTCTAAAGATGGACCTTCTCCTCTATTCCTAGTCTGAGTTTTATATTAATTGTTTGACTATCAAAATAATTAAGATTCCCCCTATTACACCATATAAAACAGTTGTTAAATTTAACAATATCAAATCCTTTTTCACACCAATTGTCAATAAATGCCGATAGTTTTTTTTCTAACCTTGCAGCAGGTCCACAATAGGCCTAAGTGCAGTAATCCTCTGGTAATGTATTACAGAATTTACTTAGATTAGAATCGTTAATTTTCCATTTGTGTATAACCAGTAGGTATTTACTAAGCAATTATTTAATTGTTTAAATACTGGAAAACTGAAGACTATGTATCCCTTAATATTATTAAAGAAAGCATATAAATTTCCTTATGGTCAACTTATACACCTGGAACATACGTCGGTACTTTAGGCATAAATGGCCCTTCATCTAATGATGTTTTTTGAAAACAAGAATATATATTGTTGGTGAAACTACTAGATCTTTAAAATCACCATAATAAAATAAAAATGAGTTTGGATCTATATTGTTTTCATTTTGCCCTTTGACACTTTTAAACTTGGCAATCAAGGCATGCCGTCTTTAAAAAAATTCCCAACAATCCTTTTCCAACCCAAAAAGCAAATGGTATTAGCTTGCCTCTATGATAAAACAGATCAATTCCTGTGTTAAATCCTATTTCATAAAACTTTTTTCCAGTATATTATGGTAACACTTAGTTGTATAAGCCTATATAAAATGTTGCTCCAGTGGAACATAAACAAAATACCTTTTGCTGAACATTACATATAACTTTTTAAAAACTTCTTTACAAAAGAACAGGTATATCATATGAATCTATATACTTTTTCTCAATTACTGTTAAGAAACATATTCACGTCAGAACATACAGACTGCATGTAATACTCAAACAATAGTTTTCATGGTCTTCCTTTTCCTTTGCTATATCTTTTAACCCAGGATATCAGTGAAGTATACATTAAAGATTCAATGTGCGGAACATCTAGGCCTCCATGTTTTACACAAATCAAACCAGTCATTCACAAACAAGAATGTAAATCAGTATGGTCAAAAGAAGTTTAAAGCGCAGTCACCCAGTACTAGTAGTCCTGATAGTTCAGCAAAATCCATTGCTACATCTCAGTCCACGTCCACTGTGTCTAAGTCGAACAAAGACCAGTCATTTTCAAAGAAAATCTGTCATTACTGCAAGAAGGAAGGTCATCTAATATCTGACTGCTGGAAACTTGCGAATAAACCAAATAGCAAAACTTCTAATCTTCTAGTTCTAATCCTTGAGAGCCGGCGAAGTCGCGTTTTCGGGGATCAACATGGAAGGGACGTAATTCAATATCAGATCATAGGCGGTCTCATGCATTAACAGCTACTTATCCAGCTGAAATAGGGGCGTTGGCAAAGGAACTTAAGTAATACGGAGTGTTTCTTCAGGGTTAATTGACTAGTTACGTCATGCCACATAACTAGTATATGGTTAATTAACATAGAGTAATTATTGCCTCGTGTCAGACCACCGGAATAATTAGCCAGGAGATACACCCAAATGCAAATTTAAGTTAATCAGATACTGGGCGTGGCCGAAACAGTATTATTTTAAAGGGGTTGTTTTCAGGTTAAGACATGAAGAATTACTTAATGACCAGAAGATTATCTAGAAATATTTCAGTATTAATGATACCAGTTAAAATCAGGAGAAAACGAGTGATTATCAGACTTAACACAGCTTGTTAAATGCAGTTTTTAAACCACATGCATTTTATTGGAAGTGGCCTTCTACAGTTGTAACATATTTATAGTAGTACCGGAACACCGTGTTATTATAACATAGAAAAGAAGATACTAGTATATCACTTCAGTCTGATACAAGATTTAGAAAAAAGAAAGAACATGATACATTTAGCCACAGGTGTCTCTCGAACATCAAATATTTAACTTGGATATAATGTCAAACTTTAAAATGAGGCCCAGATGATTAATTTGGTGTTATATTCTACCTTTTGAAATATGATGGAAAATATATCTTGAATGAGTTAAATGTGAATGCTACATGACGCGTTTCGTTTATGATTCTTAATTCCGTTTGGCATCAAAGTGTGTCTGGATGGGCATCACCATTACAGATGAACCGCAAACAACCGCTTATCTTTTTCAATGTCACATAATCTCCTCATCCGATTTCTACATTGTTGCCAACGAAATTGTCCTTTTTACTGATTATCCCATCGCAACGCAACGCAACGTTGCAAGAGGGGTAAAGTAACGCCTCCATTCGTGCGTCCGTCCGTCTGTCCGCCAGGAATTGGCTTGTTGGTCAATTTTAAGCCGATTTTTGAGGTCGCGGGGTCTAAGGTCACGGCCACAGGACCCACTTCTTCAAAAAGATTTTTTTTACCCATTTTGAGCCAAAACGTATGACCAAAACCTTTCATCTTGCAAATATGGCTCTCTTACCTATGAATAAAGAACCATTTCTATTTTAAGGTGACGCGGTCAAAGGTCACGGCCACTGGACCCACTTCTTGAAAAAGCTTGTACACCCATTTAGAGCCAAAGTGTTTGACCAAAACCTATCATCTTGCAAATATGGCTCACCCACCCATGGATGAAGGAACCTATTTAGTTTGAGGTCACAGGAGCAAAGGTCAAGGCCAGAGAGCCCACTTATTGAAAAAGCTCGTTGGCCCATTTTAAGCCAAATCGTTAGACCAACACCTTTCATCCTGCCCATATGGCTCAACCACCCATGGATGAAGAACCCTATTTAGTTTGAGGTCACAGGAGCAAAGGTCAAGGCCAGAGAGCTGCCCTCCTCATGTTCACACTGTGTAATATACCCAATCTAATTATGCTCCGTGCGAGGGGATGCTCCGCTTTGCGGTGCCTTTGTTAAACTTGTTGCCACTCATGTTTCATTTAGTTTTACACCTGGACCTCTGTTTCAATACAGTTGCCAGTATGGCAAAGACATTAAAGGTCCCCTAAGGGTTTCATCAAACCGCTAAATAAGCTTTTTTTTAAATATTTGACCTTTTTTTTTCTTTTATTGTGTTTAAAGAGCAACGTGCGAATTAATACTTTAGAAACCGCAATGCACAAATACATGAATATTCCGTGCTTTAAGATAACCCCAAATATGTAAAAAATTAAATGTAAACGCATATTGATATTTTCTGGCAGCCTGCGTAGAAATATATTCTTTTTCTGGGACTCTGTACTGAATAAATTCATATAATATTGGCAATATGAATATAAAAGTCTCGAGGTTGACATTGGAGATGTTACTATCATTCATTTTCAATTTTTTTATTCATATATCTTGTATGCAACTCCTAGCGCATGCACGAGGCATTAGTAGGGTTTGCACAAGTACATGGGTATAGAGCAGTAGTCTGTATATAAAATTATTCCTGCAAGAAATGTTAGATGTATAATAAAGAATAAATAATAAAATCCATCGATGTATAATGTCAATGTCAATGCACCTCCATATTATAAGTATCACTTTACTTTTATAAGTCTAGTGAAATCTGTGTAGGACTAATAAACGCTTGTGCTTTGCCACAATTTATAAATGTTGGTTTTCTTGATATATTATAGTGTCCTTTAAGTCTGTGTTACTGATCAAGTTTAGTCTTTTCTTGTTCAGGTGTAGAACTTGTCATTAGGATTGCATAATCGGCATATAAGAATATTTTCGACACTTATATCATTGTTGTAGAACATCAAGGGACCTAGTATTGAACCTTGTGGTACTCCTTCATTAGTTTTACACCATATGGGATTTTTCCCCATCAAAGACTACCCTCATCCTACGTTTGTCCTAGTAGTTGCATAGTAATCCATGCAATGTCCCAGTTATTCCTACTCTAATAGTTTTTTTCCAATCAATCATGGAAAATTCTGTCGACGGCTTTAGACTGGTCGAGGAACACCAGACAATTTCTTTTTTATTATCTAAATTTATTATATATATTATCCACAATATAAGTCAACTGGTTTATTGTTAAATCTTTCTCCTTGTAACAGGAATTGCGCCATGTGAAATAGCCTTTGCTTTCACAGTTCGTATACAGTTTTTTAAAGATTATTCTGTCTAGAATTTTCCCAACACTTGATTACAAGGATACAGGACGATAGTTCTTATTTTGTCAGTCTCCTTCTTTAATATTGGTGTAACGTTTGCGTCCTTCCATATACTTGGAAAGGTTCCTGACATAGCAACTTTGTTAAATAATATTGTTAAGGATGTTGTTTTGCTTCTTGTGTAAGTTTCAACAATTTGTGACTTATCCCTTCTGGTCCTGGTGCTTTATTTGTGTTTAATTATCTCAGGATATTAATCACTTCATGAACTATTATTTCATAGTTGGGTGGAAAGTCTAGTTTCTCGGATTGCGAAGCGAAGTATTCTGCCAGTAGGTTGGCCTTCTGTTCAGGCGTGTTGTAATAATTTTCATCATCAATCAAAGTTGGAGTGTAGCTTTCGGATTTATTGTCCCCCAGCTCCGCGAATGTAGGGACATTGATTTTGGTTTGTTTGTCTGTCCGTCCCTCCGTCTGTCCATCTGTCTGTCTGTACGTCCGTCAGTTTTTTTGTTTCTGTGCGATAACTTTCCTTAATTTTACCCGATTTTATTCAAATTTGGATCAGTGATTGCTCTCATGCATACTTCGGTTAGGATTGGTTTTGCAGTGTCTATCTGAAAAATTGTTCTCTCCAGCTCAAAAAAAATTTCTCAAATTTCGGTCAAATTTCTCAGTGTGTTTCAGTTTTTATCTTTGCCTGCAGATGTCTCCACATTTCATAGTGGATTTTGGTCCTATTTCTCAATGTGTTATAGTTTTTGTTTGCCTGCAGATGTCTCCAGACCATTTACGAGGGTAATGTGATTGCATGTGGTCTGGTCATGCCTCGCGGTCTGTAGCATGTTGCTACCAGGACTGGTCTCGGTTTCAAACACACTTCAAGCCATATCAGTTCCAGCTCGTCATTTTTAAGATCATGTCTTCTTTGAATGGCGGAGATGTATGCGTATAGGTACAAACTCCCCTTCATCAAATTTTCGGTCCTTGCGATATATATTGTATTCCGAAGGTTTGGTACAAAGAAAACAATCATGCAATGGCGTACAGAATATCTGCGTATTAATTAAAAGGGGCACCATCCGGTAACCTGGCTTTATATAATTTTCAGTTACCATGCTTGCCATTGTTGTGCATTTTAATTACAAGCAGCTGTTAATATGTATGTTGTTGGACAAAGGCTTGTAAAGGATTTAAACATGAAGACACAGGTTTCAATACACAGTACATGTATTTATTTTCCAATCAGAGAATAGACTTCTAACTATTGTTAACCTCTATCCCATAATTTTAAATGTATAACACAGAGAAAACAATTTGTATAATAGGTAGATATGACAGACAAAGTACAAATCAAACGTCACATGTTAAAATATTTTATTTCAAAGGTAAAACAAGTTGATCCTTTCTCAGCTTGTATGTGACTTACACAAATTGCACTTCAGTTAAACTTTAAAATGAAATAGAATTGAAAAGTCTAAAAACATTACATAAAGCTTATCAGAAGCATTCCTTTTGAAATGCTTGAATCCACGTGCTAGAAAGCCTTAGTTTATCCATGTTCATAATCATACACAACAACTATTTTTCAAAATATATTGTTAACTATGTGGTAGCAAACAGACATTCTGTATTTGTAAATACTCTAAACGTGGCCATAAAAAAGAAATATGGCATTTCGCTTTTTTTTTTCTAAACCAAAAAGGCATAGACATTAATACAGAATTCTCAGAATTCCAATCACATTAAATGCCATGCGGTACACTGCTCTTTCATCATTCTAAGGGTATCTGACGTGACAATGAGGAAATAAGTAGTTTACACAACACTAAATACAAAACAAACCAATTGTACTGGCGAAAGAGGTTTTCCTTCCCACATATGAATATTAAAGTACTATTTCTGAAAGTATTCACCTATATACAACTAAAGGAAAAAAATTAATGAATGAAAATGCCGTTACAGTAACATCAATGAAGAGCTGAAATGTATCTTCAAAATAAATCATTTCCTCTGCATCAGGGGTTCACTTAAGATGTCAATATAAATCTCCGATATATGAACATGGATTCAAAAATACAAAAGCAAGGCACATGCAAACACAAACCACAGCCAAGCGAGTGTTTATTTCTCTTCGTCTGCCTGGCTTGGCCGTCATCTGGATAATCGGATCTCTTGCACGTTGAACAAGCTTGTATGTCACCGCAGCGTTCATTACTGATACGGCAACAGAAGGCAGCACGCGTAGTCAGATGACATCGATGATTGCAAGAGTGGGCTTCAGAACCGTGGGTGACCGTCAGCGATTATTCATCTTAATTATTATCGTCTGAAGTGTAAACAACGGGACTAAGAGCAGAGACAGGAAACATCTCTGTAAAAATAGACATTTCATTACAGTATAATATTAAAAGCTTTAACGTAAACGTACTTTCTATAAATAATACGTCAAATTTTGCTTCTTCTGCATTCCCGCTTCATCTGTACTGGCACTGTGCTGCCGGGGTGTCTGGCTTCTGTGACCGCCGCCGATTCCCGGGCCATTGAGCTGTCAGTCAAACAAAATGTAACGACATTGGCTCTGTGCTTTCCTTTGCTAGGCTGGTATCCGTTTAGCTAGCAATGGATACATAGCTACGATTGAATAATATTAATGTTATAATACATGAAGCGGGAACGCAGTGGGGGCAAAATTCGGCCCATCATTTAATTATAAGAGTAACGGTTTACACTTTAAAGTATTCTTTCATTTTTTGTTAAACTTAAACTTTTCTATAATGACTGAAAAAGGAATGAATAACGTGCAGTTGAAAATCTCTCGTAAATGTGATAATAATCAAATGTATTCGTTCACATTATTTTGTACTAATATTATCTGTATATAGCGAATTAATACTTTATCAATTTTATTGGATCCCGGACGACCGTTCAGATGATAAATTAGGTACGAAAGTATAGGGCTCTGATTAAAACACCTCCATACGTTACCTGTCTTTGCCATTCTTATATTGGAAATAGTTCGGTTTCAGATAGAAATTGCCATGACTGAAATATATAACTGCCGAAAAGGTGAAATGGTATAAATATTGGTGGAAAGGCTTTACTTACCTGGACAGCCTTTGCGGGTCGGTAAATATCTTTGGCTTTGAAAGAGCGGCATATTTCGTACTTACGCTCGTATAAAATTCAAAATATAATATAGAAGGACCAGTTGATACTAACTCGCCAGATCTGAAGAATTTTGATATATTTCCCACTCGCACTACTGAAGAACTTGAAATCATGTATCAGAAGAAGATAATAAACCGAGTCGGTTATTAAACAAGGCAATGTTACCGAATCGGTAATGCATCGAATATATTTCACAAATTAAAGGAGCCTTTTGGCATATGTTTACTGCTCAAAACATATAGATATATGATGGCAGCTACCAAGCCGAGCAGAAAATGGTTAATCTTGTCCAGGTCATGGCAACGGATATTTTTGGTTTCGAAAAACTTTCTTTCCAACAGCCATGGTGGAGAGGCGAAAGAAAATTTCTGCACACTGACCCGAGGTTCTTGCATTTGATGTAAAATAATTTTTTTGAGGTTGCCGAAATCGTACCGATTATCACATTGTTCTCTTGCATGAATACCGGAGTTCCGGTCGAGATGTTTTGATCCAAGATGATACCCACATAAATTAGCATGGACTCGTACAGAATATGGAGCAATAATTACAACACGTGCTGCATAAATATGACAAGAGCTGCAATCTTCATTTTCCATAAAAGGAAAAAACTTCATGAAATCGGGATCCTGTAGCACATTTGGCAAATAGTTGGTGCAAGTATTGACTGGAAAAATTTAGAGGCTCGCTTGTTGGGTGTGCGACACACTGACTTGTGTTCCATGTATTTGGAATGAGTGAACTGTCTGAGAGAATCGGCTTTTCTGCTTTCTATCCTGCACAGAAGGACACGGATGGAAACACGCTGACCTAAGATAGTTGTTTTGCATAAACCATACTTTCCAAGTATGACTTTTGTAAAAACCATTAAATTTCCAAGTATTCTTCTTCGAATATATGACTTGTTTTCATAACACATTTAAAAAAAGGAAAATGTAAGGGTGTTGTTCTCAAAATATTTTTTCCGAAACTGCAGTATAAAGTTTATGACGGTGTGTAACTCTTTAGCAATATGAATAGTTCTGATACATATCAAATTAGACGGTACGTTTTTGTATATATATATCTTAATAATTGTTCAGCGTGTATAACCGAAGATGAGTTGTCGACAACAAATGTTAGCTAATGGTATTACCTGGCCCGGCTTTATTTTAAGATATATTCAGATTGGTTCAGTCGTACCTGTTTTGACAGGAGGCACTGCAAATATATCTTAACGAGAATTCTGTGATTGTAGCTGATAGGGCTTTATGTTTCCAGGAAACTTATAATTAACCGTAATATTTTTATCATTTGGCAGCTGGCCATGGAAATTAATCAGATCATGTGGTGCCTTGCTTACTTCTCCTGCTGTCTTTTCCTCTTTCAATTTGTTACGTCGTCCACTTTTGCAATGGTCAACTTTGTAGGGTTCCTATAATTAGTCTGACCTACGATTAAGCGAAAGTTTTATTTTTTTTTATGAGCAAATAAATTACCAGGTTAAACTTTACAATCTCTCGGTTCATGGTCCGTTCGACCAAGAGAAGATGTATGAGAGGTATAAGATATTTTGTGTATACGGAACGCTTATATATGTAGATTTTATAGGAAAACACGGGATATTGAATAAGTTACATGTAAAATTACATCAACATCAGGAGTCCACTTAAGATGTACCTTGCAGTGGAAAATCTAACGTAATTGTGATAATAATCACATGTATTAATTCGAGATTATTTTGTATTTGATTAAAATTGGCAGTTGTTCACATCTATGTCCAGTTTGTGACGATTACAAAGGCATTCCGTTACGGAATGATATCCAATGAATTAAAACGGCCAGAGTTCAATTTTAAACATAATGGATACTGTGTTTCTAAGTTTAGAATAATGCTACTAGTACGAGCATGTGTATATGTGCATAATAAAACTGAGAAAATAACATCATCAATAGTACCTTTGGCAATAAATAGACGTAGGCAGGTTAATAATTTTCTTGTTTGCATGATGGAAGAGATAAAATCATGTATAAAACAAGCTGACAGTAATGAATTAAAAAGAAACTGAATAGTAGAGGAAATTTGAAAACCGATAAAATATAATAAGAATTCTTCTTGGTTTTTATAAGTTTAATATAAGTCCTTTTAAATATACCGTAATACTTTAAAAGTTTCATCATCCGGATGACCAAGTTCGAATACAGACGCTTTTCCCTTATGTCTTTAACTCAAGGAAAACATATAAAGATGGGTACTTAGGTGAAATAGATATATCGTGCAAAGCAGTGTACTGAAATTAAATCCATAAATTAACACAATGACAGGCATCCATTAAAATATCTTAAATATCAAAATAAACTGCGTCCAAGAGTAGCTCTCCAACTCTACGTGGAAATGAGAATATATGGATAATATTGGAATCCTTCCAAAGGCAAGAAATTATCTTAAAAGTCACATAAATTGTACCTCAAAATTCAGGGAAGGTTGGGGAGGATTTTTAAATGACGAAAGGTTTATTCTAATTATATCTTGTCGAGCATATGTTATTACTTTAATTTGCTACATAGATAACACAACTATTCTGGCCTACAAACCTGCAGAGACGTGATTATTAATATTATTTCCTGAACACGTAATTTGTAGCACGACGTAAACTTCGGCACACGCCCATATATCTGTAAGAGCCGGTTTCTTCAATTTTTATTCAAGGAAAACGACTCGGCATAAGCGGATTACTCGAGAGCCTTTTCTAGTTTCTCCATACGTGCTTGTACTGTATCCTGGAACAACAGTTGCTTTACTTTATATGAGATCGTACAAGTTTTGTAACGAATTGTCTATCTAAAATGTAAAATGTGATTCTCCTGAATATAATAACTTGCTCCCTTCACATGTCTGTAGTCATTGAAGCAATGGGTCACAACTTTTACATTCATCCAGCACGAACCATTAAGTTCAAATATTGTGAAACTTTTGCACCAATTTTTCAGCTGACACATTGCAGCGCATACAAACTTTCTCGCCCGACGCTCAAGAATCACAAAATCTTTGCCGACCACTAGGTGATCTTTCGCCACCCTCTTCCATTTAGACCTCTTTAGATGTGACGTGGGCCAGGGTTCTGGAAAAAAATAACGAGAAAATATCATGTAAAAACCAGTGAAATTTGATAATCAAAGGAAACGTGTACCACTGGTTCAAAATTGGATAAATCGCTTCATAAAATTGGAGAAGTATTGTCTTTTGGCCTTAAAGAAAGTGGTAATTAGCTGTATTTGAGAAGCCTGCGACACTGTAAAAGTGAGTAAATCAAAATAATTTACATGTGATAAGTTAATCGTTATTCGGATTTTTATGTGTTGCCGAATTAACCAAACCCACCAAGATTCTGAGATGGGATTTCGACAATGACTTGTAACGAATACGTAGTGCATCCGTCGATTTCTGTTTCAGTGAATTGGGATTCTGTTCCAATGGTCAGTTGGTTTATCGTTGGATGCAGCAAGTAGACAGTACGGTTACTACTACATTTATATCCATCATATGGTATTACACCAGAACCGGGTATGTAAAACCCTATGACGTCCCCGCTATGAACAGTAATTGGTCTTGCTGTTTTTACATTGTGGATTCCTGCGGTTTTTGCAGTGTACTTGTCTGTCGCTCCACGAAAAATGTAACCAAGACCATTCCTTGTTGGACGCCACACCTGCAGGTACACCTTGCCTGCTTTTTCTGCATAAAACGGAATCGGTTGACTTTAAAGGCCCCTGGAGTGATATTCTTACATATGGCCGAGGAATGACAACATGGTTAAACCAGAGATCTATTTGACTGCGAACGATTAATTCTTGGCCAACTACCATCCGTGTATGACAGGAATTACCTGAAATATAAAGGAGAGTCAGATTAGGAATTATATATATATATATATATATATATATATATATATATATATATATAAATATAATTTTACATAAACAAGGTACAGGTACAATAAATGTTGCAAATGATATCGTCAGTTCCAGAAATTGTATTGCTTACCGGTTAAAATATGCAGCAAAACCGCACAAAAGATCAACGTGGAATGCATAGTCCGGATTTTTTCTAACTTTCACTGTATAAGGAATAACACAGCTTCCTGTGAATGAACAACTGAATTTTATAAAACATATTTTCTGATAGAATAATTCGAATTATAGTGTCTTGCAATGCGCCTATCTGTATTTTTTCGAGATTTCTTTGACATTATTTTCTGGTAACTAAAATACAGCTGTATGCAGAGGTAGTAGTACTGTTATTTATGGTAATTAAGGGAGGTATGTAGTAAATATGTTGGCTTTGATTTCTTATATAGGAGAGGAAATAACAATGATGTTATGTATTATAAGCGAATGCGTGAAATAATAGAAGTAGCTTAGGTGACCCCATCCAGACACAAGCCGCATACAGCAAAATACCGCATCGCACTTTCCATCCCAGGTTTAGACGGCCAGGATAGGCCATCAGCTAAGTGGTGCAACACAGTAGATGAACAGCTTGCAACATGTTATTCACAATGTTACTAGTACCGTTGCCTGATTAGTGAAATAGAGCATAATCGAAGAAAGCTTTATCTCAGGCATTGATTAGTTCAAAAGGGCCAGAGGATGCTCAAGGGCGTTAATCGATCTTAATCTAGCGACTCCTTGGTCAATTGTAGAGAATTCCTGGAAGACCCAGCTGCCATAATATTTATATGGTACGTAAGGACAGACACATGGAAGGTTGTAAGGATATTTCCATGGTGAAGATTGTTGCAAAGGATGAACGTTGATGACCTATGTTGCTGAAACTGTATTTTTTTTCTTCTTGAGAATAGACGCTTATTCTGCAAAGATCGCTTAGTTGGGATGAATATGAAGCCACGCACTGGTTACACTGGATGAATATCTAGCAAGTTACCACGAATGAGTGATCACCTCTTAGCAGGTGCATATAATCCTGATATTTTTTTACAACCTTAAAGCGACCCCTATGGAAATCTTCTGCTCCACCTTACTTTTGTAGTTTAGTCGTACACCATTGGAAAGTGTGCAGTAATTGAATCCGCTTCTGATAGGGTACGACTTCTACGGTATGAGTATGATGCTGTAGATCCTTCACCTGCTGGCGTTTCCCATAATGGCAGAAACATGAGTCTCAGTGCGATGAAACCAGCCCGCATAGACTCATAATTAACTGAGGAAAACTCCATCTACCACAGAGGGAACAAGGAGTACTAGCTAACCGCACCGATGTTTCGCAATGTCGACCAGATTTCCTCATCGCGACTCAAAACTGACTGGGAGATATTTTAACCGATGGAGTGCACATCACTCTCACTATTATACCAGATATAAGCTGACGACTCTAGAAGCGCTTGTTATGTGAAAATATGATTTCCCTTTTTTTTTTCTAAAATTAGTAAGTGTCGGTTAGTTGTAGAATAATCAAATTATTTTATTGTTTTTAAAATATTATTTTTAAAGTAGTGTTTTCAAGTTTTTCAAATGTCTACTCTTACAAAATCACCGCCGTTTGTTATATTGTTGGAATGTATGTTGAAAGGAAAGTGAAAAAAATGGTCAAGCGTATGCTTAATGTCACACAACACACGGATGGATTTTCTATCGATGTCTATTCAGTTTATATATGGCACACCACACACGCAGCGGGCTTATATTTCCCGGGAACCTTTACGTAAAATTCCAAAAAGTTCGAGTCTAGGGGTTGCAACAAAACGCGTTTATTACCTAGAACGTCACAAGTGGCGTTCGCCCACCGTTGACTGGTTCCAGTCTCACAAACAATACTTCCAGAATCCAGAGATTTCTGGCTTTCGCCCGCCGTTTACTGGCTCGAAACACAATTCTTCAACACAAAAAGTATTCCTACGCCCTGCTCGGCTAAACATAAAACTTCAGGAACAATATCCGTCCTATCGCGGAATTTTCAAACACATCCCCCTTGGTGCCAATCTAAATCTCACGTAACGTCGTCCGCAGAACGATTTACTTTCACAAACCTATCGACTGACGCCCTGGTGTCGGCTTTTATTTATACCTGCCGCAAAGAAACTTCGGGAGAGTTCCATTCAACGGATGTTCTACTGGCTTCCCCTCAAGGAAATTACCATGTGAGCTTCCAAGACCTCCAGAATTTTCAGTCAGCCAATCATAACAAACCGCAGTACAGTCAGTTTAATCAATTGATACATAAACAAACCAGTTTACCGATCAACACAATCAATGATAAAATTTAACACAACATCAATATTACTAACTACATTTCACTGACTATATCTCATTATACTATGGGGCTCTCATTTAACATAACCTGACCTGGAAAATACATTTGTGTCTCTTTAGTTCGGAGTCTTCATTATAAAAATGCTGTAGAAAACATGCGTTATATGGAGCAGATACAAAACCATTATCTTCAGTTAAATATTATAAATGTTTCATGTTTTTTTAATTTGCCTTTTGCATTACAATTAAAATGAAACCATAGTAGCCTACTAGTAACCTGTTGATTACTGGTATCATGGAAATTACTGAGAAAAATCATAAATGATATATTTACCCAGCTGCAGCAGTAACCTCAATGTGTCATGACAACACGTGGGCGAACAGCCTAATGTGCTAATATATTCCAGAAAATAACTATTAGCTGAAAGGATAGATATTCTTAATCGTGTTTGGTGCATTATCAGATTGACAAAATGCTTTTATCATTCCATTATCTTTTTTGTTGTATTTCTTTTGACGCGTTGGATACCTCGCCCGGATTTGTATTCCTACCAATTCAGCCTTTAGCATGATAAGACTTGCTACTAAAAACTGAAATGGGTAGAAATGAAAAAACATCTATGAGTTGCATTCATGAGAAGAAAAGAATTCTATGATAATTATTTATTACTTTACATTACAAAGGACTTTTCTTCAGCAAGGTAGAGACGCAGCAGCTCTTTTTAACTCAGGTAGTCTGCTTTACACCATTAGCTCTTCATATTTATTACACCAATATGAAACGTTTGTCCTGTTTTTTTCGAGCTGATTGTTTCATTGAAAGGTACTAAAATGTGTCATCTAGGGAAGCAGCCTTGGGTAAATTACCCGGTTAATCTAAATCCAACATGTGGATACCGTATTAAAAAAATTATATGACAGATACGTGCTTTGAAAATGTGCAACAATGCAGTACTATAATATATTTAGATTTTAAAGCACGGAGTACTTTATCAAATAAAGTTTTTTCGATATAATTATAAAAACGATTATTATTATAAATAAAAATTATATATATATATAAAATTTTATACCGGTACTGCAACTTCGGGCACGCGGGATTGGTACATTTTTATGATATTACTTTTAACACAAAACCGTGAGCAGAAGCAGAATGGCGTAGTAGGTAGAAAAGGTAGTGGCCATGTGCGATACGGTTTAGCGGCCTAATTCTGATGGCCTAATTCTGTTTTGCACCTCTCAGATTCCAACAATACATTAAAAAAGTATTAACAGATTATGATGACTTTTCTTTAATTTATTCATGATGGTCTGTCTATTTTTGTTTCCCAGCAGGTGTTACAGCTCTCAGATTGTCAGCCAGTACCTCACCACCAGTCATCTGAGGATTCCTTTAAGCCTGTGCCATGTAGAAAACAAGTAGGAGGAACTGGACCTTAAGAAGTGACCCCACCAGAGCCAATCCTCCAGATATATGAAAAGTTATCTTGGCAAGATGCTGTGGAAATACTGAATAGTGCAGATGAGTTCCAGGCCAGCACTACACCACCAGTGTTACCAGACGGTGGTCACATCTACCTATATTCGTCTGTGGGGAGACCAGACTGTATTGGTAATTTCTCTTCTTTATAAAAAAATCCTTATAAAATAAACTTGATAAAACTGAACTTAGGTACATTTAATATAAACACTTCTTAATGTTTTATTGATATACATTCACTTGTAATAGCACTCCAATGCTTTTAAATAAATTTGTTACAGATGATTGGAAGTATGACCAGTTTCAGCGGAAGATCAACAACGGCACTTCCAGATTCCCCAACAAGAGTGGTACAGAGCCAATAGTTTAAAAGTATTATCATAAATTGTATTCTGGCTCAAGTTTTGAAAGGTACGCCTGGTGGTTAATAACCAATCCAAATATTGCTTTAATACATTATTTTGGGGATAATACAGAATTAAAGCCACACCCTCACGGAAACAGTAAAGGTTTGTCTCGAAATTTTGTCAGAACTGCACCCTAAGTATTAATAGAGATGAAGAAAAAAATTGACAAGAAACCATCAAATATACATGTATATCAAGAAGGGGTGGCTGGGGTTAGGTGTGCCCCCGAACATGAGTCGGTATTAAAACCTCGTAATATATGCCAGGTACACAATACTGTTAATAGAAAAAGAAAGTCACGGATGCTGTCACATGATGAAATATTCGGCATTAATCTCATCGCTCATCAGCTTGATGGCTTTGTCCACAGTATTATGACGTATCCTGATTTTGTTTGTGTGCTAGGTCTGCCCAAGTTGTTTAATGAATTTAATAAGCTTTTGGAGTTGGAAGATGAAAACTTCCCGGTAACATTATATTATGATACTACGTTTAATATAGGGGACTTTTATGTTACTTCTCTTGTCTTCAGGTGTGTGGTATTTAAGGGTTCACATGTCATGCCTCTTGCTTTTATGATACATGATAGAAAATTTCCGCATGTACATGAGCATTTCCTGCATGTACTTAAAAGAAAGATTACAAATTTAGCACTATCAGTTATTGCCTTGGTAACAGACAGAGAGCAAGGGTTCACAAGTGCAATTACAAATGTCTTTCCCAATATAAAATTAATATACTGTTGGAATCATATTAACTATGACATCAAGTACTGGTTGCAAAAACAAAACGGCATAAAGAAAGAGGAAATAAGAGTATATCAAGATCAGGTGACATAGTTGATGAGCTCAGAATCTAAGACAGATTTCCGCGCAGAAACTGAGCGTGTAACCAGTTATTTAAGCAAGTCAATGAAAACTTATTTTATCAAACATTTGAAAGATGACATCATGAACCATGCTGGAAAGTGGATCTTAAAACAATTTAATGTATTAAATCCATACACAGGAGTTACAAACAATGCAGTAGACTCCCTGAATACAGTGTTGAAAAGACTAATGGAGTGGAAAGAAGTACCTAGGGATACCCTTGCTCTCTGTCTTAAATTACTTCACTCGTATTATATAAAATGAGATTACAAGAGGCACATGTGACTTGGGTCAATTTGAACTTAGGCAGGAATTTAGATTTATTGCAAGGGTACTTAATCCTGGCGATCTGATAGAGAATAAAGTGTGTCCAGAAAAGATAGTAGAGCAGGCAAAACAAAATATAAATAATGTTTTAACAAGTCCAAAATCAGTAGACAATTTAGAAAAATGTGAAACAGGTTGACACATATGGAAACACAGAAATAACTAAACCTCTAAATGAAGAAATATTCAAATCAAATTCAGATACATTAGCACCAAACATGAAACTTCAGGCACAAATTGTTAAAGCAGTCGATCTGATCAACAAAAAAAAAATAGAGTTTGTCCCAAATTTAAATGCTTTCATGGTTAAAGATAAAAAGACTTATGCTGTGACACTCTTCCCTAAGTAACATCTTGACAGCTAAACGTGCCATTGACGTGGATGTAACAAAAAAAAAAAAAATAAAAATAAGTTTATCCATCCTTTCAAAGAGAAAGCGTTCCAAGAAGGATAAGCGGTCAGGTCGCAAGAAGCTAAGGCCAGGCGATTATATTGTGGAGCCTGCGCCTGATCTGAAGCCTCCAACCTCCTCAACGCAACATTATCCCCAACTGAACATGAATGCACATTAGACACACAAAACACTTTGTACCAAGAAATAAACTGCACTTCAGACCCTGTACCACAAACCACTCCAGACACACAAAAATGCATTACATCCCAAGTGGGCACACACAGTCAGGATCATTACACCCTTCCATCACCAGCAAAAATATTAAACATTCATGATGACAATCAAACACCAAGATCAATTTTGAAAATTTCCCAATCAAAATAGCAAAAAAAAAAAACCCATGAAACATCTAAACGTAAAAGTTTAGAAAAACTGAGATTTGAGCAAGAAAATTCTATAGCCCAAGCTTAGTAAAGCACTTGTTTGCTTGATGTTGCATTATCACCAATCTTTAAAAGCGCTTCAAGAGACTGACTTCTTTAAAAACACACACTTCAACACCAACACATGCACATGGGAATGAACAACTACATACATCACATGATGAACCTGACACTCGCAATCAAACAAAAACTTGCAAGCTGAATGTGAAGAAAAAAAAGAGATAACGTTGAAAGTCATTCTTCAGGAGAAGATTTAACTAAAGCAGGAAGCCCAAAAGAAAATCAATTTAAAAAAAATTGCCTCAGGCCTGCTGGAAATACATGGCTGAATCATATAAATTTAACCTTGCAGCATAAAAAAATTATAAGTAATATTGAATATTTAGAAAATGACTACATGCAGGCAACCAGTCCGATACTAAAAAATCAATCTACGGAAACCCTACATGACACAGACATCCAGGACATTTTAAAATTGCCCGTATAGAATCAAAACACCGGAAAATGGGATACAATGTTAGATTCACACAAGTTAGCAATGACAATAACATTCAGATTTTATTTACAGGCACACAGCACTGGGTCGCTGTAGTAAAGGAGAAAAATGAAATACATATTTTAGATTGTGCTGCTACAGGGTAGCTTACAAACAGTCCTAGAATACTATTGTCTAGACTATATGGGAAGCCACAGTCAACACTGAAAGTAAAGATTAAAAAAATCCAACAACGAAACGCTTCCCAAAGCCAAAATTTTATGAAAATATTTTAATAGGCATTGCCTGTGAATGTGAACTTTAAGATGAATATGACACTCAAATTTAGAGTGATAAATATTTAATTGGTATCACCTCAGTTTTGTGAAATTAGACAGAGTACCGAAAAGCAGGCTTTGGATATGTGTAAACTGTAAGTAAGGTTTATAATGTACAAAGTTTTCATGGATTTTTACTATTTGTTGCATTTGTAAATATTTTATACATTGGCACCAGGTATAACGTGTAGTTCATGATCATTTCACTTTTAATTAATTAATTTACTTTCAATTTGTACATATTTCAGTTGTTCAGTTGTTAATAAATGATTTTATTAATTTTTCATTGTTCATTGGAGTAATAACAAAATAGAATTTTAATAATGCCTGTGGTAAATGAAGACACTTGTAGACATAGATACTGCTGTAACCTCAGTGTCCAAATGTCATGCCACTTCAATTAATTGTAGAATCTCTCTCCATGCCCCGCCCCTTTCTTTAGTTGTGGCCTTCCACAATATTTCATGATCTTATTATCAGTAAGAGGACTATATATATGTTAAATCTACAGTTCAATTTCTTTACTGGCCATATCATTTTTATCCAGGCCTTTAAGCTGTTTATACTCTCCAAGAATTCTCTTGAAACCACCGGGTTAGGTATGATCCACCATAAACTTGGCCGTCGTCCCGGGCCGGTCAGATCTGGCTCGGAAAACCGTAGAATACGCCTAAAAAAGTCGAAGATTAGAACGGAACCCTGAAGAAAAAGAAAGATAATTATTCATTTTATAGGTATAGGTACTTTTTTCCTACTGTCAGGGATCCTCTGCTGAGGGAAATGGCTCAAACTTTTATTCCGAGAAATCTCGGAATATCCTCGGAAATGCCGGGTTTTACCGAGTACCATAGGTTCAACCCTCTCTGTTTCTCTTACAAACTAGAAGTTTTAGTGCTCAAACATTCATTTATCTACTTTCATTACGAACAGCAATTCTACCAATTAATATAATTATAAAAATATATAATTATTTTATATTACACATGTAAATCATGTGGCGGGCTGTTTGTTGTTGATTGCACAATACGTTGTCCTCGTGGGGCAATAAACCCGAACGACCTCACGCCTCGCTATATGTTGTCTCGGCCCAAGACGTGTGATTCCGATCCGCTCTGCTCCTCTCCGTCAACAACGTCTTGGGAACGACTCTTAGGTAAAAACGCCTCGTAAGGTTCCAAATAGCTGACCCCTTTGGAATCGTATAATTGACATTTCAAGCGGTGTCAACATAAAATAATTACCTTTTTGTTGTCTTTGGATGTTTTATAAAACATCTGCAAAGTATTGGCACAAAAATAATGCTCAATAGCCCTACTTATCCATAATTTTGCCACGAGCTGATGTGTTTACAAAGAGAACAAGCCGCCATGATTACATTAAGTGACCCCTAGTCCTTTGCAACGGGATTTAGACTGGGAACCCACTCTGATCTTATTGCTGTTTGAACTGGAAAAAGCGCGAGATAATAGATCTCGGAGGCGGGTACAAGTCGATCGTCCGCTCATTACAAATTCCTGTATATTGTTATGTTTAAATCACCGCGGGCTTATAAGGATCGTTGGGGGTAATATTTCATCAATATATTAAGGTAAGAACGTGGTAAAGTTGCCAGAAAGACCCATTTACTACCAGAGAGACTAACGGATGCATTTTGGTGTGTATATTTAGTAGTTTGAAGAGTTTTTTTGGTGCCTTCTACCAGTGTCTACCATTTCACCATTACCAGGCCTAACTGTACAGGCCATTCCCACAACTGTGATCGTATCACAGTTGTTGATCCGCAACAACGCTATATGGAGGTCACACCTAAGGTGCGATCTATCACACCTCGGTCTCCCCACTCGTACTGCCGTAAATAAGTGGCCAAACATGCTCTAATATAAAACTAGCTACATATTTTTTTACGATCCTTGCTTTTGTTTGATTCAAGTAGTATTCTTACAAGGAATCGACTTCAAACTAAGCGCGTCGTGAAATTATTTCACGGTAAAGGAGGCCTGGATTTTGTCACCACCTACACATTTTTCCTGATTTCGAATGATGCTGTGCACTGTTGAATCACAAATAATTCAATTTTATACTGCGAAACTATTTTATAAATGGACAACTACTCACCTGCAAAGTTTTTATTGATGAATTTATGAGACTTCCTGCTGAAAAATATTGATCAATTAATGACGTGTAAATCCGTGCTTGGCACTGGGGGAATCGAAATAAATGACGAGTATACACGTCATTGGCAGCGAATGTGTTAAGATATAATTACGAGCCTACCTAATAGCACTAATATCGATACCCTAGTATGTAAATGACAGCACGACATGATCTTTTAAAAACATTGTTAAGTATGTTCTCATGGTAAACCTATATACCGTGCCGGACATGAAAGTACTTTCTATATTATGAGGTCAAGTCAAGGCCGACGGGTTATGTGGTGCTAGTTGGAGATCAGTTTACCAGTTTAGTCTCTGCAGCTTGCAAGATAGGCCTACCCGTCTCGTTTCAGTCCTTGTATATATAGTTGTATTTGTATATGTATATGTGAATGTATAATTAAAGAAAAAACGCATGTATGTGTTGTTTTCAATGGATGTATATGGACCGTGAATCTGCAATAAAACATTTTCATTATCGTTTAACCAGTTGTGACAGATGATGAAATAACATAATTATCAATCAGTTGAATCCCACTTCAAGCAAATTCGATAAGCTAATCTTTCTAACTAGAAAAAGTGCAAAGCATACATATAAAGATATATATTAAATGACTGAAACCCTCCCGGACCTTAACTAGATATATGGGTAAAACCGATGTCATTACATAAGTGTAACATCCATGAAGTGCTTTAAATGCAACACTGATTGAGCCGAGTCGATTTATGAATACAATCAATCTACATACAATGAATCAGTGGGAAACGAGAAAGAGTTGTTCGTGGCCTACATGTGCCACTTAAATGCTGGTGGTCATTAGCAAGCTAGCAAGTTAGTATCAACCCTATGCAGCCAGTGTATGAACCGACTCCCAACACAGCCATAGACTAGGGAGAAGAAAGTAGCTTTGATCAAAGGTAAATTATAGTCCATTTATAAACAAATATAGAATATTTTACCTGGGAATAAGCAGGAGCCAACACTGTACTAATTGCACTGTGGGCACAAATAGAACGCTTAATTCCACGTGCATAAATTTTTTTACCTTTTTTCCACATGAGTGTAAAAAACCTGTTTCTTCTGACATTATTACATTATGCCATTGATGAAGTTTATTTGTTGAACTCATGGATATCACTTAAAAGAAATCGCAAATGCAACTAGGTTTTCTACAGGTTTTTACACATGGTGTAAAAAACCTGATTTTGTTTATAACGTTAATTTACAGTGATTAAGTTTGAAAATCTATTTCTGGTGAGATCAGCATTATGTTATGTTTTTGGAAAGGTTCGAGTCCAAAGTGTAGACATCCAGCCTTTGAAACACCAAGGCCAGCCTGAAGACATTGCGAAAGCGATATCCTTCCTGGCGTCTGATGATGCGAGGTTTACATACCGGGATAACTATGGTCGTGGATTGAAGGTTCATCAATGTTGTCCCAGTTCCAAACATTGATGGAGGTAGTGGGGAATAACTTCATTAATTTGAGTTGTTGTGGAAGAATATAGTATTATGGGCACTATGGCACTTTACACTCCTAATGTCTATACGGGTGCGGATATCGAGGCAAAACAGTTCCATGTATAAAGTATGGTTAGCTTTATAAAAATAAAAAAGCATGTATGCTGATATCATCTACAATGGCAGACCCTTTACGTTTTGCGGTCTGTAAGAGAAGATTATAATATAACCTTTTCAGATATTATAGAACTTTGCATTCTAATAAAAAATATACTGTTTTGATCTGTGTATTGCATAATTAACGGGAAAAGGGTAAGTAACGTTCAGGGAGAGATGCGAGGACTTTGCCACTGCGATAATCTATACCTCACTTCTGATGATGCGTGTCTCATAAAGGGAATTTGCCTAGTTGTGGATAGAGGTTACGGCAATTTTGATCCTGTTCCTTATATTTATAAAATATCCACTTGGCTATAGAAAGTAAAGTTGAATAGGATGCATATAGCAAGTGGAGAACAAAACGTTGTTTACTATCATCTTTTTTAAACTTTACTTTTTTAATGATAAATTAGTGATGCAATTGATTAATTGGTTAAAACTCTAAACATTTGTTGAAAGATTAAGCATTATGTAGCATTTATGTTTGAACATTCGTCATCTTACAAAAGGTTCCCTCATGTCATATTTTCCATTAGTCACCATAATACAGATTGCTATAACATATATGATTCCATAATTAACGTTAATTTCCCCTCTGAGTTTGTTTTCGTACCGCCCCTCATTTACCCCCCAACATCTCAGCTGTTTTATTCATCAACAGATCAAGCCCTTTAGTATATTCCTAATGCGCCTATTCAAACGGTGCACTGTTGATCAAGGTTGCTTGTCCTCTTGAACTATTTTAGGTGCACATGTCTACTCTTGTGGTACAAAAATGGGAGTCGTCACAATATATGAAGTATGATGAAGTATACTCCAGTATGTATGTGCAAACGAACATATGCATGTATATGTATATATGTTTGTGAATATATATATATATATATACATGTATGTATACGTGTGTATCATTTATTTATGTTAACTGTGTCAATATGTATGGGTATACTATATTTACCAACAAAACATTTAGCTTTCAATGAATGTATATGGACTGTGAGTCTGCATTAAAGCATAATCATATCATTTTGATCATGTATTTAAATATCAAATAATTTAAGCGCTGATCAATGGCTTTTTTCTGTATTTTCAAAAAATACCGTTGACAAACATTAATCAAGCATTTTCCTTATTTGCCCGTAAGTTGTCACAGTATATATAAGTTGACAAAAGTATATGTTATATTACTTTACTAATTAATTCTGCAAGTTAGACAACGGAAATGCCTTGCCATCAATAATAAAACGTATTTTAAAATGCTGTCCCGAAACATTTTCACTGTATTCCATGGTTTATGGTTCACTTTTCAACAAAAGCAATTTCCACTTGCCTGATGGAGGTTTGGCATCATAATATCTATCTCGGGTTTTAAATATAAAATTAATACTTATCGCGTGATGACCAGTTCAAAAGAAATTTTATTATCATACGTTAATTTGTTGAATTCTTTTAAAAATTGCAATTCTGCGTGTTAACATCCGATAAATTTGAGCAGCTATCACTACACATGCTGTTTAGAGTTCTGTAAGGTTGATTGAGTGAGCTTCATGCAGTACATGTGTTTTTTTTTGTACGATATAAGCCTTAAGTTTTTTTCTCTATGTTAAAGGTCAAAAACGCCTCCAGACGGCGAGTGCAAACTTAGCAACAAAAAATCTGTAGGCACAGTTTATGACCCCTTTCGCTCTCAGCATAGGCAGTACTCGCATATTACAGACACGCATGTAACAAAGATAGCTGTTCTGGAGCATTGTCGTTAAAGATACAAAATGTGATAACAAAATGGGAACCGAGGAGAAAGTGGCTATAATCACAGGTGAGGCCTCAGATAATCTAGATAAATTAAAGTTCTAGAGTAGACTCTTCCTTGACGCAATGCGCCAATATTTTATTACGGTTTTAATGCCACTACGGACCTAGTGAACCAAACTGCTACACAGACTCGCTAGTGCTGACATGACCATAATATTCCTATCATACAGCTTTTGCAATGGCCAACAAAACAACAATACAAACACATTAAAAAGAATTTTTTTCTATTTTTTTCTCTCTCTCTGTGATAAAATAAAATTTGCTGTTTTATGACCTTTATATGTTAACTCAAGCAGTTGCGACATTTGCTATTTATTAATAATTTAAGGCTTAATAAGGCACTGCAATATAAATATTAATATTATGTTATGTTTACATTGTATTAGGTTTAAGCTTTATTGATGTCGCTGGTACCACGCGATAAATGACCAGTCAGATAATTTTACGCTTCATTACTCTTAAACATTAAATCCTTGCTGGCATCCATAGGGGGTGGGTCCGGTATCGGTGCTGGGACTGCAGTGGAGTTTGCACAAAAGGGAATAAGCTTGGTGCTTGTTGACCTTAAAAGAGACCGACTGGAGAAAATTGCAAAACAGTGTCAAGAGACTGGCCTGTCTTCCGACAAGGTGAGCGACCAGGAACTTTCTCACTGAAAATTTAATTAACAGCAGGTTTTCTTGGAAATCCTCTTTTCCTTACTGGTGTATCTCCTATTTATATTTATATTTATATCTCCTATCTCCTGCATACCGGAATTCACCTGGGGCAATAGCATACAATTAACTTCATTATATTTCCGCGCAGTTTAATCCTTAATAAAATTAGTAATGTCATACATGATGCAGTCAATAAAATTATTGCTTGGTCTTCGGCTCAAAGCTGAAAGAACATTATGAAAACACAACTATTGCTTGGCATTACCAATTAAGACGCCAGGGAAAATCTCACCTTAAACGACCATCAAGTGTAAATATGTCATAAATTGCTGCAAGTTTTGGGGTGAATCTGTAGTTTCAGTTCCTGATGTTAATACCTATGAAAGGAAGGTATAGCCAGAAACTAGAAATGCAAGTTGGCAGGTCTGAACAAAATTAAAGTGCTATCTGTTTAAACACAGACACATATGGAAAGGTAGACATTCTCCCTTGGCATAAATAGTAGGGAGTATCCATAGTTAAGGTGAAAAGGATAGTGACTATGCTTGTTTTCCAATAGCCAGGATTTGTGTCAGACGCTGGTAGTGTTATTTCCATCGATCCTTTTCCAGGTCCTGATATTGACGGGAGATGTAACAGATGACGAATTCGTTACATCAGTGGTGCAGGATACAGTCAATAGATTTGGTCGTCTGGATATAATGGTAAGATAACTTAATGGACTGGTACCTACAGCTATAAGTCTATCCTATCCAGGTTCCTAAAGCGCACCCATATTTATTAAAAATTTTAGTAACCAGACAAGTAAAAATCACTTTCAAAAAGAATATATGAAGTAGCTATTTCAGGTGAAAGTGTGCGGGACAGGTCATCCCATCCAAATCAAGCAATCTTGTTTTTGATGCATTATGGTAAAATCTGAACGTGATAGATTTTATTTATAACTGGCCTCGTGAACTCAATTAGTCGTTAAAATAAAGAAGCAGTGATAACTGTTAAAGTGAGCAAGAAAAGTAACATTACTTTGACGGAAATGTCTTAATGGCTGGTACCTACAGCTAATACGTCCTTCCTATCCAGGTTCTTAAACTACACCCATGTTGATTAATGCTCTTCGTAACCAGTAAAATCACATTCTTTTACAGAATTAGTTCTGTAAAAAAATATATTCGAAAGAAATATATGAGGAGCTATTTCAGATAATTTGTATATCATCCCTCCAAAACTAAGCTACCTTGCATTTTACGCACTATGGTGAAACTGAATATGGCTATTTTGCCTAAAACTGGCTTCGTACCCTCAATCATCCGTAAGAGTTAAGGAGCAGAGACAACTATTTAAGTAAAGAACAATTACCTTTTAACATAAAAGATGGTTTGCTTTAAATGATAAATGAAATTCAAAGGTATGGCAATAATGAAGAGCCACGCTGAATCAAGCGAAATCGTGATTGTTTCCAAATTACATCAAATTTTCGCATGCTAAATATGTATTTGAACAATGTTATCAAAACTTCTGTTTACTGGAATAGAGTACGACCTATTTTTGTATCATGTTTTTAAATAAAACTGTTTTGAAAAATGGTTGCGTCTTTCGAATTTGGAGGAATCTGATTTTCTTTCATCTATTCTTGCTCTCTCTCTTATGCAGAGTTCTTGTGCTAAATACCATGCTGGCATCACCCTTTGCATTCCTTTTCTTATGCCAGTTTACAGTTATCCGTTCCACTATATTCAGGAACCAACAACGTTTTACCGCTTGATTCCTGTCTATTGTATGTGTTTTTTTATGGTTCGTTAAGGTGAACAACGCCGGTACAATACATGAAGCTGGGGGAGTTGTTGATCTGACAATGGATCAATACGACAAGGTGATGAACACTAACCTGAGGGCCCCGATTATGTTTACCAAGGCAGCTGTACCACACCTGGAGAAAACAAAAGGTAAGGGATGACCTAAACAATAAAACAAAGAGACAATCGCGTATCTGAGCCAGAAATAAAAAACATCTCGTTAAATAAAAGGTCAGCAACTATGGTAAAAAAAAAACTGAATTGGTCTTCCTAAATTATTGATATTAAATACTTATGGAAAGTTTAGAAAACGAAAAGGTTAAAAGAAGTGCTCAAGTATAAACAAAATGTTGTTCAATAAAAATTTAGGAAACGGTTTGTGTCTAATGCAGATGGGTAATTAGGACAAAAGAGGTCGAAATTACTTTGTCTAGTAGGAAAAAGACACTTTAAGTCTCGTCAGTTGAAGATAATACAAGTTAGGGCATTGAAAATAACGTAAACCTAAATAAACTAATACAGGATTCTACGAAAGCTTTAAAATACAGTCTATTTCACTTAATTATATTCTGAGACAACAATTAGTGATGGATACGATTGTGAGAGGACCGTTAACAGATTCGCAAGGCTGGTCGCTTTCTATCTGATTTTAAACCAATGATTCGCAACGAGTTTAATTACTTCTCCGAGTAATTTTTGAACAACTTGTCGTTAAGGTCTGGCTTGCATTCTTAACATTTTTTTTATTTTCTCCTTCGGTAGACTCTTAGGTCAAAATTAAAAAGTAAAATAACTTTTCGAATATGAGGATAAAGATATACCACTTATAAGATAATGCTTTGATATGCTTAAGCCAGGCTGAAGACATTATTTTAAGCACAAGGATGTCGGATTCTGCCAGTTAAAACAAATGCTTGTTGAAAAACAAGATTTCATGGACAATTAAGAATCAAATTGATTGTTTCATCTCATTCCGTTCCTCTCTATTCATCCTCGATGCTTTGTTTGTCACTTAAGTGCAGTGGAATCGCGTTATAACAATCTTTTCCCTGCCGAGTTCTGAACTTCAACCCAGCGTCTGTACTTTTGCCATCTAGAGTATATTTTTGCGATAAAGGAAAAATATTTGAATAAAAATTTAAATCAATATATATTATTTAATAATTACGTGATTATATTTATATATACATATAAGCATAAAATAATATTGTGTATCGTCTTGTTTTATGCAGGATGCATCGTGAACGTATCTTCCATTGCCTCAAAGATGTCGGTGAGTGACTTGTACAGGTTGATAAAAGAAATTTGATTTAATATATAACAAATAATTAGGTAACCATTCCTTTAATATGTTACCTCTGAAAAAATCTACTATAGGCCAAATCGTATGCTTAAAGTCACTTCAAAGGGGCAATGAAATTGAGCAAATTTATTTGGCTCTTTCTAACAAACATCATTATATTGCACATTTGTTTTCATTTGTTTTACAGTATGCCCCACATGTATTCTATGGCCTTTCTAAGGCGGCCTTGGATCAACTAACGAAGTGCTCCTCTACAGGTGTGATGAAATATTTCAATTTTTAATTACTATTTTTAGGAATAAATTTTTCCTCACATTAAAATAGTTTGTAGATTTGTTGTAATTGCTATTAATCATGCATATATTTCCTGTAATTCCTAGTAATTTGCAGTCTTACCATGGTCGTTATCATTGCTATGTTGCGATTGATTTTAATATTAATATAATTGTTAATTAGTAGTTATAAAGAAATATTTAGACTGACATTTGCATTAAAACAGGCAAATTACTGGGCATTGTGGAAACAGTTTCTTTTTATTGCATCCACGATGTCGTACAAACTGAAGACACTAAGATATATAACAGTGATACACTAATAAGTGGTGAGATATGTATATGGAAAATGTCCTTAACAAAGCCATGTTGCCTTACCAAATTACCTTGAAGCTTATATTAGAGCTTTAATATGTATGTGCTACATCAGATAAAAACGAGGGCTTGGTCCAACATTTTAACGCTGTATTAATTCTATAGCTCATGGGCAAGTTAAAAACGACGAGCAAAACTATTAATCAGCAAGACTTCTACCAGAATACCGGGAAAACATAGGGTCGGCTAAAATGAAAATAAAAAAAAAAAATCTCATTACAAAACCAACGTTAAGGGTTATCGGTGTATATGGAACAAGTCTTATTTTACTGAGATATATAATCTCCAAAGTAATCTATAAAAGCTTGTAATATTTATTTCCTTTTTTCTCAGAATTAGCCGGCAGAGGAATCAGAGTGAACGCTGTAAAGTGAGTCATTAATATAAAATTAAATTTTAGATAAACAGATAATCTACAAAATGTTCCTTACTTTTCCATCACCTTTATTATTCTGTTAAAGATCTTTATATCATATATTATCAATCATCGGAAAAAAATTTATTAATATCCGCTTCTTTAAAATGTACAGCATGTAAAATGTTTAAAATTGAAAAAAAAATACTCGAAATTTTAACAGCCAGAAAATTCATATGATTCCTGATAGTTTTAATTCAAGAGTAATTTTTGTAATTCAACATATAGATCCTGGGATACGAAAATACAAGTCCCTTTTAATAGTAATTTTTCCCCATATGATATGATTATGTTTATCAAGTGCTGATCGTTTTTATACTCCTACATCATCTCTTATAGCCAAATCAGCTTTTACCTTTTCTTATTGTCTTGTTCGCTATTTTTTTTAACATTCACCTTACTAACAACCCTCGTAACTCTTAATTGCTACCTGGAGCGCAATATTCTCTAAATATTCTTGTTTACCATTCATTTATTGGGCATTATGTCTATCAAAATCTTGCAATCTTTATTTTGTCTGTCGATATTGTAAATATTGGTAAAGTTAAGAAAGTGTCATATGATTTGATGTTATATGATGCCATATTCTTAGGTTAATAAAAATAATTTTATAACAAGCCGACGCACATTCACTTTTTTCCTTATTGGTTATTTAGAAGATCTGACCTTCAGACATTCTTAGCTATAATGAGGCTATACTCCACGGTCATACTTACAAAGATACTGCGAATTACTGGACACTAGCACCATTATAGAAAATTATGTTATATCGGAAAATAAATACAAATAATGTTCATAAATATTCGGCTGCATCATTTATTGAATAAAGTCAGTTTAGATGATGATTTTCTAAATTAATTTATAAGAATTCTTGCCTTAAAATGTGCTCCTTGAAAGGCGAATGAGCCTCTGATTTTGATATTCCTGCATCGCAGATCAGGTCTATTAGCCATAACCGACTGGTTTAGTTCGGAAGCAGAATAACAAAAATTGTTTCTGCCACTTAAATCTAACCGCTGATCATTTACACAGGGATGAATATCCGGAAATATGGTTTAGGTAAATGGGCGCCTCTCCCCTAAAATATTGGTCACTTATCTCTGAAAGCAGGTTAAAAGCTGGTTTGCCTGTCTCCTGTGGAAACTCGGTTGTCTGTCGCAAGTACTCCATCATATATCGCAATCAAGCTGTTTAAGTCCAATGATTGTTGTGGTTCATGGTTCATTTTATAGAACCATACAACAATATAAATTTATAAATACTTGCTTTGATCGAAGAACCATCAGCTAATTCTCATCGGTGTATTTCGTACTTTTGATTGTCATTCAACTCTCTAAGTTTTCCTTGGCTTCTCTGTTTGTTTCTAGTGCTAACAACTGAATCAAGTCTGCTTTCTCTGATGTAACAAGCATATAAAACGCTGACTGGATGTTGTCACATCGTCTTTAATTGGTTTGACCGGTGGATATCTTATGACGACTCAATATCTTAGTTATAATACTTCTTAACCGGTGAACCTTTCTAAGGGAAGGTCTCTCAGTCATTGTTTAGTTGAAAATTGCAATATTCGGATAATAAATGGGAAATACTACAATCAAAAGTCTATAATGTCAAAGGTATCTCTTTCTGGGATCACGTGACCCAATGTACATTTTCATACTATTTTCAACACCAGAAGCCCAACCTCTGTTAAGAAATTATGATAATTAAATGAGTGTAAATTGACAAAGTCCTGGTAGAAAACATTTTTTTTATACAAACTATCACAGCGGCACATTAAATTCATAGCTGGTAGCCTCATAGCTTAAGATTAACACTTCTGATTTTTTACCGCTGATTGAACCCGATTCATGAAATATATGGAAACCAACTAAAATACATGATCATTTTTTGTCGAACTTAAAAACGGAACTTTGTCTATAGACAAAATTCTCCGATTAGTTTTCATGACATAAACAGGTATAGACGGTCATGGAATCCCTTAAAAATTCAGACGGCAAAAGAAAGCATAATTTTATTAAAAATGTCATTATTTACGATATATTTATTCTAGCCCGGGTTGTGTTAAAACTTCCATCTATGAGCAACAAGGAATCAGCAGATCTTTCTTTGAAAAGGTTGGTTATTTTTACATATTTGTATATGTGAGGCTTCATGCAAATTTACAAAATTGCCTATTGCCGTCCAAAATTAAAACCAATAACCAAAAGTGCCTTTTTTTAAAAAATATTTTAACTATTAGTTTATAGTTTTAATTATGCAAGAGGTAAATTTCAAAATTATATCTTGAAAATTTGTTATTTCTTGTAATTCATTGTAAAGAGAGTAAATTCAAAACAACATCGGCAATAAATGATATACAATAAAATAAGTTATTATAAGAATATAAAAACATTATTAATTTAATCTAATTTTAGTTATGTATATTTAATACTGTTGTTTTTGGAAAGGCCTGTGCCATACTTGTGGATATCCAGCCTTTGAAACTCCAAGTCCAGCCTGCAGACATTGCGAAAGCGATATACTTCCTGGCGTCTAATGATGCGAGGTTTATTACCGGGACAACTTTAGTCGTGGATGGAGGGTTCCTCAATGTTGTACCAGTTCCAAACATTGACCCAGAGAGTGGGGAGTAACTTCATTAAATTGGTTGGTTGTAGAGGAATATAGTTCTAAGTGCACTTTACCCAAAGGATTTCTATCAGGACTTTGATAAAGAGAAGATTATGCAGGATACTGTTTTAAAAAAAGTAATTTTATTAAGAATTGCAACATATGAGAGACGATTATAAGACCATCTTTTTTTTTGGTTATTATAGAACTTTTGAAATTTTGAAGCTCCTGAAGATAAAATACGATTTCAATTGGTGTTTTTCGTTATTAACGTAAAAAGAATATGCACAGAGCACCTTGGATATACAGCCTCCACAACATACCATTAGATGAGAGGACGTTGCCATGGCGGTAATGTTCCTCACTTCTATAGGAAATAAAGTTGTTTTTTTTGAGGTTACAACAATGTTGTTGCTGTTCCTAATATCGCTAAAAATTAACACCAGGCTACGGAAAGTACAGTTGATTAATACTCTAGTTGCGGATTGAGAGATCAGGCTACTGTGGTACATACTATTAAAGATTGTTTTGTATTAATTCTGAAATGGGACATTTCTTTTACATTTTTAATTATTTATTTTTTATATTTTTCATTCAAAATGTTACAAACGTCAACACCCACTCCTGCAGTGAAAGAATCATTTATGTCCTAATCATACGTGTGTCTTTGGTCATTCCAACAGAACAAACAATTTCTTAGATATTCTAGCTGAAATACTCAACCCACAGCCAACAGGATAATCCTGAAAGGTGCTGTGCTTATGAAATATTTAATTAGTTAAGTTTAGGCGACATCAACATTAACTCTATGTCAGTTTTGTTCTTTTAGTCTCAGAGACTAAGTAAACAAATGGTTTTCAAATTAGTAAACGTTACTTAGACGAAAATGTTTAGACCTTAACACGGATTAATATCAATTAAATATAATTACATTTGCCAATTAGAATAATTTATTTTGTAGGTTGTACTCCGATCACCTGTGCCATCAAAGTCATCGGCAGATTGTTATAATCTTCATCTTCGTTACAACTTCCTTGGATAGAGAACTAGCGTTCTTCTCCAATAATCATTCTAAGCGGAACGAGCTTCACATACCAATCAAATCTTAATGATCATTATAAGTGGAACAAGCTTCACATACCAAGCATAATCTTCGTGCCTGTCAGTTATAGGGATTATTCAGGGGTTTAAAGCGTTATTTTTTTTTCATTCACTATTTAAAAGAATTTTTTTAGTCTTTCTTTAAAGGATGCAAAAATCCCGCTTTCATGTGCACAATTTACTTTTTTAACTGCAGTTGGTTCAATCAGGAAAAATGCAGTCGGTATTTCAGATACGAGCGTTTTTTATGATAGCCCGATCCAAGGGTGTGTTCCAATGCCAGCACGTACATTTGTTATCTTTGTAAGTTGCACAGCGGTTGGTGTACGGCCCTGTTAAAAACGCATAATAGCAGTAGTGGTACCACCATCTTTCCCCTTAATGTGCACAGTTCTGCGTGTCCGCTGCATCATTATCTTTATCTTTAGTTGTGAATGGCTTGCCATTATGATAACTCATGCGCCCTTCAGTGGCCGTTCCTGTCTCTCCATTGATGGTTATTCGGCAGTCTGATAAATCAGACCCGAACGTGAATGTGGAAAACTCGGCATACGTGTTCAGCTTTTACTGCCACTTGCGCATTTCATATCTGACTTTGTATTGACCCTAGTTGGTCAGATAATGTATTGTGTCAAGACCAAGCCAATGTTATTTACTGACGTCCCCGAATCCGGCTTTATAGTCGGCCCATGTACGGTCAAAACCGCAAAAACTAAACCCTCGTACCTGGATATGATGACGGTCCACTTGGTCCACCCTGACATGTCACAATAGACGTCCACGGATATAGGAGCTCCAACTGGCTTGATTTTGTAGACGCCTGTAGTTCGACCTCCAGAATTGTAAACCGCGTCACAATCTGGAAAGATATATGGGTTTCCAGTATGGAATTTATTTATAAAAATAGTTTTTAATCTTATAAAATGAATGTTGTAGAAAGAAAATACATATATTTTCATGACAGAAAGGAGAAACTTTTTTTTCTAAAACACATCATCTGAAAGAAAAGTACCCTACTTCAGATCATCCCGAGCGGTCCGCAGGTTTAATGTTCAACCGAAACAACGTTACATTAATATATATGTATTGCTGCTAGGATAAACGTTTAAGATAACAAATACAAAAACAAACTTGACAACAAGCGTCTAATGAAGCCTGATATCTCGGAGAACGATTTTCAAGAGTTTCCAAAATGTTAAACAATCCATATAAAATATTATTGTTTATTTGTATGTATATATATATATATATATATACTTGTGGTATATAGGTGCTGAACGAATCTAACAGTGCTCCATTAGCCTGATGCTAAGAGCTGATTGAGCTGATTCACAAAATTTACAACGAAAATGTTCAATTAGAAATCAACATGTGTTTTCATCTGATGGTTGCGACAGCATGACAACACGTATTAATTTCTAACTGAACATTTCGTTGTAAATTCTGTGTATATATATTATTATCAGCTCATTGACGGCATCATCAAACATTGTAAATGAATAATTATAAGTTTGTTTATTCCTGAGTTGATTTGTTAGTGTCATGAAATGCGTGATTTGTAAAATAAACAGAGTTCTTGAATATATGCACAAAGAGCATAAATTTACATTTTATCACCGTTCCATGAGATCCCGTTTATTTGTTTAATTATAAAGAATATTGCATCTACCAGGAGGGCATGCGTTCATACCCGTTCGTGTGTGTGTGTGTTTGTTCACAACAATCCTAAATGGAATCTCATGATATTTTCAGCGCCTTTCGGGAAAGGGTCAAGGAAGAATCGATTAGTGTTTGGTGTGGAATAGGTTTAATACTAATTTTTTACTCTTACTCCCTGCCCTCTATATTTATAAACGTTTGTTGTATCCATATTAGTATTTTATCTTTGATCCATTCTGAATTTGAGTCACATAAAAAAACCTATTATCTATACTTAGTCAATTGCCTTACTCATGTCAAGGAAAACCGTTTTTAACGCTTTATTATCATCAAGTGAATGGCATATTGAACTGCACAGATCAACTAGCTGGGATGGTAGTATTATCACCTGGCAAAAAACCCTAACTGGTAAAATGAGAAATAAGTTTTTTTTTAATCCACGAGTAATTAAAAAAAAGGTATGGTTCTTAGGCATTTAAAAAAATCAGTGCGGGCGGGCGATTGTTTTTTGTATGTTTCGATAAAATGTCATATAATAAGGGAAAGGCAGGAAAATAACATAATTTCTATGCTAAACGCTACATAACGAAAGAAATCTGGTCAAAATTGTACTATTTTATCTTCTTGAAAGATGAAGATTAAATAAAACAGTTTTGATGCTGGGTTAAAAATTGACGCGGGCGGTGCCTGAGAACCAAACTATTTTTTGGCCTAAGTTTTAAATTTTCTTGTTTAGCTATGATGATGAATATTTCCGGAGTCGCTGATTAGTGATGTGACATGGTCATCTTGATTTCCTTTAATAATTTGGTTTGCAGCATGGCACCACTTTTTAGGGATACTTATATTATTTGCTAGATCTTCTGCTTGTTTATAGGGGACTGCATGGTTGTTGTTTACATCCGGGCTACTGCTGGCCTGGTCAGAGGCTGGTAGGCAAAAGCCGATACCCCATATAAGTAGGTCATCCAGTGTGTACTAGCTGTTACATGTGCTACCAGTGTCTCTCCATTCACACTTGTTCAAGTAATTTTATGCCCAAATCAATTTGTTTGCAAATAAGTTGAAGCAATAAAGTATATTTACTCAATGTTAGTGATTATATAGTGGTCAGCTTCCGTTTCCGGACCTTAACAGCATGACAAATGGTTGAACAGATGATATAAAAGTATAGCTAGACACCAACAAAGACCATATCATTTGCCCCTCATCTGTTTCATTAGCCTGTAAAATACATCAACCAAAGACAGCTTACTGGTGAGCCGCTAAATCTGAATATGCAGGCTCTATGGTACCACCCGATAGAGAAATGTAGCAGAGTTTGTTTTATGCACAATCTCCTGTCTTAGGTTTCAGGAGTTTTGTCTACCATTTTCTCATATTTCATTATTGATTTTAAAGGTTGACGTTATCTAGATTAAAGAATAATTTGTTTCATATAATTCCTTAATATATATATATATATATATATATATATATATATAAAATATATATATATATTTAATATATAAATAAATATAAACCAATAGGTGACAGACTTTTTAAACAGGTGTTGGCTTTCTAAATTACAGTTTTCTATCTCATTAAAATATCAGATGTAAAACGAATTATAAGTAATCAATAAAATAAAAAAAATAAAAGTAGTAATATTTAAATATGAAACAAAAATACAAAACATAAATAAAAAAGTTAAAATGTTTGAATTTGAAATGTGAAAATTGTAGGTGAAACACCCCCACCCCAGTTTTTGTGTTAGGATTGTAATTTTAACTTTTAAAATTATGAATTTATTTTTTATTTAAATATGAAATGTAAAAAAAACTTAATTTGCATTAATAACGGGCATACATGTTAGGTAAAATAAATAAAAAAACAATTTTAAAGCATTTTTTAAGGTTGTGTTGAAATGAAATCTTTTTAACACTTAGTGGTGGAGAAATATCAATCTTAACATAAACAGTTAAAAGTAGATAAAATCAATGAAAATGAAATCATTCTTAACATCAACTGTCTTTGTATATAAATCAATTCTAATAATACTAAAACAAATGAACCAGGTCTTAAACCATGACGCTACAAAGCCATTTATTTCCCTGACATTCGGGTTAAACGAGCCTTTTGAAGGCAAGCCGTTATAATGATTTCCTAATTAACAGATGACTGAAATGATTTGTTGTTATCAGTGCAAGTATTAGAAGGCTTTGATTGCAAATATTTAAGTATTAACATTAAAATGTGCTTTGTGACTGTACATATTATAAGCTCTTAGAGTATGCGTATATAGGAGGGTGGTTCATGTAGTTAAGTAAAAATTCACAAAATATTATCATTAATGAATATAACTAAATATATATATTAACACATTAACTATCATTGGTTTGCAGCTTGCTTGGCAGTAATAACTTGGTAATATCTTAAGAGTTATGCAGGGGCACTCTGAAACTTTTGACTGAATTCTAACAATGTGGCTACACAGGGGTGAAAATATAGGACTGTCATTACAGCACCTGTATCAGGCTTTATCATACTCCATGTGGTGCAGCATAAAGATATCAGTTACAGGATATGAAGCAAGAAACTAGTGATTCTCTGATGAAGCATGTTTAGGGTCAATTAAGAAAATTGAGGCTTTACTAAGTGCGTGTCTGCAAGTGATCCAGCAGGCACCCTAAAGAAGCTTTGACAAAGTCCCTTTTGCTTTGGATTGGCAAATCCAACTGCTGTACACCTCACTGGTTAATTATCTTGCAATCAATTTTATAAGACTGACATATTTAATGTAAAATACAAACAACATAGAACACAGAACAAGCCCACTGGGGAAGGAGTGCAACTGAGACAGTCAACATCCCTAAGTGTTTTGCCTACCAGTACTGCACGTGCTGCTAAATCACGTGGTCTGTGACGTCACGATGCAGTCCCCTATAGGGATAATTTGATTTGACTTCTCGTACTGACATGGTCATTTTGATTCTCTTACCTTTTAAGTTGTCCCTGTCATGGTCTTTTTCAGTTCTCTGAGTGGTTTTAGTAGTTTAATTTCTTTCCTTCTAGGTATTTCCAAATCATGATTTTAACCAAGGTTTGTCTTTTATTAGGATTTTAGAATGTTGTATGGGTATTGTTATTTTACCTAACTGCTTCAAGCTGGTTATAAAGGCCTCATAATCTGTATGGATATACCCTGAACTCAAACAATTTTCCCAGTTTACATATCTGACTGGCCTTCTTATTTGTCTATAATCACCATTTTGATAGCCGGGTTCATTAAATTCTCTTATACGTTAAGGATAATCTGTCTCCAATACATATTTGGGTTTATAGCCTTATGGTCATTGTAAGTAATAGAGATAATCCCTAATGCGGTTATATACCTATAGTCCGTTTCTTCCCCTCATGTCCATCCGGTTTTTGCCATGAAAAATATTTTAGTTACATTTAAAGGGAAACAACTATAGTGTAGAGGATAAAATGACCTAATTTTCAACAAGGTAAATTCACTTTATTTATGATACAGAATTATTTGAAAATATATGAGAAATCAGTCTACATTTTACAACGTATCATACCCACTTATATTGTGGGCAAGGTTATTAATCACATTAAAAACAGTGTCATTTGCCAGCTGCTGATTGGACGATTTCATGTTAACACTTTAAAAAATGTAACCACGTAAATCAAAGATGGCTTCTCATGCAGGGACACATAAAATCTTCCAGATTTTGTGAAGAAACTAAAAAGTTGTAAAAAAGGGATTTATTGTAAAATTCTTAAGTGCTTGTCACTTCCATGTGTAGTTTATTAGGAAACAATTGAAAATTTTAAAGAAAATTACCTACGAAACGCAGGTGGACAGCAAGTCGTGAAACGCACTATATAGTAAGATTATTTAATGCATGATCAATTAGTGAATAAAAGTTTTGAGTTTCTTTTGTCGTTTATTTAATGTGCTGAGTGAGAGTATTTTCTACTAATAAATTTTTAAGCTTCGGCATATCCTTTAGTATAGGTCGTCATTTAAAAAATACTAGTGTGGCACTGCTTACTAACTGTTATGTGTCATAATATTCCCTATAATTGGTTGATGACAAAAATGCAATACACACAATTTCAAGTTAATCGAGTTCTAGATCAGATCTAATTGTTGTGGTGATGTGGCTCCTGAATATGGATAGTAACCCTCCGCCAACCTAATAAAATTGAAACCTTGAATGAGAAACCGACCCACTTAAAATGAACAAAATAGCTAGAGCATGTTTAGTTCTAATTCTTGTAACCCGGCGAAGTCGCGTTATTGGGGGTCAACATGGAAGAGACGTAATTCAATATCGAATCGTAGGCGGCCTCATGCATAAACTGCTACTGACAAAGCTGAAATTTGGGCGTTGGCAAAGGAACTTAAGTAATACGGAGTGTTTCTTCAGGGTTAATTGACTAGTGACGTCATGCCACATAATTAGTATATGGTTAATCAACATAGAGTAATTATTGTCTCGTGTAAGACCACCGGAATAATTAGCCAGGAGATACACCCGAATGCAAATTAAAGTTAATCAGAAACTCGGCGTGGCCGAAACAGTATTATTTTAAAGGGGTTGTCTTCAGGTTAAGGCATGAATAATTACTTAATGACCACTAAGATTATCTAGAAATATTTCAGTATTAATGATACCAGTTAAAATCAGGGGAAACGAGTGATTTTAAGACTTAACATAGCTTGATAAATGCAGTTTTTAAACCACATGCATTTTATTGGTAGTGGCCTCCTACAATTTTAACATATTTATAGTAGTACAGAAACTCCGTGTTATTTTAACATAGAAAAGGAGATACGTTGCAAGAGGGATAAAGTAACGCCTCCATTCGTCCGTCTGTCCGTCCGGAATTGGTTTGTTGATCGATTTCAAGCCTAACTGTGTGACCAAAACCTTTCATCTTGCAAATATGGTTCACCCACCTATGGATGAAGAAACCTATTAATTTCAGGTGACGGGGTCAAAGGTCACGGCCAGAGGACCCACTTCTTGAAAAAGCTTGTGGACCCATTTTAGGCCAAAACGTTTGACCAAAACCTTTCATCATGCCAATATGGCTCACCGACCCATGGATGAAGAAACCTATTGGTTTTGAGGTCACGAGGTCAAAGGTCACGGCCACTGGGCGCACTTCTTGAAAAAGCTTGTTCACCCATTTAAAGCAAAACTGTTTTACAGAAACCTTTCATCTTGCAAATATGGCTCACCCACCCATGGATGAAGAAACCTATCAATTTCAGGTGACGGGGTCAACAGTCACGGCCAGAGGACCCACTTCTTGAAAAAGCTTGTGGACCCATTTTAGGCCAGACCATTTGACCAAAACCTTTCATCATGCAAATATGGCTCACACACCCATGGATGAAGAAACCTATTGGTTTTGAGGTCACGAGGTCAAAGGTCACGGCCACTGGGCGAACTTCTTGAAAAAGCTTGTTCACCCATTTAAAGCAAAACTGTTTTACAGAAACCTTTCATCTTGCAAATATGGTTCACCCACCCATTGATGAAGAAACCTATCAATTTCAGGTGACGGGGTCAACGGTCACGGCCAGAGGACCCACTTCTTGAAAAAGCTTGTGGACCCATTTTAGGCAAAACCGTTTGACAAAAACCTTTCATCATGCAAATATGGCTAACCGACCCATGGATGAAGAAACCTATTGGTTTTGAGGTCACGAGTTCAAAGGTCACGGCCACTGGGCGCACTTCTTGAAAAAGCTTGTGCACCCATTTAAAGCCAAACTGTTTTACAGAAACCTTTCCTCTCGCAAATATGGCTCACCCACCCATGGATGAAGAAACCTGTCAATTTCAGGTCATGGGGACAAAGGTCACGGCCAGAGGACCCATTTCTTGAAAAAGCTTGTGGACCCATTTTAGGCCAAACCGTTTGACCTCATTTTTTTTAAATTTATGAATCTTATATGCATCTCCTAGCGCATGCACGAGGCATTAGTAGGGTTTTCACAAGTACATGGGTATAGAGCATTAGTCTGTATATAAAATTACTTTGCAAGAAATGTTAGATGTATAATAAACAATATATATATATAAAATAAAATCCATCGATGAAAAATGTATAATGTCAATGTACCTCCATATTATAAGTATTACTTAACTTTTATAAGTCTAGTGAAATCTGTGTATAACTAATAAATGCTTGTGCTGTGCCTCAGATAATAAATGTTTGTTTTCTTCAAATTATATATAATAGTGTCCTTTAAGTCTGTGTTTCTGTTTAAGTTTAGTTTTTTCTTGTCCAGGTGCAAAACTTGTCATTAAGACTGCATATCGGCATATAAGAATATATTCGACACATAGCATTGTCGTAGAACATCAAGGGACCAAGTATTAAATCTTGTGGTACTCCTGCATTAGTTTTTATACCATTTAGACTTTTTTCCATCGAGGACCACCCTTAGTCTACGGTTGTCCAAATAGTTGCATAGAAATCCATACAAAGTCCCATTTGTTCCTATTTCATTAAGTTTGTTTATCAATCAATCATGGGAAATTCTTAGGCTTTAGAATTGTCGAGGAACACCAGTTTCATTTTTATTATCTAAATATTTGCATATTATATCCACAATATAAGCCAACTGGTTTATCACTGAGTCTTTCTTCTTTGGAGAGACCATGTAAATGGAGACGGGACAGGTATGATCGTGTTCAAGTCAAATTACTTAAAGCAGAAGATGGGAAATCATATGAATATACTGAGTGGTCGCTGACGTATGACAGACAGGTCGTTCGCTTGGTTGTTCTTTATCGGCATTGTTACTCGAAGAAGCATACAGTCGCAGTGGGTGAATTTCTTGGCAATCTTTCGAAGAACTTACAGAATTTACTGATAATTAGTAGTGATCGGCTCTTAATTTTGGGAGATTTTAACATACATATAAACAATCCTTTTGATAAAGATGGATATTCGATATTCGAGTGCAAAATCGAATATCACTCATACCATGCGAATAAAAAATATCACTCAAATCAGGGATATTCGATATTCCCACGCTAACATAAAATATCAATCATAGCATGCAATATCGAATATCACTCGAATCGGGGATATTCGACATTAGATATTTACATGCCAATATCGAATATCTCTCGAATCATGGATATTCAATATTCGAAAACTATTCCAGAACTTTGCTGGTGAATATTGAATGTCGCTGATTTGTGTGATATTCGATATTCGCATTCAAATGTCGCTTGTCTTTATGATATTGGCGTGCAAATATCTACAGTCTCGGCCAATCAGTGCCATAACATATATTTAATTTGCTTCCAAATTGACCATGTGTCGAACTGGCCGAGCGCCGATAGTTTTCTCGTATTTTGCGCGCGAATATTGAATGTAATAAATTTATGTTTTTTTTGTGATATTCGCTGGTAAAAATCGAATGTCTCTTGTCTGTATGATGTTGGCGTTCAAATATCTAAGGTCATGGCGCATCATTGCCCTAATATGTATAAACTATGTATGACCTGGTTGTCCAACAATCCGAGCGCCTATAGTTTCCCCGAATTTCGCAATTAAATATGGTTATTCTAAATAAGTCATGCAAGGTTGTTTTGAATACCAATGTGATAAAGTAAATGTTACACTTAAGTCACTCGATTACATGGGCAAGACTGGGTGTTGCATCCTTTGCTTTAAGTTTGCATTCCTCTCCACCCGCCGATGGTCACTGACCGGTCTATGCAGCTACGAATCCTTTCCTGTACCCCACCCCCGCAGCTGCGTGTACAACCAGCCCAGCTGGACCAACGACCCCATTTGGCAAGGAACTGAAAGGATATTCATATTGTTAGAGATGTCTGTTTTATTGTGCGCTGTTGACATGTCTCTTTTACTGTGCGCTGTTGACATTTTGATGCGTGTTGGGCTCAAGCCCTGGGCGTTGCTATGCTACAGCGCTCGGTTTAACCCGTACTAATTGAACGCTCGCTGTCGTGCTAGTCTGGAATGTTCAAGTGCACGTGTATTGTTCTTTATATTGTTCGGGAAATGAAAAGTTCTCGGCTTGAGGTGAAAAGTTATAAATAAGGGGCTGTGTTTAGAGCCGAGAACAGAGAGGAGAGATATATTCCAGCGGACACAGAAGAGTGTAAATCAGTTTGTGGACCTTTTCCGATAAGTGCAGCAGTTATAGATTTTTTTTTTAATTTGTAACGGATTTTATATAGTCTTCAGTTTGCCTGTTGGATCACTGCCGGGATTTCACTTTTGGATTACTGTAGATTGACTTTGTGATTGAATTGGACAATTATTCTCTGAGAAGATTTGTGGAACTGTTCATCTGGATTAAATGCTTTAAAGGACTTATTGTCGCTGCGACAGTGGTGGTATCCAGGTACTGTACACTTTATTTATTATACTGTGAAATTGTATTGACTTGCTGTTATACTATGTAATTGTATTGATTTAATTTATTGTAATGTGAGGGTTGTTTTAAGAATAAATTATAATTATATGTCAATAAAAAAACACTGACTTCTTTATTCATACCCCTAGACATTTCACGCTGCCTAGTATTACAGAATCTGATTTTGTTTTTATAACAAAATTTATGCTCGTCACGACTACGTGATCTGTCGATATTAGGTTCCGTAACATAAAATTGTGGACTCGTTTGTGATGCTTAATAGTTTTGAAAGTTTATTAGGCCTTAACCTAGACACATTCTTTTCAATATATTGTTTACAAGATTACACATTGTTTACATTACATTATTTACAAGATTTATCTCAGTGGATTTTTTTTTGTTATTGTTTTATCATCTTAACATGCCAGATTTCAAACTTGAGACATTTGTTGAAGATCCCGACCCTACCCTCATGAACTTGAACTATTGACAAAAGATCAGTTGTTGCGTTTGGGACAACACTTAGGGTTAGGTGTGAAAAAAGCTTTGAGAAAGCCTAATATCATTGCTAAAATCATGCAAGATCTAGTTAGCAAAGGTTTAATTGAAGAGAGTGAAGTGGAAACATAAAAAAATGACAGCCTTGCTATGCAGTTGGAATTTAAAAAAAAATAGAAATGCAACATGAGCTTGCATCAAAACAGTTAGAGAAGGAACAACATGAAAGGTTAAAACAGTTAGAATTAGAAAAACAAAGAGAATAGAGGGAAGAACATGAAAGTTAAGAAAGAGAAAGACTAGAAAAAGAAATTGAGTTAAAACGACTGGAGTAAGAAAGACTTAAACTACAACACGGTCTACGTGCTGCCCCAACTCACAGTTTTGATGTTACTAAACAAAGAAATTCAGAAATTGGGAAAAGCGCAAAAATCAGACCTTTGTCGAATTTGCTAGGACAAAAGAGCAGTTGTTTGATCGCTGGTGTAGTTCTAAAAATGTAATGAAAGATTATGACAATTTGCGCCCGTTGATTTTGGCTACATGTTAACATTTTTTTTCTGGATGAGAATTAGCTGATGATTATTCATTAATACACAAATGTCCTTTACTAGCAAATCAAACCAGTCATTCACAAAGAAGAATGTAAATCAGTATAATCAAATGAAGTTTAAAGCGCAGTCACCCAGTACTAGTAGTCCTGATAGTTCAGCAAAGTCCATTGCTACACCTCAATCCACGTCCACTGTGTCTGAATCCAACCAAGGCCAGTCATTTTCGAAGAAAATCTGTAATAACTGCACAAAGGAAGGTCATCTAATATCTGACTGCTGGAAACTTGCAAATAAACTAAATGGTAAACCATCTGGTTTTGTTTCAAAATCTATGCATAGCCAGGCTCTTTTCATGTAAATAAGGGGTACAAATCCTTTATTGACTCTAATAATGAGTTTGATGCTACGAAGGACAAGAAATATCCATAGCTTGCGGGGTAAAAATGTCAGTTGATTTCTGCGAGGAATTTAATAAGGCTAGGTCCTTTCAAGACTCCTGCGAGGAGTATTCTTTAAATAAGGCTAAGTCCTTTTATGACTCTTGCGAGAGTATTTCAAATGAGGCCAGGTCCTCTTATGACAAACACAAGTTTGTTTCTGCTGAGAAAAATTCCTCTGTTGACTCCCATGAGGAGTTTGATGGTAATAAGGATTTGGATTCCTTTAATGGCTCTGAAAAAGAGTTAATGACTGACACTATCAGTGTCAGTTCTTTGTTTGAGGAAACTGAGGTAGTGGATTCCTCGCCTGACTCTGAAATGGAGTTATTCATACATGATGGTTTTGTATCACTTTCAAGTGATACCCCTATTAGAATTTTGAATGCCAAACTCTCATTTTAGCCAACACTTTGCCCTTTTCGAATAGGTCTTTTACTGGTGCATATGCACCTGTAAATGGTGTGTTTTCAGACAAGAACACTTCAGTTCACAGTATACATTTAAAGTCAGATTTGATTTCTGGGAATATCACTGTGGGCATAAGAACTACTTTATCCTTTAAGGGAATTCAGTTGCTACTATGTTGTTGGCAATGATGTTGCAGGTGACAAAGTACAGCCTGTACCAATAGTGATCGAAAAGCCGTCACTTGATCAAGACACTAATCCCGAAAGTCAGGAAATTCCTGGTTTGTATCCTTCATGTGCTGTAACTAGATCTATGGCCAAGAAAAACAAATATGAGGATAATAGTCCAGATAATAACACTCTGGGAGTCACTAGTGACTCGTCTAACGACTCGCCCGTACAGGCTGCAGCATTTTCAAGGTCGGAACTTATCGCCGATGAGCATAAGGACCCTGATATTTTATGTTTGCTTGTGAGATTGCAAAGTCAAATCTGAAATCTGCACAAAGTAAAATGAAAACAAAGTATGACAAGCACACCGTATGTAGGACGTTTGAGCTTGGTGAGCCATCTCTGGCAGACCTCTGCAAGCTTGGTATTCTGGTCCTTACATTGTTGACAAGAAAGTCAGTGATTTAAATTACATACTGTTAACACCAGATAGGCGTAAGAAAAAACAACTGTGCCATGTTAACATGTTGAAACCATATTATGAGAGAAATAGCACATCAGATGTTCTACATAATGTTACTGCTGTTAATTATGTAAAAACTGACCCTGACCCAGTTAAAGTAGATACTGATTGTAAGTGTGATGTAGACATGCAGTGTGGAATAGTACCACTAAATAACTCAAATGTGCTTAACAACCTGGATGCCAAACTGTCACGCCTTACCGCACAACAAAAACAGGACCTCAAGAACCTGCTGCGGAATTATGAACATTTGTTCAGTGACATTCCAACGCGAAATAACATATTGTGCCATGACGTCGATGTTAGCGAGGCAAGCGCAGTCAAGCAGCATCCTTATAGACTGAATCAAGAAAAGCAAACGTATCTACAAGATGAGGTTCAATATTTGCTGAACAATGATTTTATTTAACCTAGTAACAGTAACTGGAGTTCACCATGTATTCTTGTGCCAAAACCTGATGGAAATAACCGTATGTGCACAGATTATCGAAAACTGAACTCTGTCACCAAGACTGACACGTTCCCGACTCCGACGATCGATGAATGTATTGATAGAGTCGGTAGCTCCAGATATGTTTCCAAGTTTGACTTGCTAAAAGGATTCTGGCAAGTTCCGCTGACAGAATGGGCGAAAGAAGTGTCAGCATTTGTGACGCCGCAAGGACTTTACCAGTATAAAGTTATGCCGAACTTATGAAGAACTCGCCAGCCACGTTCCAGCGCCTCATCCATATGGCTGTCAGGGACATTCAGGGCTGCGACGCATATATTGATGACCTTATCGTGTACAGCGACACCTAGGAGAAACATCTGCAAATTCTGCGCGACCTCTTCGAAAGACTCAGTGAAGCATGTCTGATCATCAACTTAGTAAAATCTTAGTTTTGTCATGCACAAGTAACATGTTTGGGTCATATTGTAGGGCAGGGTCTAGCAAAACTGTTGATGCTAAAATAAGTGCTATTTCTGCATTTCCTAGACCAGAAAACAAAAAAAGCAAATAATGCGTTGTCTTGGTATGGTTTATTACTACAGGAAGTTTTTTCCAATTTTTTCTGCTGTAGCTGAATCTTTCACTAATTTGTTAAAAAAGAAACAAAAGTTTGTATGGGAAGTTCAGTGTGAAAATGCATTTCAGAATTTGAAACCAATTCTGCAAAGTACACCAGTTTTGGTAGCTCCAGACTTTTCTTTACCTTTCAAGTTAGCTGTAGATGCTAGTGATACTGCTGCTTGTGCTGTGTTGTTACAAGAAGGCAGTGATGGCATAGATAATCCAATTTGTTATTTTTCAAGAAATTTTAATACAAACCAGAAAAACTACTCCACTGTTGAAAAAGAATGTTGGGCTTTGATTTTGGCATTGCAACATTTTGAAGTTAATGTTACTTCATCAGTCAAGCCTATCATTGTCTTCAGTGATCAAAATCCCCTCACGTTCATGAACAAGTTGAAGTTTAAAAATCACAGATTGTTGAGATGGTGTTTGTTTTAACGGGATTACAATCTTGAAATCAGACACATTAAAGGAAAGACAATGTACTTTCTGATTGCTTATCGAGATGTTTATAAAATGTTGTAAACGAGATATTTATGTAAGGTTGTAAATAAGATGTTCTTGAAATATTGTAACAATTTAGTGATTGTGATCGCAAAAAGAAAGTTTTTAGAAAACTTATCTTTTTATTACAGGAGGGGGAGTGTTACAGATGTCTGTTTTATTGTGCGCTGTTGACATGTATCTTTTATTGTGCGCTGTTATCATTCTGATTCGTGTTGGGCTCAAGCCCTGGGCGTTGCTATGCTACAGCGCTCGGTTTAATCCGTACCTCAAGTGCACGTGTATTGTTCTTTAGATTGTTCGGGAAATGATGGAAAGTCTGGGCTTGAGGTGAAAATTTATAAATAAGAGGCTGTGTTTAGAGCCGGGAAGAGAGAGGAGAGATATATTCCAGCGGACACAGAAAAGTGTAAGTCAGTTTGTGGACCTTTTCCGATAAGTGCAGCAGTTATATATCTTTTTGAAATTTGTAACGGGTTTTATATAGTCTTCAGTTTGCCTTTGGGATCACTGCTAGGAATTTACGTTTGGATTACAGCAGATTGACTTTGTGATTGTATTGGACAATTATTCTCTGAGAAGATTTATGTGAACTGTTCATCTGGATTAAATGCTTTAAAGGACTTGTTGCTGTGACAGTGGTATTATCCAGGTACTGTACACTTTATTTATTATACAGTGAAATTGTATTGATTTGCTGTTGCACTGTTGTTATACTGTGTAATTGTATTGATTTAGTGTATTGTAATGCTAGTGTTGTTTTAAGAATAAATTATGATTATTTGTTAACAAAAAACCACTGACTTCTTTATTCATTCCCCTAGACATTTCACGCTGCCTAGTGTTACAGAATCTGATTTTTTTTCCATAACAAAATTTATGCTCGTCACGATTACGTGATCTGTTGATATTAGGTTCCGTAACAATATAAAAAAATACACACACACATATATACCATATATATCAGAATGTATCTTAATCAAGTTTCATGCTTTTTTTTCACTTCTAAACTACCGTAATGCAATCCTTCATGGAATCCCTTCTGTTCTCAAGCAGAACAGTGCACATTAAGAAGGTGGCAGCGCGCATTGCAACTCGCACGAAAAAATCTGTGCATATTACACCTGTGCTCTATGCTTTTCATTGTCTGTCAGTGTGTCAGGGGATCTATTTTAAAGTTCTGGTCCTTATTTTCAAGGTACAAAAGCTAATGAAGAGTTTAAATCTCTTTCACCCTTTACAACATTTTACTTTCAGCACCCTTTCATCTACTCATGCCGTGTCGTTTGAGTACATTACATATTATATACTGTGTAAGTGGTTTTGTTAGCGGGGTTTTAATTTTCGCGCTTTTAGCGGGAGCTAGATTTTCGCTAAAATAAGAACACGCGTAAATTCGATGCGATCGTTCGTTAGATTGCAGTGCTCTCGCCCGCCATACAGTAATGTGGGCCTGGCAATCCCTCCATGCATAGTCGCTTGAGTTGAGGCTTCTTCAACCAGAATGTTAAAGTAGTCATTTTGTCATAAGAGTTCATAGCAAGTGATTCCTCGAGATAGACCCGGTCTCATTTATAGTGATTTGTAGAAAAAACTGTGAAACAATAAGTAGTCTTTTAAGACACCCCTAGCCCTTCCCATAGCTTTGAAGTACGACTGAGCTGAGAGCGATCTGCGACTGTTGTCAGTTCTGTTTGTTGTTCGGACATAGTTGGATGCTTCGGGTTAGTTAGTCACAGTTGTTATTGTAGTGAAAATCTACATCTTACTCAGATGTCAAACATAGTAGCTGGTTGCAGTATCATTGCATCATCAAACGTGATAAGTTCTGATCAATTACGTATTGTTCACACCTTGCGGTCACGGTAATCGACCAGTCGCTCGTGGCATGTTTGCGGTAACCCAAAGGTTGTTAGGTGGGATGTAGGTTACGTAACAAACCTGTCTTTTATAAATATTTCAATAATTTGATACACAATTAATTACCTTACATGCCGATTTGCGCAAAAATTCGTACTGCGCTAATGCTATAAAATGAAAAATGCGCGAAAATTCAGACACGCCAAATTAACCACTTCCACATTATATTGCAGAAAAATATTAACTCTCCTCTGCTCATGTTATATTAAATATCCTTTCATTCATTTATACACGTTACACTAAAGTGCAAAATACGAACATAAATTTATTTAGAAACATGCACTAACCACACTAGTGGTGGGAGTCAGTTCTTTTTTCATAATCGATCATCGGTTTGGGCAAACCGATCGATGATCGATTATTTATCGGTTCAGACAAATATAAAGAAATGTGCAATTATATGTGAAACTGTACTTAACCCATCCGGCAAGTCTAAGTTATTCTACTTGACGAAAATAAGTTTTTGCCCTTTTTTTTAATTCTCCTTTTATCACTAAAATATGCTATTCAAAGTTTCATTTTAATTAATTATAGTAATCAAGAATTAAATCACAGTCCAGAACATCTACTTACTGGCCCTCATGAATACTCCCGCGTATCATTTTAACTTCACCACCAGGACTTTCATTTTATAACAATTATGATGACTGCCGACATGCATACTGGTTACACAGGCCTGCCAGGAAAATTACAGGCCCATATAATTTTTGGTAAAAATAAAAAAATAAGTAATTGAAAGCTAAAAATATAATTACTCATGCGGCAGCGGCACCTGATATCAGTTGAGAAGATTATTTCTAAGAGAATCTTGCAAAATTGGCATAGACCTTGAGCATTATGGAGCATTTTAACGCCATCAGCCAATATTTTGAAATGAACATCTCGTTAGAAAACTCTCCGCTAATTCTGCAGCTCCCTGCCAGTTCACAGAGGTTTAATAAGTCCTCCGTTCTCTCATCTATCGTGTCATACTCACTTACATACGGAGGTTATTTGAGAACACAGTCTCATTATATGAAGCGCGGAATGTTGTAAAAAATGGAAGAGTAATTGTTGCCTATAACATAAGACATTCTAGTAAAAACAATCATGAGTATGATGTAATCGATAGTTGCCTTTCGTAATTCAGCGCTTGAAAGTGGCAGCAAACCGACTGACTTTCGAAAAAACTCGATGATCGGCCCACCACTAAACCACATTGCTAGATTTCTACTGATTGTTCGTCTCGTGATGATCCACTGCAGTTTCTGGATCTTACTTTGTACCCTTTTCCACATCGTTCAGATCACGCTGTCCACGGCTGCCATGTCTGATAGAGGTCTGTTAACAAATAAGACAATATCCGGAAATAATACTTGTTTCATCCTGAGAAGTATCAGGGTAACATTTATTTAATTTTATTTCAATGGGGAACTGTCTGAATGTTTCAATAATTATTCTATTTTATACATATTATACTAGAAAATCTTCTCGCCTGAACATATGTATCGAAAAACCAAAATGTCATACACTGCCACGTCTCCAATATGACCGCTACCACGAAATGCTTTGATATACAACACAAACTGAATTTTGTTGCTTGTATCCACATTGACATGTTCTTCATGCCATAAATTCCCTCGGTCCCCTGAAAAGGACACAGGGTATATTTATCCAATTAAATCATTATAAGGAATTGAGTCACAAGAACAAGTTTCCATTTATAATTTTGGGTCTGTGATATATGTTAAATAGACTAAAGATGTCAGATACATATGTTCCGATGATACTCTAAATAGTAGTTTTTTTCGCGCTAAGGAGAAGTTTTCTCTGTTTCTACAGCCGATGTCAGTTATGGCATGTTTTATTCGGAAACACTTTGCATCTGTGAATAATACTTAATATAAACAAGCTTCTGTGGCTCGGTGGTAGAGCACAGGTCTCAAAGCCGGGAGATCGTGAGTTCGAATCTCAGCCGAGGCGGTTAGATTTTTCACGATCGGCCCCCACCCAGGGTGGGCACTCTGCAGGCTTGAAGGGGAAGGCCGTGCCCAGCGGCCGTGTTTCACTCACAAACGAGTGCGTCTTTCGGGGGTTCCTCGGTGGTATGACCCAGCAATGGGGACGATTACGCAACCAGGGCCCGCAGGTGCAGTAGTCACTGGGCCTGGTTGACGCCAGGATATAAAATGAGAGGAAGCGTGTGATACTGCCCTGTCACATAGTCCGAAACCAGAACGGATTTCTGCAAATGTACATATATGTAGTAAAGTTAGCATTAAAAAAATGGAGGCTGTTACCTTAACCAAAAAAAAAAAAAACAAAAAAAAAACCAAAAAAAAAAAAAACAGAGAGACTATGTGAATAAATACTGGGTTTGGAGAAAAAGGAGCTTTTCACGTGATGTTCTGATATGTTTGTGAGAAACAGGTAAATTGGAGTTCTCCGATCAACAAATCTAAAAAGGTAAAACGGAGAAATATAAGCTCGTGTACTAGAATAACAAATAAAAATAGATCAAAGAGACAAAGGAGCTAACAAGATTACCTTATTTTTGAGAGAAATTTGTAAATGATATTTTTTTTCTATAATTTGACATTGAAAAGTAAAGTCAGGATTCTGGAATAATAATTTAAGATAGAAATAGAATGATACTGCATCCTGCGAAACATTCTTGAACATTCGGGTTTTTTTTTTATATCATGGGAATATAATCCGATAATATCGATGAAAATATTTGACACTTTTCAGACAATCCTTTCAAATCCAATTATACATGTGACAAAATCGAATACTACCTGTAACTATGAACAGCTGGTGTTCGGTCGGAGAGACATCATATTTTACGATGAGGGAAAGTTCCTCTACATCAGGTCCCTGCATATGAAATCTGAAGTTTGCACAAAAATAGTCCTGGTCTGGACCAGTAGTTTGTGCTTTTATCAACGGATAGTCTCCCGAATTACCATAAGAGGATTTGGCATAGATGTAATAACCTGTTGTAATATTGAATATGAAAAACAGAGTAAATATACCTAATATTGCACTCTGATAACAGAAACGTTGATATATCATTAGCTCTAAAGTGTATAATAACGCAATTTAAGAAGTTTTCCCCAAACGTTGTATGTGTGGTCAGGCTAAATTTTTTGAAAATATTCATGTGAATAAAATACCTCTGTTTTTATGGTATTTTTCAATGGTATACTTATTAATTATTAAACAACTGAGTCATAAATTTTCTTACCCGGTTTGAATTTCCAGTAGCCATGTCCGGCCCTGTTCCATTTGAACTGGTTGACAGTTTTGTTAGTTTCCAACCAAATTAGTTTGTTTTTGCGTCAGCTCTTGCATAGAACAAATTCGTGCAGGTTTCTTCGAAAGTACAGTTGAGAATAGCTGTTAAATGAAGAATTAATATTTTGACTCGATCATTTTGACAGCAGCAAAAAATTGCATTTAGGAAGAAGATCATCAATTTGCTAACTTATTTTCGGTTTTAAAGATTATGTAATCATTGCCTACCTGTGCTATCCCAATCTGAAAAAAAGGAAAAGTTAATTTGTATTTTCCATATCTTATGGTTGTATCAAAGAAATTTTTCAATCCGAAAGTGCCTCAGAACGATATCCTTTCACATTACATTGCTAACTAGAAAAGTACTCAGAGAGCGCAGACCTCCGCCAAGGCAGCTCATTTCCCCCATATGGAATTATCAGAAAAGAAGCATTTGTCCTTTAAAATATTCCTGGATCAAGAATGTTATCCGTATCAAAATTAAATCAATTTTTCCTCCGATCATTGCCGAGCTGTCCTGGAGATTAAATCAAAATCCGTCAATAAATTGTTAACTAATGTTGCTAACAGACAAACAAACAAACCAACGCCCGCAAAAACATATCTCAGATTTCTTATTTGACGGAATGCGGGATGCGTATAAAATCGGTAGACGTATTGAGAAATAAAGAAGGTGAGATTCCTCATGCGCAGATCCGGCTTGCGGAATACGTATTCGGCAAAACGATCGCTACATGTAGTGATTCTTAAGTTTCTGGTGGTATCCAGGTTCAACACAGAGAAAAAAAGGCGTGCCGCTGTGCATGTTCATATGAAATCTCTCTACGCGCATTCCGCATTCCGTACAAAAGAATCTAGCTTTACACGTTACTACTGAAGAAACTTTATATGAGCCCTCGAAGCCAAGGGGAAGCTGTGAGAACCTAAACGAAACAATGTTTTGTATAACTTTTGATCATTTGACAGTCCATTCTACGTCTGCATATGACAAGGCTACTCATAAGGGAAGAAAATGTATGTGTACCATTTATTCATTAAACATGAAGTCCATTTGTAATAAAATAACCAGACATACTGTTAGGCTATGGAGTATGAGTTAAATGGGAAATGCAGACACCGGGTTTTTTGGGCCCATCTCCGTGGGGTAGGGTTTTGGGAGCTTAAGTCATTTACTTTCTTATTACAACAGGGACTATAAAAACAACGAACAACAATAGTGGCCCTCGACCTGTACGTTGATTTACCGACATCTTTCAGGGAAACGGCACGTACACGTGGAATGACGCCATCGTCCGCTCTGACGTCACGACTCGCACTCCAAATATGGTCATATCGTCACCTGCTACGTCCCTGCTTAAACAAATATGCAATAACCCCCCCCCCCCCCCCCCCACCATAAAACCTTAAAGCGCACATCAGGGTTATTTAGGCCTACGCATGGATCGCCCCCAAATCGCATCCTGAAAATGTAATCAAACTCCGTTGAGGACTTATTGTGTAATCGTGGTAACAGACAAACAGATAAACAAACAAACATACACTGCCAAAAAAATAACCCCCGCCGCCTGGCTATGTAGAGGTATCTACCACCCCTGTTCACCTGTTTTTCCGCGATAATTCCTTTGCGAGTGAAGAGTGCCAGCATTTTTTGCTCATAGGGGAGGAAGTGGAAACTGGGTAACTAATTATTGTGGAAGTTATAGCCAACCTTATGCTATATTTCTGTAAACAATTTAAAACCAGTTTATGAGTAACTACACTATTTTGTAGCGACATCTTGCCATTAGTCCATGAAATGGCAATGACACGGAACAGTGATGACGTCATAAAAGACATGACGCACCAAAGAGGCACCCATATTCAAAGGACCTATAATCAAGAGCTACCGACAACTATTTATAGTGAGACTAGTTTTCTCCTCGTGCACCCGCTTCACTGTTACGTCACATTACTTCATATCCATATCCAAGACTATAAAGAAAAAAAATTCCCGGAGGACGGATTCAAACGACTACAATAATATTCAGTATAATTGAACAGAAGGTTTGTGTTTAAATATGAATGTTGTGTCAAATGTTCTCATACTGAATCTCTATACACTGTAAGAAGTTCCAAGGGTTTTCCATAAGGGTGTTCCTCAAAACCCCAAGCTTCCGGTTGAATAAACCTTACCGCTGACGCGCAAAGGGTTTTAAGCCATAACTTCCTGCGTTAAACCTATTTTATTTTGACAAAACTTAAACATATATTTCTCCAAATGCCACAAGAGGGCAATAGCGCCGCACACACGTACGGAGTTTTTCGGATATACCCGTGTGTCACCGGCTGTGATATCACGTGATTTTTTTATGCACGCGCATCGAACCCAATACCATGTGCTTTTGAAGCAAAAAGAATCTCCGTCTTAGATCCGATACTACTATAGAGTAAGAACAGGCAGTTTTTTAGTTCTCTGAATTTCATGTTAAACTTCATGTTTGATGTTGTGATAGACTAGATTTAACAACACAATGTGGAATGTGATGCCCCTTTTAGAAACAAATTTAATATATAAAAAACTTTTGTACAATTTTATGGCATGTTAAGAAAACGCCAGAATCATTATAGAAAAAGAATGTCTTCTGCTGAAAATCGCTGATTCGATGTTTGTTTTCATCCTGTACTTAAGTCTTAAGCCACAATAAAATAGGCCGTGTCTGGCAAGGTACATACTTAAAACTTTCCTTGGTTTTCAACTCGCCTTAAGTTCTACAAATTTTTACTAACAACAATAACAGTTCACATTCAGTTAAGTCTTATTTAGTAAACTGTCTTTAAAATTTCGTTAAAATTCGCTGTCTAACTGCATTCTATCAAAAGCCCGTTGTCGCTGCAATTTTGCACTGCCGCCACCCGAGTTGAGATCAAGCCGAGCCGAGTTTATCAGGAGGCGCCGCCGATATTTATGTAGGTCCTATATGAGTGTTCAGTTAGAAGTTTCTAGGTTCAGCGGTTGCGATTTGTGCCTTTCTAACGGACGGGCGGACTTACGACAGACAAAGAGTGATCGCTATAGCTCAGATGACTTTCAGTGAATGTAAATGGGATTAACTGATCAACTAAATTATTAAACCTTTCTTATTGAGGAAATTCGGCTCAAAGTAAGAGTACGGACAGGTAAATCTTGGGACAATTATTTAAGTTAAATTTATAATAATGGGTTACCGGAAGAGTGGGACCAATCTGACCCTCCCCACTCAACACACCCCGATCCATAGCTAAATCAATCTTAAGACCACGGTTCACATATGATAACTTTTCTATTCCATGGTTTTAAGGCCCTGTTGTCTTCAGAGTATTTCTCATCTGTTATACTTTAATGATTTAACTCTTGATTTACGAACTGATTACATTATTTCGCATTATTTTAAACACTTTTGGCTTTTTATTTACGAACTGAGATTACTTTTACATTATTTCACATTATTTTCAAAACATTTTCATAAAATAAGAAGGCCTTATCCAGAGATATGTATATATTTTCAACATCAAATTTAGAGGTTTAGTTTCCCGCTGCACCTTGGGATTCTGTGTCTAATCCTGTTAAGATAAGATAGATAAGATAAGGCATGAAATTAAGTTCGCAAGCATTTACAGCACATGTATAGACACCTACAGGTATTGTACTTGAATCAAGTACAGATATTATAGCACATCACAGACAATTATAGCACATCACTGGCATTATATTAAGTGTATCACAGGCATTATAGCACTTCTCAGGTATAATACATACGCAAGAGTGAGCTGCTCTTTACTACATAAAATATATACAATGCCTATATCACTTACATCACAGTGCATTCTGTACCACTTAACAATCTAATACTAATGGGTATGAAACTTTTCCTGTATCTTGATGCGAGCCCTTAGTCTTTTTTCCCGACCACAGGATATCATATAAACAAGACAGTTCATGTGTAAAATTAGCCCTGATAGACTGCGCCTTTCGTGTGACAAAGCAATAGAATTATATAGATTATATACAGCAACAGAGTTCATTTAGCAGCTTTACATTTTTAGACCCAATTTTATTCCTTTTTATCCCAATTTGTTTTTGGAGGCTGTATTGCAATTTCCGAACCAGCTTTGAATGCAGAATGTTAGCACTGACTGAATCACAGACTTATAAAAAGGTTCCATTATTTTCGTATCAACATTCGTCCGGTACAGTTTTCTCAGGAAAAACAATCTCATATTTGCCTTGTTATAAATATTTTGCTATTAGCTTCAAAAGTGTGTTAGTCGTCTATTATTTGTATTCTGTCACATTTTCGACGGTTTGGCCATTTATGGAAAGAGGTTAATGTTTTTTGTTACCTAACGTATAATCTATAATCATTTCTTTTGTCTTCCTAACATTGAGTTCTAAGAAGTTATTGTCATATCACTCCACAAATCTTTGTACCTCTAACCTATAATCTAAGTCTCAGTTATTACAGAGGCTAATCAGTGCCGTGTCATCGGCGTATTTGTCAATTTACAACTCTCGGAGATTACCCTGCAGTCACTAGTATAAAAAGTGAATAATATGGGTGTGAGAACGCAGAGATTTTTAGCAGAGATTGATTGCTACACAGGTACACGGATAAACGTATTCCAACAATATGAACACGCGAGTCAATAAATAATAAAAGCGCGTATTTTACATAAATGAATATTTTTGACAAATCAGAACGAATCTAGTAACCCGTTTTGCAGCATTTCTTAATGGTCAACAGAACATCAATTGTCATTATAACTAGTTGTACAATCTATGTAAAATAAATAAAGTTTACATTAAAGGATTCTTTAAGAGAATAGTATGGTGGCAAAGCTGCCTCAAAACCATGGGTATAAAATACTTGACATGCCTTTTGAAAAAGTACCATTTGTTTATAGATACATCAAAAGTTGCATCTGGAATCAAACATAATAACGATTGGTTGCACATAAATTGGGCAAATCATTGACCCAAAGGTCAGTTAAATGTATATTTAAATTATAAAGAAATATTGTCAGAGCTGCCGAAGAAGACCCAAGCGCTTATTACGGCTACTAGCATGAAAGTACCGAGGGCGTTCTTGTGGCAGGCGCGTAATTATCATCGTAATGTCCTTCAGATCATAATTTCGTCTATCATATACTCGTGCTACAGACGAATTTTACGTGAACTTTATATTATATAATATGGAATATAAGGTTTACGAACTGAAGGCTTGTCTTGCATACTCTCCCTTCCAGGAACAGACATTTTCCCCGAGCATGCGCAGTGAAAATAACGGTCGTTTTCTTGGTTCTGTTCCTTTGAGCCAGCATTGCGGGTTTTGCCACAAACACAAATGAGAACCCCACCACTAATGATAAGACGGGATATCTGTAACGTCAGTTGTACTCAGTCATAAAATACTTACACAGTGCCGAGATTCACCAAAAGAAACAACAGCATCGAAGTACCAAGGAAAGCTACCGGGTGCTTCTGCATTTTTACCTCCACCGACCCTCATGTTCTGTCCTAAGAATATGGCTTAAATGAAACGATACGCGTATATGTTATGACACATATGTATGGATGGGTAGCGAGGCGTTTCGTGTAATATCTGACTCAAAGATACGCTATATATAAAGATGTAAGCTGTTTTATAACCTTCTTCGGGACACCAAAGCATAAAGTGAGCAAATAAATATGAAATGTCATCCGAGGTTCACGGAATCAATCATTGCTTGCCGGAATCAAAGATTTCGGCAAGCATATTACTCAGTTGCGTATGTCTGTTTGTTGCTTGCCGGAAATCTTCGATTTTCGCAAGCTGGTTGGTCAGTCGCGGATGTCTGTCTGTTTGTCTGTTTGTCTGTCATCTCTCTACAGGTCTCAATTTTGCACCAATCACTTTCAAACTTACACACTTTATAGATATTCAAAAATGAAAGAAGCCTATTGTTTTTGGGCAATATAGGTCAAAGGTCAAGGTCAAGGTCATCAAAAGTTCCTAAAGTGCTCTTTTCTTCATATCTCCATTACTATTTGTCATAGCCACTTCAAACATGGTTCATTTTAATCGGCATTCCAAGGCCTTTCTTCTGATATATATGTTGCTGAAATCTGCTGTTTCTATGGTTACACATTTTTGGGGAAAACTCTGTCATTTTTAAAGCTAGAGAGTTCTAGTTTTTTGCATCAGATAGTTCTAAATAAGCTTTTTATCATACAAGTAAAAGTATTGTAAAATCTCGCACCATTTCTCGTCAAAAACGAGAATTTTCGAGATTTCATTAAATATGACTTACAGGTCGCATTTTTTAAACGATGACTTTGAAAATGACATATTTTGTGTTATTTAGAAATATCTCGAAACCAATTTTTCATTTTTTGGAAATAGCCACCAGGGGGCGGGGTACATGAAACACTGTAACATATCATTTTTCTGCAATATCTAAAAATTTATTAAACGTGACACAATTTTTTTGGTCATATCTGAAACTAGGAACATTGGCTTATCCCTTCGCACATGTTGCTTTGTGCTGCCGTTACCATGGTTACCAAATTTTGGGGTAAAACTTGACAATCTGAAAATTCGGAGTTTTCCAGCTTCTATCTCTGTTGATTTTTGCGATAGAAAGGTCTGGTTTTTGGCGTTAGACAGCATCTCTCTAGTTCTAAGCAGTTCAATCGCAAGTCTCGTCATATCTCGCACCGTTTCTCGTGAAACGAGAACACGTGACCATTCAAAGAAATGCCTATAATTCTGTCATTTTTTACGCCACAGACACATGGTCTGCAGCGCCGGATAGCGTCGGACACTCGCAGTCACATTCAGGGGTCGCATTGTAAGTCTCGTCAAATCTCGCGCCGTGTTTCACCAAACCACGAAGTCACGTGCCGTCGCCGCAAGTGCCCGCAGGGTCCCTACGGTGGGCGGCCGGCGTGTGCAGCGGTGCGTGACGGCCTTTCCGGGCCCCGTCTATTATCATACATGTTGGAGGCACAGTCACAACTTTATTGCTTGCCGGAAATCTTCGATTTTCGCAAGCTGGTTGGTCAGTCGCGGATGTCTGTCTGTTTGATGCTTGCCGGAAATCTTCGATTTTCGCAAGCTGGTTGGTCAGTCGCGGATGTCTGTCTGTTTGTCTGTCATCTCTCTACAGGTCTCGATTTTGCACCAATCACTTTCAAACTTACACACTTTATAGATAATCAAAAATGCAAGAAGCCTATTGTTTTTGGTCAATATAGGTCAAAGGTCAAGGTCAAGGTCATCAAAACTTCTCAAAACGGTGTTTTCTTCATATCTTTGTCACTATTAGTCGTATCTTCTTCAAACATAGCTCATTTTAAACGTCATTCCAAGGCCTGTCATCTGGTGTGTAGCTAACTCAAATTTGCCGTAACCATGGTTACGAATTTTTGGGAAAAAGTCATGATATTCGAAAATAAGGGGCCTTATTTTTCTAACTTTGGCAGTTTTACAGCTAGAGAGGTCTAGTTTTTTGCATCAGGTAGCATTTAACAAGTACTGCAAGATTTTATTAAAGGTCTCGCGATATCTCGTATAATATCTCGTCAAACGAGATATTACGAGATTTCAGTAATCTTGCCCTGGAGGTCACAGTTTTGCAGGAATCTTTTTGAAACTGACATAGCATAAGTCCTACACTATTATCTCGAGACAGTTTATCCATTTTTTGAATGCAGCCGCTAGGTGGCGCTGTATGCAAACCTCCCCTACATATCATGTTTTGGTGATATCTCCAAAACTGTGAGCCTCAATTACATAAACTATAGCTTATTTTCTTCCTCTGAGTCTTTTCTAAATCCTGGTGGAGTCATTTTGACTCAATCTTGAGTCACTTTGTCAGTGTGTCCGTCTGTTTCTCAGTTTTCATCAAACTCGCCTGCTTACCGGTTATGGCGTCTCACATATAGCATTCTACAGCTCACAGTTTTGAAAGAATCCTTTTAAAACTATTACATCTTATGTCTTACACTAATATCTCGAAATGGATTTTTCCTTTTCCAGAATTGGCCGCTAGGGGGCGCTGAACTCGAACCTCTCCCAACATATCATGCTTTGGCAATATCTCCAAAACTATAAACCTCAGTTACATAAACTGTAGCTTTTTTCTTCCTTTGAGTCTTCTCCATAACCTGGATTAGTCATCTGGACTCAATCTTGAGTCACTTTGTCAGTGTTTTCGTCTGTTTTTCAGTTGTTCTCAAATTCGCCTGCTTAATTGTTGGCTCTTGCGTCTCACATATAGCATTCTATAGGCCATAGTTTTGACGGAATCCTTTTGAAACTATTGCATCTTATGTCTTACACTAATATCTAGAAATAGATTTTTCATTTTCCGGATATGGCCACTAGTGGGCGCTGCACACGACCCTCACACACATACCATTGTATTGGCCATATCTCTACACCAAAATCCTCTGTTATATAAACTTAAGCTTATTTTCTTCCTTTGAATCTTCTCCATAACCTGATTAAGGCATCTGGTTTCAATCTTCTGTCACTTTGTCAGTGTGTCCATCTGTTTGACCGTTATCCTCAAAGTCGCCTGCTTGCTGGTTCTTACGCCTTACATATAGCATTCTACAGGCCACAGCTTTGACGGAATCCTTTTAAAACTGGGACATCTCATGTCATACACTAATAATACGAAACGCATTTGTCGTCTTTGGAATATGTCTGCTAGAGGGCGCTACAGTCGAGCCTCCCAAGTATATCATTAATTCGCCATACCTCCAAAACTATAAATCTAACATACATAAATTATAACTCATTTTCTTCCTTTGAATCTTCTCAATCACTAGGTTATGTCATCTGGTGTCAATCTTGTCTCACAAAGTCACTATGTCTGTCTGTTCGTCTTTTGTTGTCAGTTTTGTCTGCTTGCCTGTTCTTTTGTCTCATATGTCATTCAACGGGCCACATATTCTCAGCAATGTCTCTGAGAGTCATTCCATTAATAGAAAACCGACAATATGTTATTTCTGTCTGTCTGTGTTTCACTTCCGATTTCCGGCAAGCGTTCGACCTATGGTCGTCTAGTTTATTTATTCGTGCTAAAAACATGAGCTACCAATACGAAACAGAATTGAACTGAATTAATTCTCCGCACAATCAGTCCACTAGATGGACATGAATGCATTAATTTCAGAGGGATAAAAGCGTTGGTATCTTAAAATCGTACAAAGATTATAAGTTCTACATGATTTTGCACATTTGCACGTATTAATATTAAATATGGCTGCATTATATATATATATATATATATATATATATATATATATATATATATATATATAAACACACTTCAGACTTGGATATATTTACTCAACCAGGTGCCAAAACAATTAAGCATAAAAGACTCTTAGTTTTGCTTTTGGTTTGCTATTTCCAGATAAAATATACTAAGGACGTTATAGATTGTGATGACGTGGTTTTAGCACTGTCTATCAAAAGTACATTCATGTTTTATTAAGTCCGTATTACTCCATGCAATACCCAGTAGCATTGTTGACACTATTGCCATTAAAACACAATGGAATCTTTTTTTAAGTTTAGTTCATTACCAACTAGCCCTTCATCAAACAATCAATGTTAAAAGGGGCTAATAACCTATAAAACATGTGGAATTATGCCTCTTCTCTTTAAAATATATTGGTGCCTGTCAGAATATTGTCTTGAAACCGTTGGCTTACTCCTGTACACGAATGTTAAATAAATTGCCCGATCACAGGCGTCAATAGAAACACAGCGCGCGTGAGACGTACATTCGCCCGGCCACAAGACCTGTCGATCAGATTGACTTGGCCCGAAAAAATACCTGCTCCCGTTGTTTGAAATGTGATGCATGTTAAAGGTTCCCCCCTTTCTGTGCTATGTGTGTCATTTCAGCTGAGGCCCCTGGACCTATCGTACAAATCTGCTGTGACAGGTTCTACAATGAATTAACATTCGGCCCATGGACGGTTATGTCTATCCAGCAGAGATCATAGGACATGAAGGACAATTTATCAGAGGACAAGGTCCATGTATGGACTATTTTTAACCTAGACCATGTATTTCGCATGCGCAAAATCGAACTTCCGCACACGCGGCCTTGCTATGGTAAACATGGACTGTGTTTACTAACAAGCGAAACTATAATGTGTTAAACAACAGTACACGAGGTACTGAGACTGTGTGCTAGGATGGGTTTGCTTGGAAACTTTTGTATAAAGTTAAACTTGACTGATAGTATGAAAGAATAGGGATAATATCGCTCCTGATTATTTTCCTTTAACCGGAGGACCTCCTCAGTCCTCATGTGCTTGTAATTCTCAGTACCTACATACAACAGATAGGAGAGGCCTAATTGACCTAGCATTCGCTTTCAGACAAATTGCCTCAATGCAGTTGATATTTTAGGCTTCTGAATCTTTATTCAATGTCAAATACATTTGTGCAACATAATTTATAACAGTTTTTCTATTAAAACAAGAGAACAGACTGTGAGCGCGTATCTCTAGAATACTAAAAGTATGTATGAACCATAAGACAAATAATTATTCAATTAAATTCGTGCCCCCGCTCCTCGGAACAGGGGACAATGTCTGTCTGTGCTTACGTGATAAGTACTCACCAATGAATCTATTTGATTTTCTCATGTATTATTGTGTATGTCCATCAGCTTTTTTTATTACTTATTCGGATTGTTTATTCTGGAATAAATAGAAAACTAAGTAAAAACAATTAGTCTCGAGAAATTGAAGTTCTATATGTCATAATGATTTTAAATTCGGTTATACAATGACATTTGTTTACCTTAACACATTTACAGCGGACAGGATATCATCGTTCATCCTTGAGGTAAGTATTAGTAGAAAAAATTTGGTATCACAAAATATAAGCCATTTTTTTATTTTGACATTATTTTTAAGTACTTCGATTGTTTATACTTCCCCTGAAACGGATATGTCGTTTCTGTCTTTAAATCGTCTATAGGCCTTTCTTGTGATACATTTATCGACTTAAAAACATTCTTTATGAAATGAAAAATTTGGGAAAATGAAGATAATTCGTTAAAGATAAAGCATTGGTCTCATTGATCAGAGTTGCGTTAATAGTCTTTAGGGCCACTAGTTGTCTTCCAACAATTTTTATTGTGCCCAATGTATAACACTTCTTCCATTAATGAAAATATCGGTATTGAATCATAAATTCTTGTTTTAATCGGACGTCTCTGTTATTTTCGTTTCCGGAGAACTAAACTGAGACTCTTACACAGATCTTTCCGAAACCTAGCATAGTTATTCGCTCACCGAACTAACAAAGACTGATGGCGCCATCTGCAATTTTTTGGTGCAGTATGAATCTGGATTTTCTTAGTGATAACAATCCATATCTCATGAGTGGTCAATGTATTGATCTGAAATGGTGCATGTCCAAAGATCTTGGATCTCCCCATCTCTTACCTGAGACTGGTGGCGCCACCTACATTGATATTTACATGGCGTTCATCCACGCGTTTTCCCATCTGTTCGTCTTAGTGATTGATTCAATATATTTGGCTAAAATTGCGCAAGTCCACAAATCTTAGATACACCCATTTCGTGGTCAGCACTGGTAGCACCACCTGCAATTATTTTCGCGTGGCGTCCATCCGTGCGTTTGTTTTGGGTGAAAATTGCTCATATATCAGGAGTGGCTCAATGTAATGGTATGAAATTTGGCCTGTCCATTTATCTTTGACAGTAATTCCGTAAACCATACAGGTGTCGCCACCTACCTTCCCGTTTTCGTTGAATAGATGCCCCTTTCTCAGTAGTGGTTTGCCGTATGATTGAAATTTTGCATCTCCATAGATCTTTGATACCTCCATCTCGCATGCAAGACTGGTGGCGCCATCTGCCGGAAATTAGCATGTTGTAGAGATCTATCTATGGATCTGTTTTTTTTGGTAATTATTGCACATTAATGAGTATAATTGGCATCACTGATGCCACATATATGCACATTTTATAATCATTGTCATTCATTGCCTTACTTTACCATGCCTCTGTAATTTGGCGTATACATGCAGTCGCTTGTAAAATGCCAGTTTTCTAGTTTTAATTTTATAAATTTTATTACAGTTAGTCTTGATTTTAAGGACCCTTAGAACAAGCGACCACCTCCTGTTTACCAGCGTTTTTCTCTTGTAGGGACAATCTAACAGTTTAAACAGACCTTGATCAAGCTAAACACAAGCTAAACACCAACAACACATAATACAGCTTATATTACCACACAAAACCAGCATGTTTCTCATTTCCAAATCATATTTTTTGATCATATATAACAGCTGAGCGCCCTGACCCATGGGTCACTTGTTTTTACTCTTACTCACTGCTCCCTATATTTATTAACTATTATTTTATCCATTTTAGTAATTTACCTTTTATCCTTACTGAATTTGAGTTAGATAAAAACCTATAATCCATACTAATACATTTAACCTCAGATGGAGATACAAGGATATAAGCAAGGGAATTTTGAATTTATAATCTACCATTATTTCACAATTACCATTATTATATCACAATTAACATTTCGAAAATAAAAAAAAAACATGGCTGTCGTTTATGTGTTTATGCAACATTTATAAAATCAATCGATATAATGTATAATACGAGTCAGAAAAGTATGAATGCACTACATTCTATAATTAGGAACGAATTTGAAAGCAGTATCTTGTTGTGATAATCCTTATGGTACCCATCATAACAATATCTGTGCGGCAAGATACAATATATCCTAACGAGAGACCAATGTCGCGAAAAAGAAACCAACAGCTGCAAATGGAATAATCCTCGTAAATCTCCATCTGATACATACTAAAACCAACAATATTCTATTATGTTGCTTCTAATTTTCAGTATATCGTTGCTCACAATGGATCTCACAGAGTTTCTTTTTAGGCAACAGGTTCATAATAACTTGCTCCTTTTCCTATCAGATAATCTTCCTCGTAGGGGTTGAGAATTTTAATATTCATCCAGCAGTTCCTGTTGCTAGGAGAGAAGACAAAGCTCTCGCACCATGTTGTTTGTTGACAGGTAGCAGCACAAACCCTGAGGCTTGTGGCAGTAACGAGACGCGAGTCTTTTCTGTTCATCAGGCGATCCTTTCCCGCTCGTACCCATCGCACATGTGTCATTACTGGTTAAGTCAAGAATACGATATCTTTACTAGGTGTTATTATATATAACTGATCAAAACGAAAATATTAATATTTTACTATGCTGAATTTTTTATTTCAGTTATATCTTTATTTGGGTACTCCAATGTTAGAGTTATTGTTAAACCCATTATCAAACTACCTACTTCAAAGCACCAGACCTACCGGAGATCCGTGACGGCATCTCTGCAATAAGTTGCAAGGAATAGATAGTACAGCTGTGTACTTGATTCTCCAGAAAAATCGACTCCGCTCCTGGTGACAATTGTTGAACAGTTGGATTCCATAAATATAAAGTTCGTTTTCCTTGACATGGTGCCTCATCAAAAGGAATCACACCAGTCCCTGGCGTGTAGAACCCAAGGAGGTCCCCATCGTGGGCATACAGTGGTGAAGTAGGGGTCACATTATGTACCCCTTGTCCCTGTGCCCAATACTCCTCAGTGGATGAAAGCAGTTCGTAATATCCGTTTTTAGTAACTTGACGCCATATCTGTATGCGTACTCTTCCAGAATTTCTAGCATAAAAGCTGAACTGTCTCACTTGTTGTGCACTGCCAACTTCAATCGGGTTCTTCGGGTAAGGTATCATCACAAAGTTTGACCACCTTTCTCTGAATGACCGATTTTTTAATTTCGGTCCAAACGTCACAGTCCGACCTGTGCAATATCCTGTAAAAAATATACATTACGTGATAGCAGATAAGTTCTTGGAATGCAATACATATCTGCACACAACTCATAGATTATCTTTTTTCTTTTATTCTAGTATTACCTATTATTTTCTAAATTATACATTTTTAATGATAACATTTGAATGGGACGTAATGAGACGAGAGATATAATTTAACATCATGCAGGTCATCCCTCTAGGATGTAGCCCCAAAACAGTGCCTTCTAGACTCACAAAATACCAAGCTCTTTCACATATTTAATTTCAATGATAACTATAACAAATTTATGACAGATTGAGATTCATAAACCTTTTTTAAAAGCTGCGGATGTTACTAACCTTGTGTACTCAAGATGTATAGAATCCCGAAAATGTGAATCAGTTCCATATAGGCAATTAAGAGTGACCCAAATGTCTCCGAGGATTCTTCAAATGTAAAATGAAAAAAAAAAGAAAAAAAAAAGATGGTCTTTGAAGGGAAACACTAAAGCCAAGTAAAGTGACTAGGAAATATGCTTTCTCAATATCGGTGTGTAATATCAATAAAACGTTTACTGAAATATCGTTAATAATTATCTCAATATATATTTTATGGCTTGAGTGGTCTGGCTTCAGAACGAGTCGGCTTGCATTGTAGGGTATTCTCCTAATCACCCTTCTTTTGATATAGCATGGAATTCTGATGCATTCTTAGCCAGACACAGGTGGTTGATTCCAATTTGAAACCTAATTGGCAATATACATATTAATGGTTATCAAGTTAGCTTTTTTTCCAATGCGTTTGTTCTAGGATCATGCACGTGATCACCAAGTATATTAATTTCCTATGCACTTATATTGCAAATCTCCTTACACAAGGGGGATATATAAGGAAAAGAGATTAACATACTTATATCGCCTTCCAGACTGAGTCCAATATAATATTAGTGGTGGTTTTCTCGCACTGCGGGATATTTTCCTTTATACATTTTTGTGGAATATGGTATAACTAGACTCTGGTTTTAGGATTACCTATGTAGTCACAGTTAAAACTGACTGAAAAATAGCCTTATTTTAAATAATCAATATCTGTCATTGAAATGATTGCCTTGTCATTATAAATAAGTTCCAGGTGATGCTTAAAAAAACAAGAAAATACATTTCTGCCGATGTTCTAACAGTAAAACATATATGGGAGCCCATAATGCACAAAAGTTAAATTACATTGATGTATTGTTTTGGGACTGTAACTGTCATACAGAAAATGTTTGCAAAGGTTTGATTGACAGGGTTATAAAAGTAACGGCTGACAAAAGTTTATACTAAAATAAAGTGATGATGGAACACACAATTTGAAAATAATCAGGAAGTTTGCACAAAAGGTCAATGTTAAGGTTTAAATGTTCATCAACATCTTTAATATTTTTAAGTGCGTATGTGGACTTGTATAGTTACATCATCTGCTGCAACTAGTTACTTAGCAATTATCACAGATTCATGTACAAATAAAATTGATCATTACTCATAAGAAAGCAAAAGTTTAACCGATGCTTAACGGGAAACAACACTGGATCAATATCATAAAGAAGAAAGGACTTTTTGGCCGAAACTTCGGTCCGTGTATGCATGTATCAAACATGCATAAAAATAAGTTAGTTTTTGTCTTTAAGATAAAATACGTTAGTTTGTTTTCAACCTTCAGTTCCAAAGCATCATTTGGAGATCCCATCCCTGTTATGGACACTATTTTGCACTGCTACCTCCCATGCCGAATCTACAATGCTCAGATCAACAACTATGCACCAACGGACCACACGCCTCCATTACTTCCTGTATACATAACCAGGTCCGACTAAAATAATAAATTAACTGAATACAGAAGACAGGGTCTTCACTAGAGAACTGTGACTTAGTTATTTTATTGCATATTCAAGTAGGAAGTATAACCAGATGATTGTTTTAATTATTTGTTGTACTCTAATATGGAGTATCATGTTTAGATGTTAGCGTGAGCACTTACGTTATAGAACCCAGGTGCCTCATTTGATGTTTATGATGTTTACGTTGTTTGAAACTGTGTGCATGTGAAAGGCTCTCTCACATTGTGTGTGCTATGTGTGTAATTTCAGCTGAGGCCCCTGGACCTATCGTACAAATCTGTTGTGACAGGTTCTACAATGAATTAACACTCGGCCCATGGACGGTTATGTCTATCCAGCAGAGATCATAGGACATGAAGGACAATATATCAGAGGACACGAAGGTCCGTGTTTGGACTATTTTTAACCTAGACCATGTATTTCGCATGCGCAGAATCAGACTTCCGCACACGCGGCCTTGCTATGGTAAACATGGACTGTGTTTACTAACACGCGAAACTATAATGTATTAAACAACAGTACACGAGGTACTGAGACTGTGTGCTAGGATGGGTTTGTTTGCAAACTTTTGTATAAAGTTAAACTTAACTGATAGTATGAAAGAATAGGCATAATATCGCTCCTGATTATTTTCCTTTAACCGGAGGACCTCAGTCCTCATGTGCTAGTAATTCTCAGTACCTAAATACAACAGTTAGGAGAGGCATAACTGACATAGCATCAACTTTCACACAGATTGCATCAAAGCAGTTGATATTTTAGGCTTCTGAATCTCCATTCAAATGTTGCATAATGATACATTTGTGTAACATAATTGATAACAGTTTGTTTATTAAAACTAGAGAGCAGACAGGGAGCGCATCCCTTCTCTAGAATATTTAAAGTATGTATGAACCATAAGACAAATGATTATTCAATTAAATTCCTCCACCCGCTTCCTGGAACGGGGGATATTGTCTGTCTGTCAACTTGTCTGTTCCTGTATCCCTCTGTCTGTCTGTCCGTCAAGATTTCGTTTCCGTGCGATAACTTTCTTAATATTTTCGGATTTCATTAAAATTTGGGTCAGTGGTTGCTCTCATGCATACGTCGGTTGAAATTGGTTTTGGAGTGTCTGTCTCAAAACTTTTCTCTCCAGCTCCAAAACAATAACATTACTTTTCATTTCATATTTTTCATTTCACAACCAAAATTATGGCATGGAGAGACATCTTCAGAGCACCATGAAAACTAAACATAGCCACCATGACATGTGGAGACATCTTCAGGTTCTATATCTTATAATGATTTTAAATTCGGTTTATACAATGACATTTGTTTACCTTAACACACTTACAGCGGGCAGGGTATTATCGTTCATCCTTGAGGTAGCCTAAATATTAGTAGAAAAAATTCGGTATCACAAAATATAAGCCCTGCATCATTATTTTCAAATGCTTCGATTGTTTATACTTCTCGTGAAACAACTGTGTCGTTTTTACGTCTTTTAAATCGTTTATAAGCCTTTCTTGTGATACATTTATCGACTTAAAAACATTCTTTATGAAATAAAAAAAATGGGGAAAATGTAGATAATTTGTTAAAGATAAAGCATTGGTCTTATTGATCACAGTTGCACTAATAGTCTTCAGGGCCACTAGTTGTCTTCCAACAGTTTATTCTGCTGAATGTATAATACTTCTTCCACTAATGAGAATATCGGTATTGACTTGATTCCTATAGATTGGTTAGACATTCTTCGATCATAAATTCATGTTTTAATCTGACGTCCCTGTTATTTTCGTTTCCGGAGAACTAAACTGAGACTCTTAGACAGATCTCTCCGAAACCCAGCATAGGTATTCGCTCACCGAAGCTAACAGAGACTGATGGCGCCCTCAGCAATCTTTTTTCTTGTGGAGTATGAATTTGGCTTTTTAGTGATAACAATCCATATCTCAGGAGTGGTCGATGTATTGATCTGAAATTTTGAATGTCCATAGATCTTGGATCTCCATCTCTTACCCGAGACTGGTGGCGCCACCTACATTGATATTTGCATGGCGTTCATCCATGCGTTTTCCATCTGTTCGTCTTAGTGATTGGTTCAATATAGTAGGCTAAAATTGCACAAGTCCATAAATCTTAAATACACCCATTTTATTCTAAGCATTGGTGGTACCACTTGCAATAGTTTTCGCGTGGCGTCCATCCGTGCTTTTGTTTTGGGTGAAAATTGCTCATACCTCAGGAGTGGCTCAATGTATTGGTATGAAATTTGGCCTGTCCATCCATCTTTGACAGTAATTCCGTAGACCAGACAGGTGTCGCAACCTACCTTACTGTTTTCGTTGAATACATTGATTACCCTTTCTCAGGAGTGGTTTGCCGTATGGTTGAAATTATCGCCAACTGTCGGAAATTTACATGTTGTAGAGATCCATCTGTGGATCTGTTTTTAGGGAAATATTGCACATTTATGAGTTTAATTGGCATCATATATGCACATTTTATACTCATTGTCATTCATTGCCTTACTTTAACCATGCCTCTGTGATTTGGGGGATACATGTAGTCGCTTGTCAAATGCCCGTTTTCTAGTTTTAATTTTATAAACTTTATTACAGTTAGTCTTGTTTTTAAGGACCCCTAGAACAAGAGACCACCTCCAGTTTACCAGCGTTTTTCTCTTGTAGGGACAATCTAACAGTTACAATAGACCTTGATCAAGCTTAACACCAGCAGCACATAATACAGCGTATATTACCACAAACAACCAGCATGTGCCTCATTTCCAAATCATATTTTGTGATCATATATCACAGGTGAGCGCCGTGACCCGTGTGTCCCTTGTTTTTACTCTTACTCCCTGCTTCTATATTTATTAACTATTGTTTTATCCAATTGAGTAATTTACCTTTTATCCTTACTGAATTTGAGTTAGATAAAAACCTCTAATCTATACTAATACATGAACCTCAGATGGAAATAAAAGGATATAAGCAAGGGAATCCTGAATTTATAATCTACCATTATTTCATTATTATATCACAATAAACAATTCGACAATAAAAAAAAACATGGCTGTTTTTTATGGTTTTATTGCAACATTTATAAAATCAATCGATATAATGTATAATACGAGTCAGAAAAGCATGAATGCACTACATTCTATAATTAGGAACGAATTTGAAAGCAGTATCATGTTGTGATAATCCTTATGGTACCTATCATAACAATATCAGAGCAGCAAGATACAATATATCCTGACGAGAGACCAATGCCGCGAAAAAGAAACCAATAGCTGCAAAGAGAATAACCCTCATAAATCTCCAGCTGATACAAACTAAAACCAACAATATTTTATTATGTTGCCACTAATTTACAGTTTATTGTTGCTCACAATTGATCTCACAGAGTTTCTTTTTAGGCAACCGGTTCATAATAACTTGCTCCTTTTTCCGTCAGATAATCGTCCCCGTAGAGGTTGAGAACTTTAATATTCATCCAGCAGTTCCTGTTGATAGGAGATAAGACGAAGCTCTCGCACCATATTGTTTGTTGACAGGTAGCAGCACAAACCCTGAGACTTGTGGCAGTCACGAGACGCGAGTCTTTTCTGTTCATCAGGCGATCTGTTCCCGCTCGTACCCATCGCACGTGTAACTTCTGGTTAAGTCAAGAATACGATATCTTTACTAGGTGTTATTATATAAAACTGATCAAAACGAAAATATTAATATTTTACTTAAGCTAAATTCTTCATTTCAGTTATTTCTTTATTTGGGTAGTCCACGGTAAGAGTTATTGTTAAACCCATTATCAAACTACCTACTTCAAAGCACCAGACCTACCGGAAAACCATGACGGCATCTCTGCAATAAGTTGCAAGGAATAGATAGTACAGCTATTTACTTGATTCTCCAGAAAATTCGACTCTGTTCCTGGTGACAATTGATGAACAGTTGGATTCGATAAGTATAAAGTTCGTTTTCCTTGACATGGTTCTTCATCAAAAGGAATCACACCAGGCCTTGGCGTGTAGAACCCAAGGAGGTCCCCATCGTGGGCATACAGTGGTTAAGTTGGGGTCACATTATGTACCCTGTGTCCCTGTGCCCAAAACTCCTCAGTGGATGAAAGCAGTTCGTAATATCCATTTTTTTCAGTAACTTGACGCCATAACTGTATGCGTACTCCTCCAGACTTACTAGCATAAAAGCTGAACTGTTTCACTTGTTGTGCACTATCAACTTCAATCGGGTTCTTCGGGTAAGGTATCATCACAAAGTTTGACCACATTTCTGTAAATGACCGATCTTTTAATTTCGGTCCAAAGGTCACAGTTCGACCTGTGCAATATCCTGTAAAAAGATATAAAAACATCACGTGATCGCAGTTAAATTCTTGAAATGCAATACATGCCTGCCAGATTTCATAGATTATCTTTTTTTATTTATTATAGTATAACCTATTATTTTCTAAATTATACATGTATAAAAAACCATATATTGGGACGTAATGAGACGAGAGGATATAATATAATATCATGCAGGTCATCCTTCCATGATGTAGCCCAAAATCCGTGCCTTCTAGACTCACAAAATAACAAGCTCTTTAACATATTGATAAATAATTTCAATGATACCTATAATAAATTATGCCAGATTGAGATTCTTAAACATTTTTTAAGCTGCAAGTGTGACTAACCTCGTTTACTCAAGAGGCATAGATTCCCGAAAATGTGAATCAGTTCCATATTGGCAATTCAGAGTGACCCAGCTGTCTCCGAGAATTCATCAAATATAAAATGAAAAGAAAGCAAAAAAAAAAAAAAGATGGTCTTTGAAGGGAAACATTAAAGTCAAGTAAAGTAACGAGGAAATATGCTGTCTCCATATCGGTGTGCAACATCAATAAAACAATTACTGAAATATCGTTAATATTTATCTGAATATATATTTTATGGCTTAAGAGGTCTGTCTTCAGAACGAGTCTCGCATTGAAGAGTATTCTCCTAATCACCCTTCTTTTTATATAGCATAGAATTCTGATGCGTTCTTAGCCAGACACAGGTGGTAGATTCCAATACTTATTTGAAACCTAATTGGCAATACACATATTAATGGAGTGAAGTTAGCTTTTTTTCAAATAGGAAATACCTTATTTGTTTGTTCTAGGATCATGCACTTGATCACCAAGTATGTTCATTTCCTATGCAACACATATTGCAAATCTCCTGACACAAATGGGATATATAAGGAAAAATAGATTAACATACTTAGATCGCCTTCCAGACTATGTCCAAATATGATATTTTACTAAGTGGTGATTTTCTCGCGCTGCGAGCTATTCTCCTTTATACAGTTTTGTGGAATATGGTACGTGGACAAGTAGACTCAGGCTTTAGGATTTCCTCTGTAGTCACAGTTCAAACCGGCTGAAGAATAGCCTTATTTTAATCAATATCTGTCATTGAAATGATCGTCTCTTCATTATAAATAAGTTTCAGGTGATGCTTAAAAAACAAGAAATTACATATCTGTCGATGTTCTAAAAGTAAAACATATATGGGAGCCCATAATGTACAAAAGTTAAATTACATTGATGTAATTGGGACTGTAACTGTCATAAAGAAACTGTTTGCAAAGGTTTGATTGACAGGGTTATAAAAGTAACTGCTGACAAAAGTTTATACTAAAATAAAGTGATGATGGATCACACAATTTAAAAATAATCAGGAAGTTTGCACAAAAGGTCAATGTTAAGGTTAAGATGTTTGTTCATCAACATCTTTAATATTTTAAGTGCGTATGTGGACTTGTATAGCAACATCATCTGTTGCAACTAATTACTTAGCAATGGGCACAGATTCATGTACAAATAAAATTGATCATTACTCATAAGAAAGCATGAGTTAAACAGAAATATTACTGGACCAATATCATTAAGAAGAAAGGACTTCTTGGCCGAAACTTCGATTCATGTATGCATGTATCAAACATGCATAAAAATAAGTTAGCTTTCGTCTTTAAGATGAAATACCTTAGTTTGTTTTCATCCGTCGGTTTCGACGCATCATTTGGAGATCCCATCCGTTTTGGACACTATTTTGCACTGCTACCTCCCATGCCGGTAGGGAGTATAACCAGATGATTGTTTTAATTATTTGTTGTACTCTAATATGGACTATCATGTTTGGATGTTAGCGTGGGTTGTGAGTTCGCATGTATATTCTCTTGTGTGAATACATCATTCCTCGCCTAATGTTAAGATTATGGGTTGTATACCACAATATAAATTCAACATAATCGAGTATCCCTACCAGCCCGATCACCAGTGCCTATTGAGTCGGATTGTCAAAGCTAGGAGACAAACTGATCTCTCGTCTGCCGTCTTCATCAGACCATCTATTACACTCAGCACAGCGGTCTCTGTGCCTTGTTGCCTTCTATACGAAGATTGATGCATTGCCATTAAGTCGTCTTCATAAAAAAGGCATTGTAACCTCTTTAAAACTGTCCCCCAAAGATTTTATAAAAGAAAGAAAGTTTCTGCACTGGCCTTAAATGTTTAACATCATTTGGTTCAAGTTGGGACTTTTTCAAAATTGAGGCCACAACAGCGTTTATAAACTGTAATGGGACTGTTCCTGAAGAGAGACTTAAAAATCCATAATCGATAAAATCAACAGAACAAGGTAATCTTTGCATTGCGTAAACATGTCAGTGGGAATTGGATCAGGTTTTTGTTCGTCTTTTATAAAGTATTTGTACCTTTTTCTTCCTTTTATATGATAAATGTATAATATAAAATGTGTTATACTGCATTGCGTAATATATAACAAGCAGTGCGGATTTTATTCCTATCGTTCCTCGAATGTTGGCTATAAGCAGTAATTACATTAATATCCATTTGATAGGGTCTTCTAAGTATAACATTGGCATATGAGGGTTCATTACAATGTTTATTTAAAGTTAGGACAATCAAACTTTGTTCTCTGATTGTAGAAAATTACTTCAGAGTAAAAACAAATAAAAATTGCACCATAGCAAGTCTTGATAAGATTCTTATTTTATTTCTTTCAGTTATTCTGATAAATAAAAAAAAATGTAATAAAACAGCAAAAAAATATAACAGTCATGAGAATGTGGTTGTAAATAATTTATGGACATCCAGGTGAATATAGCAGGAGCGATATGCATAAGTTTGATAATGAGAACTTTAGTTTAATATAAATTTCACCCAGAATGAATAAAAAACATTCTTTTATGGACGAAATAATTTGTATACATGAAAAGTCTTAATCGTTTAAGTTATATCATAATTTGCAATCCTGAAACTCAGCTCATAATTTCGTAAATGTATATTTTAGAGATTTTTACAATCCTTCAGAAGAGATGTATACTTTTAAATGCTGATATTATTATCTTAAGCAAATTATGAACAAAGGTAATTTTCTGTAATATAAAAGGAATGATGAACTGAAGATCCACTTAATACCCTTGCCATTGGTACAGATATACTTATCCTGGTCATCATATGTTTGACCGAAAAATAGATTTTTTTTCATTATCACGTGAGCTCTTTCATGAAACATAGCTATAGGTCAAATTGGAGAGGGAATTCCCCCGAACATAGTAAGTTCCGCTCTTCTCATATCTGTAGCTATGGTAGCTATTGATAGTAACTTTAGTATTCATCCAGCATTAGGCATAAAGTTCAAATATTGTGAAACTGTTGTACCAGGGTTGCCTCTGACAGGTAGCAGCGCATATCAATTTGTTGTCGAAAAGCATTTGTACAGAATTCTTTTCGAACACAATCAAATCTCTGGCTGCATCACCCATTTGGATTTGTTTAGGTATGACATCGGTGGTGGGTCTACTAATATTTGAATAAAAACATATAAAACATGTACAAGCTTGCAGCAGATTAAAAGACAATTCATTGATGCAAACAGTTAAGCATTTAACAGTGTTTGGTTTTAAGATCTATTAGTAGCTGTTCCTGAGCGGACTACAATTTTGTCGTTTTCAGCAAGTTATATTAAATCCCGTTTTGTTTCAGTAAATCGTTATAGGAGAATATGTAAGTGTTTTGCAGAATTAATAGACTTACCAAGATTAAGTGATTTTTATTTCGACAACTACTTGTAAAATTGTGGACTACAATTATGTCGTTTTCAGCAAATTATATTGAATACCGTTTTGTTTCAGTAAATCGTTATTGGAGAATATGTAAGTGTTGCAGAATTAATAGACTTAGCAAGATTTAGTGATTTTCATTTCGACAACTACTTGTAAAGAATATGTAAGGCATCCATCAATTTCCAACACGGTGAAGTGATATTCTGCTCCCAATGACGACTGGTTTTGCGTAGGATGCAACAAGTGCACAGTGCAGTTGCAACTACAATCATATTCATCATGAGGTATTACCCTTTGGAGGTTATGTAAAACCCGATGACTTCAGCATCCTGAACGGTCATTGGTCTTCTTGGTTTCACATTATGGATTAGTCGGCTCTTTGCAATGTACTCTTGCGTTCCACCAAGGGAACGGTAACTCAGATCGGTTCCTTTTGGATGCCACACCTGCAAGATGATCTTTCAATGGGCTATTTGCATAAAAACTGGATCTGTTGACATTGTAGGAATCCGGACGTTTTATTCTTATATATGGCCGAGGAATGACAACAAGGTTAAACCACGAATCCATGTTCCTACGATGTATCAATTCTGGACCAAATGCAATTAGTTCTCGAAAGCAAGACCCTGAAAAAAAGAAAAGAGAGTGAAAGACATCAGTATTGGATTAACGTAAATCAGTAACGCAGATAATAGAAGTAATGCTGTTGTTATCCTTTTACAATACATAACTTACTAACCTGCCCATAAAAGAAGCCAAATCGTATCCCAATTGCACGTGACATGGATTTTCTAACGTGGTGGCTCCTTTGTTTCCAGTTGATATATTGAGAATGCTGGTGTTGTGTTTCTGTAGTATTTGGAAAAGGTATAGTAAGGCTTCAACAAAATAAATATAAAGTGAAATTATTTATCAGTCTTTATTATAAGCATTTTTTATATGAAACAACAAGCTTGCAGGGGAAATTTGGAATGTGCCAAAAGAAAAAGCGCACTTTGTCGTAGTTCATGCGTATTGCTGTGAGTGGACGGAAAAACAAGTCGGATGGCTGTTTATCTGTTCTGGAATTGTTCTTTAAACATGTTTCAATTTATATGTTTATATCAATTTATTAAAAAATTTTGCCCTTTATAATAAAGAATACGTGATTGCTTTTTATATTTATAAGAACGATGTTACTGCAAATGGCTGACAGTTTACCGATCACGTGAATATGTCAATGGTAATACGATTCTTATACAGTAGAACGCCTGTATCACGGTCACCATCGGGACTGGATGAAAGTGGCCTTAATACAGGTTAAAGTGTAACACGAAACCAAGTTCAAATCTTCATTGCAATCAACAAAATAAATGTTTTTACAGGTATTAGTATAATAACTGTTATCAATTAAAAAAATATAAAATAACGTCAACCCTTTTTATAACAATTACCAACAATATATAGAAATAAAGGGTTTGTTATTAAATTACAAACATATTGTATATCCATAATATTTGAACAAATGTTGAGAAGTTGTTTGTATCTATACAGCATACTAAGAGCACGGAAGTAACAGCAGAAATATGTGAACATTCACAGAATACACTCTTTACATCTGGTTAAATCGAGTCCACAATTTCATCTTGATAGGCGAAGTCCAAATTCTTGGTAGCCATAATGGTCAAAGTGATTGGGACAGAGTATGCGTAACATTTTTATACATGTAACATTGTTTATTTTTTTCATTCAAAATGATTCATGTATGAGTAAACTGTGCGATGTTTGCCGCACTGTTTTTGTTTGATGTAGGTGTTCACAAGGACATTAAAGAAAGTTAAAAGATCAACAGTTTGCCTAAAATTTTTCTGATGACATAATCATCGGGACAAGCTGGTTGTCATTCGTTAATTAAATGACAAAAACCCTGATTAAGATCCGGCTCGCGAGACTGATTCCCAAACATACACGCAGGTAGTGCATACTAATGAGGCTGACTGGGGTAGTACGACGCTGGCTACGTGTCAAACAACTCAGTCACGGTCGAATGGTTACCTGTTCCTGACCGTAATTGAGGCATTTCCCGGCCTTCGGGACCGAGAGACCTGGCCGTAATCCGGAATAGAGGAATGACCGTAATTGACAACAAAATGATTATGAAATATAACGGTCGAAAATTCGGGACCGGAAAATCTGACCGTTATAGACGTATTGACCGTTATTGAGGCGTGGCCGTTACAAGGCGTTCTACTGTAATATTTTAAGCTATATTAAGTGCAAAATACCCATTGACCTTGCCTGTAAGTTTGATTAATGGTTTCAAAGGTTTTTAGGCCAATGGGCCATAACGCTCAGTTGAATTTGACATACAGGCTATGCATGTATTAATTATTAATGTTACGATCTTAAAATATATATACTAAGGAACTTTAAATAATGGACAGAATTTTACCTGGAAAGATTTTACCAAAAACTCCCTAGATGCCAAGATTATATGTTGAACTGCTACAGTTTGTGTCCAAATATGGTGATAAAGTTTCACAGGATTTAGGTTAAAGCGACCTAACGTTGGTTCGGTGAGAAGATTTTATAGGGCCTTCCCTTGATATAAGTTAAGTAAAAGTTCTCGGTCCAGCTGCAAAATTGTAGTCCGTCTGATGAGTAGGGTGCTAAAATCTTATTCTTTCACATAAGTCACAGAATATCATCACAGTGACCTCATTTCAGATTTCCAAGGATTGTTTTCAAAGGGAATCTCCATATTGAACGGTATCAAATTGCGCAGATCTGGAATATAACGTGCATAAATCATTTTCTCTCACATATTTTGCAGAAAAAGGTCACGGAGACTTTATTTTAGTTGTCCAAAAATACATTTCAGTGACTGCCATTTACATAAAGTAAGACGTTTCTTGATCAAAACAGTACTATAATATAGTTTTCCTCCATATAGCTCACAGAATATAGGCCACAGTGACCTTATATTAAGATTCAAAATAAACTTTGTAAGGATCTCATTGTGATTTTATAACAGAAGATTATAGGTCAAAGAGTTAAGTTTTGTGCCCTGTCTGTGTGTCTGGATGCTAAAAAAAATGATGCTGATCCGTACCTGGCAGAATATACGTCAGATTTGCAATGATATACTTGGATGTTATGTGAGATGATTCCAGGGCTAACAGATACAATCTGTGCCCTGTCTGGCCGCTGAAACCATGCTTCTGGTCAGTAACTCGCAGAAGATAGATCACCATGAGTATCATCAAGATCACCAGGATCTCTCTGAATAGCATGTAAGAAGATTCTAGACATAATGGATACAATTTCCGTCTTGTTTGACTGTCTGGTGCTCAAATATAGGTGTTCAGTCAATAGCTTGCATAATATAGGTCACCATGACTTCATTTTAGGTTTCCAAGAAGATTTGCCAAAGGCCTCCATGGGTATTCCGTAGGAAATTTTAGGCCAAACGAATTTAATTTGTGCCCATTTGACATCCAGGGTGCTCAAATGATGTCGTTTTCCTCTAGCGCGCAGAATATAGATCACAATGACCTCATTTTATGTTCCAACGTACCTTTTCCCAGGACCTCCCAGAATATTACGTTAGAAGATTCTAGGCGTAATGATTACGAGTTATGCCTCGTCTGAATATATGGGGATAAAATCATGCTTTGAGCCCGTAGCTAGCAGAATATAGGTCCCCATGAGCTAATCTCAGGTATATAAAGAGATTTACCTGGGACTTTTCCTTTCCCAGTCTGCTTTGAAGTTTCTAGGCCAAATGATTAGAATTTATGGCCTGTTAACGGCGGACGTCCGGACGGATCGATGGTCAGCTGGACGACCCACTATAGCTTAGATGACTTACAGTCAGCTGACCTGAAGAATGTAACCATTGCAGCAGATATCGTAGCATAAGTAAATTTTTCTTCGAAAAGTTTTAATTTTCCCCTCAAATTATATATCTCGATATTTGAAGTAGTTGTTAGAAATATACAATATGCTAAGCATTTCTCTTAACCTTAATATGATATATATATATATATATATATATATACATATATTTATATAATATATATATATATATATATATATATATATATATATATATATTATAAGAAATTAAAAGAATGAATGGAAATGTACTACGGAGAAAACTGCCCATAACACCAGCCATCCTGATCAAAATGAAATCCTTCCTAAATTTATCTCAAGCAGAAGGTGCAGACTTCTGGGCAGCCTGTCTGCTTGCCTTTTTTTGCATCATGAGTAAGTGTAACATGTTGATAAGTTCCCTTGCAAAATCTGACCCAACCTGTCAATTCAGGAAGAACGATTTCAAATCATCCCCATCAGGTATACCTGTTAGAGTGAGAGAAAAAATCCAGTTTCAGCAAAAGCAATTTTATTTATCCTGCCAAACCTTTAGAGACAGCCCCTCATATTGCCTTTTCTTTAATTAAGCCCCTTTATGAGCTTATCCCCTTTATAACAAATTATGCACCTCAATAAAAAAAATTGACAGGAAGCTGGTAGCCCTTTTAAAACCTGTGGAACTAAATGCAACAAGTTTCTTTGGGCATAGTTTTAGGGGGGGGGGGTCTCATAGGGACTACAGTGGGGCCTATCCTCCCAAATCATCCGCTAAACGGGGATCTCAAATCGAGACACACAGTACATACCTACACCTGCCTTCCAGTGACACCAACAATATAGTTACATAATGGGATCATCCATACCCCTGATACGATATAGTTATGGGCATGCTGTTTGTGTCAGTTTGTTGTTGTTGTGATTTTACCTTGTTGCAGTTATCAAAGCTTTATACCTAGAGATGGGATATATATATATATATATATATATATATATATATATATATATTTATAGTTATATTTATGTGAGGGGGATACTGTTAGTATTACAGTATATTGTGTGACTGAGGAATGTCAAAAATACGTTGCTTGGGTTAAATACCTAGATACATGTATAGTTATGTATTGGTCATGAGTAAAAGTCCCCATTTGTTACCGCTAAACAGTATATGTGGTTTATATCCCGCTATGGATGTATGTGCATTATATTGTATTTGACAGTTGGGTGACATTGAAAAGGCGTTTCATGCAACATGTACTGAAGCATATACAAAGAAGACAAGCGTGGCGTTTTATGCAGCATTCCAGGCGATGAAGAACAAGTTAAAATATGAATTTTTTAGGGCATATAGCGACAAATGAGTTAGAGATGTCTTCTTGGGACAATGAGTCAGTTATATATATATATATATATATATATATATATATATATATATATATATATAAATATATTCTTGCTGCTGGGGGAAAAGTTATCGACGGAAAAAAGATTGCGAACAAGACTGAACATGTGGTGTCGCTCATATTGTAAACTGTAACCTATTTATACATGTTTTATTTTGCTTTGTGATGTTCAAGGATGGTTACTTTTGCATGACCTAACCTAGGCTATATTTTGTACCTAGCACATGATAGGAGGGTCTAATAATGGTGGGTTTCCCGAAAGAGCAGACACATTTGACGTTATATACATCATGAATATAAATTTTTTTTTATCTTCGGATCATATCTTAACATACTAAATGGTTTCTAATGGTGTTGTCACTCATCATTTGATATAAATGCACTTACATAAGCAGGTATAGAGCTGAGCTCTCTCCCAATTACAGAGGGTTGGATTTGTAACATAGTTGTCACCTTTTTATTTGTTTATGCGTGACGTAAGAAACTTTTTCTTGCCGGGACCCATACATGATATCCATGTAAATCCCATACTTGATACATTCCTATCAATCTGTGTTACCCGAGTTAATATACATTTTCAATGTTTTATTCGTCCGGCTGAATTAATGTGAACGTATGAACATCGTCCTAATTATCCCCTCGCAACGAAGTTGCGAAGGGGATATTGTAATGGCTACGTTCGTGCTTTCATCTGTCCGTCTGTCCGTCCGGAATTGGCTTGTGGATCAATTTCAAGCCAAACCGCTTGACCAAAACCTTTTATCTTGCATATATGTCTCACCTACCAAATGATGAGGACTCGATCGATTTTGAGGTCTCGGGGTAAAAGATCACCGCAACAGGACCAACCTCTTGAAAAAGGTTGTGGACCGATTCAAAGCCAAACCTTTGATCAAACCTTTCATCTTGCAAATATGGCTCACCAACCCGTGAATGATTTTGAGATCACACGGTCAAAGGTCACGGCTAAAGGGCAAACTTCTTGGAAAAGCTTGTAAACTCATTTAAAGTCAAACCGTTTGACCAAAACCTTTCATCTTGGAAATATGGCTTATCCATTCATGGATGAAGTACCCAATCAATTTTTAGGTCACGGGGTGAAAATTCACGGCCACAGGTCTCACTTCTTGAAAAAGCTTGTGGACCCATTTAAAGCCAAACCATTTGACCAAAACCTTTCATCTTTCAAATATGGCTCACCCACCTATGGATGTAGAACCCTATCGATTTTTAGGGCACAGGGTTAAAGGTCACGTCCACATAGCCAACTTCTTTTAATGCTTGTGGACCCATTTTAGGCCAAACCGTTTGACCAACACCTCAATCATCTGACTCATATTGCTCACCCACCCATGAAAGAAGAACCCTATTTCGTTTGAGGTCACAGGACCAAAGGTCATGGTCAGAGAGCTGCTCTGCTCATTTTCACACCGTGTAATACACCCATACTAATTATGCTTCGTGCGAAGGGATGCCCCGCTTTGCGTTGCCCTTGTTGTTTAGTGCTTTGGATTTGGTATTCGAGAATATCTCTATTGGAAGCCTCGGCAGGGTGATAATTTCATGGACCATATTTCCCTCTAAGCCTGATAAAATGTATCATAACTTAGGGAATGCCAACATATAACCGATGAATTCGTTAAATACACGACCAGCTTATATTATGTTCTGCTACTCGGTACCCAAATCTTAGGAAATCCGACCGGGGCAAGGTATACGGACAAGATTCTCAAAGTAAATAGACTGATAAAAAGTATAAAATTGATAGAGATGTCAGGTCAAATAGGCCAACTAAGATTGAGCTAGTTTTGCTTTTACTTGTTATAAATAGGACTAAGTATCGGCCCGCCTCTTCCGGTACAGTATGTATTGCGATAAAGTTAATTCGATACCGATACGTATTGACGATACGTTTCATTTTTCTTTGTATATCATTTCTTAATAAAAGCTTTGTTTCTTGTTTTTATATGTTTTTTTTTATTTTAACATACAGCATATTTAGTATGCTTTACACTTAAGCAGCTTAAGCTTGATATTAAATAAATAAACCAGTTGCTTTTAATTTTAAAAATCTATCTAATCAAGACTAGTCAAATCTCGATCTTCTTTGAGCCCATAGCATCCCCCCCCCCCCGCACAAACATGTTTTATTGCATTTGGTGGGGAAGATCATAGGCTGTTATGTCATGCAATTACACAGTTTTGTATAATTCTGTGAATATGAATCCCATTAGTCACTCTCCTGTTTGTACAGGATTTGTCCCCAGGCTTTAACCATTTATTTGACATCTGATGTCGAAGGCGGGAGTTCTGAGTAAACTATGACCGGCTGCGTAAAAAAAATAGAGATTAAATGACATATATAAAGATAGGATATATACTTGAATGTACCTTGTTCCTATTAGCAATATGTGATGTAAATAACGATTTCATTAATAAAGAGAAACGTTATTATCATTCTCCTATTATCGCTCACATGCGCCTGCTTGTCATAGACGTACTGACGTACATGCGTATATACATTTATTAACAAGTCTTAAAAGCCAAAGCAACAAATATATAGGCTGCAGTGCATTTAGATTTATAAATCGTCATGGTTATATGTAAAGTAAAAGTTAGAATGCTATTCATTAGCAAGCAATCGATACGACCAATACAGCATGCAACGCATTTCGGTTATCGTATCGACGTCGTGTATCGATTCGTATCGATATATCGATATATCGATATATAGATTCAGCCCTAGTTATAAACAATTAAAATATATTCAGAATGTCATTTGAATCATTCCCTACTCGAAGCAATATCAAATTTACCAGGAAGATGCAAGTTCTTGAACGAGGTCCGCGATCTCAGTGCGACATCTTAATGAACACCTGAAGGGTTTGATAGATTGTACCACGCTAATCTTGCCGCCAAAACATACAAGCTCTTTGCAGAATATAAGTGCCTCGGTTCTTAGACCATCTACAAGGTACGGATCAAAAGCTGCCGAAGAAGACCCAAGCGCTTCTTAGGGCTACTAGCATGAAAGTACCGAGGACCTTCTTGTGGCAGGGGCGTAATTATCATCGTAATGTCCTTCAGATCATGATTTTGTCTATCATATAACCGTACTACAGACGGATTTTACTTGCACTTTGTATTATATAATATTGAATATAAGGTTTACGAACTGAAGGCTTGTCTTGGATACTCTCCCGTCCTGGAACAGACATTTTTCACGAGCATGCGCAGTGCACATAACGATAGTCTGCTTGGTTCGGTTCCTTTGAGCCCGCATTCCGGGTTTTGCCACAAACACAAATAAGAACCCCACCATTAATGATAAGACGGGATATCTGTAACGTCAGTTGTACTTTGTCATAAAATACTTACACAAGGCCGGGATTCACCGAAAGAAACAAGAGCATCGAAGAACTAAGGAAAGCTACCGAGTGCTTCTCTATTTTTACCTCTACCGACCCTCAAGTTCTGTCCCAAGAATGGCTTAAATGAACCGATACGTGTATATGTTATGACACATATGTATAGGTGGGTAGCGAGGCGTATAAGCCATTTTTTTATTTTGACATTATTTTTAAGTACTTCGATTGTTTATACTTCCCATGAAACGGATGTGTCGTTTCTATGTCTTTTAAATCGTCTATAGGCCTTTCTTGTGATACATTTATCGACTTAAAACCATTCTTTATGAAATGAAAAATTGGGGAAAATGAAGATAATTCGTAAAAGATAAAGCATTGGTCTCATTGATCAGAGTTGCGTTAATAGTCTCTAGGGCCACTGGTTGTCTTCCATCAATTTTTATTGTGCCGAATGTATAACACTTCTTCCATTAATGAAAATATCGGTATTGAATTGATTCTTTTAGATTCTTCCATCATAAATTCTTGTTTTAATCTGACGTCTCTGTTATTTTCGTTTCCGGAGAACTAAACTGAGACTCTTACACAGATCTTTCCGAAACCCAACATAGTTATTCGCCGAACTAACAAAGACTGATGGCGCCATCTGCAATTTTTTGGGTGCAGTATGAATCTGGATTTTCTTAGTGATAACAATCCATATCTCATGAGTGGTCAATGTATTGATCTGAAATTGTGCATGTCCAAAGTTCTTGGATCTCCCCATCTTTTACCTGAGACTAGTGGCGCCACCTACATTGATATTTACATGGCGTTCATCCACGCGTTTTCCCATCTGTTCGTCTTAGTGATCGGTTCAATATATTTGGCTAAAATTGCGCAAGGCCATAAATCTTAGATAGTCAGCACCATTTCATAGTCAGCACTGGTGGCACCACTTGCAATTATTTTCGCGTGGCGTCCATCCGTGCGTTTGTTTTGGGTGAAAATTGCTCATATCTCAGGAGTGGCTCAATGTATTGGAATGAAATTAGGCCTGTCCATTTATCTTTGACAGTAATTCCGTAGACCAGACAGGTGTCGCCACCTACCTTCCCGTTTTCGTTGAATAGATGCCCCTTTCTCAGTAGTGGTTTGCCGTATGATTGAAATTATGCATCTCCATAGATCTATGATACCTCCATCTCGCATGCAAGACTGGTGGCGCCATCTGCAGAAATTAGCATGTTGTAGAGATCTATCTATGGATCTGTTTTTTTTGGTAATTATTGCACATTAATGAGTATAATTGGCATCACTGATGCCACATATATGCACATTTTATACTCATTGTCATTCATTGCCTTACCTAACCATGCCTCTGTAATTTGGCGTATACATGCAGTCGCTTGTAAAATGCCAGTTTTCTAGTTTTAATTTTATAAACTTTATTACAGTTAGTCTTGATTTTAAGGACCCTTAGAACAAGCGACCACCTCCTGTTTACCAGCGTTTTTCTCTTGTAGGGACAATCTAACAGTTTAAACAGACCTTGATCAAGCTAAACACAAGCTAAACACCAACAACACATAATACAGCTTATATTACCACACAAAACCAGCATGTTCCTCATTTCCAAATCATATTTTTTGATCATATATAACAGCTGAGCGCCCTGACCCATGGGTCCCTTGTTTTTACTCACTGCTCCCTATATTTATTAACTATTATTTTATCCATTTTAGTAATTTACCTTTTATCCTTACTGAATTTGAGTTAGATTAAAACCTATAATCCATACTAATACATTTAACCTCAGAATGAGATAAAAGGATATAAGCAAGGGAATTCTGAATTTATAATCTACCATTATTTCATTATTACCATTATTATATCACAATTAACATTTCGACAAAAAAAAAAAAACATGGCTGTTGTTTATGTGTTTATGCAACATTTATAAAATCAATCGATATAATGTATAATACGAGTCAGAAAAGCATGAATGCACTACATTCTATAAATAGGAACGAATTTGAAAGCAGTATCTTGTTGTGATAATCCTTATGGTACCTATCATAACAATATCTGTGCGGCAAGATACAATATATCCTAACGAAAGACCAATGTCGCGAAAAAGAAACCAACAGCTGCAAATGGAATAATCTTCGTAAATCTCCAGCTGATACAAACTAAAACCCACAATATTATATTATGTTGCTTCTAATTTTCAGTATATCGTTGCTCACAATGGATCTCACAGAGTTTCTTTTTAGGCAACCGGTTCATAATAACTTGCTCCGTTTTCTATCAGATAATCGTCCTCGTAAGGGTTATAAATGTTAATATTTATCCAGCAGTTCCTGTTGCTAGGAGAGAAGACGAAGCTCTCGCACCATGTTGTTTGTTGACAGGTAGCAGCACAAACCCTGAGGCTTGTGGCAGTAACGAGACGCGAGTCTTTTCTGTTCATCAGGCGATCCTTTCCCGCTCGTACCCATCGCTCATGTGTAATTTCTGGTTAAGTCAAGAATACTATATCTTTACTAGGTGTTATTATATATAACTGATCAAAACGAAAATATTAATATTTTTATATGCTGAATTCTTCATTTCAGTTATATCTTTATTTGGGTACTCCACGGTTAGAGTTATTGTTAAACCCATTATCAAACTACATTCTTCAAAGCACCAGACCTACCGGAGATCCGTGACGGCATCTCTGCAATAAGTTGTAAGGAATAGATAGTACAGCTGTGTACTTGATTCTCCAGAAAAATCGACTCCGCTCCTGGTGACAATTGTTGAACAGTTGGATTCCATAAATATAAAGTTCGTTTTCCTTGACATGGTGCCTCATCAAAAGGAATCACACCAGTCCCTGGCGTGTAAACCCAAGGAGGTCCCCATCGTGGGCATACAGTGGTGAAGTAGGGGTGACATTATGTACCCCTTGTCCCTGTGCCCAATACTCCTCAGTGGATGAAAGCAGTTCGTAATATCCGTTTTTAGTCACTTGACGCCATATCTGTATGCGTACTCTTCCAGAATTTCTAGCATAAAAGCTGAACTGTCTCACTTGTTGTGCACTGCCAACTTCAATCGGGTTCTTCGGGTAAGGTATCATCACAAAGTTTGACCACCTTTCTCTGAATGACCGATTTTTTAATTTCGGTCCAAACGTCACAGTCCGACATGTGCAATATCCTGTAAAAAGATATAAATACATTACGTGATAGCAGATAAGTTCCTGGTATGCAATACATGTCTACACACATCTCATAGATTATCTTTTTTCATTTATTCTAGTATTACTTATTATTTTCTGAATTATACATTTTTAATGATAACATTTGAATGGGACGAAATGAGACGAGACGATATAATTTAACATCATGCAGGTCATCCCTCTAGGATATAGCCCCAAAACCGTGCCTTCTAGACTCACACAATACCAAGCTCTTTAACATATTTAATTTCAATGATAAATTTATGACAGATTGAGATTCATAAACCTTTTTTAAAAGCTGCGGATGTTACTAACCTTGTGTACTCAAGATGTATAGAATCCCGAAAATGTGAATCAGTTCCATATAGGCAATTAAGAGTGACCCAAATGTCTCCGAGGTTTCTTCAAATGTAAAATGAAAAAAAAAAAGAAAAAAAAGATGGTCTTTGAAGGGAAACACTAAAGCCAAGGAAATATGCTTTCTCAAAATCGGTGTGTAATATCAATAAAACGTTTACTGAAATATCGTTAATAATTATCTGAATATATATTTTATGGTTTGAGTGGTCTGGCTTCAGAACGAGTCGGCTTGCATTGTAGGGTATTCTCCTAATCACCCTTCTTTTGATATAGCATGGAATTCTGATGCATTCGTAGCCAGACACAGGTGGTTGATTCCAATTTGAAACCTAATTGGCAATATACATATTAATGGTTATCAAGTTAGCTTTTTTTCCAATAGGAAATATCGTAGCGTTTGTTCTAGGATCATGCACGTGATCACCAAGTATATTCATTTCCTATGCACTTATATTGCAAATCTCCTTACACAAGGGGGATATAAGGAAAAGAGATTAACATACTTATATCGCCTTCCAGACTGAGTCCAAATATAATATTAGTGGTGGTTTTCTCGCACTGCGGGATATTTTCCTTTATACATTTTTGTGGAATATGGTATAACTAGACTCTGGTTTTAGGATTACCTATGTAGTCACAGTTAAAACTGGCTGAAAAATAGCCTTATTTTAAATAATCAATATCTGTCATTGAAATGATTGCCTTGTCATTATAAATAAGTTCCAGGTGATGCTTAAAAAACAAGAAAATACATTTCTGCCGATGTTCTAACAGTAAAACATATATGGGAGCCCATAATGCACAAAAGTTAAATTACATTGATATATTGTTATGGGACTGTAACTGTCATACAGAAAATGTTTGCAAAGGTTTGATTGACAGGGTTATAAAAGTAACGGCCGACAAAAGTTTATACTGAAATAAAGTGATGATGGAACACACAATTTGAAAATAATCAGGAAGTTTGCACAAAAGGTCAATGTTAAGGTTAAAATCTTCATCAACATCTTTAATATTTTTAAGTGCGTATGTGGGCTTGTATAGCTACATCATCTGCTGCAACTAGTTACTTAGCAATGATCACAGATTCATGTACAAATAAAATTGATCATTACTCATAAGAAAGCATAAGTTTAACCGATGCTTAACGGGAAACAATACTGGATCAATATCATTAAGAAAAAAGGACTTTTTGGCCGAAACTTCGATCCGTGTATGCATGTATCAAACATGCATAAAAGTAAGTTAGTTTTCGTCTTTAAGATAAAATACGTTAGTTTGTTTTCAACCTTCAGTTCCAAAGCATCATTTGGAGATCCCATCCCTGTTATGGACACTATTTTGCACTGCTACCTCCCATGCCGAATCTACAATGCTCAGATCAACAACTATGCACCAACGGACCACACGCCTCCATTACTTCCTGTATACATAACCAGGTCCGACTAAAATAATAAATTAACTGAATACAGAAGACAGGGTCTTCACTAGAGAACTGTGACTTAGTTATTTTATTGCATATTCAAGTAGGAAGTATAACCAGATGATTGTTTTAATTATTTGTTGTACTCTAATATGGAGTATCATGTTTAGATGTTAGCGTGAGCACTTACGTTATAGAACCCAGGTGCCTCATTTGATGTTTATTACAGTGCAGTTTTAGTTACGTCGGAACCGATTCATGTCTAGACGGTTCCTATAGCAACATATTCTATTGTAGACATCAGAGGCAACGCACCTCCTCAACGCAACTATCTCATAGTTTGCTCTCTGGAGGCGTGTCAATTTAAGTATTCATGTAATTCATGGCAATCCTGTTATACCGTGAAATGATTTGCCAGAAGACGGTCAGGACATGTGACGTAAGCAGACTTTTATAAACGGTGGATGCTGAGCAAATTTTTACAAACGCCTAGGTCAGCGGGCCTGTTGGGTGTTGTCTGACAGTTGTCTGAGGTCTAGAGGCAGATCCGTGTTTGTCAGTGTCTGATCAGCTGAGAGACGATGTTCCTGAGCGTAAAACGTCAGTGCCTGGGGATGGGTTGTGAGTTCACATGTATATTCTTTTGTGTGAATTCATCATTCCTAGCCTAATGTTAAGATTATGGTTGTATACCAAAATATAAATTCAACATAATTGAAGACCACTGCGATGCATTCCTCGAAATTGTATGTTTTACGTTTCAAGTATCCCTACCAACCCTTCAAGGGCAATAGTTAGATTATCATTGTTATTATATAGTTATTGATAAATACTACTATTTATAGTTGACCGACCAATACCCTAGAATGTGCTTAGGAAAGACTTAAAATATTATTTTGTTTTTAAGGCCGGCAACCATACTAGAAAATATAACCACCGTCAAAGGTTTCAGAAAAATCAGGTTGCCAAAGCAGCCTTTGACCTTGAAGGTCGAATTTAAGATCATAAGGGGCAACATTGTATGTTTACCTATAAAATTCAAATAATATGCAGCTTTTACCAAAAAAAAAAAAAAAATTTGCTGCATATTTCTCTGTTACATGACATGCTGCAGATTTGACCACGAACCTGAAGGTCAAGGTCACAAGTGTTCAAACTCCTTCAAGAATTTGGTTGAAACAAATCTGATGGGGGAAATATGATGTTATTCAAAAGTTATGGGGTTCACAGTAATCCTACATTTTGCCTGATTTGACCTTGTAATTTAAGATAAAGGTCAGCAGGTTTCAAACTCATCTGAGAACTTGGTTAAAACAATAACTGTATCAAATTTGAGAAACAGTTATGTAGGACATCAAACTTTTGTGAAAAATCCTATATTTGCACAAATGCGATCTTGAAGGTCAAGGTTAAATTTGCCATATGTCAGGCTCATAATAAGTTGGTTAAAACAATAACTGTATCAAACTTGAGGAACAAATATGCGTTAAAAATCCTAATTTTATCATAAATGTGATCTTGAAGGTCAAGGGTAAATTCACCATTTTTCAATCTCTTATAAGAACTGGTTTAAAACAATAGTTGTGTTTAATTTGAGAAATATAATTTATAAAGTGCGTTAAAATTATTCACACATTTCCACAGATGTAGCCTCAAACATCCACTTCAAGGTCACAGGTTTCTGGATGTATTTGAGAACTTAAAACAAAGGCGTGTCAAATTTGAGGAAAACTATGCGGCACTTGTTGCTTTAATAGTTGAAGGGTTCATAAAATCAGTACTATATTCCCGCAGATTTGTCCTTGAAGTTCAAGGTTATCAGCTTTCAATCTCCAATGTGAATTACATTGAAATAACTGGTGTAATAAGTTGGAAGAAAAAACTATGTGGAATTCTAAAAGTTATGGTGTTCACAATAATGGAAGATTTGGGTTGAGGTCACTAGTTTTTAATTAGATTATATTCAATCGATGGTATTTAAGAATTCTGATTGGTCTAGGCTACTCTTATATTAAAGGTATTGACACCAATTTTAATACGATACATCATATGGTCAATACATATGCATGTGCACAAACTCAAAAGTGTTGGTAACATCTTTAATTATATACTGCTTACAGTATTGTGATGGGGGTATTAAACAGGGTAAAACAGCAAAAGGACTAGAGGTGGCACCACCAGTTTCATTTCAAGACAAAGTTGTTTTTTAATTGTGGGAACCATGATTTGTCAGATCAAATCATCTAGCCTTTCTTGAGATATATAATACCTTGTGTTATTTTTAACTAAAAGGGATCTACTCAAGAAGGTCAAGGTCACTCATAGAAAAGACCATGACCCCATTTTAAATAGCCTTCCTTCTCTTAAATAGGCTTCCTCCCCTCCTTTCAAACATACCTGTGAACTATTTTTTTTATTTTAGACATGTTTTCACCCCTTAATTCAGAGAATATAGGACATATTTACATAATTTCCGTATTTCAGATATGACCAATGAATACATGTCAGCAACTGAATTATGAACTTCCTGGGTCTTATGGTTACAATATGTGTCCTGTTGAAGTTTTGCCTGATGGTTGTAATCTTTCATCCTCAAATTATTAGGAATATTACAGGTGGCGCCACTAGTTCAGATCCTTCTTTCATCCTGAAACTATCAGGAATATTATAGATGGCGCCACCAGTTCAGGTCGTTTACGATCAATTAATAATCCGAATTTCATGGCAGTACATCCAGCCGTTCCTTAGAAATCTCTTCTGTATGAACCTTTAATGTCTGGAAACTTAGGTTCCTAGGGGCTGAAACACGTTTTTGTACCGTAACTCAGAGAATATAGGTCACATTCGACATATACGACACTGAGTTTGAATTCCCAGACGGGCAGATAAACAAACGACGGGCATGCCTCATCCCAATAACTAAGATGACTCCGACTAACTAACAGATCCATCCCTATAGAGACATGCATGTTATCATTAAATCAATTTTACTTAAGATTAGAACCTAATGTAAAATGACAATGAAATGCATCCATATAAAGCAAAAAACCAACAATAAAAGAGAAATAGCCGTCTATTTTTTATGTAAACTCTTCATATTTTCCAATTATTCCATGATTAGAAAATATCTTCTATATAATTAATACGGAGTTATTCTTTTTTCTAGACCACGGTTTACCTGCATCCGTTTTCATTAGACTATCAAAATTTGGCACACGTATCGGTAGTGCGCTCTTCTAGGACAAGTTTGTTTTATTTTGCAAGATTATGCCCTATTAAGTTGAATAATTAATAATTTTAATATTTCCCAATTAGGTGCCCCTATTTCTTTTGTGCTGAAAGGTTCTCCACGCCTGTGACGCTTTTTCAGGATCCGCCTCGGGGATTTTCACTGGCCTGTTAAGACCGTGGATTGAGCGCATGTCCTGCCCAAAAGGCATTTCCATGCAATTAGCGGTCACGCGGGTCCACTTTAATTCCCATTGATCCCCGATATCCATTGTAACGCCTCTAAAGGAATTTTCTCTCTCAAAAGGAAGTAAAGTTTTTTAATCCAAAGACCGCATGACTCCGCTTTCAATGCAAGGGCTTTTCAGTTTGGTCAACATGTGACCACCGTTTGACAATTTTTTATGGGTTACAGGTATGTTGAATTTTTTACATTCAAAAATATCTTTCCATGATAACCACGGTTTCAAAAGTTCGGCCAAGTCCGGGGGGTTTACATATATTTGTTCAGATCCGTTGTCTGTAGGGACGGTGAAACATGAAAAAAAAATATCACCAGTACATCTTTAAATTGATAACAACCCAGAATCTGTAATCAGGGCTTACAGACCTCCACCAGAATCTCCTTTAACATCAGTCATGTGTTCACGTGTATGCGTTTCATGTATGAACATTGTCATGCTTCAGTAACACGAGTTCACCATGGAGTGGCAGAACAAATAAATACGAATGGGTGGCTTCGACACAGGGACAAAGGAATGGTCCTTTTTCAAAATGGTTTATAAGAAAATATATATTGTGGTGATTCTTATTACCTCCTAAATGAAATGGACTATTGATATATCTTTACCCTAACCCTCTACAAATGTTCAGCAAAACATTTTTCGCCTGTCACGCTTTTTCAGGAGGCGACATGTAATTCCCCACTGAACCCCATTTCTATTATATTACCTGTAAAGGAATTTTACTCTATCAAAAGGAAGTCAGGATTTTTAAATTCAAGCGCGGATACCTATGTCCACATGAATCTGTTAATAGGAAGCACTTTTCCATTGAGTGGACACAAAGAGCTTAGACCCTTTACACGATCACCGTTTTATAGGTTTACAGGTATGTTGATTTTTTAGCCCTGGGGGGGGGGGGATTGCACACACTTCTAAAGATCCTCAATCTCTTGGGGACTTTGTAACACCCGCCAGAATCAACTATTCACTCGTTTGTTCATACCTGCATGTTTCATGTGAAACACAGTCAAGGCTCAGAAACACGGGTTCACCAGGCGAGTGGCAGAACAACTGCATACGAATGGGCTGCTTCTACTCGGGGACAAATGAATAGCTCCTTATTTTATTCCTTTGTTGAATTGTGATTATGGCAATTAAGGAAAAATATATTATGATGATTCCGATTACCTCCAAAAATGTTATCGATTACGGATGCAGTTTTACTTTACCCCTCTACATTTTTTTCAGCAAAATCTGTATATTACATTTTGCTAACTTTGCTGACAGACAGAACCAAGGCTGAAGTGGTTTCTTTGCCAAATGCTTTCATTAATATATCAACCTGCTTTCTTTTTATCTTGGAGAATTGTCAATTTTGCTTCAGACCTGCTTATTCCATGAAAATTTACAGTACTTAAACCAAAATTTAAGACTGTTGGAATATATTTTTTCTGGGCCTATCTTTTTCACATTGGCAGCTATACGTTCCGCGTACAAGAGACTTCAACGAAATATGCACGTGTTTACAAATAACGCATGTGTCTGTTAACATGCCTTAGACTATACCCTCAACTGACTACACTGAACATACATCGTGTTTCACGATGTCGCATGAACTGCAACTAATACAAAGCATTTTTCATATAATTTCATGGTGGAATGCTTCTTTATACAATTGTTATATCTACGATATTTCCCAAGCAATAAAGCTGTCGGACCTATTTTGTTCATCGGAAAAAAAACTTCTTACTTAAAAATTCGTACACCCTGTTTATGCCTCACGTCTCTTTCCAAAATTTATTTTTTGTGTGTGACATCTGGAATAATTTTTCTTTCTATGTTGATATTTTGGGGGAGGGTGTTTTTGGAGAGTTCTAGCAGAAGTAATCTTTATATCATATAAGTGAAACAAATGACAAAAGTTCCTGCAAAAACCTTAGGATTAAAATATCCGTCGTTTAGTCCCTATCAGCTCATTACAACAATATGCATCAGATAGAGCCGTGGATTTTCCACGGGTGCAGCTAGTATCTCATTAATACTAGTCACTATGAAAGATTCTTAACTTTATTTAAACATATTGATATAAATAAATTTTGGCCACATTTGAACTTGTGACCTTGAAATTTGACCTTGAATGTCAAATGTTACTCTTCCTACAAGGCGTTCCTGAAATATAGTGGCCAGATTGACTTTTTATGTTAAGAAATGAATTTACTGACCAGAAATAAATCTTTATATAAAAATTAAAATTGACCTTACGGCCTTGAAATTCAAGTACTACTTTGGCTACAAGATGTTGCTAGAATAAAGTGGTAATATTGACTTTTTTATGTTGAGGAATGAATTTCTTGACAAAAAAACCCTTTGTATTCACGTGTCACACCTACGGGCTTCCATGATCACACGTTTGGTGGATTGTCGTTACTCGTGTTTGCTAAATGGCAGCCACTGGAACCAAAATAGTTAAACCTCAAATATTACACAACAATATTTTGAAGTGAAATGTAGATTTCCGTTCCAAAACAGTGTTTTTTTTATTTCAGAATAATCTAGGGAGAGTTTTTGAGCCCCAAGAACTCTGAATCAACAGAATATAGAATATAGAAAATTAACATTCAGTTCCAGATTTTTTTTACATTTGCCCCTCTACAACAAGCGTGTTCACGGATGATCACTCAATGCGAGTAAGCTTTGTGTCACGATTTCATAATTTTTTTCCAGGTCTGCCGTTAGTAATATCCATGATGCCTTGGTCCTTAGCTTTGATAAACCCACTGTTAAGCACAATTTCCCGCGCCTGTCAAATCTGAAAAGGTCTACATTTTATTTACAGATTGCTAATAGAGGGACAGACGAAAATGGTCTATAATATCTGACACTTTCCAGCCTTTAGGCGCCATTTTTTGTTTTTTTTTTACAACACAATTGTGTTTCTGTTCTAACAATGTTACTATTTTAAGCATTATGTCCTTATTGCATGCAGGTGTGCATGTAATATAGCAGAATCAGGTTTACAGTAAGAGAGATGTGACTGAACGTTTAACATTATTGTAAAATGCATCTTCAGCGGAAAGGCAAATCTTTCTGCGGACAGGCAAACCTGTTTTAATGCCTTTCCCAACGGAAAAGTTCGAAGTGTTACTATCCCTGTATATATATGTCTGGGCCTAAATTTAGACATTTGACGTTAGATAAAATCATGCATGTATCCGCGCCTGTTTGTGTAAAGATAGGCTCCACTGATATTCTGTAAGCTACCATAAAGTGTACATACATTTAAGTGTCTTAAGGTGAAAAAAATCAAAGTGAATGCTTTTTAATGGTTTAACAATCTATAAATTAAAATAAAACAAGTTGCTGGTAGGCCATTTGACGCTCAACTGATTTTGAGCCACGAAATACGTCATTGCAATTATACCATTGCCCGGGACAACGGTCACTCGAACAAACACAGCGGCAATATGGCGTCTACCCAAGCGTTTCTACTTGTGAAACTGACTGAAAGCGGTGTACCCAGTGACACTAAAATACCATTTCAACTGTAGTCCAGCATATCTGGTGACACATAAAGCTAAAATCTAAATACTTTTAAGAAAGAGTGGAATATGATATTTTAGTTCACAGAAAATAACTCAACATAAGTGGCTCCAAATATATACCATTTTGGTTCACAGGAATATGCAATTTTGTTTCACAGAAAATAGATCAACATTAGTTGCTTCAACTGTAGTATTCATAATCGTACAATTCACATTTTCAATATTTGGTAACGGACCTTTCATTTTTTAAGCAATCACAAAAAGCATCAGATACCACAATACACAAAATTTAAGGTTCCATGCAGCTGTCATTTTAAAACTGATTAATTCTCACCAAATTCTACTATATATGTATAGTTAAGGCCCAAGTAAAACTCTCTGCTTACATTTCTGACTTGAGTGGGCAGAAGTTGAAAAGATGATTTTGATCAAAGAAACTAATGGCGGCACCATATTTTGAGATATCAGGTAACCGAGATAACATAATGTATGTAGACACCTGTAATCATCAAAATTTAAAGTTCGAAAAAGACAACATTCAAAAAGAAATAATCAAGATTATTTTCAATTTTATTATAGTTCAAATTTGGGAATTCAAATTCGCTCATGGCGACAGCAGTTCCTGAGATATCGGGTAACAGACAAAACATTATGAATGTATACACCTATAATCATCAAAACTTAAAGTTCGATAAAGACAACATTAAAAAAATCAGCTCAATTCATACTCATTTTTATAACCCCTGTGATAAATAGTTAGCAATGGTATAAGAAAGCTGAATTGTCATATTTTCTATTTTACCTGGGATTAATTTGAATGGGAATGATCAACACACGTAGTACCACATACAGCTTACATAACGTATACTCACCAGTCCATAACCAATATTACTACTATAAACATTTTAACTGATATATAGGTGCAGCCATTCCTGAGATATTTGATAACAGGCACTGCATTTTGCCTGCATGCACACACATAATATGGTCCAATATTGTCATAATCAACTCATGGCTTTCAGTCAAGTGAGCAAAAATCGCTTTAAATATTGAAGTTTTAAAAGTAATCTAAAGGCCTGGAATTTGGAATACATTTATATCTCACAGTGGATTGCATGTTGTCGATACGTAGTTTCCCAGTGCAGAAAGTTAAAGGGTCCTAATCAGGAGCAATATTATGCCTGTTCGTTCAAACTGTCAGTTCAGTTTTGCTTTATACAAGTTTCCAGCAAAACCATCCAAGCACAGTCTCAGTACTTCACATACGGCTGTTTAACACCTTGTTATGGCTCTGCGTGTTGGTATACAGTTCACGTGTGTCTTTTTACCATAACAAGGCCACCTGACCGGAAGGCCGATTGGGAGCCACAACACGCGGTGTTTTAGCCAGCGGGAATATGTATTACTTATTTATGGGCCAAGTCAGTCAGGGCATCTCCTGAATGACACGTGTTATCGCTCCGCGATGCACACGGCCCCACGCGTTGTGTTTATGTTGACACATTTGATCGCGCCCGGTCCATTGTTTTTAGCAAGTCAATTAACGAGTTCAAGGCAATATTTGGGGAGGTACAGATTTATTTGAAAGGAAGAAGCTATTTTGCGTGTTAATTCAACATGCTTTATAGGTTATTGGGCCCCTATATTAGCTACCAATAGGGGTTTCCCGTTTTTACAAGGCTTCCATTTTAAGGTTTTAAATTTCAGTTAGACGCTAGCAACATTTTAAAATAATACTAATCTCATACAAAATTTATTCTACCTTAATTCAGTTCAATGGAGTAATTACCTAGGAATGCTGGTATGTGGCATGTTGAAATGTGGCATGGTTTCAACATATCGCACATACTGGGTTAATATACATGATTTTAGGCTGAACCCGCTTTTGTCTGTGACAATACATGTGACTTACAACATATATGATGTCAACATGATAAAATGTAGAATTTGCTTACATGTTTTATCTCTGAGGGCAAATCCATGGTACCAAAATTTATTTTACAGTATAAGATCCTCAGTGTTTTGGTATGTGGTATGATTGTTAAGCACAAATCTCACTTACCGGGTGAATATATATGGGTACAGGCTGAACCGGGTTTTAAAGTCGGGTTTTTTTAAATTTGTTGTGCTTTATATAATAATTATACTACCATTAAAGTTACCAAGTTTGAGGTCTTTAGGTGAATATTTTCAAGGTGAATGATCAAAAATGTTATTTCCTAGCTTTAAACATGCATCTTCAACAGGAACAATCCCCTTTACCTAAATTTTAGGGTCTTATATGTAAAGGGCTGAAATTTTGGATGGGAATACACCTCACTTAGAACATACATGAAAAGGTAGTTTTATAGTGTTAAAGGATAAGCAGTTGTGGCTAAAAAGTATTTACCAGCTTGATCAAAGCTGTATGCATGCAGAATCCCTTTATTCCAGTTTGGTTCTTAAATTTGCACCGGAATGTCAAGAATATTACGAAATAATTTATCACCGAGGTCAAATTCTTGGTACAAAAATTCATTTTGACAGTATGAGAACCTCAGAATTTTGGTATGAGGCAAGATATTTCATGTTGTACTTACCTGGTTTATACATGGGTAAAGGCTGAAGCGGATATTAAAATCTTTGCTTTTTTTTTAAATTTAGGATAGTAATTTATCTCATCAAAATATACATGATGCTTAATTACGGTTTCATAGTGTAAACAGTTCAGAATTTGTGGCCAAACAGGGCTTTTCCAACTTATACAAGGCTAATTGTAGGCAAACTTCCTTTCCTTCCATTGTTAGGTATTAAATTTGAGCTAGAATTTTGAAAATGTTTAAATAATTTATCCCTGAGTTCGAATTTAGGGTACGAAAATTCACTTTACCAGTAAATGAACCTCAAGATTTTAGTGTTTAGCATGTTTTTTACATATCGCACATACCCGGTAAATATACATGGGTATATATAGGCTGAACCGGGTTTCGAAAGCTGGCCTTTTATGCAAATTTATCATGCTTAATATAAGTATTAAGTAGAAATAAGTTACCAAGGTTGGAGTCCTTAGGTGAACATTTTAAAATTGAATGGTCAAGAGATTCATTTTAACAGTATAAGAACCTCAACAATTTGATATGGCTCATGGGACAGAGATACGACTATAAAGCAAACGTGTGTAACGCCGTGCGCCTCGCTATGTCACCAGGGTTAGCTGATCAGCCATATCCATTAATCCGATAACCCATCACCAGCGGGCCTGTGGCCACTTGACTTAGAAAGGGTAAGTGGTAGGGAGGGGTTACAATGACAAAAGAAGAACTATGAGAGGTAATTCGGTTACGGACAGCTCCGAGTACGAAAGTACATTCATATGGATATAACGGACCTTATGAGATTCTGTGTTAGTGTTAACTTTATGAGGTTACACAAATAAACTAGTTTTAATGTAAAACCAGACCTTTCCATGTCTGATCTCCTACCGAATCGATAATATGCATCGGTATACTTATATAATTACACTTACATTAATTTGAAATATAAAACGCGATACCGTCTCACCTCTGCGAAAAGCTATACGTGCAGTATATTTATAAAGTCACTCGGTGTTTATATTTCACTTAATAAAGGAGTCAAAAGTAAACGACATCTGAAGTTAAACGCACCAATACACTAAATTTTACTTTGTACAGCTTGATGTTTAAGTGTCTATTTTAAAGGAATTTTAATCTGAAGTAAACTTCACCGATCTCCTACATTTACTTTTTTATGAAACTTTGCTTAAACTAATATAAACATGAAATATGCGCACACGCTGAACGTCGAGTTTACCTTAAGGTAAATATAAAGTACATGATTTTTATCTCGAAGTTTAATTTTCTCCTCGAAAGGGAATTTTACTGTAAGGTAACCGCATCCATATTATATATTTACTTTTGATGAAACTCTGCTTCAGTTGATATAAGCCCGAAATATACACCACACTGTTAGCCTCAAATTTTCGTCAAAGTAAATATAAAGAATATGTTTGTAAACTTAAGGTAAGTAACCAGCCGCGATGGACCCGTCCATTTATCACCTTCAGCCTCCTAACCCCATTGGCTATATATTGTATGATAAATAAATAACAAAAGTTGATGCATAACGGAAATGAGGATGTGAATGTAACCAAGCGTGTCAAGTAATTATTATGAGTATTGTGCTTTTACAGGGACAGCTAATTTTAATCGTTCATAAGACCTCCCGCACGCTACTTACTTTTTTGCCGCGCCATTTCTTTCTGTGTTCTGCCTTGTGATTAACTTGTGTGTGAGAGTAGGGGTGAGAAACCTTGAACTAACATCTGCACGGATGGATAAACATATTGAAACAAGGGACTCATGGGTCATGTCGCTCAGTTGACTTTTGGAAAATTTTAGCTAATGCAAATTCTGTTTGCTAATTGGTCCTGCTTATTGGTGATAATCAAATATAAAATATATATTTTGCGAACTAAAATTGTGCAATGTTAATGGACTATATCAATTCTTATTTGCCTAAGAGTTATATATGAAAGGATACATTTGACCAACGCAAAATGTGTTAATGTTATTAATGTCTTGATGGAGGGAGGGAGGAGGAGGAGAGAGAGAGAGAGAGAGAGAGAGAGAGAGAGAGAGAGAGAGTTTCAATTAGAACCTACTTTTGTATTACACTTATTATTTCTCATGATTAAATCCTTATATAATTGCTATATAACAAATGAACAAGTCCACAGGTGCATGGGTTCGACAGCGGGGGGGGGGGGGGGGGGGGGGGATGAAATATGAAAATAACTATACACCTGTGACCCCTGCTCCCAAGTGACCATTTACAAATCAGATAAGCAGAGAGAGCTGCACTGAAAGACCTCCAGTGACCAAAGCGGGCTGCTTGACGAAGCAAGTGATTACCATAAAAGGCTCTAAAAATTCTAGCCTTATTTTAGAGCTTGTATTTTCAAATTTCAGATTTTAATAGATTAAATCCTTATGTGTACATGCTGTGAAAATCAAATCAACAGTGCTTATAGGAAATATATGTGCCAAGCTTCAAGTTGGGCCAAATTTAAGGTACTTATTTTATAATTATGCTAATAACTTAATACAATTTTTATCTGATTTCTGGTATATAATTGAATCTTTATTATAAGTTGAATATAAGTTATTTCCTTGTAAAAAAGTTTCTATCTTCAGCAATTATCTGTTATGCTAAATAATATATATCTTGATTTTGACATAGAATGATTGAGCCTAAAACTTCAATAATTTACGCAATATTAACCTAGTTTTTTGGAAACATATGCAGGGATGATTATAAAAAACATGAATACAATAACACCAGTGGTTTTAAAAGTGGACTGTTTTGAAGTGTAACAAAATAAATTCCTGGATAACGGAGGTTTCTCTTAATTTCTCAAAGGAACGAAGTCGCAGTGACCTATTTTTTTGGTTTGGTAGGAAACTTTGGGATATCTAACTGTATGAAGAATTTGGGATTCGTAGGTCCAATGTTTTAAAAACGTGCCCTTTTAAAGGCCGGCCGGACGGACGACGGACAAAGGACCATCACTATAGCTCAGATTATTTATAGTCAGCTGAGCTAAAAACCCAGTATAACTCGAAGGAAGTGCAGTGCCAACTGTACAATAGACCTCCGTGCATCGCAAGAAGCCCCAGCTTTATGACGAAAACAAATAGTTTTGGACCCCCGCTGCAGTACTTGCAATGATGTGCATCTGTTTTGCCAGAATCACATTTAGGAATCACTACCGGTGTGGTTCGTAAAATATATGTGCACCGTCCTAATAGCCCTGGTCATTTATATTCCTGCACTTCCTCATCTGTCTGAAACTGATAACTTTGCTAAATCCGATATTTCTTCTCAATTGGCTGAAGGAGCCAAAATCAATTAATGTCCCGCTTTGCCATTCCAGCCAAATCAACAGAATTGCGATACCAAAGAGGATGCTGTCCTGTCCGAAGCTTCGAACAAGTCTATCGAATCGAGCGAGTTCGTGACGACTGACAACAATAAGCGTCATCGCTATTATAAATCCCTACTCGGAAGGTAATAGATCCAAAATTTGACGGTCTGCATCGGTGTCGCAAAAACTGCAAGAAATTTGCTAAAAAATAACCGTACACAGGATTCATGACCGCTATGTGAAGGTAAAACAGGTTACTGTTGCCCATTGCCTTACAACATGGCCTCAGAGGACGACCCATGTTCACAATATGGAACTGTTGTCACATCGAGAATGGTGATGGCTGCAGCTTAGAAACCGCCCTAGAGAACAAGTAATGGAAGCAACATTGTCATCACAAAGGGCTGGAGCATGGGATTTGTACAGAGAAAAACGACTAAAGATGTGAACCATCTACCCAGAGATTACTAAACGACCAAGAGAGTGTACCTCCACCGCAATGATAAAGCAACAAAGAATGACAATATTCCTGATAAATTTATCATCAACTTCGATAGACCGGTTGACCTCTCACACCTGGAGGAGACTGGACTGTGGAATAATTCAATCAGCAACCGATCAACATAGCAGAAAAAGATGACAAGCGGCAAAAATCGTTCTGCTGAAGCGTTCTGGTATCTATTCCGGGTTTTTAATTCAATTAAATTTTAATTTAATAAACATCATGTGATAATCATTCAATCAAAGGACAAAGTTGACAAGAGTTCAAAATTGTGTTTTAAAGATGTAGTTTTGCATTTTGTACATGCGATATATTTAAGCAGCTTTCACTATACACGCTGTTTGGCGTGAGCTGCGGTAGCTGTTTGCATAATATGTACACTGTAACCCACCAGTGAGTTGTTTCTCTAGCATAGGTCAAAGATCAAAACCACGTTCAAATAGCGAGTGCGAAGCAAGCAACAAAAAAATCTGTTTAAAACAAGTTTATGACCCCATATGTTGATCGGGATCAGTCTTGTATCCATTTTGAAGCGGCACTCACATTTTACAAACACGCATGTAAAAAAGATACCTGTTGTCGTTAAGGAGAGTATGGTACTGTAATGGAAATCGAGAAGGTAGCTATGATCACAGGGGAGGCCTCGGGTAATCAAGAGAAAAAAATATATTTTCGGCGTAGTCTCTTATCTTAGCTTGGATTTTTATCTGTGGATTTTATATACGAGTGAACCACAGTGTTATAATCCAACTCCCTGATGCTGTCATGGTCATGGTCATAGTTTTCCTACAATACAGCATTTGCATCGGCTAACAAACCAACACATTAACAATCTCTCTCTATCTCTCTCTCTCTCTCGCTCTCTCTCCCCCCCCCCCGAAAACAAATACGGTATTATGAGGTATAGAGTAACTCAGATAACCGCATTAACAGTACTGGATTTTGCAAAGCCGTTAATTTGCGACAATCGTGTTGCTATTTAATAAGAATGTTTAACCTCAGGCTCGTTACATCATCAATGTTTAATACTGTAATATTCACATTGTGTTAGATATAACGTAATTTCCTTTTATTTATCCAACATCATTTCATTACACATATTCCTTTTATTTGTATTCTTTACGGTATGCTCAAATGCTATTTTATTGCCTATCTAATTAAGGTTTGGATGAACTGACGTGGTGCTCCTCTACGTGTGAATCCTATGAAATACCTAAATAATTTATTAACAAATTTAAGGAATAAATTGCCTGCATTCTGGAATATTTTGTAAAGTTGATACTACTGCTATCATACATGTACTTCCTGTAATTCTGTACAATTTGCAGTCGTATCTCGGTAGCTATCACTACTGTGTTGAGATTTGACTGTTCATAAATATGTTAAATTTAGTTGTAAAGACATATTTGGACAGGATTTCGCTTGATCATAAATATATTGTTGGGTTTAATGAAAAAAAATTTCTTCTGATTGCATCCACCATGCTTGTACAAAACTGAACACATTAAGATATAATAATAATAAACTCATAATGGCTAAGACATGTACATAAAAAATGTCCCCTTCAGAACCATGTAATATATTTAAAGAAAATTGATTGAAATTGGGATCGCAGTTGGACTTTTAAATCCTAATTATTGCTATAACTCAGGGTTAGTTTAAAATGCAGAGCGAAACTTCCAATCAACAAGATATATTTTCGGAATACCGGGAAACAAGGTTTAAATGAAAATCCTGGTCTACAACTTTCACAAAAAGACTTGTGTCCTCGGTATCATCTACATGAGAAGCATCTTATTTTAAATAAATACATGAACTCAAACTAAATTCATGAACAAAACGTATTCAGGATACTTTGTATAAAGTGTTGTTTGCGTTATGAAACTACAACAGATTTGTTTAAACAAATAACAACGAAGATCTGAGAATGTTTTTGGTTCCACAAAGAGCTGTCTCTTTACATTTCCCACTCAGAGAAGGGTAAAAGCTCCTTTTTTTAGATATTATAGAACTTAGAATATAGATTCTTCTCAATAAAAAAGTTGTGGATGTATGTATTGCGAAATTAATCGAAAAAGGTAGTAGGGTGAAATTGTGTTCATATAGTTAAGAATAAATTTGTGAAATAAGTTTTGCTATTTTAGCAAAAAGGGAAAGTCTAAATTCTGTGTTCTTTGCTTCGGTAGTTGTACATCTGGGTGGGTCTGAATTCTACCTATGCGAGCCCCAGGACCACGAACAAGCTGCACTTAATGTTAGTAATGCCAGAGAAGGGTATAATAATGAACCACAAAAATGTTTAATTACAATTCCACCTAAAATGGAATACTTCATCTGAATAAATAATGAAGTTGCCAAAATGTGTATACAAATTCCTATAATACACCTTCCATTTATCCTTATATATATATACTTTAATGATATTTACGTCAACCCTTAAATGAATCACCTCGAGTTTTAGTTTGACCCTAGAGGTACCTGATTCAAAAGAATACAGGTTATATCGTGTTAAAAAAACAGCTGGTTTCTGATGGAGCTTTTGAATGCGAAGATAGAGCTTTTTATGCTTTTTAACATAATGTGAAAAGTGTTATTTTATATTTTAATTGAACATTTTGTCAGTCGGCTCTAACATAAACTACAATCTACGCATTTGTTTTTATTATTTTTTGGGGAGGTCTACGGCAAGCGGCACTATACTCCCACAACAAGAAATAACAAATCAAATTACATAGAATTTATGACTTTATTATTTGCACATTCTGTACATTCTGTGCAATTTGCCTCTACATTTAACATTCCACATAATGTTAAAAGTTATATGAACGAATATGTAAACTTTTCTCCCTACCAGGTTACAAAAGCGACATTAACTCTTCTCATATAAATGCCAATCATATTTCGTTGGCAAAAGCATATAAAAACCGAGTCCATAAGAATGCAACTCTTTGCAATTACGCTTCACCGACTCTCTTAAACACACAAACATGTAAGCGCACCCCTTCCCCAACACACATACAAACAGATATATATGAATATCAAGGGCTAGGTCAAGTTTTAACATGGATGACCTTGACACATTATTTTAAGGTCACAGCTGCGACAATGCTAAAATGATGTTTATACAATAAGTCTAAAAGTATTTGAGGTACAGTAATCAAACTAATAGCATTGATGAGCTTTCTCAAGGGCTAGGCTGTGTTCGAACATGGATGACCTTGACGCATTTTTCAAGGTCACAGCGGCGATAATGCTAAAATGATGTTAACACAATAACACGAAAAGAATTTGAGGTACAGTCACCAAAACTTGCAGCATTGATGAATCTTATCAAAGGCTAGGTCAAATTCGAACATGGATGACCTTGACCCATTTGTCAAGGTCACAGCAGCAATAATGCTAAAATAATGTTAACGCAATAACTCGAAAAGAATTTGAGGCACATCACCAAACTTTCAGCATTGACGTACCTGATGAAGGGCCATGTCAGGTTAAAAAATGCAGTTTACAAGGTTGCAGAGGTAATCTGGCTGTGTGATATTGACCCAACTCAAATTTCATACATGTTTTCACAATTTTTTTCTCTAAATATTCCCACATCAGGCGAGGGACATACTAGATCTGTTACACAGATGAACTTTGCCCATGTTCATTTTAAAAATTAAAAAATAATGATTAACATTCTTTTATTAAGCTAACAAACCGTAAACGGTATAAATCACAGGGGCTTACTATAAATCATTCAGAATAAATAGGATAACATTTTATTTTTTACTTTCCTCAGTAAAATCTTGGGTGTTTAGTAAATGGTACATGTGCTGTTTTAATATCGGGCAGAGCCCCAGGTACTGCATTTAGATTGGATACAAATAGAGGGTTTATTGTGGTAAAGATACTGTGTTTTGACCTGATACAGGTATTGTACTTCGTTTTTTGCAGAAAGTTCATTTGGTCGTGCTAAGGATACTGTAGTTAGGCTTGTTTCAATATTAAATTACATTTGCTATTTAGTATTATTTATTTTAGTAGGTTGTACTCCGATCATCGGTACCATCAAAGTCATCGGCAGATTGTTATAACCTTCACCTTCGTTACAACTTCCTTGGATAGAGAGCTAGCGTTCTTTTCCAATGATCACTCTAAGTGGAACAAGCTTCACGTACAAATCTCAATCTTAATGATCATTATAAGTGGAACAAGCTTCACGTACCAATCACAATCTTAATGATCATCTAAGTGGAACAAGCTTCACGTACCAATCACTATCTTAATGATCATTATAAGTGGAACAAACTTCACATACCAATCACAATCTTAATGATCATCTAAGTGGAACAAGCTTCACGTACCAATCACAATCTTAATGATCATTATAAGTGGAACAAACTTCACATACCAAACACAATCTTAATGATCGTTCTAAGTGGAACAAGCTTCACGTACCAATTACAAAATTTATGGTCATTCTAAGTGGAACAAGCTTCACGTACCAATCACAATCTTAATGATCATTATAAGTGGAACAAGTTTAACATACCAATCACAATCTTCGTGTCTGTCAGTTATAGTGATAATTCATGGTTTAAAAGCGTTGTTTTTTTTCATTCGATATTTTTTTTATTTTATCTTAGGATTTCTATAATGGTTGCAAGAAGTCCAGCTTACATGTGCACAATTTACTTTTTTAACTGCAGTTCGTTCAATCAGGAAAAAAGAAGTCGGCATTTTAGATACGAGCGATTTTCATGTTAGCCCGATCCAAGGGTGTGTTCCAATTCCAGCACATACATTTGTTATCTTTGTAAGTGGCACAGCGGTTGGTGTACGGCCCTGTTAAAAACGTATAATAGCAGTGGTGGTGCCACCATCCTCCCCCTAAATATGCCGCACAGTTCTGCGAATCCGCTGCATCATTATCTTTATCTTTAGTTGTGAACGGCTTGCCATTATGATAACTCATGCGCCCTTCGGTGGCCGTTCCTGTCTCCCCATTGATGGTTATTCGGTAGTTTGATAACTCAGGCCCGATCGTGAATGTGGAAAACTCGGCATACCTGTTCAGCTTTGACTGCCAATCGCGCATTTCAAATCTGAGTTTGTATTGACCCTGGTTGGTCAGATAATGTATTGTGTCAAGACCAAGCCAATGTTCTTTATTGACGTCCCCGAATCCGGCTTTATAGTCGGCCCAAGTACGGTTGAAGCTGACTGAACCGTCGTACCTTGACATGATGACGGTCCACTTGGTCCGCCCTGACATGTCACAATAGACGTCCACGGGTTTAGGAGTTCCAACTGGCTTGATCTTGTAGGCGCCTGTAGTACGACCTCCAGAATTGTAAACTGCGTCGCAATCTGGAAAGATATATGGGTTTCCTGTATGGAATGTATTTATAAAAATAGTTTTAAATCTTATAAAATGAATTTTGTAGTATAAAAAACATATCTTTTCATGACTGAAAGGAGAACCTCCTTTTTGCTTAAACACATCATCTGAAAGAAAAGTACCCTACTATAGATCATTCCGAGCGGTCCGCAGGATTAATATTCAACCAAACAACGTTACATTAATATATATGTATTGCTGCTGGGACGTTTAAGATAATAAATACAAAAAAAAAAAACAACTTGACAACAAGCGTCTAATGAAGCCTGATTTAATGGAGAACGATTTTCAAGAGTTTTCAAAATGTTAATAATCCATATTAAATATTATTGTTTATATATATATATATATATATATATATATATATATATATATATATATATAGCGTGTGTGATCTAATGTGGTCTAATATGGGCACTGGTGAGAATTTGCTGTTTAATGTTTAACGATGATTGTTTATTCTCAAACGTCTTTTTTTGTTGGTTAGTGTCCCTCGTGGTTCCTATGCTGGCGCTACACTAGCCTTCCGAATTTAGGATAACATTTGCGGTGTTTCTTGTTATAAAAAAAATCCAGATTAGAAATTCAGAAGAGACAGGGATTTGGCCTAGTGCAGACGATGTGTTTATTCACTGTGTGTAAGCGATTAGTGTCGAAATGAAGCAAACGTTTGGAAGCGATAATTAAACGTTTAATAGGCATATTTTGCTGACTTATTGATAAGATGTTTTTCTACTTGATTTTTGGATGTCATTGCGTTTGACCCTTGCAGGTGTGGCACAAGTGAATGTATGGTCAGTGTCTAGACATTTAACTTACATGGAGCAGTCAAGCGGCTTTCCATAATTTTCCAACAACCCTATTGCACTCTTCTTAAGAAAATAATTTTACTAGCTGTATGTAATGTATGATTAACGGGACCTTAAACTCACAAAACATGTTGATTTAACACAGATCAGCGTCTTCTCTCTGAAATAAAATGGTACCTGTCAAAATATTGCCCTGATACCGTTGGCTTATTCCTCTACACGTGCTAAAAACTGGACCGTTCGCGCTCAAATGCATTTTCTTTTCAGGCTTACAACCGGTGTTTTATAACTTCACACATTCATTTTCGGAACTGGGTGCTACAAGTGCTGCGTGTGACATTACATCTGAGGCTCCAAGGACTATCGCACAAATCTGTTGCGATAGGTTTTTACAAAGAAATTTACATACGGCCCATGACAGTCATCTCCATCCAGCAGGGATATTAGACTACTCTAAGGTCCATGTACGGACTAGTTTGATCTATTTGTTTGGGATCTTTTGCTCTTGCGCATTATTAGACATCGGATGAGGCAACTTATATTCTGATGAAATTGATGTGACAAACTGTGGGGTGCACAGTTAACGAAACGTTAGTACAAATTAGTTATATTTCGCAATAGCGAAGATAACGACCGTCTACCCACATCCTTATGACAATATCTTATCACAATCCATCTAACCATGTTTTTATGCACCCTAATAGGTGGCTATTGGAGTTTCGACGGGTTTATTTTGAAAATTAGTCTTTGTCATTGTTTTTAAAAAATAACCCTGGCCTTAACTTGAAGCTAACTTTAATTAGACACCGAGTTATAGCAAAGTAAAAAAAAAATAAAAAAGAAACAAATAAACATCGTGGTGTATCAAGGAGAAAATAAGGCATAAAAAGTCATAATATTTGGAGGTATCTGCCTACCTGTGCAGGTTAACGTGCATGGCCTCTCCACCCTATGGCTGCCAGTACAATCCTGTGATTCCCCTGATCCGGATAAACACGTCCTATTCCTCACCTGTACACCACCGCAAGACCCTAAGCACCCACTCCAATTTGACCAATGACCCCAAACTGCCACGGATGAATCTAAAACGATAATTGTAATAATATCATCTAAATAATCTCAAATTATACGTTGGATCTTCTTCCGATTTTATTTTGTGATCGTTTTCTGTCGGACCAAATCGACGAATATAAACCGTCATCAGTAACTGATCTATAGTTTTGGAGTATACGTCAAAGGTACCAATGTATCAAAATGTTATTCATCGTATTCTTGGAATCTGCCATCATATCACTATTATGCTGTTTGTCACACCACAGGGGAGGTGAACTTCCAGGTTCTTTTCTCGCACTGTCTTTCACCTCTAGCAGAAGGTCTTCACCACAGATCACGCGTCACCAGTTCGTGGATGCAAATAAAGCGTTAATACTGAAATTTCCTGTGGTAGAGCCCTCTGTCAATGGCCCTCTCTATCTTAGCTGCACTCAATTTTTTACTCCCCGCCATTGGAAACCGAGTAAACTCTCACTAGCGAATCTCAGCACCGTTACAACTCAGCGTCAAGATGGAGTCTCTCGCCTGTTACTGGGAGCTCTTTAAACGACTAGAATTGCCTGTCCATCGGCAAACATCACTACAGTCTCTGCAGTACTGCACACAGCATCAGAAGACAGCTCCCTCCGATTGACTGTCCATTCACTATGACGCTATAGTCCCACAAGGCTCACCGACGAAAAGCAGACCACCCGGTTTGACTGCTCGCATCACTCTCTAAGCGGCTACCGGGTCTTCTCTCGCTCGTCGCCCGCTCTCCAGTTTTGTCCCGGTTCCTGACGCCATAAATCCCGCCAGACCCCTCCGCCAAGCAGCATCACTATTTATCTGTTCCGCTGTCACAAACATCAAATTACAGTAGACACACCCCCAAGCATAAAACTTGGGAAAAACTACTCTAAGTGGAATAAACAGACAGACATAGACATGTTGGCGCCAGCTAAACACAGTTTCTAAAGAGACCATCGTACACGATCAGCTTCTAACAGCTTAAGAAAGGAACATCAAGGTGCAGGTGTTCTATACTGATTGTTAAATCTCTTTAATTTTGATATCAAACAAACCAGGTGCTACTCTTAACTGAGCTTCGCACACTAAAGGCTGAACATGATATTACATAAAATAAAAATATAATCCGCAAAACAATTATCTGATCATACTCTCTATATCTAAATATAAATACACAGTCCACTAGTGACATCACTCCCCCCTGTAAAAGAAAATACCCAGTATTTTCTCGATACGAAGTATTGATCCATAATAAGCTAAGTTAAGGCATTATAAAACAATGATTTCTTGTAAGTTGGGAGAAGACAGCATACATTACTGATCCATTACAAGTTATGAGAAAACATTATACAGTACTGATCCGTGATACGGTATGTAAAAACATTATACAAATCGTATCTTAATACACTATCTATCTCAGCAGTTACCAAAACCTAATTCAGTTCAACACTCTGGTAACCTGCTCAGAAAATCTGGCCCATGGTTCAACTTGTCAGATACTGGGTGTATCTCAAATCTGAACTCCTGCAATACTAAAGCCCACCTCATCATTCTCTTGTTTGAAAAATTGAAAAATTAATCGAAAAAGGTAGTAGGGCTAAATTGTGTTCATATATTTAAGAATAAATTTGTGAAATAAGTTTTGCTATTTTAGCAAAAAGGGAAAGTCTAAATTCTGTGTTCTTTGCTTCGGTAGTTGTACATCTGGGTGTGTCTGAATTCTACCTATGCGAGCCCCAGGACCACGAACAAGCTGCACTTAATGTTAGTAATGCCAGTGAAAGGTATAATAATGAACCACAAAAATGTTTAATTATATTCCACCTAAAATGGAATACTTCGTCTGAATAAATAATGAAGTTGCCAAAATGTGTATACAAATTCCTATAATACACCTTCCATTTATAACACCCTATTAATCGCGTTCGGACTTATTGCATTTCGGACTTGCGCGGATGGCCTGTTGGTTTTCGAAATCGCTGCCACATGGAGATGCATTGACGCGCACGAGCTTATCGTATCTGATTACCGCAGCTCATTTGAGCATTGCGCGGCCGCTATGAAGAACGGTTGAGTGCGCGTGATATGACCGGTGGTCACTTGCGTCAGCAGACCGCTCTCGCTGCAGCAGGTCGCTTCTGGGGGTAGCTAATTAAGCATGGGTTTATCAGCTGCAGTTATCAACAGCACCTCAGGCCCTGGACGGCAGTGATAATATTATAAGGAGAGGGCTAATAGGAGGGCGCAGGGTGATCTTGAGCGAGGCTCCAAAGCCCTATAATATTATAGGATTCCAGACGCTATAATGGGTCCACGGGGTCCGTTGCGGAGGCGCAGGGTGCAGTCACACACACACATACATATATATAATTTTCACTAAATTTAATCTTGCTTTCATCTTACGTGCATCATAAGATCGCTTAAAGGTCAAATATGTAGCCAGGTCGACATATTGAATACGGAAATATTATAATTTTAAGTGTAACAGATAAAACCATGCAATATATAAAATAATTATCACCCATAATATTTTAGTCATATAAACGGATACTGAGACTATATTTAATATCGTTATTTTTTTTTTGCTACATCACAAAATTATTATTTTTTTTTTATTTGTTGCAAACATTTAAAATTTTACTAATTTAATATGATACAAAATTCTACTGGTCAGGATCATTCGGGTTATTCTATTACCAGCATTGAATATGGTGGAACAAATATATAATCAGCTGTCCAAAAGGAGCATTCCGAGGCACAGAATATGTTTTTGGACACCTTAATAAAAATAAGACAATATATATATATTATAAATAAATTTATTCCATATATATATATAATGTACATCATATAAAATGATATATATGCTTAAATTAACACAAATAGTTTAAAATGAAAAAGGAACATTTCCCTGAACTTTCTGTATACTATACTCAGATACCTAATGTGAACATTAATTTAATCTTTTACTTGGCGTTTTATCATTATTCATGGAATATGCAAAGTAAAAAATATGTATAGTTATATAGATGTGGTGCTGTACATTTGCAAAGCCGAATAACGCCTGATATTGCCAAAATCCAGAGTGTGCGGCATCCCTTTGAAGTCCCCCATGCTCCTCCCTCGGGACTCTTAATGAGCTGAGCAGCTGTATTATCTGGTTTTCAGGGCCAGTTTGATAGCTATAGGGTGGAGGCTCCGTATCAATAAGACCTTATAAAATATGGTTCACATTTAATGTTTATATTTCAGGGTTCATATAACAGAAGACGTTTATTCATAATCCCGTGACCAAGATAAGTTTAAAGGTTAAGTTGAAGTGAACATTGTTAATGTATCAAATTTCTTTTTAAATTAATTAAAAGTAAATAAAATTCATTAGGAAACTGAAAGATTGTGGATTAAGTGGAAAATATGCGGGAATTATATATTTGCGTATCAACATCTAATTTATTTCTAACATGATGTAACTATGATTTTAGCATACCCGTTGTTCGTGCAACAAAGCAACATCAATGTCCAGGTTCTGTTTCAAAGCCTATCTTCAAAATTTTTCATCCATATATTCATTCAATTCAATTTTTGAAATATATAATAAACAACAACTGTATAATCATACAATAACCATTTGTATGGTATACAGTTTATTCCGATTTTCATTTGTTTCATGGATAAGGTTTATTACTTATCACCTGGATGGCTGCCTGCTCAAAATGTTTTTGTATGTTAAGTAAAGAGCTATCCTTGGGATGTTTGAACAACCTCTTTCATTGTTCTATAAGACAAAGCTATGAACTATAAAAAAAAATATTAATGTAACTATAAATAAATAATAAACTAAATGCATTTGTTTCTAAAGAAGGCAACAATTAAAACTGAATATTGAAATTATTTCTGTTACCAAATTGTATGTATGAAGCAATCAGTGCTGCTTTCTAACCGGATTAAAACTCTTTAACTGATCCCTAGAGGCTTGACTAGTAAGTGACACTTCATTATTATCTCATCTGGCCACCCCACCCCATCTGCCCAGCACTGGCCTGACTTGCATTCATGCACAGCTGTATTACTGGTGTCAAATGCTGATCTGTGCATGTAGGTCAGTGCGATCAGGGCTGTGTCACTTCCAGGCATGTAGTGCTGGCTGCTTTCTGGTGTGTATTCACATATGTACACAGTCCAGTTATTTGTACTGACTAACCAACAGTATAGCCACCACTAACGCACAGTACACACAAACACGGCCGATCACATAAACCCTGCCACCTTCGTTTGCGGAGGTATTATATATATATATTGCGATCTCAAAATACATATTACTGTGGTTGACTTCAAATCCGCGGGGTTCTAAATTCGTTGGGTTCACAATTCATGTTACTGTGGTTGACTTTATATTTGTATTCGCGGGGTTAAAATGTCGCGCTTTTCATCTTTCCAGTGTTTTGCGAGGGTTCCATTTTCGCGATCTCACAATACAAATACCTATACACAGAGTATAACCAATATCATGTTAATTAATTAAATCAAATATTATGGGCACTTAATCTTATTGACAAGAAATATTGTTCGTCAACGGCAGACAAGTGGAATGATCTGATATAATTAAAAATATCAATCTTTGAAGGTACCCTATTTTATTCATAAAATCAACCGTTTACTTGTCAACTTTGCCTTCGACAGTGGGACCTCTTATTAACGAAGATTAATATCGGGAAGATCAGGAATTTGATACTTTTGCGAACAAAAAGGCAACCACAGTATGTTGATATATAAGGAATAAAAAAAGAATAATTTAACATTACAAAGCCAACTGATGGATGCTTAGTTGGCTTGAATACAACATAGGATTCAACTGCTAGGCAAAATAACGTTTCCTTGCATATCTTCATCCCATGAATGTGTATAGATAAGTGCCTTTTTGACAAATAATAATAATGCTGTTGGTATGGTAGAGTCACAAAATTACATTTGTGTCACTGATAGTTTTTGTTCCTATCTTTGTCTTTACACCACAGTCTCAAACATAAAACTTTGAAGGGTTCAGTGATGTTAGACTCGAATCGTGTCAAGACTTGGAGTCTTGGAATCGAGTCCGTAATCAAGTGCACTTTTCTAGGGACTCAGACTGAGACTTATACTCAAACTCAGGCATATGCACTCAAAATTTAAGCCGAGTCCAGCTTGGTTCGAGTAGTAATGTAGGAGTCGAGTCCGATCTTGGACTCAAGGGTCCTTGACTCGGACATGTCCTCGGACTCGGAGGATCTATATATACGGACTACAGAAATCAGGCGGCGTCCATCTCATATAAGTCCTATTGAAAACAACTCATATGTCACATATTATAAAGATTTATGTATATGTGCGAACTACTAACAGAATATTAATCAATAATAATATTATATATACCAAGCTTTGCTCAGCATCGGGAGCTATAAATGTAATTAACCATTAAAGTAAAACCATGTGTGAACTAACGTAAAAGTGTACATGTTAATCTGACATTTCCATTTTAATTTACTTTTTTGCAGACATATATGTATTGGAATTACACTCGGACTTGGACTTGGGGTAAAATGACTCAGACTCAAAGAAGATGGACTTGGACTTGAACCTCAAGGGCTCGGTATTGACTTGTCTGGACTCGGACTTGCACTCGGACTCGGATGGCATGGACACAACTTCATCACTGGATTCCAGTGTGGACAAAAACTGTCACGTAAAGTCTGATGCACATCGAAAAACACTCTACCAACACGTGTATTGTTGCAAAAAAATATTTAAACAAGCCTAGACATTCCACTGCACATTTTAGATTTATCTCTGGCTTTGCTCGTATCCTCCAGGTATCTAAAGCTCGTTGCTGTTTCACAACTAATTGTCAGATTTAAACCATAGTAATTTTATAAAATTCAAAACTCAAAGCTTGTCTACAGAATTTAGGCAAAAAAAAAATAAAAGGTATGGTTCTCAGGCACCGCCCGCGTCAATTTTAACCCCCCGCATCAAAACTTTTTATTTTGCTTTTTATCTTTCAAGAAGATAAATAATACGTTTTACGTAGTGCTTCTACCTGTTAAGCAAAAATATTTGTTATTTTCATGCTTTTCCCTGATCATATGGCATTTTTATCGAAACACTCAAAAAAGGTAAAAAATAAAATACCGCCCGCCCGCACTGATTTCTGAAAAAAAGTGCCTGAGAACCATATAAGTTCATCAGCCTTCAAAATGACTTAACAATGCAGTAATATTAATTCAATATCATATTCTATGCAATATTAATTTCAATTTAAAAATTCTCTATTATATCACTCAGATTTATACCTGTAATGACCGGGTAAACAAGTTTCATTACATCTTATATACAGCAGCTCCAAAATAATAGTAGAAAAACTCTTTATTTTAACAGTGTATAGGTATACCTATTCATTTCTTATTTAAATTCAATGGGAGCTAGAGGAAAACAAAAAACACTTCTCAAGCTGAAACATATGATTATTTTTTAAGACGAAGACTGCATGTGAAGTGAGAATCTTCTTCTTGTTGAAAGGAACAAAGCATCAGAGTAGAAACATTGTCGTCTTTTAAACATGAGATAACTCTTGCCAAAGAAAATCATGCTGTATTGTAATTATAACCCTATTTAAACCGTTAATATTAAATCTGAATGAAAAAAATGCATATTTATAAAAATAAACACTCTTTCAAGTTTTAAGATGTTTGGGCCAACAGAAACCGAATGAATGTCTCAAATTCTTGTTTATAGTGATCTTTTTATCAAGAAAATTATTGCCTGTTTTGCATGGCTGGGTGTGCCAACCTGATTCTGGACATGCTGCAGAGTATACAGACCCCACCTTGATCCAGAAATCATATGGTCTCGAATTCAGTATGGTAACTGGTATCAGAGATTTAATTTTAAATATTATTAATGTTGCCGATCTAGTACATGTGCTAGGTTCAAATGGCAAGAGTAAAATGAAAGGTCAGTATAAAGCATGCCTTCAATTTTAGTGTATAGTGATCAAAGCCTCATCATGTACTTTCTTGCTTTGCTTCATCACTTCATTTTAGGAACTTCTGTTAACTTAATACAAACATATATATATACACACAATCACACCAACATATATATATATATACTATGTGTGTGATAATGATATATTTGTATATATTGCGATACGGCGATTCCCAAATTGCGTTTTGCTATATCGTTTTCAAATATCAATATTTTTAAAAACTTTGTCAAACTTGACTGCATATAGTTTCTTATGGTAAAAAGGGGTTTTGTTACAAAGTAATACATTGAAATGGGTTAGGATTAGTGAAAGGCCACAACCATGTCTATAGACACGACTCTAGAAGTCTTGATAGACCACATTGTAAAAGGTCAGTCCTAGCAGTCCCAGGAGTTATGGACTGCATATACTTTAAGTTTCAATATATTTCACATGATACTGGATCAATAATTTTTACATATTCTCACGAAAGCCTGAGCTCGTACTGTATATAATTTGAGGCAAACACATCCAGACCTCGGACATAAACATACAACCCAAAACACGAAATACGCATTAAAGAATATACAGAAATTTTACTTCATATCAAAACGTGACCAGATACATGTGAATATACAAGAAAACTAAATTTGAACAAAAGATTATAATGAGATGTTCAAGCCACTGAATAGTGGTGACGGTCCATCTGTGCTGGGCGCTATGGAACAAAATTTGCATTAAACATACATAAATACAAAACATTATGAGGGGGCTAAACCCTATAAGCAACCTTGAATATTATATACATGGTCCAAAAATTGTTAAGGCTTGCTCATTAACCGAATTCATATAACATCTGGACCAACCAAGATCTGAGCCCTAATAACGGCTCAGTACTTCAGCTCCTAGAAATATGAACATATACGGGCGGCGGACGAATCAACAAGACAGGAATACTGAAGAAAATAGTGATACGGGTAAGGGAAATTTACGTCTCTCGAACTACGACAGGATGGAATAATGAGGCCAAATAATAGGTGTAGTCCAGATGAGAGAAAATAAGTATTTAAAGACAACTTTTCTGGTGGTGGGAACCGTCTCCATTTGTTTGCTAACGTAACTATGTATGTGTACATCTGCAGAATTCAATTCCGGTTTCTTACTACATGAAAGGGCAGTATCACACGCTTCCTCTCACATTAAATCCTTGCGTCAACCAGGCCCGGTGACTTCTGCACCTGCGGACCCTGGGTTGATAATCGTTCCCACTGATGGGTCAAAGAAAGGCGCACACGTTTGTGAGTGAAACACAGCCCATGTCCGAATAAAGTCCCCCCGCCCACCTTAACAAATAGGACAATCCCCTCCATATGTATTCACTTATTTAAACAAAACCATGCACTTAATACTTAATTACTATGGATTTCATATTTTGGTTATACAATGGTAATATTAATAAGTACTTACATAAATACATGATCCTTCAGATGTCTGTGTCAGAAAATATAGACAACATAATCCTGTGTTTAAATACTAAGTATAAATATAAATGATATCAAATAACGCACTAATTATGTATATACAATAGGTTGCTTTCATGGAGCAATCGTAAGCCCATAAAACCAGCAAATAGCGTCATATATTAGTGAACTATCTGCCACACTCGGGATGAGACCGGTGTGGGAATTTGCATGGTGTTCTATTAGTTTAATTTTTGTTACACATGTATTAAAATGTTATTTCACCATCTTTCAGTCGTTGTTGGTCATTGCAGTGCCGGGAACATAGCTAAACTATAAAATCTCATTTGAAAATATATTCACTACTGATGTGGCATTCATTTGATGTAGATTTCATTATAAATTTCCCCAATACATTCAGAATGAGACCATAGTTCATACTATCCCAATTCTATTGATCTAGCAGTAATGACATCCTTGTTATTTCCTGTACTTATTACTTTTCCTGATAATTCAAAGAATATCAGATAGCGTGAGTGTATGGAATATAAGTCAAAAGGGTGCACTATATATGTTGTACTTCTACAAAGAGCCAAGAAAAACAAAGGACATATATATATATATATATATACATATATATATAAACATATGGAGTGAATGATTGTCAATAGCTGAATAATGCCCTGCCCAGTGGCTGTGGTCAGAGATGAACAACTGGCCTGTAAGCTCCCATGTACACACAATTTGGCTGGCCAGCTAATACAGAGTACTGCATACTCACAAGCAGTGACAAAGCCCTGCCCAGATGCACTGGTCAACTGAAGCATCATTACACACTAGTGAGCACAGTCTAGGCCAGGCAATGCAAGTACAAGGGCTGTGCTGTGCTGGACAGCAGCCGGGTGGTCAGTTTAGATAATGAGGTATCGCTAATCACCCCAGTCTCTGGGGACCCATCAATGAATTTTTCCTGGTAGAAAGCTTGTTTGAGTGTTTGCCCTTTAAGTATGATTCGTTTCATTCATTATGATTCGTTTGTATTTTTGCAACTGCAATTATTACTATTGCATAATAATTACATACACCGTCATACTTGAGGTGAGAGTAAAGTACCCGTAAATTATGATAAAATGGGGGGGGGGGACTTTTGTCCCCTTTATAATTAAGGAGGGGGCCTTTTTATTCCGAAGGAAGGGGGCGAGGGGAGCGAGTACCCCCTTGTTGGGTGTGTGCTGAATATAGATCAAAGTGACTGAAGTCCAGTGTCAAATATGATCATCATATCATCTATCATATGGATCATAAATGGAGCTTACATATAACTTTCCTTTTCAAATACCACCCAAAGGGAAAAAAAATATGCTTCCCGAGGAATTCGTTAGGTTTTTCCAAGGCGCGAAAGAGGGGTCGCATGCGGATTCCTGGGAAGTGGATATATGTGTGCGACACAAAGGACAACTTGTATCAGGCGAGAAAATCAATGCCCTAGTTCAACGTTACAAAGGAAATCAACGAACAGTGCAAGGCGGATTATCCTGAACTGAATGAGCACGAGTATTTGCCCTGAGTCTCTCTCTCTCTCTCTCTCTCTCGCTCTCTCTCTCTCTCTCTCTCTCTCTCTCTCGATCGATCGATCGATCGATCGATCGTGTTTTTTAATTTTATAATATAAGTAATTCTTGTAACATGAGAAACAATTTCCACAGCATAAATGAAAATTGAGAATGAGTGGAAAAGATTGTCTATGATTGCAAACATTTGAACACCATAATTTGTGTGGAATTCATTAATTCGATCTTTTTTATCTTCAACTTGTTGCAAATGAAAGAATACAGTAACGAAACTTTATGTAAATATGTCACGCTAAGTAAAAGATAAAAAGTTAACAGTCACCTGAGTAATTAGAGTATATTATTCATAAAGTTCAGGGAAATGTAACTTTTTTTATTTTGAATTTTGCTTTTATTAAGACATATATATAATTTTATATGATGTAAATTATTTACATTTTATATGTAATATATATATATATATATATATATATATATATATATATAATTCATTTATTTCCTTATTTTAATTATGGTGTCCCAAAACCTATAATCTGCAGCTCCTCCAAAGTCACTTTTATAATCCATTTATTATTTTAATCAGCAATATAATATATGCAAAATCGATATAACAGTATAGGAGATGAGGAGATTTTTAGGGAAATTCACCACCATGCAGGGGCCTTCCCCTTTTGCATATTCAAGTTTTGTGAGTATGCACCCCCCCCCCCACACACACACACACACACTTCATGACCTCGCTATAGGACCCCCCCCCCCCCGGTCTAGTGATCTCTAGTTTGACGAAGATCTACATCAGTAACCAAACCTTCTGAAGCCAGCTGAGAGGAATTATATAAAAAAGAAGTTACATATGAATTATTATGTAGTTTTAAAAACTATCAGTCGGATATTTTGTGATATGAATAAAGAGATGAAATGTGTTTTGATGTCCTGCTGTTTCTTAATAAATCATGTAATTTTAACAAGACGATGTTGTTTATGGAATGCAGCTGGGACAGAGGGTTTAATTTTTACAGGATGAACTTCACAAAATGTGTATGGGTCTTTTTTTGTGATCTATAAAGAGATTTTTTCCTTAGGAAACAGAAGTTTATTCTATAAACGGCTTTTAAATATGTGAATAAAATGACCCGAATGATCCTGACCAGTAGAATTTTGTACCATATTAAATAAATAAAAGTTTAATTATTTGTGATGTAGCAAGAAAACAACGATATTAAATATAGCCTCAGTATCCGTGTAAGACAAAAATATTAAAGAAGATAAATATTTGATTTATTTCATTGATTTATCTGTTATATTTAAACATTGTAATGTTTCCCGTATTCAATATTTCGACCTGTCTGCATAATTGCCTTTGAAACAACGATCATATGATGCACGATGAACCGAAGATTTAATTAAGCGCTAATCATGTGTGTGTGTGACTGCAACCTGCGCCTTCGCAATAGACCCCGTGGATCCTATAATATTATAGGGTCTGGAATCCTATAATATTATAGGGCATGGGATGCTCGTACAAGATCACCCGGCGCCTTCCTATTAGCCCTCCCCGAAAATATTATCACTCCCGCCCTGGGCATGAGATACTGGTACCAAATTGACCAGCTGTGGGTTACGGCAGCTGATACACCCTTGCTTAATTAGCTACCACCAGATGCGACCTGCTGCAGCGAGAGCGTTCTGCTGACGCAACTGACCACCGGTCATACCACCCACACTAAACGGTTCTTCATAGCGGTCGCGCAGTGCTCTCGTGAACTGCGGTAATCAGATACGATAAGCTCGGGCGCGTCAATGGATCTCCATGTGGCAGCGATTACGAAAACTAACAGGCCATCCGCGCAAGTCCGAAATGCAATAAATCCGAACGCGATTAATAGGGTGTTTTATCCTTATATATATACTTTAATGATATTTACGTCAACCCTTAAATGAATCACCTCGAGTTTTAGTTTGACCTTAGAGGTACCTGATTCAAAAGAATACAGGTTATATCGTGTTAAAAAAAACAGCTGGTTTCTGATGGAGCTTATTGATGCAAAGATAAAGCTTTTTATGCTTTTTAACATTATGTGAAAAGTTTTATTTTATATTTTAATTGAACATTTTGTCAGTCGGCTCTAACATAAACTACAATCTACGCATTTGTTTTTATTATTTTTAGGGGAGGTCTACGGCAAGCGGCACTATATTCCCACAACAAGAAATAACAAATCAAATTACATAGAATTTATGACTTTATTATTTGCACATTCTGTACATTCTGTGCAATTTGCCTCTACATTTAACATTCCACATAATGTTAAAAGTTATATGAACGAACATGTAAACTTTTCTCCCTACCAGGTTACAAAAGCGAAATTTACTCTTCTCACATAAATGCCAATCATATTTCGTTGGCAAAAGCATATAAAAACCGAGTCCATAAGAATGCAACTCTTTGCAATTACGCTTCACCGACTCTCTTAAACACACAAACATGTAAGCGCACCCCTTCCCCAACACACATACAAACAGATATATATGAATATCAAGGGCTAGGTCAAGTTTTAACATGGATGACCTTGGCGCATTTTTCAAGGTCACAGCGGCGATAATGCTAAAATGATGTTAACACAATAACACGAAAAGAATTTCAGGTACAGTCACCAAAACTTGCAGCATTCATGAATCTTATCAACGGCTAGGTCAAATTCGAACATGGATGAACTTGACCCATTTTTCAAGGTCACAGCAGCAATAATGCTAAAATAATGTTAACGCAATAACTCGAAAAGAATTTGAGGCATATCACCAAACTTTCAGCATTGACGTACCTGATGAAGGGCCATGTCAGGTTAAAAAATGCAGTTTACAAGGTTGCAGAGGTAATCTGGCTGTGTGATATTGACCCAACTCAAATTTCATACATGTTTTCACAAATTTTTTCTCTAAATATTCCTACATCAGGCGAGGGACATACTAGATCTGTTACACAGATTAACTTTGCCCATGTTCATTTTAAAAATTAAAAAATAATGATTAACATTCTTTTATTAAGCTTACAAACCGTGAACGGTATAAATCACAGGGGCTTACTATCAATCATTCAGAATCAATAGGATAACATTTTATTTTTTACTTTCCTCAGTAAAATCTTGGGTGTTTAGCAAATGGTACATTTGCTGTTTTTATACCGGGCAGAGCCCCAGGTACTGCATTTAGATTGGATACAAATAGAGGGTTTATTGTGGTAAAGATACTGTGTTTTGACCTGATACAGGTATTGTACTTCGTTTTTTGCAGAAAGTGCATTTGGTCGTGCTAAGGATACTGTAGTTAGGCTTGTTTCAATATTAAATTACATTTGCTATTTAGTATTATTTATTTTAGTAGGTTGTACTCCGATCATCGGTACCATCAAAGTCATCGGCAGATTGTTATAACCTTCACCTTCGTTACAACTTCCTTGGATAGAGAGCTAGCGTTCTTCTCCAATGATCACTCTAAGTGGAACAAGCTTCACGTACCAATCACAATCTTAATGATCATTATAAGTGGAACAAGCTTCACGTACCAATCACAATCTTAATGATCATTATAAGTGGAACAAACTTTACATACCAATCTCAATCTTAATGATCATCTAAGTGGAACAAGCTTCACGTACCAATCACAATCTTAATGATCATTATAAGTGGAACAAACTTCACATACCAATCACAATCTTAATGATCATCTAAGTGGAACAAGCTTCACGTACCATCACAATTTTAATGATCATTATAAGTGGAACAAACTTCACATACCAAACACAATCTTAATGATCGTTCTAAGTGGAACAAGCTTCACGTACCAATCACAATATTTATGGTCATTCTAAGTGGAACAAGCTTCACGTACCAATCACAATCTTAATGATCATTATAAGTGGAACAAGTTTAACATACCAATCACAATCTTCGAGTCTGTCAGTTATAGTGATAATTCATGGTTTAAAAGCGTTGTTTTTTTTCATTCGATATTTTTTTTTATTTTATCTTAGCATTTCTATAATGGTTGCAAGAAGTCCAGCTTACATGTGCACAATTTACTTTTTTAACTGCAGTTCGTTCAATCAGGAAAAAAGCAGTCGGCATTTTAGATACGAGCGATTTTCATGTGAGCCCGATCCAAGGGTGTGTTCCAATTCCAGCACATACATTTGTGATCTTTGTAACTGGCACAGCGGTTGGTGTACGGCCCTGTTAAAAACGTATAATAGCAGTGGTGGTGCCACCATCCTCCCCCTAAATATGCCGCACAGTTCTGCGAATCCGCTGCATCATTATCTTTATCTTTAGTTGTGAACGGCATGCCATAATGATACCTCATGCGCCCTTCGGTGGCCGTTCCTGTCTCCCCATTGATGGTTATTCGGTAGTTTGATAACTCAGGCCCGATCGTGAATGTGGAAAACTCGGCATACCTGTTCAGCTTTGACTGCCAATCGCGCATTTCAAATCTGAGTTTGTATTGACCCTGGTTGGTCAGATAATGTATTGTGTCAAGACCAAGCCAATGTTCTTTATTGACGTCCCCGAATCCGGCTTTATAGTCGGCCCAAGTACGGTTGAAGCTGACTGAACCGTCGTACCTTGACATGATGACGGTCCACTTGGTCCGCCCTGACATGTCACAATAGACGTCCACGGGTTTAGGAGCTCCAACTGGCTTGATCTTGTAGACGCCTGTAGTACGACCTCCAGAATTGTAAACCGTGTCGCAATCTGGAAAGATATATGGGTTTCCTGTATGGAATGTATTTATAAAAATAGTTTTAAATCTTATAAAATGAATGTTGTAGAATAAAAATCATTCTTTCATGACTGAAAGGAGAACCTCCTTTTTACTAAAACACATCATCTGAAAGAAAAGTACCCTACTATAGATCATTCCGAGCGGTCCGCAGGATTAATATTCAACCAAACAACGTTACATTAATATATATGTATTGCTGCTGGGACGTTTAAGATAATAAATACAAGAAAAACCAACTTGACAACAAGCGTCTAATGAAGCCTGATTTATCGGAGAACGATTTTCAAGAGTTTTCAAAATGTTAATAATCCATATTAAATAGTATTGTTTATATATATATATATATATATATATATATATATATATGTATGTATGTATGTATATATATATATATATATATATATATATATATATAGCGTGTGTGATCTAATGTGGTCTAATATGGGCACTGGTGAGAATTTGCTGTTTAATGTTTAACGATGATTGTTTATTCTCAAACGTCTTTTTTTGTTGGTTAGTGTCCCTCGTGGTTCCTATGCTGGCGCTACACTAGCCTTCCGAATTTAGGATAACATTTGCGGTGTTTCTTGTTATAAAAAAAACCTGATTTCTGTTCATTACGTTTCCAACATATTTGTTTTTGAATTGGAAAACCTTAGTGAATATTCGTAAATTTAAAATCCATATTAGAAATTCAGAAGAGACAGGGATTTGGCCTAGTGCAGACGATGTGTTTATTCACTGTGTGTAAGCGATTAGTGTCGAATTGAAGCAAACGTTTGGAAGCGATAATTAAACGTTTAATAGGCATATTTTGCTGACTTATTGATAAGATGTTTTTCTACTTGATTTTTGGATGTCATTGCGTTTGACCCTTGCAGGTGTGGCACAAGTGAATGTATGGTCAGTGTCTAGACACAACTTACATGGAGCAGTCAAACGGCCTTCCATAATTTTCCAACAACCCTATTGCCCTCTTCTTAAGAAAATAATTTTACTAGCTGTATGTAATGTATGATTAACGGGACCTTAAACTCACAAAACATGTTGATTTAACACAGATCAGCGTCTTCTCTCTGAAATAAAATGGTACCTGTCAAAATATTGCCCTGATACCGTTGGCTTATTCCTCTACACGTGCTAAAAACTGGACCGTTCGCGCTCAAATGCATTTCCTTTTCAGGCTTACAACCGGTGTTTTACAACTTCACACATTCATTTTCGGAACTGGGTGCTACAAGTGCTGCGTGTGACATTACAGCTGAGGCTCCAAGGACTATCGCACAAATCTGTTGCGATAGGTTTTTACAAAGAAATTTACATACGGCCCATGACAGTCATCTCCATCCAGCAGGGATATTAGACTACACTAAGGTTCATTTACGGACTAGTTTGATCTATTTGTTTGGGATCTTTTGCTCTTGCGCATTATTAGACATCGGATGAGGCAACTTATATTCTGATGAAATTGATGTGACAAACTGTGGGGTGCACAGTTAACGAAACGTTAGTACAAATTAGTTATATTTCCCAATAGCGAAGATAACGACCGTCTACCCACATCCTTATGACAATATCTTATCACAATCCATCTAACCATGTTTTTATGCACTCCAATAGGTGGCTATTGGAGTTTCGACGGGTTTATTTTGAAAATTAGTCTTTGTCATTGTTTTTAAAAAATAACCCTGGCCTTAACTTGAAGCTAACTTTAATTAGACACCGAGTTATAGCAAAGTAAAAAAAATAAAAAAAAATAAATAAACATCGTGGTGTCTCAAGGAGAAAATAAGGCATAAAAAGTCATAATATTTGGAGGTATCTGCCTACCTGTGCAGGTTAACGTGCATGGCCTCTCCACCCTATGGCTGCCAGTACAATCCTGTGATTCCCCTGATCCGGATAAACACGTCCTATTCCTCGCCTGTACACCACCGCAAGACCCTAAGCACCCACTCCAATTTGACCAATGACCCCAAACTGCCACTAATGAATCTAAAACGATAATTGCAATAATATCATCTAAATAATCTCAAATTATACGTTGGATCTTCTTCCGATTTTATTTTGTGATCGTTTTCTGTCGGACCAAATCGACGAATATAAACCGTCATCATCAGTAACTGATCTATAGTTTCGGAGTATACGTCAAAGGTACCAATGTATCAAAATGTTATTCATCGTATTCTTGGAATCTGCCATTATATCACTATTATGCTGTTTGTCACACCACAGGGGAGGTGAACTTCCAGGTTCTTTTCTCGCACTGTCTTTCACCTCTAGCAGAAGGTCTTCACCACAGATCACGCGTTACCAGTTCATGGATGCAAATAAAGCGTTAATACTGAAATTTCCTGTGGTAGAGCCCTCTGTCAATGACCCTCTCTATCTTAGCTGCACTCAATTTTTTACTCCCCGGCATTCGGAAACCGAGTAAACTCTCACTAGCGAATCTCAGCACCGTTACAACTCAGCGTCAAGATGGAGTCTCTCGCCTGTTACTGGGAGCTCTTTAAACGACTAGAATTGCCTGTCCATCGGCAAACATCACTACAGTCTCTGCAGTACTGCACACAGCATCAGAAGACAGCTCCCTCCGATTGACTGTCCATTCACTATGACGCTATAGTCCCACAAGGCTCACCGACGAAAAGCAGACCACCCGGTTTGACTGCTCGCATCACTCTCTAAGCGGCTACCGGGTCTTCTCTCGCTCGTCGCCCACTCTCCAGTTTTGTCCCGGTTCCTGACGCCATAAATCCCGCCAGACCCCTCCGCCAAGCAGCATCACTATTTATCTGTTCCGCTGTCACAAACATCAAATTACAGTAGACACACCCCCAAGCATAAAACGTGGGAAAAACTACTCTAAGTGGAATAAACAGACAGACATAGACATGTTGGCGCCAGCTAAACACAGTTTCTAAAGAGACCATCGTACACGATCAGCTTCTAACAGCTTAAGAAAGGAACATCAAGGTGCAGGTGTTCTATACTGATTGTTAAATCTCTTTAATTTTGATATCAAACAAACCAGGTGCTACTCTTAACTGAGCTTCGCACACTAAAGGCTGAACATGATATTACATAAAATAAAAATATAATCCGCAAAACAATTATCTGATCATACTCTCTATATCTAAATATAAATACACAGTCCACTAGTGACATCACTCCCCCCTGTAAAAGAAAATACCCAGTATTTTCTCGATATGAAGTATTGATCCATAATAAGCTAAGTTAAGGCATTATAAAACAATGATTTCTTGTAAGTTGGGAGAAGACAGCATACATTACTGATCCATTACAAGTTATGAGAAAACATTATACAGTACTGATCCGTGATACGGTATGTAAAAACATTATACAAATCGTATCTTAATACACTATCTATCTCAGCAGTTACCAAAACCTAATTCAGTTCAACACTCTGGTAACCTGCTCAGAAAATCTGGCCCATGGTTCAACTTGTCAGATACTGGGTGTATCTCAAATCTGAACTCCTGCAATACTAAAGCCCACCTCATCATTCTCTTGTTTACACAGTTGGCCTTGCTAATGCATTTGAGAGGTCTGTGGTCAGTTTGTATTGTGAATGGTCTACATGACATACCTAGTTCTCTGAGTGCTGTCACGCGCTCGCCCCATGATTCTGCGTGTGTCAGCACATCATCGATGTAACAAATCACGTTCGGCATGTCGCTAAACATCTTGCTCATCATGCGGGTAAAAACTGCCCCTGGGGTCACTTATCCGAAGGGCATTAGCCTCAATTGTTAATGTCCGTCAGGTGTTACGAGCGCCGTTTTGTCTCTAGGGTCCATCGACATCGAATTATTCCAGTAGCATTTCGTTAGATCGATCTTCCTAAAATACCGACGGTTGGCTACTTCGGCGAGAACAGTTTCCGGCATTGGTTGTGGGTCGAACATGATCGACTGGTTCACCTTACGGTAATCGATCACGAATCTAATCTTTCCGTCTGGCTTACGCAACATTATACAGGGTGACTGGACTCCGATTTCTCAATAATACCTCGTTCTATCATCTCGCTGATTTCCGATCGCATAGTTTTTCTCAACTGGAATTGTACCCGATACGGTTTCGCCTTCACGATATCGGAATTGAGACGGATGTTACACTCTTTGACATCGGTGAGTTTTGGGGCATCTGTGAAAACTTCCCCATACTGGGTAAACAGATCGTGTATCTCACGGCGCTGTCGCTTGAATAGCTCGGCATTTATCTGAACGTCGCGTTCGGTTTGGCTGCCTACCGTTGAATTTCGAGAGTGATGACACGTGGGAGGTTTCGTCAATTCCCTCAAGGTTCAGTTCTCAGACAACGGGAAACTCGATTTCAAAATCCGAATTATCCGATTCTCGTTCGGAATCGGTCTTGTTAATGTAGACCGCCGCTAGAACATGCTGAGGATCAGCTCTAGTCTTGCATATTGGACAGGACCTGCAAACCGCTGCAATGTCCCCACACACCTCCCTCCAGTTGAACTGGGAACCAACACGTTCGTGTATTAAATCTACGCCATTATGACCCGCCAAAATCGCCTCGAGGCCCATTTTCATAACATCAGTCCGTAACGACTGAGGCACACAATCCTCGATCCATCAGGATCACCGCGTCTATCTCGCGCAATACGGACTAGAAACTTGTCCTTAATCCGGAAAGTACCACCACTTCCGCTTACCGACATAGCCATCTTCCAGTATGGCGCTAACGACTGATCATCTTCTGTGCCTTAAAAAATCGGCTGGACTTACATCGGCGACTGGACTTGTGACATGCAAACCTGCACGTGTCTCTAAAGCGGACGTTACTTCCGGTTGAGACTCGACGTTGTCACATACTACGTCTGTTCTCCGATTAGACCTTGTAGGATTTGAATCGTTCGGATCTCGCACTCTTGCCACGTTTCCTAGCGCTAAGTCGCACACGACATGTCGGACATTGATTCCCTAAATCGTGCCGGCAAAGTAGAGACAGTCTACACTAATCATTGCAGCAGGAAAACGTCTAACCGATTCGTCAAACAAACGACACTCGACGATGTGTCCGTGGAACTGGTTCAGCTCGACGTACGTGTCACGGTTCTGGGGAAATTGGCCATTGAAAAATGACTCTCAAGACAACACCACCTCCGGCAAATCCTGAATTTCAGCGCCAAGCGTTGAATTGACAGTACTATCTACTAAAACAGAGGACAGCCTGTAAAAAGTCGGCTCAAGATACACCCAAATTATACCAAGACGAAAGACCATACCTTCAGTACCACTAATGATGGGAAGACATTCAATGTTAAAGCAAATGAACTCAGAAGACTGAATGGCACACGAAAGCGTCGCTCTGCCTAAGTCGCCCACTCTCTACACTTGCCTTTCATTGCTGCAGTTAGTGAGAAGAAGATTGACAGAGCATGATGAAGGATGTAATCTTTGTTGAAAGGAAGAGCCAAAATAAGACACTCATTAATATCCATGTTCAAAAGCAAGCAATCCTTTTTCTAACGAGTAGTCATATTTTTAACGTAAATGTGAGCTGTGAATTTGAAGGATGGAAAAGTTGGATTAACATGGTGTAGAAAGTATGTATTGAAAACACTAATGGAAGCCCTATCTTACAGCAGAAAAAAGCTGGAAATAACGTGTATCCACTAAAGGTGCATGTATCTTATAGGGTCACATTTTTGTGACAGGGCGTCCTATAAGACGTGTGTCATATTGAGAATGCTAAATAAAGAATGGTCGTCACACCGGGACCTCGAACTCGATTTTGACCCAATTCAGGGCAAAGCCAAAGAAGTAATATTTCTCAGAAAACAAACTACAAAGGCTTTGTCAAGCAGAAGTTTTTTTTTAAGATATGGAACTCGAACTATCCATCCGAGTTGCCACATGAAGCACTTCGGAACCGGCTTACGAATTTTCTGTTGCAGAACACCCATTTATCTAAAGGAAACCTAAGCCTGGTAAACTGAAAATGGCATGAAAATCCAGGAAGTCTTAGCAGCAAAATGGTTAGCCAATGAAGCTGATCTGGCCCACTATTCCCATCCTCAGATGAATCACGCTTCAATCGACAGAAGCAACAATGCAATAATTACATACAATATTAAGATATAAGGCAACTACGCCTATTTTAAAAAACCTTAAATGGTCTAAGGGTTATCGACTTTATCACCATATGATTTGTAACAGCCATCCTAGCAAGAGCAAATGTTTGGTTAGTAGTTTCCTCTTATCGATATTTTGTATCCCAAATTATATCGTACCTATACTGTATTCACAGAGACACTAAAGATAGCTAATGAATAGAAAATTACCTCGGCAAGCAGGAATTTTGCAAGTCTCTTTTACCGTTTTCTTCCCCACGCAGGACCCTCTACTGGATACACATGAACGAATCCTTTCATGCACGCCTTCGCCGCACGTCACTGTGCAGGCACTCCAGCTAGACCACAAAGTCCACGCAGGTGAAACTAGCGTCAAACAGAATAATACAGCTATATTATGATTGCTTCAGAACCTCAGTTTTAAAAACTTTATCCTGAGTTTTTGTTTCCATTTGTAAAAGGTTTAGTTTAGAAACTTTAAACAGATGACACGAAAATATATCATAATTGTTATCTTCAAATAAATATTCAATTATCAAAGCACACTGTGTAACATGGCATTACACTTTCTAGAGATATTGAAACAGAAATGCCGCAAGGTAATAAGAATTATCATCAAATTGTAGTAAATAGGATTAAATAAAATATATAACAAATTTCATTTTTACAATTTTCTTTCGGGATCAGTTAAATGAACTATGTATCGTATACGGAGTTTTATGCCGAGTCGGAAAAATTCAAGTTTTTTATAAACCGCTATATCGTCCTAGATGTTTAGGTGGTTTGCTTGTTCGTTATTTGGAAGAATAGTTTGGCATTTTATTAGAAAAAAATAACTGAATTTAACAGTGATTAAGAAAGACTATCAGGACATGGTGACGGATTGCATATCCTGCTTCTCGTATTCGTTTCCGGGCATGTCAAGGCGCTCCCTAGACGCATTCTACAACTACGTACACTTTCCTGTTTAACCCTCCTCATGTCCGTGTACTTTCTCCCCAGCTCCTCCAACCGATCCAGATCCCAAAAACTGTGACATGAATATCATATCAGTGCCTCGAAATGGATCGTATCATTTTGTTTTATTTTCATTTCTCAGGTTAGCTGTACCAGGTTATTTGTACATTTGTATTTGTTGAGCGACGTGCCGGTCAGTGTATTGTACTGTTAAAAATGGCGATGATTCAATGAAAGGTTTCCGAGAGCACAGCATGTCTAGTTATGCCATTTGTTTAAAGGGATCGCTTTGGCATTACCATGTTTTGTTCCAAGCCTATTTAGTATTTAGGGTGCTCATGAATATAGATGGGCCATGGTAGGAAAAGCAGGCGAGGCTTTGTTTTAGTCTTATAAATATAAATGAGCCTCCAAGATAGAAGGGTATTTAAGAAAGGCCATACACAGTATTCAAGGAGACACAGTTGTGGAGCCTGCAGAGACCAGAAGTGCCGTCTGCGGGAGTCCAGAGAGTCGCCGCTACCCTGCGTCCAGTGAGGTGCTGCAAGCTGGTGTCGATTGAGGTGCTGCCAGCCTGTGTTCAGTAAGGTGGTGTTAGCCTGCGTCCAGTGAGGTGGTGGTAGCCAGCGTCCAGAGAGATGCTGCCAGCCGGTGTCCAGTTAAGTGCTGCCAGCCTGCGTCCAGTGAGGTGATATCAGCCTGCGTCCAATGAGGAGCTGCTAGCCTGTGTCATGTCAGATGCTCTCAGCCTGCGTCCAGTGAGTTGCTGCCAGAGTGCGCCCGCCGAGGTGCTGCCAGCCTAGCGTCCATTTAGGTGCTGCCAGCCTGTGTCCAGAGAGGTGATATCAGCTTACGTCCATTGAGGTGCTGCCAGCCTGTTTCAAATAAGGTGCTGCCAGCGGATGTCTAGTGAGGTGCTGCCAGCAGGTGTCTAGTGAGATGCTGCCACCCTGTGTCCAGTGATGTTCTGCCAGCGGGTGTCAAGAGAGATGACACTAGCCGGGGTCCAGTGAGGTTCCACCAGCCGGGGTATAGTATCACTAGTCCAGTAGATATAGAGACAGTTAGAGTAAAGTGTTACCTAGCGTATGTACCAGTGTATCTAGTGACACATAACAGGCTAGGAACCCCATCTGGAAAGTGAATTTGAACTCTGTACCTTTTATTTTCTTTTAAAATACTCCTGTTGTTTAGCCGCTGACTCGTGATTTGTTGTGTGCCAGGGTGCCGATACGTTGGGTGCCCCATCAAAACCACACAATCTCTACTTTTCCACGTTAAACCAATTTGAAAGGCAACCCGTTCCGTCATCTGGTTAGGGCAACCTTTTCTCTTGATCACCAGAAAGGGGTTATAGTCCAGGAGCCACAAGAATCAACCTTGTTTTTGTGTCTTAAGTTTTTTATTTGCGGATTTTGTTTGCACACTTATCAGGTGTGAAAAAATATGTTGGTTGGCCCGCTGTCAGCCTTGGGAAATTTTGGATAATTATCATAAAACATGTAGCTACAATATAGTTGCATTCTGCCTGGTATTTATAAATAGTAGACACCTAAATACTAGATAGCATTGTCTCGCCTGTTTGTTTACATGCGGATTTCATTGACCGAACCCTACAGACCCAAACCCTGCTCAAACATGCGCAGTGCGTATGCTCGTGCAAAAGGTCTATTACCTTAACCTTTGACAGGGATATCGAGCCAACCGATACTTGGGTAATTGTTTTAGTAGGGGGGGCACGGGGGAGATGCTGGATAAATGAGCATAATTTGAGTCAAAATAATTCATTATAATAAAATAATAAAGTGTCAACTTTACAGAATTCTAATATGTTCGATCGCACATGTAACTTTTGTATGAGTTTGCATATGTAATTTCAAGTATATTAAAAAATGTGTCAGGTATGCAGCTGCAAACAGCATCATATTGCCATCAGCATCATATAATTATCAATTATTCGACTGCTATATGATCTGAGCTATAGGTGGCACCAACTATGTTGACTTACTAACTTGTGCAAGCAGAAATCCCACTTATCAGTAGCTAAACCAGAACTAATACTGTAGACTTTATATTATAATGAATAGATTTTGAGAGGAACCATTTGAGTATGAATTTAATGGAAAAGTTTTAAGAATTGTATCATTGGGAAAACATTCAAATTTGATCAATAGCAAATTATGAAAACTGATCTGATTATTTTAGATTGTTCAAACGTCAGTTCTGTTATCAAAGATCTCCGGAGTAGCTGAAGTCTTCTGCGCCAAAACTCATATTAATATAGGCTAAACGATAATGGCAATGAGTTAGAATAGTTTAATAAAATGACCCCCACCCGAAAATTTGTTGTCGGTGTCGTGAATTATTATATAATAAAAATTGATTTTCTGAACATTCGAACCTAAAAATTGATGAATGCATATCGGCAAATATAGATGTATTCACATACATACACACTGAAAACCCAAAGTAAGGTTGAATGCAATTAATGGTATACGATTTATCTAGCAAATACTATAGAAAGCCCTACGCTCTTTACACAGCGCTTTACCTATAGGCCTACTACTTATATCGTAAGCGCTGTTTGTTTTGACGTCGTATCCTGAAATGCTACACCAGAGGGGAGCACTGTATTTTGGTCCAATCAGATGAGACCCGGTGCTTGACGACAAGACCTCTATGATTGGCAGAAATGGTTACATGATTAATAAATAGCAAATATAAATGTGTAAATATAAAAGCTTGACAACAAACTTATTCCATTAATATTTGAGTTCCTGCGTTTAAACAATGCCCGATAAGCGACACACAACTGATTCGATAATGAATCTACATAATTATCAGGACTTGTTGCAAGCAAATCGGTTTACCAGCCAAGCGAGAAATACACGTTCATTTCGTTTTGAGTGACAGCTCATCTCTTCGGCAACCGTTTGAACAGGCCACAGGCTCAGAGAGAATGGCACAACACCTGGTTTGCACAGATCCTTGTGCTCATAGGATGCCCGGCTGGTGAGCTTTAATTCAAACGAACTGTAACCATATCGGTTTCTTGCAGAACTCGCTGGCTGGTTTCAGTTTTGCTGACAACTGATGCAAAGCTACGCTAACATAGTCGTAATGTCATAATCGAATCGGTCGATGATGCGAGAGCACATAGGGAGCAATTAAAATTAGACTGTTCTTTACTAAGAGTAACCATAAAATTGACATCAAGCGGCGCTTGAAGCGCAGCTCTAGGCGGGCCATGATAACTCTGAAGTGTTTGTTAACTGGCCTTTGGTTGGCTGCTATTCACATCATATACACAATTTTTTTTCAGCTTGAGAGACCACCACCTGGTGTCTAAGTGTATCATAAACGGTCAGACCAGGCAGCGGAAACCGGTAGCTTCTTTAGAAACACCAATATCAATAATCAGTTTTATTTTGTTCTGTGGGACGATTATGAGATTGTCTTGCGCCGAAAACTCCCTTATCTACTGATAGATGAATTACAAATTCAAACGACAAAATAATCTGCCATGAACAGCCTGTGGCTAATTAATAAATAAAGAAATAATTCCTCCTTTGTCAAAGCTTTTAAAAATGTTCAATTAAAGCACGAGGAAGTCATTTCCGGTAAAAATAAAGAAATGATAATGCAGCAGGTATCTATTGACTCTCATCCTTGGATGTTGGTGGCGACACTGATTACAGACTGCTAATTTTGTGAATTATCTCAGTTTGGTCCCTTTTTTTTATCAAGGTAGACAATATCATTGACGTTGTACAGCTTAGGTTGTAGGTGGAATTAATTAAAGAAGAGAGATTTATAGAATTTCACCATGTACATTATTTTTCATATTTCTATATGAAACGGAATTTAAATATAATATCATATTTACTTCAAACTCATAGGTCAGTTGTACAATCTAATATCAATACACAAGGTCTAACTTATAATAATATTCTTTTCAGTTGTTCTTTTTGTTTTGCATCTCTAGTTCTGAATTAGCTGAAGAGCCTAAATTTTACGGTGTAAATTAAGGTTTTCATACATTAAAGATATATTATAATATGTTTTATAAATGAAACTAAGGTTACTGAAATGATCTTTATCGCCAGATTTATCTCATGATCCAATATCACAAGTCTCTGAACCTCTTGTCTGTCCTGGTTTCAAAGTTGATCATAAATATGAGAGATTGGCAGTGAGCCAAGAATATCCGCGAGATAGGTGGGCATTCCACCCAAGTACTATGTCAAAAGGCAGAGCCCTGGGTACTTTTTTAGCTGTTGTCTGAGCTGATGTTTCCCTAATGAAGGGACATAGGATGATAAAAGGATGGGTACCGCGGATTATTTAGGTCGAGTATGCTCGAGCGTGGCGAAACGCCTACTCAGTTTGCTGTTAGGCTTAGTGGATTCCTGGACAATTTAATTGAATTGTCAGGAACAGAAAGGGATTTTGATGCCCTCAGGGACTTACTGGTTTTGCTGCTAATTTGTTAATTGCTGCAGCAAGGAGCTAGTGGTCTTCTTAAAGGAAAAGAAGTATGGCTCGATCAGTGAAATGGCCGTGTTAGCAGAACATACCACCGATGCAAATGGGGTGCATAGTTTTGTGCGAAACGTAAAGAAAAGTGCAAAAACATGCGTTCGCAGCCCAATGCGATGTTTTCAATGTGGCGGAGTAGGCCACAAGGAAGCGGATTGTAGAATGTCCGGTGTAGGTCAGAGTAAAAAGCCCGATGTAGGTCAAAATCATAAGGACGCAACACAAGCCATGGTACATACGCGCAATGTAGCTCCGCTTAGGGCAGACACCGAATCGGTAAGCACAATAAGTGATACACGCCCTTGCGATGGGATTAGGGCCGATGTAACCCAGAGTTCCGAAAACTGTACGGACCAGTCAATGGAGGCGTAGCTCAGACTGGTGATGAGCTCGCATTGCCGACGTGTCGGGGCGTTGTTAACGGGTGTGGGAATGTTACTGTGTTGCAAGACACCGGATGTACCTGTGTCGCAGTAAGAAAGAGTTTGGTTCCGGCCCAACAGTATACCGGTAAGCAGGTTAGCTGCATGATGTTGAACGGGTTGCGTGAGGAGTAACCGATAGCGGTTATTAATGTAGAATGCCCCGTTTACCACGGATTCGAAGCCGCCGTGATAGAGAATCCATTGTACGATTTAATCATCGGGAATATTAAGGGCGTAAGTGCAAACATGATAGAGCAGGATCGAAGCACTAAAATCGAGATAGGAGAGGCGCACATGATTGAGTCGACTCCCGAAATTAGTTCGGCAGTAAAAGCCCGGGCAATGAAACGTAAGCGAGCGCAGGGGATGCGTGAACAATCCATGCCAAAACAAATCAGAAAGATTAGTCCATCGAATATCTTTGGCTGCATACTGGAAAGAAGCTACAGACGCGAAAGCCGTTCGTACCCGGTTTCACGTTAAAATGGCTACTTAGTGCGCGATATATTTACAAAAGATATAGGCAAGTCTGGTACGCAGGTTGCGGTACCAACTGCTCTCTGCGATCACGTGAAGACTTTAGGCCATGAGACCATGATGGCAGGTCATCATGGCATAGAACTTACGTATAAGATAATACGTAGCCGGTTTTTCTGAAAGGGAATTTATCGGGACGTCGCACAATTTTGTAAGACGCGGGACGTGTGTCAGCGAAAGATACCGAAGGGTAAGGTTGGGACCGCTCCTTTAGGTAAGCTGCCGTTAGTTGACAAACCATTCTATCGTGTGGCAACATATTTGGTTATTATCGTTATGGATTACGCCACTCGCTGGCTGGAGGCCGTGCCTTTTACGAACATATAGACGGTCACGGTAGCAGAGGCACTAGTAGATATACACACGCGTGTAGGTATACTGGCCGAAATTCTCACCGACAATTTACCTCTGAACTCGTGCGTGAGGTTAGCAGGCTGCTATCGATCAAGCAGTTGACCACCACACCCTACCACCTTATGTGCAACGGGATGCTGGAACGGTTTAATGGAACGCTAAAGCTCATGCCGTAGCGGATGTTCAGTGAGCGGCCAAAAGATTGAAATCGATCCGTGAATGCTGTATTGTTCGCTTATTGCAAAATTCCGCAGGAAAGCACGGGATTTTCGCCCTTTGAGCTGCTTTACCGGCGGTCAGGTAGGGGTTCAATGTGGATATTGCGTGAACTCTGGACCAAAAAGAATACAGAGGAAGAGGTTAAAATCACGTATAAATACGTCTTTGACCTAAAAGAATGGTAAAGTGACACGTGCGCCGTCGCGAGTGAGGCCTTAGAAAAGGCTGCAGTTCGAGATAAGCGTCTCTATGATAGAGGCAATACGCTCCCGAGGCAGCGGAAATCTTGCGCTTCTAAAGAAGCAACTGATTTTCACGCTGCCAGCTTTGACCGTTTATGATATATTTAGACACCAGATGGCGGTTTGTTGTCCACTGAAATAAACGTGCTTACGATGTGACAAGCAGCCAATCAGATGCCAATAAACAAACACTCAACAGGCATCCTGGCTCCGCCCATTGCCGCGCTTCAAGCGCCGTTTGATGAGTTTCCGGTCGAATTTAAATTGCTCCCTCTGCATTCTCGCATCATCGACCGATTCGATTATGACATTATGACTGTGTTAGCGTAGCCATGTATCTGTTGTCTGCAGAACTGAAACTAGCCAGCGAGGTGTGCACGCAGCCTTTGTTGTTACGTTTCGTTTGAATTACAGCTCACCGGCCGAGCATCCTATGTGCCCAAGGACCTAAGCAAACCACATCAGGGGCAATTCTCTCTGAGCCTGTGGCCTGTTTAGACGGTTACGCTGGGGGATGAGCTGTCACTCAAAAAGAAATGAATATGATTGGCTCCGTGTATTCCTCGCTTGGCTTTGTCTTCCAGCACAAAGTTTCATCTGATTGGACAAAAATACAGTGCTCCCCTCTGGTGTTGCAAAACAGGATACGAGGTCATAACAAACAGCGCCTTACGATATAGGAAGTAGCCCTATAGGTAAAGCGCTGTGTAAAGAGCGTATAGAGGCAAGGGCTTGCGCGACATTAGTCTTGTTGTTGTTGCCGACTGATCGCAATAAACTTTTAGTACAATGGAAAGGGCCGTATCCGGTCGTTGGGAAAGTCAGCGAACTTGACTACCTCGTTAAGGTCAATGGAAAGATAAAACGTTTCATATTAATCTGCTGTATCAGTATCATACTAAACAACAGCCACGACACCTTCTCACTGCGGTGAGGGAATAAACACGCCAAGAGGATATTTCTACTATTGTGCTACTATTGGGTTAAAGCAAACGATAGGGAGGTCCCCGTGCCAAGTTCAGTACAGAGCGAGTGCGCAAAAAACGTACATTTAGACGAGAAGCTCAGTGAACCACGCGCTGTAGCGGTACGCGAAATCCTTGATCAATTTAGTGACGTGTTCGCCGATGTTCCTAAATGCACCGATTTGCTAGAATGCGAGACATTACTCACCTCAGATAAACCATTAAGGTCAAAACCATATCCGGCGCCGCAGGGTAAGCGAAAGACGATGCGTCGGGAGATAGACGATATGCTTATGCTTGGCAGAGAAATCGGACTACCGATTCGCTGCGCAATGTTTGATGTTAGGTAAGCCGGAAAGAAAGCTTCGTTTTGCGATAGACTATAGACGGTTCTTAAGCAGTTGTCTTCGGCCCAGAGCCGATGCCAAATCCAGAGGGCACAGAGCGATCTCGCAGTAAATATTTTACAAAGATGGACCTGACGAAGGGATATAGGCAAATATCTGTCGCCGCTGCCTCGTGTGATAAAACGTCACCTGTGACGCCAGATGGTCACTATCAGTTTCGGGTGTTGCCATTTGTACTTGTCACGACAGGCGCTGTATTCACCCGAATGATGAGGAAGGTCGTGGACGGAGTCCAAAATGTCGTAACTTACATCGACGACAATTTCATCCACACCGTAATGTTGGAGGACCACCTCCATGTTAGGAAGGTTGCAGGACGCAAATCTCGCAGGAAAACCGTCCAAGACACTTGCGGGATATGAGGGCTTAGGATTCCTATATCGTAGAGTAGGTACGGGCTGCAGAGCAACCGATCCCGGATTATTGAAGAAGATACAGGCAACTGATAGGCCCACTTCAAAGAAAGCGCTGAGAGCGTTCCTGGGGCTAATGGGTTATTATCGCAAGTTTGTCCCCAATTATTCGGAAATAGCCGTGCCGCTGACAGATTTAAGGGTCAACCAAATTGGGGGGGGGGGGGGGGGGGGGGGGGAGGGGAGGGTTACTTGAAAGCGCGTACTAGCGTAAGAAGGCGTATCTAGCGAACCGACCCATTCTGAGACTGCCGGAATTTGATAGGCAGTTTATCGAACGATGGAATGCTTCGGAGGTAGGCATTGGCAGTATGACGGAGTATTACATCAGGTCGCGTACGCGAGTAGAAAAATATTGCCAAGAGAGCTAAACTACTCCACAGTCGAGCGTAAATTTTTGTCAACGTTTGGGCGATCCAAAAATTTGACATGTATTTGGCTTGCATGAAATTCATGGTCCAGACGGATCACAAATCCTCAAGTTACATTGCAACGTCCAAATGCAACAAAAAACGAGTGTTGATATGGGCGCTGATACTGTAATACTGTACCAGTTTGATATCCAACCTGTAAAGGGGATGATAAATAACGGCCCAGACTTTTGAGTATACGACTCAAAAGATATATTAGATATTAGTCGAGCAAACATCATGTAGAAAACATTAATTTGTAATATGCTTATTAAGGGGGGGGGGAGAGAAGTGTGTCCAGTGAGGTGCTGCCAGCAGGTGTCAAGTGAGGTGCTGCTAGCGGGTGTCCCTTGAGGTGCTGCCAGCTGGTGTCTGGTGAGGTGCTGCCAGCCGGTGTCCAGTGAGGCGCTGGCAGCGGGTATCAAGTGAGGTGCTGCCACCGGGTGTCCAGTGAGGCGCTGCAAACTGGTGTCCAGTGAGTTGGTGCTAGCGGGTATCCAGTGAGGTGCTTACGATGGGTGTCCAGTGAGGTGTTGCCAACAGGTGTCCAGTAAGTGTTAATAGCCTGCGTCCGGTGATGTGCTGCCAGCCTGAGTCCAGTGAGGTGAGGTCAGCCTGTGTTCAGTGAGGTGCTGTCAGCCTGCGTCAAGTAAATTTCTGTCAGCCTACGTCAAGTGAGGTGCTGCCAGCCTGTTTCCAGAGAGAGGCTGCTAGCGGGTCTCCAGTGAGATGCTGTCAGCCAATGTCCAATTTGGTGTTGCCGGCGACTGTCTAGTGAGGTGCTTCCAGCCGGTGTGCAAGGAGGTTCTGCCAGCCAGTGTGAAGAGAGGGTGCTGCAAGCCGGTGTCCAATGAGGTGCTGCCAACCGGTATCCAGTAAGGTGCTGGCAGTCTGGGGTCAGTGAGGTGCTGTCAGCTTGAGTCCAATGAGATGCTGTCAGCCGATTTCCAGTGAGGTGCTGCAAACCAGTATCCAGTGAGATGCTGCAAGCCGGTGTCCAATGAGGTGCTGCCAACCGGTGTCCAGTGAGGTGCTGCAAGCGGGTGTCCGGTGATTTGTTGTCAGTGGTAGTCCAGTGAGGTGCTGGCAGCGGGTGTCCGGTGAGATGCTAACAGCGGGTGTCCAGTGAGGTGCCACCACCAGCTGTCCAGTGAAGTGCTATCAGCCTGCGTCCAGTGAGGTGCTGCCAACTTGCGTCCATTGAGGTGCTGCCAGCCTTGGTCCAGTGAGGTGCTGTCAGCTTGCGTCCAATGAGGTCTAGTGAGGGCTGCCAGACTGTTTCAAGTGAGGTGCTGCCAACGGGTGTCCAGTGGATGTTGCCAGCAGATGTCAAGTGAGGTGCTGCCAGCGGGTGTCCAGTGAGATGGTGTCAGCGGGTGTCCCAATAGGTGCTGCTGTTACTTTCCAGTGCTGCCAGCCGGTGTGCAGGAAGGTGCTGCAAGCCAGGGTCAAGTGAGGTGCTGCCAACGGGTGTCTTGTGAGGTGCTGTCAGCGGGTGTCCAGTGGATTTTGCCAGCAGGTGTCAAGTGAGGTGCTGCCAGCAGGTGTCAAATGAGATGGTGTCAGTGGGTGTCCAATTAGGTGCTGCCAGCGGTTGTCCAATGGGGTGATGCCAGTGGGTGTCCAGTGAGGTGCTGCCAGCGGGTATAAAGTTTGTTACTGCCAGCGGGTTTCCAGAAAGGTGCTGCCAGCGGGTGTCCAGTGAGGGGCTGCCAGCGGGTGTCCAGTGAGGTAGCACCAGCCGGGGTCCAGTATCACTAGCCCAGGTGATCTAAATATTGTTAGAGACTCAGAGCGTCCAGTTAGTTTCTGTCAGCCTGCGTCAAGTGAGTTGCTGCTAGCCTGTTTCCAGTGAGGTGCTGCCAGCAGGTGTCCAATAAAGTGCTGCTGGCGACTGTCCGGTGAGTTGCTGCCGGCTCGTGTGCAGGGAGGTGCTGCCAGCCCATGTCCATTGACGTTCTGCCAACCGGTGTTCATTGAGGTGCTACCAGCAGTAGTCCAATGAGGTGCTGCCAGCGGGTGTCCAGTGAGGTGCTGCCAGCGGGTGACCAGTGAGGTGTTGTTGAATGTGCCTTCAAAATCCTCACAATCTCTACTTTTCCACGTTGAACCAGAGGCAACCCGGTCGGTCACTTGGAAATGGCAACCTTTTCCATTGAGCACAAGAAAGGATAACTTTTATCGGGTGACATTCAGATTATAATCAGCTGGATGGGTGGCGGTTAGTGTGATTCTTTTTCAAATCCTTTTTTGTTTACTATATGTACATGTTGCTTGATTATGCAAGAACAAAATCGATGCATAGATATATGCATCTAAGAAATATGCATAAAGTATTCAGTGATCATGCATTAATTAAAAATATATATAAAACCATGCAGACAATGAAATGTGGTCTAAATTCTGTCTATAATTTTATTTCAACATATGTTTTCTTTTAAAGGGTAATATTTAGAACTAAAAAATACAACACCTTGACAAGGTGAGATGCCGCACTTTCTGCTTTGAATGTTCCTACCGCTGCAGGTCGATGAGCAACTACGTATCCTTTCCTGTACACCTCCTCCACATGTGAGTGTGCATGCTCCCCAGCTGGACCAATCGGCCCAAGCACCCTGAGCTGAAAGGGCGGAAAATCTCTGGAAAATTCTTCTTCCTCATATATTATAGTTCACATTTTTAAATATACTGTGTGAAGATTGTTTGTTTAATGAAAATGTAATTTCGACTAGATTGAGGATGGAAGGCTATATAGCCAAATTTTAATTACATATTAGCTGGGAATGCTGGTAAGGGTTTCAGTGGGTGTGCTTAAAGACGCCGAGTTGTTTTTAACTCTGAAGTTTGCATACGGTCATTCTAAAATAAGTCATGCAAGGTTGTTTTGAATACCAATGTGATAAAATAAACATTACGCTTAAGTCATTCGAGTACCTGGGCAAGACTGGGTGTTGCATCCTTTGCTTGTAGTTTGAATTCCTGTGCATCCGCCGATGGTCACTGACCGGAGTATGCAGCTACGAATCTTTTCCTGTATCCCACCCCCGCAGGTGCGTGTACAACCGGCCCAGCTGGACCAACCACCCCATTTGGCAGGGACTGAAAGGATATTCATATAAATAAATACACACACACACATATATATATATATATATATCATGTATATCAGAAAGTATCCTTATCAAGTTTCTCCAAGTTGTTTCATGGTTTTTTCACTTCTAAACTTCCGTAATGTAATCCTTCCTGGTATCCCTTCTGTACTCAAACAGAACTGTGTACATAGAGAATGTAGCAGCGCGCACTGCAACTCGCACGAGAAAATCTGTGCATATCACACCTGGCCTACACGCTTTTCATTGTCTGTCAGTGTGTCAGTAGATCCATTTTAAAGTTTTGGTCCTTATTTTGAAGGTAGAAAAGCTAATAAAGAGTATAAATCTCTTTCATACTTTACAATTTTATACGATGCTACAAAAGACAATCCTTTCAGCACTCTTTCCCGCCGTGTCGTTTGAGTACATTACATATTATATTTATTGCAGAAAAATATTAACTTTCCTCTGCTCATGTTTGATTAAATATCCTTTCATTCATTCATACACGTACACTATAGTGCAAAATACGAACATAAAGTTGTTAAGAAACATGCACCCACCACACAGCTGTTCGTGACATTGCTTGATTTCTACTGATTGTTCGTCTCGTGATGATCCACTGCAGGTTCTGGTTCTTACTTTGTATCCCTCCCCACACGTTACAGAGCACGTTGTCCACGGCTGCCATGTCTGACAGAGGTCTGTTAACAAATAAGACAATATCCGGAAGTAATACTTGTTTCATCCTGAGAAGTATCAGGGTCACATTTGTTAAATTTTATTTCAATGGGGAACTGTCTGAATGTTTCAATAATTTTTCCAATTTATACATATTATACTAGAAAATCTTCTCACCTGAACATCTGTAGGGAAAAACCAAAATGTCATCCACTGCCACGTCTCCAATATGGCCGCCACCACGAATTGCTTTGATATACAACACAAACCGAATTTTGTTGGTTGTATCCACGGTGACATATTCTTCATGCCATACATTGCCTCGGTCCCCTGAAAAAGACACAGGATAAATTTATCCAATCAAATTATTTTAAGGAATTCAGTCACAGGAACAAGATTCCTTTTATAATTTTGGGTCTGTGATGTATGTAAATTAAAGATGTCAGATACATATGTTCCGATGATCCTCTAAAATATAGATCCTCTAAAATTTTTCGCGCTGAGGAGAAGTTTTCTCTGTTTCTACAGCCGATGTCAATTATGGCATGTTTTTATTCGGAGACACTTTGCATCTGCAAATAATACTTAATATAAACATGAATACTCATTGTGAAAAATAAAATCCATCTGAGGGACTATGTGAATATAAACACGGTTAGGAGAAAAAAGAGCTTTTCAAGTGATGTTCTGATATGTTTGTGAGAAACAGGTAAATTTAAATTCTCTGATCAACAAATCTTATGAGAGTTATGCAAAAACCAAAACAAGATAAAACTCAGAAATATAAGATTGCCTTTTTTCTGTGAGAGAAAGTTGTTAATGTTATTTTTTTTATAATTTGACATTGAAAAAAGTCAGGATTCTGGAATAATACTTTAAGATAGAAATAGAATAATACTGCGTACTGCAAATCATTCTTAAACATTCGGATGTTTTTCTTATATCATTGGAATATTTATCCGAATATATCAATGAAAATATTTGACACTTTTCAGACAATCCTTTCAAATCCAATTATACATGTGACAAAATCAAATACTACCTGTAACTATGAACAGCTGGTGTTCGGTCGTAGAGACATCATATTTTACGATGACGGAAAGTTCACCTACATCAGGTCCATGCATATGATATCTGAAGTTTGCACAAAAATAGTCCTGGTCTGCGCCAATAGCTGGTGTTTTTATCAACGTATAGTCTCCCGAATTACCATAAGAGGATTCGGCATAGATGTAATAACCTGTTGTAATATGGAATATAAAAAAACAGAGTAAACAGACCTAATATTGTACTCTGATAACAGAAACTATAATATATCATTAGATCTAAATTGCATAATAACGCAATTGAAGAAGTTTTCCTCAAACGATATATGTGTGTGTGGTCAGGATTAATTGATGAAAAATATTCATATAAATAAACTACCTCTGTTTTATGCTAATCATTCGACGGCATACTTATTAATTATTTTATAACTGTGTCATAAATTTTCTTACCCGGTTTTGAATTTCCAGATGCCATATCCGGCCCTGTTCCATTTGAACTGGTCAACATTTGTGTTCGTATCCATCCATAGGTGTTTGTTTTTGCGTCAGCTCTTGCATAGAACAAATTCGTGCAGGTTTCTTCGAATGTACAGCTGAGAACAGCTGTTAAGTAAAGAATCAATATTTTGTCTTGATCATTTTGACAGCAGCAAAAAATTACATTTAGGAAGATCATCAATTTGCAAACTTATTTTCGGTTTTAAAGATTATGTAATCATTGCCTACCTGCTTTGTGCTGTCCCAATCTGAAAAAAAGAAAAAGTTTAATTGTATTTTCCATATCTAATGGCTGTATCAAAGAAATGTTCAATCCGAAAGTGCCTCAGAACGATATCCTTTCACATTATATTGCTAACTAAAAAAGTACTCAGAGAGCGCAGACCTCCGCCAAGGCAGCTCATTTCCCCCTTATGGATTTGTCAGAAAAGCAGCATTTTTCCTTTAAAATATTCCTGGATCAAGTGTTATCCGTATCAAAATTCAATCAATTTTCCTCCGATCATTGCCGAGCTATCCTGGAGATTTCATCAAAATCCGTTAATAACTTTTTGACTAATGTTGCTAACAGACAAACAAACAAACCAACGCCCACAAAAACATAGCTCAGATTTCTTATGTAAGGAATGCGGGATGCGGAATGCGTATAAAATCTATACACGTATTGAGTAATAACGAAGGTGAGATTCCTCATGCGCGGATCCGGCATGCAGAATGCGTATCCGGCAAAACGATCGTTACATGTAGTGAATTTTAAGTTTTTTATGGTATTCAGGGGCAACACATAGAAAAAAATGCATGCCGCCGTGCAGGTTCATATTAAATCTCTCAACGCTCATTCCGCATTCCGTACATAAGAATCTAGCTCTACATGTTACTACTGAAGAAACTTTAAATGAGCCCTCGAAGCCCAGGCGAAGCTGTGAGAACCTGAACGAAGCAATGATTTGTATTACTTTTGAACATCTGCTACGTCTGCACATGAAAAGGCTACGCATAAGGGGAGAAAATGGACGTGTACCGTTAATTCATAAAACATGAAGTCTATTTGTAAATGAAATAACCAGACATACTGTTAGGCTATAAATGGAGTATCAGTTAAATGCATGAGAAAGACAAACTTACCAGGTTTTTGGGCCCATCTCTAGTGGGGGTGGGGGAGCTTAAGTCATTTACTTTCTTATTACAACAGGGACTATCACGTAAATCATACTGTACGTTGATTTACCGACACCTTTCTGGGAAACGGTGTAGATAAGATAAGATAAGATAGATAAGATAACATTTATTAGCCTTCAGTTCCAGGAATTTGTTGTTGACTTGCAATTCATTAATAAAAAATAAATAAGTAAATAGATAGATAAATACATAAAAATAATACATAAAAATACATAAAAATCACACATAACATATTGAATATGCATGTAAAATTAAGCATGTAAAAATGATAAAACAGATAATTCTGCAGGTAAAACACATAATTCAAAACATTAAATTTCTAAGAGGGTTGTGAGTTAAAAAGTTTAATACTGTGTGGTACGAGAGATTTTTTAAAACGAGTTGTTCTGCAGAATATTGTATCTAGGCGTTTACCTGAAGGTAAAAAACGGAACTCTGAATATAGGGGATGTGTTTTGTCATTCATGACCTTTGATATGAAGGCCATTGTTTTGGTTTCACAGATTTCCTGGTGTGAGGCAAGAGAAGTACCCGTTATTCTACTACTTCTCTTCCTGGTATTATTCAACTGTTTCTTTAACTTATCAGATATATCTGTAAACCAGCACTCCAGTGAATAAGTAAGGACACTGGAAATTACTGAATTATAAAACATGGTAATTATGGTTTTGTCAATATTAAGCTTTCTTAGATAATAAAGGTAATATAATCTTTTGTTTGCTTTCTTGGATTGATTCAACACATGTTCTTTCCAATTCAGATTTCTGTCAATAATACATCCTAAGTATTTATAATTTTCTACAATATCAACATCTTCATTTTTGATAGCAACTGGGGTAATTACAGATTTTGATCTCCTAAAATCAAAGACTACTTCTTTAGTTTTCTTTACATTTAACTGAAGGTAGTGTTCCTCACACCAACCAGTCACATATTGAATGGTTTTCCTGTAGAGCGATTCATCATTCTTGTGTATCAGGCCTAGAATGACAGTGTCGTCTGCATATTTGATAATTTTACAATCTGAAAGGCTCACAGACAAATTATTTGTATATAGAATAAAAAGGACTGCTGACAGAACACAACCTTGTGGAGCACCAGTATTTATGATTATATCTGAAGAAGTTTCTTTGCTTGTTCTAACATGTTGTCTTCTATCCGAGAGAAAATCTAGAATCCATAGACAGTAGGAAAGAGGAATGTTATATCTACAGAGCTGATTGATCATAATGTGTGGCTGTATTGTATTGAAGGCTGAAGAATAATCAATGAAAAGTGATCTGGCATAATGTCTGGGGTCCCTGTCCAAGTGTTGATAAATATAATGAGTTAATGTGGCAATTGCGTCGCTTGTGCATCTGTTGGATGAATATGCAAACTGATGTTGATCTAGCATTGGTTTAACAATTGGAAGTAATTTATTAAGAACTATTCGCTCCAAAGATTTTGCGAGAATAGATGTTAGTGCAACAGGCCTAAGATCATTCATCACTTTAGGAGAGTTATTTTTGGCGACTGGAATTATTTCTGCGGTCTTCCATAATTTTGGTAGTTTACATAAGGAGAGAGACAATTGAAAAATGTGATGTATGATGAAGGACAAACTATTTCTACAGGTTTTAATTAATCTGCCACTGATTTTGTCGGGTCCACAGGCTTTCTTTACATTAATCTTACTTAACACTTTGAACAATTCAAATTGCAAAGTGTAGGATTTTCCCCACAGATAATAGAAAAAAGAACACAGATTTTACAGTTTAAATACCAGTAAAGCCAATGAATGGTCAAAATGAATTAATGATACTGCCAGTCCTCGAGGGAGCGCGATGGTAAGGAATTCAAACTATCGAAGCAGGCTACTACTATACAGGTTCGCCTTATGTAGACATTCGTTTGAACCCTTAGAGCGATGAGGTCAAAGTGACCGAGGCGAATTATCTTTAGCCTCGTTTTGGGTCGTCGAACCGGGAAGCGTTTTTATTTGCTGTCACTACAGCTGGGGTCGACCAGTTACAAAGAGGGGTGTTATTCTCCAAATAATGGGATATCCGACAACGGCACGTACAAGTAGAGTGACGCCATTTTCCTATATACGACACGACTCGCACTCCAAACATGGCAATATCGTCGACCACCTGCTACGTCCTTGCTTAAATAAATATGCAATAACCCCCCCCCCCCCCCATAAACCTTATAGCGCACATCAGGGTTATTTACGCATGGATCGCCCCCAAATTTAATAAATTGTTCCTTGTATCATTGCCGATCTATCCTGAAAATGTTATCAAACTCCGTTGAGGCCTTTTTGTGTTATCGTGCTAACAGATTAACAGATAACCAACCAAACATACGCTGCCGCAAACATAAACCCCGCCGCTTGGCCTGACGGAGGTTTAAACCACCCCTGTCCACCTTCATTTCCGCGATCATTCTTTTGCGAGTCAAAGAGCGCCAACACTTTTGCCCTCAGGGCAGGAAGTTGAAAATGCGTAATTAATTATTATGGAAATAATAGCCAACCTTATGCTATCTTTCTGTAAACAATTTAAAACCATTTTATGAGTAACTACTCTATTTTGTAGCGACATCTTGCCATCCGTCTATGTGTAGCGTACCGGGGTTTACAACCCAACGCTCCGCGGGTTCGTACTTCAGGGATTGAGATGATATTGACTGACAAACTGGGCCAATGTTTATAGTTACTGGATTATTGGTCATGCGTTATCTCTGAAGTTAAATAAGCACAAAGACAAGCGTTTTGATTAACATTATTATTCACAAATGAAATCAGTAATAATTACAGTTCGACCGGACTCGGTATGATCATAGACACAGTTGTGGCTCTATTGTAAACACTGAGCCACAAGTCCCTGCCTTCATTTATTTAGCGGACGGGAGTAGGCTACACCTGATGTTGGGTGCCTATCGCAGTGCCCATGTGCGATTGTTTCAAGCAGCAGTGTGTGTATGCATGTGTAACATCATCACTGGTGCATGGTATGAGTGTCCTTGTAACTGAACCACTGTGTTTACAACGAGAGCCACAACTGGGTCTAGTCCTCTGGGCAGCCTGTCTGCTAGCCTTTTTTTTGTCTCATGAGGAAGGTAACATCTTGATAAGTTCACTTGCAAAATTTGACCCCACCTGTCACCTCAGGAAGAACGATTTTCAAATTATCCCATCAGGTATCCCTGTAAGAGTGAGGGGAAAAATCCAGTTTCACCAAAGGCAATTTTTATTGAGCCTACCATACCTTAACAGACAGCCCCTCTGATTAATGCCTTTTCTTTGATTAAGTCCCTACATGACAGCTTACCCCCTTATAACAAATCATGCACCAGTACGAGTTCTGAAAAATCCCTAAAACGCGACAGGTAGCTGGTAGCCCTATTAAAACATGTTGGACAAAATGCAACATTTTACTCAGGGCTTACAGGAGGGGGAGTCTCATAGGGACTACAGTATGGTCTTTCCTCACCTATCATCCACTAAACGGGGATCTGGAGTAGCAATACATACAGTGCATACCTACACCTGCCTTCCAGTCTCATCAACAATATACATACATAATGGGATCATCCATTCCCCTAATATGACGACGTAGTTGGGTTATATTTTGGTGACGCTGTTAGTGTTAGTTTTTATGTTGTTGTGATTATACCTTGTTGTTGTTGAGATGGTATATATATATATATGCTGTTGTGTGACTGAGGAATGTTAAAAATATTGTGGTGGGGTTAAATACCTGGATATAGGTATGGTTATGTATTGGCCATGAATAAAAGTCCCCATTTGTTGCCGCTGAATTATATATGTGGTTGATATTCCGCTGTGGATGTGTGGGCCTTTTATTGCATTTGAAGTTGGCTGACAATGAAGAGGCGTTTCACGCCATATGTACTGAAGCCTATACAAAGAAGGCGATCGCGGCGTTTTATGCAGCATTTCAGGCGATGCGGATCAAGTTAAGATGTGAACTTTTAAGAAAATGACGGCATATAGCGACCAGATGAGTTGGAGATGTCTTCTAGGGTCAGTGAGTCAGTTATATATAAACATCTTGCTAAAGCTGGGTGCAAAAGTTATCGACGGAAAAAAAGGATTACGCACAAGACAGAACATGTAGTGTCGCTCGTTTTGTAAACTGTAACCTATTTATACATGTTTCTTTTTTGCTTTGTGATGTACAATAATGGTTGCTTTCACATGACCTAACCTAGGCTGTAACTTAGTTGCGAAAGGGATATAGTAACGGCTCCGTTCGTGCGTCCGTCCGTCTGTCCGTCCATGCGGAATCGGCTTTAGGATCCATTCCAAGCCAAACCATTTGACCAAATCCTTTCATCTTGCCCATATGGCTCACACACCCATGAATGAAGAACCCTATCGATTTTGAGGTCACACGGTGAAAGGACACGGCCACAGGGCCCACTTATTGAAAAAGGTTGTGGACCCATTTGAAGCCAAAGCGTTTGACCAAAACCTTTCATCTTTCAAATATGGCTCACACAACCGTGGGTGAAGAACTCTATCGATTTTGAGGTCACACGGGGAAAGGACACGGCCACAGGGCCCATGCACTTATTGAAAAAGCTTGTGCACCGATTTCAAGACAAATCTTTTGACCAAAACCTTTCATCTTGGAAATACGGCTCAACCACCCTTGGATGAAGAACCCCATGGATTTTGAAGTCACGGGGTCAAAGGTCACGGCCACAGGGCCCACTTCTTGAAAAAGCATGTGGACCCATTTAAAGCAAAACCGCTTCACCAAAACCTTTCAGCTTGCAAATATGGTTTACCCACTATGAATGAAGAAAACTTACAATTTTGAGGTCACACGGTCAAAAGTCACGCTCACAGGGCCCACTTTTTGAAAAAGCTTGTGGACTCATTTAAAGCCAAACCGTTTGACCATAGCCTTTCATCTTGCAAATATGGCACAAATACCTATGGATGAATAACCTTATCGTTTTTTAGGTCACAGGGTCAATGGTCACGGCCACAGGGCCCACTCTTGAAAAAGCTTGTTGGTCCATTTGAAAGCAAAACCGTTTGACCAAAACCTTTCTTCTTGCAAATATGGCTCACCTACTGATGGACGAAGAACCATATCGATTTTGAAGTCACACGGGCAATGGTCACGCCCACAGGGCCCATTTCTTGAAATAGGTTGTTGACCCATTTAAAGCCAAACTGTTTGACCAAAACCTTTCATCTTGCAAATATGGCTCACACACCCATGGATGAAGAACCGTATCGATTTTGAAGTCACTCGGGCAAAGGTCACGCCCACAGGGCCCATTTCTTGAAATAGGTTGTTGACCCATTTAAAGCCAAACTGTTTGACCAAAATCTTTCATCTTGCAAATATGGCTCACACACCCATGGATGAAGAACTCTATCGATTTTGAGGTAACACAGTGAAAGGACACGGCCACAGGGCCCACTTATTGAAAAAGGTTGTGGACCCATTTGAAGCCAAAGCCTTTGACCAAAACCTTTCATCTTGCAAAGTTGGCTTACACAACCATGGGTGAAGAACTCTATCGATTTTGAGGTCACACGGGGAAAGGACACGGCCACAGGGCCCATGCACTTATTGAAAAAGCTTGTGGACCGATTTGAAGACAAATCGTTTGACCAAAACCTTTCATCTTGGAAATACGGCTCACCCACCCTTGGATGAAGAACCCCATGGATTTTGAAGTCACATGGTCAAAGGTCACGCTCACAGGGCCCATTTCTTGAAATAGGTTGTTGACCCATTTAAAGCCAAACCGTTTGACCAAAACCTTTCATCTTGCAAATATGGCTCACACACCCATGGATGAAGAACTCTATCGATTTTGAGGTCACACGGGGAAAGGACACGGCCACAGGGCCCATGCACTTATTGAAAAAGCTTGTGGACTCATTTAAAGCCAAACCGTTTGACCATAGCCTTTCATCTTGCAAATATGGCACAAATACCTATGGATGAATAACCTTATCGATTTTGAGGTAACACAGTGAAAGGACACGGCCACAGGGCCCACTTATTGAAAAAGGTTGTGGACCCATTTGAAGCCAAAGCCTTTGACCAAAACCTTTCATCTTGCAAAGTTGGCTTACACAACCATGGGTGAAGAACTCTATCGATTTTGAGGTCACACGGGGAAAGGACACGGCCACAGGGCCCATGCACTTATTGAAAAAGCTTGTGGACCGATTTGAAGACAAATCGTTTGACCAAAACCTTTCATCTTGGAAATACGGCTCACCCACCCTTGGATGAAGAACCCCATGGATTTTGAAGTCACGGGGTCAAAGGTCACGGCCACAGGGCCCACTTCTTGAAAAAGCTTGTTGGTCCATTTGAAAGCAAAACCGTTTGACCAAAACCTTTCATCTTGCAAATATGGCTCACCTACCTATGGACGAAGAACCGTATCGATTTTGAAGTCACACGGGCAAAGCTCACGCCCACAGGGCCCATTTCTTGAAATAGGTTGTTGACCCATTTAAAGCCAAACCGTTTGACCAAAACCTTTCATCTTGCAAATATGGCTCACACACCCATGGATGAAGAACTATCGATTTTGAGGTCACACGGGGAAAGGACACGGCAACAGGGCCCATGCACTTATTGAAAAAGTTGTGGACCCATTTTAGGCCAAACCGTTTGACCAACACCGGTCATCTAACTCATATGGCTCACCCACCCATGGATGGAGAACCCTATTTAGTTTGGGGTCACAGAACCAAAGGTCATGGCCAGAGCTGCCCTCCTCATTTTCACACTGTGTAATTCACCCATTCAAATTATGCCCCATGCGAGGAGATGCTCCGCTTTACGGTGTCCTTGTTGTTTAGTGCTTTGGATATGGTATTCGAGAGTTTCTCTATTCGAGGGCCTCGGCCGAGTGATATTTGCATGGACCATATTTCCCCTTAAGCCTGATAAAAAGTATCATAACTTAAGGAATTCCTACATATTACATATGAATACATTAAATACACGACCAGCTCATATTATGTTCTGCTACTCAGTAACCATATCTTAGGAAATCCGACCTGGGCAAGGTTCTCAAAACGAAAAGACTGATGAAAAGTATAAATCTATACAGATGTCAGGTCAATTATTTCAACTATGATTAAATAAGTTTTGCTTTAACTTATTATAAACAACTAAAATATATTCAGAATGTCATTTGTATTATTGACTACTCAAAGCACTTTCAAATTTTCCAGGACGATACAAGTTCTTGAACGGGGTCCGCGATCTCAGTGCGACATCTTAATGGACACCTGAAGGGTTTGATAGATTGTACCACGCTAATCTTGCCGCTAAAACATACAGGCTCTTTGCTGAATATAAGTGCCTAGGTTCTTAGATCACCTACAAGGTAGAGTTTCCTGGCAACCGATCCAGAGCTGCCGTAGAAGACCCAAGCGCTTCTTAGGACTACTAACATGAAAGCACCGAGGGAGTTCTTGTGGCTGACTCGTTATTATCATCGTAATGTCTTTCAGATCATAACATTGTCTATCATAAAACCGTGCCACTGACGGATTTGACTTGCACTTGGAATTATATAATATGGAATTTAAGATGTACGACTAACTGAAGGCTTGTCTTGCATGCTGAAATAGACGTTTTTCACGAGCATGCGCAGTGCACTTAACGGTCGTCTTCTGGGTTCGGGTACTTTGAGCCAGTAAAGCAGGTTTTGCCACAGACACAGAAATGAACCCCACCTCTATTGATAAGACGGAAACCTTTTTTTCTTTTCATCATTTGATATTCAACAAAGGTATCTTTTATTCTAAAATAATGGACCCGAAATATTCTTGTAAATTTTGGCTAGCAGATGTCATATGTGTAGTTAAAAATTTCTTCTGCCCGAATTGTAGCCACTTTGTAGGATTTGAAAAATGAGATGTCTTTTTAAGCTGTATGTAGTTACAGGAGCTTGCTGGGGTGCTGCATTCCTTCGCGCACGGTACAGGAATACATAGGCCGAGAAAGCAGGTCACATGCAGTTTAATCACCGTTGATCATAAACCGTTTGAAAAAAAAAACTCTTTTAAACATGTGTACGAAATATATACTTGAAACGATAGTTGTACTTAGACACAAATACTTACGCAGTGCCGAGATTCCCCAAAAGAAACAACAACATCGAAGATCCAAGAAAAGCTACCGACTACCGACCTTTAGATGTTGTCCTAAGAACATGGGCTTAAATGAAAGTATACGTGTACATGTTATGACACATATGTATCGATGGGAAGCGAGGCGTTTCGTGTAGTATCTGGCTCAAAGATGCGCTTCATATAAAGATGTAAACTTTTTATAACCTTCTTCCGAACGCCAAAGCATCCAGAGAGCAAATACATATGAAATGTCATCCGAGGGTCACCGTGACGGAATCGTTTAAGTATTCGTCAAAACCGTGCTATATACATGAGCTACCAACACAGAATTAATTGGTATTCTGTATATTAATACCAGAATACTATTATTAGTAATTCTGGTATTACTGAATTAATTGAATTAATTCCCTGTTTTGCTATTTCCAGATAAGGACGTTATAAATTGCAATGGCGTGTTTTTAGCACTGTCACTTAAATGGTTTTATTAATTCCGTATTACCAAGAGGCACTATTGCAATAAAACTCCATAGGATCCTTTTAAGTTTAGATCATTACCAACTAGCCCTTCAACACCCTGGACGTTAAAAAAGGGGCCTAATAACCTATAAAGCATGTTGAATTATCACGAAAAATGCCTCTTCTCTTTGAAATATACTGGTGCATGTCAGAATTTTGTCTTGAAATCGTTGGCTTACCCTTGTACACGAATGTTAAAAAATGGCCCGGGTACGATCACTGGCATCAGAACAAAACACGACGGGCGTTAGACGTGCATTCCCTCGACTTCAACACCTGTCGGTCAGATTGACTTGGCCCGTAAAAATATCTGCTCCCGTTGTCTGAAATTGCGTGGATGTTACAGGCTCATCCACTTTGTGTGTACTATCCGTGTCATTTCAGCTGAAGCCCCGGACCTAACGTACAAATCTGCTGCGACAGGTTCTACAATGAATTTACATTCGCCCCATGGACCGTATATGGTCTGTCCAGCAGAATTCAAAGGACAAGAAGGACAATAAATCAGTGGACAAGAAGGTCCATGTATGAACTAGTTTGGATCTAGTCCATGTATGGACTAGTCCTTATTTCGGATCTGTCACGCATGCGCAAAATGGGATTTCCGCCCACGCGGCCCTGCTATGGTAAACAGACAATGTGTGGACGGTGTTTACAAACACGCGAAACTATGATAAAAAGTGTTAAACAACTGAGAGTATGTGCTGGGATGGGTTTGCTTGGAAACTTGTATAAAGCTAAACTTAACTGATAGTATGAAAGAAAAGGCATTATATCGCTCCTGATTATTTCCCTTTAACCGGAGGATCTCAGTCCTCAAGTGCTAGTAATTCTCAGTTCTTTAAACTCATCAGTTGGGAAAAGCATAACTGACCTAGCATTCATAACTCATAATGTTTGCGATAACAGACAATTTTCTAAGTAGGCTGCCATCACCTGGAATTCCTTACCGGAATCTGTCAGAGTGTGTACAGAACCTAATTCTTTTAAGCGTGCACTTACGTTTAATCACTATTTTCTTAACTCTCTGTATCAGCGCTTTGAAATGTACAATATATAAATATTTATTTAAGAAGTTTATATATATATATATATATATATATATATATATATTAATATTGACTGCGCTTTTATCTATATCTATTATTAATTTTATCTAATTTTATCGATATCTTTTCCCATTCATTCGAAATCAGTGGAATGAGTTAAAATCATGCATTTCCAATCCATACACGCGTGTATTGCTAAATATACTGATATATGTTATCCTAAACATAAATATGCGGTTATCGGCCTTTTCAGACTGATCAGCCAAATATACCGTCAAGATATTTTCCAAGATTTCCATATTTTTTCAATATTTTTTTGTATATTAAATTGCTCTATGCACATAAACCTGAGAGACAAAAGTCCGAGGACGGACGCCAAATCGGAAATATTATTCGTTGTCGTCTTTCTCATTGAGATACAATTAAGTTGTATTTGTATTGGTAGGCCAAAAAATATATATCTTACAGTGTAGCAAAGAATAATACATGTATATTCATATAATGAGATCATATTAAAATTAATAGTATTTTATTATGAAACGAAAAATGAAGATGTTTATTTTAATAAGTTAAGTTTTAGAATTAAGTTCGTGCCTTTAATATTATGCACGTAAATGTTGTCTTTTGACACAATTATAGATCAATAGCGCTAAAGGTCTTAATTAACCTTGTATACTTAGATACAATATTAATCATATAGTGACGATGATTTGACTTCAAGGGGAAAAATATAATACATTTCTATATATGGATTTATTATGACGGTTTTGGTATATTGGTTCTTGCTTATTTATATTGATATTCTTTTGAAATACAACAGCACCTAAATACAACAGTAAGGCCCCTGCTGGCGTTTTATGTAGAAAATATCATATAGATGATCATACTGTTAATATTTAAATGGGATTTAATATATTAGATTATTTTCTGGTAAGAGCAGATTATTAGATAAGGGTAAAGTTTAGTTGTACTTTTTGTAAAAAAAAAAAAAACGAAGAAAAAGAAAAAAAAAAAAAACAACGAAACACAATTTCATGATTTTGTTGATCGTACAATTGTAAGTGATTTGTGAAGAAAGGGTCATTATGGTTGAGGAGTTTTAATATACAAATGATTTTTGAAAGAGTAAAAATAATTTTAATAACAGCACACTCACAGATAAAATGTGAAACAAATTTATACTCTTAAGGAAATATTATTTAGATACTATACAATGTAAAATCAGTCTTTGACCATTAACGGTGCCGTGCACTTTATTTAAAGATATTATTGTGTTGAACACGAGGAAGCTATATCAAAAGGAAAATTAACTGTACATAAAACTCTGTGGGGTAAGTTATTTGGTATTATCGGAGACAATTGAAATGTTCATTACATGATCACAGATCTTTTTGTCTATTTTTGTAATATGATATGTGATACAAATTTTACATGATTTCTGGATAGTGATGTTATTTGTCATTAATGTTTTACTGCTTGTAAAGTACTGTAGGATTGTTTTGTTGTGAACAATACAAAAAAAAAAAAAGAAAAAAGAAAAAAAAAAAAAATAATAATAATATATTCACCCGTAACCACATATTACCTCCTGCTTTACTTTTTATTAAATATATACGGACACTCTGTTCTTTATGATTCTTTATCATACTTTATCATGACCCTAATACGTGGTTGTGATTAATATGTAAAACAATCCCAAAATCAGTCAATATCATCGCCTTATCAACATCATCAATGAACCTGCATTTTAGCATGTAATGTATAAAATCAAAAGAATGTTTTATGTATTCTTTATGCTCTACCGTCAGTTTCTTTCCGCAGATTTTTTTTTTAAATTATCGAATAAACAGCATGCCATAAATTTAAGTCACGAAACCTCACTGCGACGCGTATTTACGCGTTTTAGGCGTTTGCTGAATGAGTTAATTCTGAAAGCGTGCACACTTTTATGAACCACCTTGCTGGTCTTTTAGTATGCCGTTTAATAAGACACATATGGCGGATGGCATATTGTTTTGACCAATTGAGTGGTCAAATAACACATTCTTGAGCTTTCATATTTATTTCCGAACTTTTCCCCAGAATTTCCGCATTTCCGAGATTTTCTGAGATTTTTCCTGCTTTTACTATAGAGACAAGTGCCGAGATGAAGTCTAATGTGTCAAACTCGGAAGCCACGGCCATGCACTGGTCCTCAAATCGCCATAATGATAATGCGTGTCAAGCATTTTTATTATCTTCCAGTTTTCATAATTCAATTTGTTGTTTTACATTTTTTATGCTTTTTTAAACAATGCTTTGATTTAAAAAAATGCCTGTGGACCATACCTTCTTTTTTCCTAAATAGATATGATGCCGATTGTAACATTTTACGATCAAATAAAACAAAATAAAATAGTTACTGTTTTGCATAAAGATTATATATTCCCTGATATTTCATGCTGTTAAGTACACTGTTCTCGAAATTAATGTTAAGATATTTTGCAAGAGCAGACGGCACAAACATTAATACTGTAGTGAATGCAGGCCACAGAAAGCTTCACTTGCTTGCATGGGGACCGGCTATACGCACGATTTTCTCGTGCGCAGGCGCACGACTGGTCGTGCGTAGTGTATTGCAATATGCACGATATTGTCGTGCACATAGAGGATAGCATGCACGACAATATATCGTTTATATTGTTGTGTTACCTGCACGAGATTATCGTGCACATTGTATGCTATGTACACAAAATCACAGTTTCATTTATATTTGAGTTAAATTTCCGTATACATTATATTATAACCATTCATTTTATTTAGTTACAACCACGCCGCTATTGGTTCAAAAACATCGTGTGTGCGGCGCTGTAATAGCTAGTCTGGTTCCCTGTCACCTAGAGTAAAGTTAAGCCTACTTAAGTCTTTAGCTTAAAACCTTTTATTAAATATATTTAGATTTTTAACGTGGATTTTTTTTTGCATCAGATTTCTTTGGATATCATTTCATTTCAGGAATACATTTTAAATATTTGAATATGATGATTTGAGGCACAGTGATATAGACCTGTTGTTTATCTCTGCATCCAGCTAAGAGGCATACGCGACCAAGGTTTTCAGGAAAAGCTTTCACAACTCACAGGGACGGATCCAGTATTTAGAAAAAGGAGGGGTTCAGTCCTGGAGTACTAATGGCAACACCTAAAAAAGGTCACCGTGTCCGGGGGGGGGGGGGGGGGGCAGTCCGCTAAAATCGATGTACCCATAAAAACATGTTGCGGTGGTTGAAAAAAGGGGGTCCAAACACCTCCCCTTGATCCGCTTCTTAGTCGGCGACAGCGGGGCTCGCTTGGCAGGCTGCCAGCAGCAATAGGGGGCGTGTCCCTATATGTTACTGCACCATGCACAGTGGAGGTTCACACACTGAACTGTCATCTCAATCTGTGTTGCAACTGGTTATTTGTTTTAATGCTTAATTTATAAATCTTAATGTTTTAAATAACACAACACTCTTACACACCGTATATTAGACATAATAATATTGCCATTATCAACACAAGGAGAAAAATTCAAATTAAGAATGTCATTCGATTATTAAAAAAGTCTTTTCCAGAAATATTTCAGTCACTACATCATGCATGTAGGGCCTATTGATATTGGACAATATTATTACTTCTATATACTCAGAGTCATACTTTGAAACCGCTTATAAGCATTTTTCTTTGAAAAAAAATCTTGAGCAATTACTTACAAAAATTTAAAAAATGGTTTCTACTACATATCAAATCTTGATATTGTGCCTATCATAAACACAAAATACATGCCTGATAGACCTTCAGACTAATAATTAAAACAATATATCAAGATTACCATAATCTATTGAACTCTAAGCCTTTTTACGGAACCACTGACAGAATCTACCATATGCTTGCACCCTTTATTATATCATTAATATAATATTAATTGAAGTGTTGTTCATGTAGCTAATTAATTGCATGTGTGTGTGTGCGTGTGTATGTGAGAGCGAGACAATTAAAAATGTATACCATGTGCAATAAATATGCTATTTTATGTAAGATGGTTCGGAATAGTACGTTTTATGAGGTTACAACATATTGTTATTTGAAATAATGTCACAGAAGGCTACTAAAGGGGGTTCTGGTCAGTGGAACGGCAGCAGCAATTATAAAGATAATTTGGAGAATTATTCCAATCGTCTGGGCCCATATTGAACAACATATTCCGATAACACTTAATAAAAACTAGAAACAGGCCGCGGGTCACATACACACACCCTCTCACACACACACACACATATATATATACTGTTATACATATGTGATTTACAATCAAAATAGGGACAAAATACTTAGAGTCAGGCGTATATAAATATATATATATATATATATATATATATATATATATATATATATTGTATCTTTTCGACAGAAACATATCTTGTTGTTTCTTATGTGAATAAGGTGTTAACTTTTACATGTTAGAACAGTATATATATATATATATATATGAGAAATAATCGCGAATATGAAACCCTCGGGAATAAGATGTGCCATCAACAAAGAAGAACAAAAGGGGATTCTTCTGCAAACAGATGATTAGTTATCATGCCCCTGGAAACAACCTAATCAACAACCTTATGTGTGCATTGTATCGAAACGGGCCCATGCATAAAAGCAATTATTATTGTAAAACACGTAATATTCACAAGGGATATATTGACTGTGACACAAATCAAAAACTACTGACAGAACTATAAATGAGTGAGATATTGTAGGTTTCATTCTAATTTTAAAATCAATACAAATACGAACTGATGTGCTTAGAATACATATCTTCTGATACAATCGCGAAAATGAAACCCTCGCGAAACGTTCAAAGTGAAGAAATCGCGAAATTTCAGCCTCGCGAATATAAAGCCAACCACAGTATGTGAAAGTTAACGTGTGACCACCAAATCAGAAGCTCCCACGTCGGTTTGTTACTATTTTCTATAAAAGGCAAATCGCGTTTCCGTGTATGACACACTGGTTTCGCAGGGTACAAACATGGGCTGGTGTCAAATTATGGCGGGAAGAACAGTCGACACCCTTTTATCCTTAGAGAATGGCGGACATCAAACTTGATGCAGCTTTTCCCACGTATACAGAGCTAGAGAAAGCACTGGAAAGGTACTCAATTTTTATTTCATAAGGAAATTTATTTCTTTGAATTATTAGTATTTATTTTACATTAAACTTCATTATTTCAAAATTGTCTTGCAAGTCCGTTCCACAAGGGGCGCTAAGCAAATATCGGTTATGGGTTTGTATATACAAGTGTATTTATATGCAAATATGTAAAATCTCAGTTTATTTCAAAAATTACCTACGATTAACGATTTATTACGATTTGACCCGTATTACTGACCTTTGCTCCTATTTGGAAAACAATTATTTCCAAAATCTTGTGATCCATACGAATTATAATTTAAATATGCCTTACCATGTTTATTCTTATACACTATATAAAGAATATCTTACATATATTACACTGATACAAGCCACAACGAATAGGCCTATCAGTTGTCAGTATATAGTAAACGTAACAGTTTAGGTGATGTATTAACAAACAAAAATATTTAATCGGAGTCAGGATCCATTGTTGTATTCATCATAGTGAGCAAAGGTGAACTTAAGTTTTATTGCAACATTAGCTTCCTTGGAAAGGTAGATATTGTGATGTGACCTTATTGCTCTAAAGAGAGAAATTAAAAATTAAATGTTCCGCATGGTTGATAATTTGTAGTATACTTTATCTGTAGGTGGAACCTTGTTACATAAATCACAATTTTGTGGAGTGATATTACATATTAATTGGCCGCAGAAATACTATAACCCTTGCATTATCTTTTCAGAACGTTTGAGCAAACTAACGGGTAACGGCTATCTTTGTGAAGTAAGCAATGTATGAATAATGAAATGAGTTTCTTTTGTAATAACCTTCATCCTTCAATCTTTCGAATTCTTCAGATGTAGTCATGACGTGTAGTGTACGATGAAATTCAAGCATGCATGTGATACGAGGCAGGCAGTTTTACTGAATTAGGGAGCAATTAAATGGTGCATGACGATGGTTGATTGTAAGCCGCAATTACTTTAGAATCTCATTACATTTTATAGGAATATAATCTTTTGTGTCATGACATTAAGTTTGTCATTATCAACTTCGATGTAGGGTCTGAAATGACCTAACATTCATATATCATTAATTTGAATGGAGTTGAACTCAGATTCAATTTGTTGGCTGCAAACCAGATTGCTTTTATAGTCCTTCCTTCGCTGTATCTCAGTTAATTTTTGCATGTTTTTTACTACGAGGAAAGTAAAATGACATATTCGCAAATAGTCAGGGATTGTTTGTATTATATAATTATGTATGTGTGTGTACGTTCCAGTATATATGGTTGTATGTGTAAACACAGGAGGCGGAAGGAGGGGAGATGGCATTATTAGTACCATCTTCTGTACTAGGTTGAAATAAGAACTGCAAAAGAATTCAAGCTGTACTGGTACTACTTTTGGATTTATTCGTGTTCTATAGTCAAGTACAGCAATACCATGATGTCCAGGGTATTTTAAAAAATATTCAGTTAAAAAATTACCAAAAATAACAGATGAAATTAAAAAAATGCAGATCACTATATCTTCCGCGCAGGTTTTGCGTCCTCATATCTGACGCTTACATAATTCTTTATGCAATACTTTAATTTACAAATCCAACTAAACTACAAAAAGTGCGTCGCAGCTCAGCCCAACCCTTATGAAAACCTGTAGGCCTACTTATAACCAATATAGGTTATAAATTAGGCCTAATCCCCCCCCCCACCAAAAAAAAAAGTGAACCATGTTGCTTCACCATTGGCATCTGGGACCTGGGTGCAGTTATATTATGAAAAAAAAATAAAATATATTGATCTTGGTTGCGTTCTTAACCCAGGCCCCATGGCAAACCCCCTCAACCCGCACACCTAGCCCAAGTGCTCACTCAATAAATGCTGCTGATCAATACATATAATGTTTTGAACAGCTCATTAAAAAGGGATTGTTGTGGCTCCCACATCAACCCCCCCCCCCCCCGCCCCGCGGGGGACCGCCACTGCTAAATTTCGCTGCGTACATGTAATCCCCAGAAAGTCAAATTCGTGCATATTAACCACAATATACACAATGCACACCTTAACAAAAAAAAAATCGTGCGTACAGCGTTTTACATGCACGATATTCGTGTGTATAACGAGCAATATACACGATAATTCGTGTGCATTACATGACTATATGCACGATATCGTGTATATTGTGCACTATATACACGATATCGTGCGTATAACATCATGTGTGCTCGATATCGTGCGTATAGGCTCAGCCGCTTGCATGTGTGAGCTGGCGCGCTTCCGAGCACAAAATTGTCCATAACTTTCAGATTAGAGAATGGATAATTATGATTCTTTAAAAAATGATAGAAAAGGGTTTACTCTATCAACAAAAATTAAAATAGTAGTGATGTAGTAACATTTTCTATATGCTTTATCGCTTTATTTCTAAAAAAACCACTTGGCTTCCGACTTCTGGCTTTCGACTTCTGGGTTTTACACACAGCCTGATTCCGATCCGCTCTGCTCTTTCCATCAACAATTACAGTTGTGGATCCGCAACAAAGGTTCCTGAACATTGGGAGTCGCAGGACATGAAGATATTTTTTCAGCCTTTAATCAAGTGTAGGTGTTCTAAACAGGTAGACTATGCAAAATATTAAATGAACCAGCTATTCATTTTTTGATTTATCTCAATATATATATTTTGTCTATTTTTGTCTATTTTTGTAATATATGATATGTGATACAAATTTTACATGATTTCAGGATAGTGATGTTATCTGTCATTACTGTTTTAGGCCTACTGCTTGTAAATTACTGTAGGATTGTTTTGTTGTGAACAATACCAAAAGTAATAATAATAATAATATATTCACCCGTAACCATATATTACCTGCTGCTTTACTTTTTATTAAATATATACGGACACTCTGTTCTTTATGATTCTTTATCATACTTTAATTATCATGACCCTAATACGTGGTTGTGATTAATATGTAAAACAATCCCAAAATCAGTCAATATCATCGCCTTATCAACATCATCAATGAACCTGCATTTTAGCATGTAATGTATAAAATCAAAAGAATGTTTTATGTATTCTTTATGCTCTACCGTCAGTTTCTTTCCGCAGATAATTTTTTTTTAAATTATCGAGTAAACAGCATGCCATAAATTTAAGCCACGAAACCTCACTGCGACGCGTATTTACGCGTTTTAGGCGTTTGCTGAATGAGTTAATTCTGAAAGCGTGCACACTTTTATGAACCACCTTGCTGGTCTTTTAGTATGCCGTTTAATAAGACACATATGGCGGATGGCATATTGTTTTGACCAATTGAGTGGTCAAATAACACATTCCTGAGCTTTCATATTTATTTCCGAACTTTTCCCCAGAATTACCGCATTTCCGAGATTTTCTGAGATTTTTCCTGCTTTTACTATAGAGACAAGTGCCGAGATGAAGTCTAATGTGTCAAACTCGGAAGCCACGGCCATGCACTGGTCCTCAAATCGCCATAATGATAATGCGTGTCAAGCATTTTTATTATCTTCCAGTTTTCATAATTCAATTTGTTGTTTTACATTTTTTATGCTTTTTTAAACAATGCTTTGATTTAAAAAAATGCCTGTGGACCATACCTTCTTTTTTCCTAAATAGATATGATGCCGATTGTAACATTTTACGATCAAATAAAACAAAATAAAATAGTTACTGTTTTGCATAAAGATTATATTTTCCCTGATATTTCATGCTGTTAAGTACACTGTTCTCGAAATTAATGTTAAGATATTTTGCAAGAGCAGACGGCACAAACATTAATGCTGTAGTGAATGCAGGCCACAGAAAGTTTCACTTGCTTGCATGTGTGAGCTGGCGCGCTTCCGAGCACAAAATTGTCCATAACTTTCAGATTAGAGAATGGATAATTATGATTCTTTAAAAAATGATAGAAAAGGGTTTACTCTATCAACAAAAATTAAAATAGTAGTGATGTAGTAACATTTTCTATATGCTTTATCGCTTTATTTCTAAAAAACACTTGGCTTCCGACTTCTGGCTTTCGACTTCTGGGTTTTTACACACAGCCTGATTCCGATCCGCTCTGCTCTGTCCATCAACAATTACAGTTGTGGATCCGCAACAATGGTTCCTGAACATTGGGAGTCGCAGGACATGAAGATATTTTTTCAGCCTTTAATCAAGTGTAGGTGTTCTAAACAGGTAGACTATGCAAAATATTAAATGAACCAGCTATTCATTTTTTGATTTATCTCAATATATATATTTTGTCTATTTTTGTCTATTTTTGTAATATATGATATGTGATACAAATTTTACATGATTTCAGGATAGTGATGTTATCTGTCATTACTGTTTTAGGCCTACTGCTTGTAAATTACTGCAGGATTGTTTTGTTGTGAACAATACCAAAAGTAATAATAATAATAATATATTCACCCGTAACCATATATTACCTGCTGCTTTACTTTTTATTAAATATATACGGACACTCTGTTCTTTATGATTCTTTATCATACTTTAATTATCATGACCCTAATACGTGGTTGTGATTAATATGTAAAACAATCCCAAAATCAGTCAATATCATCGCCTTATCAACATCATCAATGAACCTGCATTTTAGCATGTAATGTATAAAATCAAAAGAATGTTTTATGTATTCTTTATGCTCTACCGTCAGTTTCTTTCCGCAGATAATTTTTTTTTTAAAATTATCGAATAAACAGCATGCCATAAATTTAAGCCACGAAACCTCACTGCGACCCGTATTTACGCGTTTTAGGCGTTTGCTGAATGAGTTAATTCTGAAAGCGTGCACACTTTTATGAACCACCTTGCTGGTCTTTTAGTATGCCGTTTAATAAGACACATATGGCGGATGGCATATTGTTTTGACCAATTGAGTGGTCAAATAACACATTCCTGAGCTTTCATATTTATTTCCGAACTTTTCCCCAGAATTACCGCATTTCCGAGATTTTCTGAGATTTTTCCTGCTTTTACTATAGAGACAAGTGCCGAGATGAAGTCTAATGTGTCAAACTCGGAAGCCACGGCCATGCACTGGTCCTCAAATCGCCATAATGATAATGCATGTCAAGCATTTTTATTATCTTCCAGTTTTCATAATTCAATTTGTTGTTTTACATTTTTTATGCTTTTTTAAACAATGCTTTGATTTAAAAAAATGCCTGTGGACCATACCTTCTTTTTTCCTAAATAGATATGATGCCGATTGTAACATTTTACGATCAAATAAAACAAAATAAAATAGTTACTGTTTTGCATAAAGATTATATTTTCCCTGATATTTCATGCTGTTAAGTACACTGTTCTCGAAATTAATGTTAAGATATTTTGCAAGAGCAGACGGCACAAACATTAATACTGTAGTGAATGCAGGCCACAGAAAGTTTCACTTGCTTGCATGTGTGAGCTGGCGCGCTTCCGAGCACAAAATTGTCCATAACTTTCAGATTAGAGAATGGATAATTATGATTCTTTAAAAAATGATAGGAAAGGGTTTACTCTATCAACAAAAATTAAAATAGTAGTGATGTAGTTACATTTTCTATATGCTTTATCGCTTTATTTCTAAAAAACACTTGGCTTCCGACTTCTGGCTTTCGACTTCTGGGTTTTTACACACAGCCTGATTCCGATCCGCTCTGCTCTTTCCATCAACAATTACAGTTGTGGATCCGCAACAATGGTTCCTGAACATTGGGAGTCGCAGGACATGAAGATATTTTTTCAGCCTTTAATCAAGTGTAGGTGTTCTAAACAGGTAGACTATGCAAAATATTAAATGAACCGGCTATTCATTTTTTGATTTTTCTCAATATATATATATTTTTTTCAGGATATATTGTCCGTCCCAGTACCCGTGTCCGCGTGTTTTCCGGGATAACTTTTTATACAAGTAAAGCAGTGTAAACCTTTCTTGTCCAGCAAGGTTGCAGGAGCTATTCCGCCGGCTACCCGCGCAAAAAGTAATGCCTTACCTTGCTTTAATTTTGTATGAGACGAATAATCCAAAATATGACAAAAGTTACAGCGTTTACGACTTATTCCTTGCCTGAGAACCGATAATAAGCAAGCCAGTCAAACTTATGACGTCAGTCAATTGAAGGTGACACGCGACCGATCACTGTGACGTCTTTGTGACGTCACTGTTGTCTAACAAACACCAAACTGTAACGTGGAGGAATGTACTGTCCAGCAGTGCCGGGAAGACGCCATTCACGGTATTTCAGCATAAATAACGCAAAAGAGTCGCAAAGTTAATACATTTTACATGATATATAACTTCCTTGCACAAAATCGGCGGAATATCCGTTTATCTACTTCAGGCCAAAGGGCATTTTTACGAATATTTTAAAAATAATTATCGCGAAAAAACATGCGGACACAGGTTTTGGGACGGACTATACATTTTCACAGTTATCAAGCAGCCTTTTCTGAACCTATGGAGTATGGGCCGTATGGCTGCCAACGACCCCCCCACCCCCACCCCCAAACACTCACACGGTACCCATTTTATGAATGAACTGTGTAGACTTTTTTTCAAACTTTCTGCTGCCTTTTTAGCTCTGCTGTCTGAAGGTCGTCTGAGCTACAGTGATCACTCATTGTCTTCGTCCGTCTGTCTGTCCGTTAACAGGGCAAAAATCGTAACCACTGGACCTAAAATCTTCTTTCTTTACATCTAGGGTGGTCCATAAAAAATCTACTTGTGAATCTGTGTATTTTTTAAAATTTTTTATGCATTTTTTTCTGGATTTTTGGGACCATCAAATGAAGCAGTCTAGCTGTTTATAGGGCACAAACCATTAGACCTAGAATCTAGCTTCTCTCTATACATCCAGTCAGGTCTTAGGCAAATCTCCTTGGAAACCTGAGATTAGGTCCTAGTGACCTATATTCTGCAAGATATTTGAAATAACATGATTTGAGCACTCTGTAGGACAGATTTGCATGACTGTTTAGAGTTTGACCTTAAAACTTCAAATTTGATTGAGATCCAAAGAGGATCCTGTAAAAATTTCTTGGAAACCTAAAATAATGTCACATTGACCTATATTCTGCAAGCTCTGTGAAAGATCATGATTTAACACTCTGGTAGTCAGATGGGCACAAGTGGTAGCAGCTGCATTTAGAATAAGGTCACTGTTACCTATACCTATGGGCAAAATGCATGATTTTGAGCACTCTGGGAGTCATGTTTCCCATTCCTCAAAGTTCCTTGAATTCAGCTGAGCATCATGGCCCATGGGCCACTTGTTTTCCGACACTTCCCTTAGCCTGTTTCTTGCACACTCCCTGCTGCCTCTTTCTCACACACTTAAAAGTTTCTCTAATGCCCATGCACGTACAAGATCCGCTGTCATATCTAATTTTCTCCAGTGAAGACCCTTATCTTTCCCCTCATATCTGACAACTAATTAATTTTGTGTTGTGTTAATTGTCCTCATCAGGGTTGTATTTGAATCACCAGATTATGAAATACTCCCTTCTGGAAATTACGGGGGGTATCCCACTTAGGGATATATTCATATGACTTGGAAATAATAAAAATCTCTATATTTGTGTACTTAATTAACAAGAAATGGTTGACCAAATTTTAACTAAATATATCAGTACTGGTAAAATAGTTTAAACCGATTCAGTCAAATAAATTTAAATGCATGTTTGCTTTCTGCACTTCATGTAGTCAGTTTGTAACATGCCTTAAAGAAAGCAAAGTTAGAAATATTCCTCCTTGACATAGAAAGCTATAAGGACATGTATAGTTTGGGATACATCTGACCCGATGTATTCATTAGTCTTGTATGATTTGATTTAAACAAGTTTGAGTGTAGCGCGGAAAACATTATTCAGATTTATATAATTTTATGCTGTCAGTACTGATTGTATTTGCTCAATTAAGAATTGTTTACATCTCATTCATTTTTTACTTCATTAGTCATTTCTGTGATATGTTTTCTCCATACTCTCTGCAGTGCTTACTATTTGCACAGTCCACACATTATCTCCAATGAATTATAAATTTTCAAGACTGGGTCCTTTAGTTGTTTAATAGTAAAGCTAATAATATACTCGGTGATGATTAATGTAACTGATGCTAAAGATAAGGTTTAAAAGTGGTTCATTTTTTAAGAAGAGTGTAATCTTTCAGAAATACTTAATAACACACTCAACACAATGACTTATTATATTGCAGTATTCACTCTTATCCAAGACATTGTGCATGGGACACATTCATTCAATTGAATAATCCATGCAGATTTCAAGATTTTAAACAAGAACTTGAAGTTTTACTGTGAAATAACCAGTGGCAGATCCATAGATTGGGAATAGGGGAGGTAATCAGGGGACGTTTGCTGCCCTAAGTATTATTTGGTCAAACAATTCAATATGTTTTTGGTTTTTGAAGCGAGAATATTCCCAGTTATTGCTGATATTATGAAAAACATTTGTGACCTTCCACACTGAGGGAAGGGGTCATCTCATCCCCCCCCCCCAACACCAGATTCCCAAAGTGCAAAAGGAAATTGTGCCCCTGAGATAATATAACATTTACATCTCATATGATTACCTAATTATTTCTGCAAACACTAGAATTAAACCATATGCACACTTCTGATCAAACAAATTATTAAATTGTTTAATAATATGATGTAAAGTGTGTTGATGTTGTGTAAGAGAAAGGCTTATAAAATAAATGGAATGTAATTTAAATCTTTGTCACCTTATAACAATAGTATTTCATTCTTTTTACATATCAGTCAGTGTGTATAATAAACGGACTGATTTTTCAGTCAGTTTTGTAAAATGCCTGAAAATTTCAGTCATTTTAAAAAGTGCCTGAGTGAATCAGACAATTTTTAAATTGACCGAAAATTTCAGACAAATTACAAATTGACTGATTTTACACATTGACTGTAACATATATACACCAACAAAGCAATCCACGTTCATTGAAAAATGTCCTGAAAAGAGGGAAATGATAGGCTGAGGTATGAGTACTATGTATACATCTTCAATGTATCTAAAGACATGTTTTTTTCTTCTTTTTTTTAGTTACTCGTAGGGTATCATAATTAATTGCTTTATGTGTTACCGGTAAGTATTATTATATAATTTGAATTTTCAGGATTTTCTTTAAATAAAAGTTGATTGCTTTGTGGGTGTTTAGACAAACCAATGTAAAAGTGGCTACTGGCTGTCAAAAACTGGCTATCATTTCTTTTTTTTATTTTTTAATGTGAAGTGTAAAAAAATTTTAAACCTTTTATATACGGGACCTTTGGCCCATGAGGTTTACAGAGATTGGTATCACGATAGTGAGGCTGTCTCATTTGGCTGACTGTAGCTGATTGTCTCCACTGTTTCTTGTTAGACATGGCCTGGGGACCCTGGACTATGTGCACTACTTATTCATAATGAAAATAACCATGGTGAATGTACTGACTTTTCACTGACTTTTCCTATAATTAACTTCATTGCATCTAATTGTAATATATAATATATTCAGCATGGGCATTGATATTGTTAGTTAAACGTTAGGGTCTACATATTGATTAATGTGAAGAATCAGTAGCTAAGGATTTTAGATCATCAGAAGTTTTAACCAACAATTGTTTCCACATGTGATCTAATTAGTTTCAACGTTTTCTTGTAGAAGCAGTATATTTTGCCAGGAAAGGATAATATGTGGTTAAAGAATATAAGATTAATGTTTTAACACAGATGATATTTGAAAGTGATTGTTGTTGACTTCAAGATAATACATACTTTATCTACATATGCTTTCAGATACTCTACTTCATGCAAAAATTAAAAAAAGTTACAACTCCTTCATGTACAAGCAAAAAAGCAAATGTTCATATATGTGTTCTGGTAATAAGTTTTGCCTGTCCATATGAAGTTTAAAGGGGCTTGAGTGGGAACAATATTATGCCTATTCTTTCACACTATCAGTTCAGTTTAATTTAAACGAAATTTTCCTAGCAAACCCATCCCAGCACACAGTCACAGTACCGCGCATACGGCTGTTAAACACCTTGTTATGGCTCTACATGTTGGTAAACACAATCTATGTGCATCTGTTTACCATTACATGGCCGTGTGACCTGAGGTCCTATTGTGAGCCACAACACGCAAATTTCAGCCAGCAAGAACATGTATTACATTTTTTTTGGCCAAGTCAGTCAGGTAATTTCATGATTGACATGCATGTGGCCTGGGCGAGGTACACGCTGTATTTATGTTGACCCCTGTGATCACACTTTGTCCACTGTTTTTAACACTTGTTGACAGAAGTCAGTTTCAGGGCAATTTTTTGGCAGATACAAAATTATTTTTAAGAGAAGAAGCTATTTTTCATGTTAATTCAACATGCTTTTTATATAGGTGATTTAAGGAAAATGATGCATTCATATATTATTATCTTTGGTAAAGATCTCATGCACTTAAGTATGTGACATCATAATTCATGTGTATTTGTAGTTTTCCCTTCACATTTTTAATAAGTTCTCCTTTTTAGCTCAGCTGACTTTCAGTCATGCTGGGCTATAGCGATGGGTCTTTGTCCGTCGTCCTTCCGTCTGTCCAGCCGTCCGGCCGTCCGTTAGCAGGGCACAAATTGTAACCGTTGGGGCTAGGGCCATGAACCCTATGCAGTCTTAGAGGTTCTAAAAAGATCTCCTTGCAAACCTGAAATTAGGTCACTACAACCTATATTCTCGAAGTTATGGGGTGTGTTTGCACCCACCAGAAATAATTCTTTTAGCCAAAATGTTCATCCCAAACCTTCCATCTTTCACATACAGCTCACCTACCAACAGGGGAAGAACCATAATTATTTTGAGGTCACAAGGTCAAAGGTCAAGGTCACAGAACTAACTTATTTGAAAAGCCTGTGGATGCATTTTAAGCCAAACCTTTCATCCCAATTCTTTGATCTTTCACATATGGCTCACCTACTAAGTGGGAGAAGAATCCTATAGATGTTGAGGTCACAAGGTCAAAGGTCAGGGTCACAGGATCCACTTCTTTGAAAAGGTTGTGGACATATTTCAAGCAAGACCTTTCATTCCAAACCTTTCAGCACTGATATCGCTTCTCTGCTAACAGGGGAAAAGACCTATTGTTTTTGAGGTCAAAGGTCAAGTTCACAGCACCCTCTTCTTGCCTGGAGTCATTTTCAGGCAAACTTTTCAATCTATACTTTCCATCTGTCATATATGGCTTACCTACCAATAGGGGAAGAAGCCTATTGAAGTTGAGTTCAAAAGGTCAAAGGTCAAGGTCACAATATTGTTCTGAATGCTTGTGAACATATTTCAAGTGAAACTTTTCAACCCAAACCTTCAGTCTTTCATATATGCCACATCTATGCATCACTCAATGTGATTCAAACTTCATATTTATGGGTCTTTTTGCATGAAGAAATAACTGATTGATTTTGAGGTCAGCTGGTTAGGAGGTTAAAGGTTGCAGGTCTAAGTTATTCACTCATTGGTTGCCAAGTAATTACACCCGGCCAGATGTAACTGGTTAGTAGTTATCCATCATTTAGAAAGAATCCAGTTGATATGTGGGCAAAAGGCCAAGGTCATAGGTCAGGTCAACTTATTTTGTAGACCATCTCTATTTTTCTTGTATATATAAGCTTGCACTCCAGGTGGTACATCTCACCGTGTGGCTGTAATTGTGAGTGACACTGGTGACATATGACTCCCTTTTGTATCAGGCTATTAAGTGATAAGGCTGAGTGATAAGTACCTTGTTACTGCATAACAAAACTCTGTTGTTGGAATACTTCAGCCAGGAATTAACACTATGAGAGTGTAGTATTAAGGTTTAGCTACTGATTTATAAGATGATGGGAACATTTTGCAGTTTATTTTATGGAATCATAGCAATAAACTTAGTTTCCTAGATAACTGAATGTTTTTTATATAAATCACCACATATAAAAGCAAGTGTTTGTTCTCATAATATGAGGATGTGTACTTGATTTAGGGTGGCTTTATTTTATTACAAGACTCTTAGTCATGCTTTCTGCATTTCTTTTCTTTCAGGTTTTGCAGTTTACCAACCCAGCTGACCCCATTGAAAAGCAGAGTGATAAATAAAAAATATTGGACCTACACTTTTACATTTGCATATCTGTAAATCTGAAATGAGCGCCTGAACATGCCTTTTGAATTGTTTTGGACATTCATTACTGTAACATCATTTGGAGAATTTGCCCCAAGTTTGGTCTCTTATTGGAGGATGTGTGATATCAAATGTCAGACTTGTCAGAAATCCATTATGTCTGCCAGTTAGCCACCTTAGAAACCCTTTTTTCAGTGCAGTTTCAGTAATTTCCTTCAATTTTTGGTCCAATTTAGAGAATGGTTGTTGTCTGATTTCAGACCTGTCAGAAGTCCAAAATGGCCACCAGGCAACCATCTTTAAATTCCTTTTGATCATATTATCTCAAGAACTGTTAAAGTGAAGGCAGTCGGACGTATATTAATGTAATCTTGCAAAGGATTGGGTCAAATATTTCTTAATAAATATTATCATCATATATGAAAGTGCAGTACAGTTGGCTTGTATTGAATAAAAATTCATACAGAAGCACCTGTTTCTCAATAATTCTTGCATGGATTTCCTTGATTTTTTGCTATATATTTTGATCTTATATTTGCCCTTTGTGGTGTTTCTTTTGAGACTGACAGGTATCAAGTAAGCTACGGGAATAGTTCTGGATACCTTAACAATCATACATTTTCCTTAGACCATCAATTCACTGTGTTTTAACCAGACATAGGTGATATATATTTCTGTTGTCATAGAAAATGTCAACAAATTGGCAAATTGGTTCTTCAAAATTTGACTGGAAGTTGTGAATCTCAGCCCATGATGTCGCTGGTCATGCTTGGCAGCTGAGCGTCATGACCCATGGGTCACTTGTTATTATGAGTGATACTTTTCACTAACCATGCTTAGAACTATATTTTGTATAAAGTCATCGAAAGTAATTAATTACATTTGTTAAGTAATTGTAATTAAATTATTAAATTGTGAAAGTTAAGTAATTGTAATTGTAATTGGAATTTTTGGAAGAACTGCAATTGTAATGATAACCTTTCATCCTTGATGATGTATATTCTTGATCAACCACAGGATGGCTGATATTCAATTAACAATTACCTTCTGATTCAGCCACCCAGCTTTTGCAGTGCACACCACATACTCTATTGTTACCAGTATTTATGGCCAGGCACATATATTAGTTCATTAATGGTTTACTTTCTTTAGTAGAACACCAAGTGATGGACTATAGCCACATCTTTTAAGGTCTCAAAAATAGAGTAAAAAATTGTAAAAAATCGAAAAAATTCAGGTGGCGCCACCTGTCTGCAAAAACTGATGAATCACTCCATGGTCAATATCCATGCTAAGAATCATGGTGATCAGTGCAATAGTTGTTCAGATACTTGAGTTTTTGTATCAAATTTTCCATTATTCTTGGGGGTACTTCAGAGCCCCATAGCTCAAAGAATATGGGTAACAGAGACCTTATTCCAGGTTTCCAAGGAGATTTTCCATGGACCTCTCTGGATATAAAGTTAGAAGATTCCAGGTCCTGTGGTTTTCATTTGTGCCCTGTTAATGGACAGACGACCCAATGACCAAACGGACGATGGACAAAGAGTGATCACTAAAGCTCAGATGAATTACAGTCAGCTGAGCTAAAAATCGTAAAAAAATAAAAAATATATGTAGCACCACCAGTCTGCAGAAACTGATGAAACACTCCATGATCAAGATCCATTCAAAGAATCATGGTGATAAATGCATTAGTTGCCCAGATACTGGAGCTTTTGTATCAAATTTTCCATTATTCTGGGGGTACTTCAGAGTACCATAGCTCGAAGAATATGGGTAACAGAGACCTAATTGGAGGTTTCCTCAGAGACTTTTCATGGGCCTTCCTGCATGTCAAGATAAAAAGATTCTAGGTCCAATCGTTACAATTTGTGCTCTGTTAACAGATGACCCCACCTTAAGAGGTCCCAAAATAGAGAAAAAAATTCGTAAAAATCGAAAAAAATACAGGTGGCATCACCAGTCTGTAGGAACTGATGAAACATTCCCTGACCAATATCCATGCAAATAACCATGGTTATCAATGCATTAGTTGTTCAGATACTGGAGCTTTTGTATCAAATTTTCCATTATTCTGGGGGGGGGGGGGTATTTCAGATCCCCATAGCTCAGAGTTTATGGGTAACAGAGACCTAATTGGAGGTTTCCTAGGAGACTTTTCATTGGCCTCCCTTCATGTCAAGAGAGTTGATTTTAGGTCCAGTCCTTAGGATATGTGCCCTGTTAACAGATGACCACATCATAAGAGGTCTCAAAAATAGAGAAAAAAAATCATGAAAATTTGAAAAAATACAGGTGGCGCCACCAGTCTGGAATAAAGTGATGAAAACATTCCATGACCAATATCTATGCAAAAAATCATAGTTATCAATGCATAAGTTGTTCAGATACTGGAGCTTTTGTATCAAACTTCCATTATTCTGGGGGGTACTTCAGAGCCCCATAGCTCGAAAAATATGGGTAACAGAGACCTTATTGGAGGTTTCCTAGGAGATTTTTCATGGGCCTCCCTGCATGTAAAGATAAAAAGATTTTAGGTCAAATGGTTACCATTCGTGCCCTGTTAACAGATGACTGCATCGTAAGAGGTATCTCAAATAGAGAAAAAAATTCGTAAAAATGAAGATACAGTAGTGAAATAATTATCAGAACAATTTCATGATGGTCATTGGTATCAGAATAAAAATTAAGTATTATTTTTCTCTGATTATTTTCTTGCAGAACAAGGCAAAAGAACAAAGATGGATCCTTGCATACTGCCAACACCATGTTTGGATTTGTTCATTAAGAAAGAAGATGACAAAGGCAGCACTAACAGTGATTCAGATGTGACATTCCAGGGCACTGGATCCAACCAGGACATATCATGTGGCTACCTGTACCCCAAGAGAGAATCAAATGTAAAGAAATTGCTACCAAATGACAGTAATTGTTTTGGAAATAACCAAAATACCAGGAGAACCTGTATGAGCAGTGAGGGTGAAGTCGAAAATCTCGTTCACTACAATAGGATTGATTTTGTTTCTGGTGAGGAAACAGTTGTCCCCCACCAAAAAGAGAATAATTTACCAGCTCTATACATAAATAATATAATAAGTAATGCATCTCCAAGTAGCACAGAAAATGCTAATCAAATTACTGTTCATGTGTCATCAGTTGTACCTGAGGGATACAATGGTGATTCAAGCAAATTTATCAAAACAGAACCAAGTATTAGTCTAAATGCACACATCAATACACCTACAAGAGAAAAAACATTAAATTGTGAACAAAGTGATCAGTGTTCCTCTTTTGGACTGTCTCTTAAAGCTCGCACCAAGACACATACTGGAGAAAAACCATTTCAATGTGGACAGTGTGAGAAATCTTTCTCTAAGCAGAGTAACATGAAGGCTCACATTAGGACACATACTGGAGAAAAACCATTTACATGTGGTCATTGTGGCAAGTCTTTCTCCCAGCATAGTCACCTGAAGACTCACAGCAGAACACATACAGGAGAAAAACCATTTACATGTGAGCGTTGTGGTAAATGTTTCTCTTTGCAAAGTAGCCTGAGGAGACACATTAGGACACATACTAGAGAAAAACCATTTAAATGTGGACCGTGTGATCAATCTTTCTCCCAGCATAGTCACCTGAAGGCTCACATCAGAACACATACTGGAGAAAAACCATTTAAATGTGAGCGTTGTGGTAAATGTTTCTCTAAGCAGAATAACATGAAGGCTCACATCATTACACATACTGGAGAAAAACCATTTACATGTAGTTATTGTGGTAAGTCTTTCTCCCAGCATAGTCACCTGAAGGCTCACATCACAACACATACCGGAGAAAAACCATTTAAATGTGAGCGTTGTGGTAAATGTTTCTCTTTGCAAAGTAGACTAATGAGACACATAAGGACACATACTGGACAAAAACTATTTAAATCTGGACAGTGTGATATATCTTTCTATAAGCAGAGTAATATGAAGGCTCACATCTTGCCACATACTGGAGAAAAACCATTTAAATGTGAGCAGTGTGGTAAATGTTTCTCTTTGCAGAGTAACCTGGGTAGACACTTAAGGACACATACTGTAGAAAAACCATTTCAATGTGAACAGTGTGGTAAATCTTTCTGTTTGGAAAGTACCCTAGAGAGACATATTAGGACACATACTGGAGAAAAACCATTTAAATGTGAACAGTGTGATAAATCTTTCTCTAAGCAGAGTAACATGAAGGCTCACATTAGGACACATACTGGAGAAAAACCATTTACATGTGGTCATTGTGGCAAATCTTTCTCCCAGCATAGTCACCTGAAGACTCACAGCAGAACACATACAGGAGAAAAACCATTTACATGTGAGCGTTGTGGTAAATGTTTTTCTTTGCAAAGTTCCCTAGTGAGACACATTAGGACACATACCGGAGAAAAACCATTTAAATGCGAGCGTTGTGGTAAATGTTTCTCTTTGCAAAGTATCTTGGGGAGACACATAAGGACACATACTGGAGAAAGACCATTTTAATGTGAACAGTGTGATTAATCTTTCTCTAAGCTGAGTAACATGAAGACTTGCATTAGGATACATATTGGAGAAAAACCATTTACATGCGAGCTTTGTGTTCAATGTTTCTCTCTGCAAAGTTCCCTGATGAGACACATTAGTACACATACTAATTCATCATAACAGTGTGATGAATCGATCCCTCAAGGACCCTGAAGAAATGCTGGAGGTACAGCATGTGAATATATGAATGACAGTTGTTTGCAGTTTCCTTAAATACAAACATAGTTCCCAGGCCTCGATTTTATGCATTTCCGCATTCCTGAGGCAGGCAATTTTCACGGAGGGAATGCTGTATTTTTCATTGAATTCCCGATCGGAATGCCAGCCTATTATCGTAGAATTAATTTGGTTTAATTTTAAAGGCCATTAATAAAAGGAAATAAATGTACGTAAAAAAAGGCAGTTAAAAAGAAACACTATCAAAAATAGACGGTGTACAAGGTCGCTTTATTTTTATGCGTGTCCTGATCAGTTGGGGCAATTTGTCAGAAACTGACACGCTCCAAATACCCTGTCATGATGGTTAAACTGAGAACAAAAGAAATCACGCAATTCTTGCAATAACAGCCATCTGATTTGTGGAGATCGTGCACTCCAGATCGTCAGCTGCAGGTTCCATAATATAGCCCTGCGTCATTTGTTTAATATACGCAAGGTGCCGCCGTGATCTTAGCTTAAAAAAAAATATTCATAACAACCGTAAGTGACGCGATGTCAGTGAATATTGTCCCGCCTAAATTGTGATGAATGAAGTCGTATGGGGTGGATTTTTTACTACGAATCTCTTATTGGCTCTCTGTCTGTGACACGTCATCGCTCCGCAAATCACGAGAACCTATGCACAGGCACGGATTTATGCAAATCAACGTGTCACATGGTTTCTTTGCGGCTTTATTGCCAACATCGGCCGGTTGACAGTATGAATGCCGAGCATTATAATGCGACAGCGTTGAGCTTGCACTTTATTTGTAATCAAATGAGAACGATTTCTAAATGCTCAAATTTTTCCCCCATGATTCACCTATTTTTCATAAATATTTGTGCATTGTAATATGTCAGATTTCATTGATCTCGAGCTGATGCCCGCAGGCTGTTACGCCCCAGTGACGAGCGGTTTACCCACTGAACTAAATAGTCTATTTATAGTTCAGCGCGGTTTACCGGCAGTTTCTTTTCCTCTAACGTCCGAGATTGTATCGGTGGTTCCACGAATGTATAGGCAAAAACAGACTAATTTTAAAGGCTCAAATTAAACTATTGGCTACGTCGGGTAATAACTTTCTTTATGGAAATTTAGAACATCTTCCACATGGAGACCGAGGGAGTTTAAGAATGTAAGAGAGGGCTATTTTTCTAGCACATGAAGGCAGAATTTTACGGGCCCGGGCTTGCATCTTCACATTATACGGGCCGCGCCAAAAAGTTCGAGGGCAACCTTGGTACAACGATCAACTGAAATTGCACGCTCATTGATGAATGAAAATTATGTTTAACGATGTGACTGATGTTTACACGGGCACTTATGAAAAATCGCCGTCCGAAAAAAAATGTCCATTTAGTCCAACTTAATTTTTCCAAACGACGAAACGTCGTTCAAAACTGGAAATCAGGTAGGCCTTGTTGCGGATCCACAACTGTGATACGATGCCCAAGTTTCATTTGACTTTTGCGGGAACAGTTATTTTGATCCCTGGTACTGTTAATACATTCATGCTAATTTTCCCCGTGGTAACCTTTCCAAATGCGCGGGTCCCACATGCGGCCAACGTATTTACATGTCTTTGTATAATATTTAATAAAATACATACAATACGGAGGCCAAAATTAGAAATGCAATACAAATATAATTTTACAGAACACAAATGCAAATACAAATAGAGGGGGCCTGCACAATGTGGCTGTATTTAAATAAAAAAGAATAAGTATTTGACTACAACCCTGCAAGAAACACAGTCCACTGAATACCATTTGTATTATAAAGTTTTTATTTGTTGAACTCTGTAAAAGCATGCTGCATCAGATGATCCTTTATCTTTTGCTTCAGTAAGTCATTTAGATATATAAACCTTGTTGCTCGTTTTCTGTATTTACATTTCTATTTCTAAATTTACAAGAAAAATGTTTTAGTGTCATCTGAGTATAGTCATAGAGATATTGCTTTTTCTTTTTTTTTTCAGCTTAAAACTCCCGATATTTAATCAAAGTTTCTGAGGGAATGTGATAGGTCTGGTGGGAATGCCAGAAAAAAATTTTGCATTCCCGCGAGGGAAGGTAACAAATTTTTATTATTTTGATCCCTGGTTCCAGACGGTTTGGTTTTAGCTCAGCTGACTTGAAGTCAAGTAGCAATGGTCCTTTTGTTTCTCTGCTTGCCCCAGTTGTCCATCTGTTTTTATCCCTATGCAGGGCACAACATATTTCGATTGTACCTAGAAGGTCAACATCCAGACGGAATCTGGTCACTCGTGCATTGGCATAATTATTGAATAGATGTGAAATTTATTATGTAGGCAATGTAGCGAAAATATGCTTTTGTTCCCCTCTCGAGCTTTATTTTGTGTTTCAATAAAGGCAGTTGAACAAATATATCCAGAAAAATACAACTTTAAAACAATATGTCATGTATAAACATTCATATGGCACCTGTAAGTACAAAGTATTTAAAAGAATGGTCCTTTTTGTTGCAAAGGATATAACTTAAATTATCTCTGAACTCCATAATGTGTTAAATTTTATTTGGAAGCTTACATATGTCATAAATGAATACAGGGAATACACTGAAATAAGATATGCCTGTTTTAACATGGATTTATCTGATGTTGACAGAAAAATAGTTGAACCACTTATGCTTTTAAGATCTATTAAGCATGACCATAACTCATCTGACCTCTAGTCATGCTTCATGACCATAACTCATCTGACCTCTAGACATGGTCCTTTGTCCGTCTTCCGAAAGGATGTCCTTCCTTTAATAGGGCACCTTTTAAAACAGCTAGACCTACGAATCAAAAGTTTGGCATACAGTAAGATGTCCCCATTATCTCCTATCATACCGAAATTTTGGCCAATAGGACTTTGTTCCTTTGAGATATTAAGGCAAAAATAAAAACAAACTAAATATTTCATTAAAAACTCTGGCATTGTTACACTTCAAGACTGTCTACTATTAAAACCACTTATCTGACTTTGATCATATTTAATATACATATTCCTCTGTGTATTTCCATGTGTATGGGTACATACCAGAAATAAGGTCGGTATTTTATCATTTTTGGAAGTTATGGGCCCAAACATAATGCACTTGGTAAATATCAGGACATATAGTTACTCACTTAACATGAAAATTGTTGAAGCTGGAGAATTTTTTAAAGTCTCAATTGTATAGCCAAATTAGATCCAAATTTTGCAATTGTTAAAGTTATTAGCATAAATATAAAATCATTACCTAAAATTTTGCCCACCTTTTTCTACGGCACTTTTTTTTAACTAAGCTGAATAATAGTCATCTGAGTTATAGCGATCACTCTTTGTTCATAGTCTGTCTGTCCGTTCGTTAACCATAAATCGGACTTGTAATCTTCTCATTTGACATGCAGGGAGGTCCATGAAAAATCTCCTTGGAAACCTGAAATTAGGTCTCTGTAACCCATTCCCTCCGAGCTATAGGCTCAGAAGTATCCTTCAGAATAATTAAAAATTTGATACAAAAGCTCCAGTTTCCAGTATAACTAATGCATTAATCATCATGATTCTTTGTATGCATATTGATCATGGAATGTTTCAACAGTTCCTGCAGACTGGTGGCCCAACCTGAATTTATTTTATCAAAGTTTTAAGCATTTTTAGCTCAGCTGACTATAAGTCATCTGAGCTATAGTCATGGTCCATTGTCCGTCGTCCGTCCGTCTGTCTGTCCGTCCGTCCGTCCGTCTGTCCGTCTGGATGTCCGTCCGTAAGACTGCCACGTTTCGACACCGTTGGACCTACGAATCTGAATTTCGGCATACAGTTAGATGTCCCCATAATCTCCTACCATGCCAAAAATTGGGTCAATAGGACTTCGTTCCTTTGAGATATTAAGGAAAAACCTCAATTTTTTATTAGAAATCTATTTTCACACTTCAGGACTGCCTAATATCAAAACCACTCATCTGGTTTTCTTCATATTTACCATAAATATTCCTCTATATAGTTCCTATGTACATGCCAGATATTAAGTCAGTATTATATAATTTAAAAAAGTTATGGGCCCAAACATAATGGACTTTGTAAAGAAATCAGGAAGATATTTGGTCACTTAAGACCAAAAGTGTTAAAGGTAGGGACTTTTTTTTTCAGTAATACAACTTTAATTAATAAAAATTTAATTGTATACCAAAAATTAGATCAAAATTTGTTAAATTTTTTTAAATATTGCCAAAAATATAAAATTGGTACCTTAAATTTTGCCCAACTTTGGCCATGGCACGTTTTTTTCCTGTAAGTACTGTGGATTTAATTTTCACACCATGTATACATAAGGATTTAATCTGTAAAAATCTGAAATTTGAAAATAAAAGCTGCAAAATTAGGCTAGTTATTGAATTTTTTTGAAGGCTCTTGTTGTATTCCCTTACATTGTCAGGCAGTCCACTTTGATGACTGTAGGTCATTCAGTGCACATCTCTATGCTCCCCAGGCTGTTGACATAATTTTAGATGTCCCCAAAATCTCCTACCATACCGAAAATTGGGTCATTAGGACTTTGTTCCTTCGAGATATTAAGGAAAAAAACTGTTTTCCATAAAAAAAGCCATTGTTACACTTCAAGGCTGCCTAATATCAAAACCACTGATCTGTTTTTGATCGTATTTAGTAATCACATTCTTTTATACATTTTCTATGAACATACCAAAAATTAGGTCAGTATTGGGTATTATTTGAAGTTATGGGCCAAAACATAATGCAATTTTTTTAAAAATCAGGAAATATATTTACTCACCTAACATGAGAATTGCTGAACCAAGAGACTTTTTTTCAAGAATATAACTTTATTTAATCAAGATTCAATTGTTTACCCAAAATTAGATCTGAATTTTGCAAATTTTTCAAGTTATAAGCATAAATAAAAAATCAATACCTTAAATTTTGTCCAACTTTGGCACTGTTGATTTAATTTTCCCAGCATATATGCATAAGGATTTAATCTTTTAAAATCTGAACATTCAAAAGAAATTGATTGGAATGAATAGCTTTTATTCATGTTTTCATACACCATGTCAAGTGTTGTTTACATCTAGCCCACCTAGTAGTACAGCCGTCACTTGCATTATGTAACCCACCCCAGGCAGCTTACCTTGGCCCAGCTTGGCCACTACTAGCAGGCTTCCCCTTTGCCCTGCACTCATCCCCCCCCCCCTCAGCTGGTGCATAAACTAGATGAATGTTATAATTTTTCTGTATTTTATTTTATTCTTGGACATGCTACATTTTAGATTTTGTATTGTACCACCAGGGTTACAGTGATTAAAGTGTACATTTAATTGTGTCCACAAAGTGGTGTATTGCTGTGAAAGTGTAGATGTTCATGAGATAAGTAATTCCTTACTTCAGAAGAGTAAAAACTTCACCAGGTGTGAAATTGACTATTAATTCCAGTAATTAATTAAAACTGGGATAGTAATTAGCACAATGATATTGTTTGTCCCTCATTCAACCAACAGTGTGTATACTTTATTTGAAAAGATGTTTTATTTTATCAAATTTACTTTTATTTTATTTTGGTGAATAAAATTAAGCATGTCCTGAAAACTCCAATGTGCAAAACTTTTTAATAGTGATTCAAGGAATATTCTTGTAGATTCCATGTTGTGGCATTATTTTCTTTTAAAATCAGTTTAAACATTTATGATTTAAAAATAATAAAATATATGTGTATGCATAATATGACCCAATGTTTTTTACTATGTATATATAATGATTGCAACTTTTGCAACAATTCTAATATTTTAACTTTTATTTTCAGGTTTTTTAATTAAAAATTTATAAACCTGTAATTAAAAAAAATGATTCAGATAAAAACTTCTTAATGGAAAAAGTGGATCTGCTTAAAAAAATAGGATTATATTTAAACTTAAATGCATTATTCTCTTGAAAGTGAAATAAAGGTATTAGTCCATTCTGTCCACTTGCCTGTCCAACTATAAATTTTCGTATGCAACACAGTATCTCAAAACTTTTACTGTTTTTCTTCATGACAGTCTTGTCAGAGTATTAGATTGCAATCATATATTTAGAACTTTACTATAACCAAGTAGGAGGGCCCCTTTCCTCTTAGCTTTTCATATTCTTATATAAATGAAAAACATTACAATAGAATATTTCTACATCCACCTTCGTGCTGCCCTCACTTTTCCCTTCTCCGAACCCCATCCCAAAGTCAGCCTCAGTAAGCAAGAACAAGATGAATCAGATATATTCATACTTTAATATTTTGTATAACTATTTGTCCATAGGTACCTATGTACATGCCAGAAATTATGTCAATATTGTGTAATATGTAGACATAGTGGGCATCACAATAATGTACCTTGTCAAGACTAAAGAGATATTGTGTCATACAGTCACATATTCATAAATCACTTCATCAGCATAGTTAATCATAACATCATATCTGTCAAATTGAACGCTTGCAGACTACCATACACTTTAGATCCTTCAACAAATAGCCTTATCATCATTCTACTACTGCTTATTACTGCTGTCATTGCATTCATATTTGCTCAAATATATCACAATTTTCAACCCCTCCTAAATAAATAAAAAATAAACCACTTTATTTGACTCTATTAATCCATCAGTCAGGTAATTTCATTTATCATTTACTTTACATATTACATTACATTCCTTTATAATAGCCTAACATGTACATGATATTCATAAGCTATATAGACTCGATATAGTATCACAGTGGAGAAACATTTATAGTCCAATCACGATCAGCTGAGCGCCGTGACCCATGGGTCCCTTGTTTCTCTTCTATTTTGAGACCTTTAAAGATGCAGTCGTCTGTCAACAGGTCTTAAAATCGTAACCATTGCACCTGGCATCTTGTAACTTGACATCAAAGGAGGTCAATGAAAAATCTCCTTGGAAACCTGAAATTGGGTCTCTGTTACAAGTAATCTTAGAGAAATGAGCACAGGCTTGTTATGTAAGGTACTTGGGCAGCTTGCTGATTCTAGGTCAGGCTGCCTGAAATTAGCAACCCATCTGTCTCACACACACACACACGCACACACATACACACACTCTGTCTCTCTTTCTCCCCCAACCCTCACACACACTGTCTCTCTTTCTCCCCAACCCAACCCTTCCAGTTTTAGCTCAGCTTACTATAAGTCATCTGAGCTATAGTCGTTGTTCATTGTCCGTCGTCCGTCCGTCCGTCCGGATGTCCGTGCGTAAAACTGGCACGTTTTGACACCATTGGACCTACGAATCTGAAATTCGGCATACAGTTAGATGTCCCCAGAATCTCCTACCATGCCAAAAATTTGGTCAATAGGACTTCGTTCCTTGGAGATATTAAGGAAAAACCTCAATTTTTTATTAGAAATCTATTTTCACAGCTTTGTCTGGGTAAAAGCATTAGTGATGCAACACTGCTTTTACAAATGTAGAATAACATATGGCAACCCTACCCCACTCTTTAACCGATTTCTGTTTCTGATCCAATGTATACAACTTTTCCAACCTGAATCAAGTGTTACATCTGTGTTTCTATTAAAAATCTTTTCATACTTCAGGACTGCCTAATATCAAAACCACTCATCTGGTTTTCTTCATATTTACCATATATATCCTCTATATAATTCCTATGTTATATAATTTAAAAAAGTTATGGGCCCAAACATAATGGACTAAAAAAATCAGGGAAGATATTTGGTCACTAAAGACCAAAAATGTTAAACCTAGAGACTTTTTTTTTCAGTAATACAACTTTAGTTAATCAAAATGTAATTGTATACCAAAAATTAGATCAAAATCTGTTAATTTTTTTTAAATATTAGCAAAAATATAAATTTGGTACCTTAAATTTTGCCCAAGTTTGACCATGGCATGTTCTTTCTTGTAAGAACATTTGATTTACTTTTCATAATCGGTATATATATATATATATATATATATATATATATATATATATATATATATTTAATTTGTTAAATTCTTAAATTTGAAAGTAAAAGCTTAAAAATTATTCTAGTGATTGAAGTTTTTCTGAGGCTCTAATGTATTTACATTTTGAACCTACAGGCCAGCCATGTCTGGTCCCTACAGCCTTGCCTGGGTGAACTTATTAGTGATGCAACACTGCTGTCCCAAATGTAGGATCACTTGGCAACCCTGACCTCCACCCCCCCCCCCCCCCACCACCAGATATATTGCATTCTTTAATTGCATTGATTTTTCCGATCAAATGTATACAGCTTTTCCTGAATCAAGTGTTATTTCCAATATTTATTATTTTGGCAGGGAACATGGCAGGGATATAACTCCATTTAATCAAGATTCAATTATATACCGAAAATTGGATCTGAATTTTTCAAATTTTAATGTTATTAGCATAAATATAAAATCAGTCCCTAAAATTTTGTCCAACTTTGAGCATGGCACGTTTTTTCCCTGTAAGCACTGTTGGTTTAATTTTCATATCATGCACTTGTAAGGATTTCAGCTTCTAAATTCTGAAACTTGAAAGGAATTAACCAAAAACTAGCTTTTATTACAGTTTTATGAGACCATGTCACACCTGGGCTGTACTGAAGCCCCTCTATATGTCCCTATATTGACCTTTCATGCTTGAAGCGAGGCATATACTGCAGCCAGCCATCTCTTGGTTGGCTTCAGCTGGTTATAGCTGTTCAACCCCCCTCCTCTTGTTTTGGCCAAAAACATAATAAACAATAATTAAAAAAAAATAATTGGTTTATAATAACAACTTAAAAAATGGAAGAGGAATTTCATTGTTAATTAGTAAAAGGGAACCTGCAATTACTGATGTTTTATGGATCTTTCATTGATTGCTGAAAATATATTTCAAATGACACCATGCAGTCACCATTGGGTATTTTTAGCGAACCTGTGAGCTTATGCTATGGTGCGGCGTCGTCCGTCGTGTGTCTTGCGTCGTCTGTACGTTAACCATATCTATCTCAAAAACGGCAGAAGCTAGCATCACCAAATTTTTTGCAAATAATCAGTCATCCAAAAAACTATATCGGATTTTGTTTATTTTTTTCTAACTGCATTTTCTTAGATTTTATAGGGAAAAAGCTTTTAAAAAAGCTTCTTCTCCGAAACTGTCCAGCCAAATTGTCCAACATTTCACAGAAATGATCTCTGGAACAATCTTTCTCAAGTTTTTTCGAATGGTTCCAGTTCGGCGATTTTTGGCCGAGTTACAGGAGGTTGAACTTTGTTAACTGTGCAAAAAAAGCATATTAAAATTTAAATCTCAGAAACAGCTGGAGCTATCATCACCAAATTTTATGCCGATATTGGTCACATAGGTCATATCTGAAATTGAGGTGTTGGTGGCGCAACCTGCATCGGCCTTTTTTGTACGGGGTCATCCGTGCCCGTATCACACTGAGGGCTACAAAAAACTTCTTCTCTAAAACCATATGGCCAAAATGTTTCATATTGCACAGAATGATCCTAGGGTAGTGCTTTCTCAAGTTTGTTCAAATGGTCTCTTTTCAGTGACTTTTGGCTAAGTTATGAGAAGCTGAATTTAGTCATATGCCATTACAGCCCATTTTAGCTCAGTAGCTACAAAGATCTTCTTCTCAAAAACCACTGGGCCAAATTCTTTAATCTTACACATTAATTATCCTCAGATATTGATAATTCAAGTTTGTTCAAATGGTTTTGGTTCAGTGCTTTTTGGCTGAGTTACGGGAAGCTGAACTTAGCTAGTTTGTTGTATCTTCCTATATGAGTTATAAACCTGCGAAACGTTTTTCGACTGATGCCACTGAAGCCAGTTTGTTTAATATTTTACAAGAATAATCCCTACAATAATTCTTTTAATAATTGTCATTAATGGTTCCACATGAATGATTTTTGGCTGAATTATGGATATTGAATTGAGTCATTTTACCATATATGTTAGCTGTGTTATGCTGTTACATCCAGCCTGGCACCAGTTTATCAGCATCTATTACATCATCCCACTAGACATTTAGATTTCAGGTTATCTTTGGTTAATATTGACAAGAAAGTTTTTTAAAAGCTTTAAAAAATTTAGATTTATGATTTAAGTTATTCATCATTCCAGGCAATGTTACAATCATGGATATTCAGTTCTCTGTGGCTATATAAAGACAACTGTACATGGATTATAAATAATTGGTATCCCTACTCAACCTAATTCAAGAATTTGCCATCAATCAGATATATCTGTATTTTAATTTTGCATTCAGTATGCATCCGTAATAATTTTACATATATTCCTGATTTCTTTTTTTTTTTATAAAAAGTCAGCTGAAAAGCATTTTGTATTGGGAAAATAAATTTCAAAGTTATTTCATGTAGGGACCACTTTTGTGTACAGATGGCAGGACTTGGTTTACCATTGGCAGATTGCCAGTGCCTTGGTGTTGGCTATTAGCCAAGATGATGTTAGCTCTATGAATAGTTTTGGCACAGTGCCAGGATTGGAAGAAGTGCAGCCAGGTATAGGTCAAGAGTTCACTCAGTGCAGTAGCTGCATTCTATTTATAGCTTTGGCAGACTGCTCACTGCATCATATTTGGCACTCAAATTCAACCTTATTCTATTTATAGCTTTGGCAGACTGCCAACTGTGTCAGATTATGCAACAGGTCAAGAGTTCACTCAGTGCAGCCAGGTACAGGTCAAAAGTTCACTCAGTCTAGCCAGGTGCAGGTCAAGAGTCCACTAAGTGCAGTAGCTTGAGGCAGCAATTTGTCACAGGTCACTGGGTGGCAACTGCCTTACTCACCTAAGCCTTGTCAGCCCAGTGCATCAAACTCTGGGGAAGTTTGACCTGTCTATGCGTCTTTGATGGTATTCTCATTTACAAGAGAGGTAGTCCCACCTACATTGACTTTTGGAGTGTATGCTTATTTCAACAGAGGAATTTGATACATCAGCCTAAAATTGGGCATGTTTATTCATATCGGGTAGCTTTATAGTGTACAAGACTGGTGGCGCCACCTACAATGATTTTTGCACAGTGTATGTCCCTGCTTATTTCACAGGAGGGGTTTGACATATCAGTCTGACATTGGGCATATTTATATATCTCTTCGTTGTATATAAGACTGGCGGTGCCAGCTACAATCACTGTATCCGCCAAAACAGAGTTTTGCGGATACTGTGTTTTCAGTCGGATGCCGACGCTGCCACCATCGCCGCATAGGTTTCCGGAGAACTCCTCCATAACCACTGGGCAGAATTTTTGAATTTCAGAATTATGATCGGTCACATGTGAACTGCTGCGCCCTCATTTTTGGTTGACCTCTGACCTTTCCTCTCTGCCCAGCGTCCATTTGTGCGTCTGTTTCCACACATAAACCCACATATCTTGGGAACCGTTTGACCGATCAGGCTAAAAAGTTTGCACACATGTAGCCCTTTATTAGCTTTATAACATACACTAAAAATGGTGGCGCCACCTGCAATCATTTTTGCACAGCGTCCACCTGTTCATCTGCCTTGGGATAAAATCACTCATATCTCGGCAGTGATTTGACTTTTCCACCTGAAATTTTGCAGGTTTATACATCCTGGACACGCTTTTTCGATTTTATGACATGTGGCGCCACCTACATTCAGGTTTACTCTGCAGACATCCAAGCTCATATCTCGTGAACCGTTTGACTGATTGGGCCAAAATTTTGCTTGTGTATAGATATCACATAGCTCTTCATCATGGGCAAATGTGGTGGCGCCACCTGCAACCATTTATGCACAGCGTCCATCTGTTCATCTGCCTTGGGATGAAATCACTCATATCTCAGCAGTGGTTTGACTTTTCCGGCTGAAATTTTGCAGGTTTATGCATCCTGGACGGCTCTCTTGATTTTATGACAGGTGGCAAGACCTGCGTTCAGGTTTTCTCTGCAGACATCCAAGCTCATATATCAGGAACCGTTTGACCGATTGGGCCAAAATTTTGCATGTGTATAGATCTCACATAGCCCTTCATCACTGGCAAAACTGGTGGCGCCACCTGCAACCACTTATGCACAGGGTCCATCTGTTCATCTGCCTTGGGATACAATCACTCATATCTCAGCAGTGGTTTGACTTATCCAACCGAAATTTTGCAGGTTTATACATCCTGGACAGCTTTCTCGATTTTATGACAGGTGGCGCCACCTACATTCACGTTTACTCTGCAGACATCCAAGCTCATATGTTGGGAACCGTTTGACCGATTGGGCGAAAATTTTGCTTGTTTATAGATCTCACATAGCTTTTCATCATAGGCAAAACTGGTGGCGCCACCTGCAACCACTTATGCACAGTGTTCATCTGTTCATCTGCCTTGGGATAAAATCACTTATATCTCAGAAGGGGTTTGACTTATCCACCTGAAATTTTGCAGGTTTATATATCCTGGACAATTACTCGACTTTATGACAGGTGGCACCACATTCACGTTTACACTGCAGACATCCATGCTAATATGCAACACACCTCACTATTCCCCTTGCCACTTAATCCATGCCTCACTTCACCCGTCCCACTCTGATTTCTGCGGATACACATAGTCGCTTGTCGACTACCCATATTCTAGTTTTAAAATGTCCTAGTCTGAAACTTGCAGGTCCGAAATGTCCATTTCTATAATAATAATGACTAAGGTAGATATGCAGGACTTAAGAGGATCAATATTAAATTTTAAAAATAAACCTCCATTCATACTCCAAAACTTTGCACAGGTTCGCATTAGGCCTGTAGGCCTTGTTTAATTTCAATCATAAAAATGAAAATTAAATAATTAAATAAAATTGTTGTTTACTATAAGGGATTATGTGAAGCAAGTTAATGATACACAAGGATGCAGTTGATCATATTAAATTAATCTAAATTTCCAGGTCTTTTTCCAGGTGTTTAATTTGTTGGTTTAGCTTTTATTACAAAATTTAAAAAAATGAAATATATCAAAAATTTAAAAAACATTACTCAGACAAGTGATAATTAACATGACTGACAGTGGACATTTATTTCCTGTTTCTAATGTAAGTGCTGTGGATTTAATTTTCACAGCGTGCACACATAAGCATTTCATCTGTTTAAATCTGAAATTTGAAACCAACTGAACAAAAACTGTAGATGTCATTCAAGTTTTCAAGCACCATGTCTTGATTGTTTTCATCAAGCCAGTGAAATGTGTACTCCAGAGTGTTACATAACCTGTTACATAACCAGTTCAACTTCTGACCTAGCTACTGCCTCTGTGTTGGTCTGGGTCAGGCTGGGTCATGCAGTAATTACCAGAGAGCCTCTCTCTTTCTTGTAGTCTAGCTCTCTTTCTCTTTCTCTCTTTCTCTCTGTCTCTCCATGACAGTCTAGCTCACTCTCTTGCTCTCTCTCTTTCTCCCCCATTCTCTCTCACCTCTAAGCCTCCCATGCTCCCTACACCCCATTCTGTTGACAGGTACTATAAACAAGATTAATTAGCGATGAATGTTGAAGCAATTTAGAAATGTGAATCAACTGAAATATTCCTATATATATATATATATATATATATATATATATATATATATATATATATGTTATACTGTTAATGTGTAGTTACATTTTTAAACCTGGAAAAATTGATGTATTGAAAAAAAGGAATCAAGGCAAATATTGTTAATTTTTCCTGGCTCAGTAGAATGGGAATTAAAATGATTTGCTTTGTTTCGCCACCATTCTGCCTGCGTAAATATTTAATAATTATGAATAAACTTTTTTCCCTGTAAGCACTTTAATTAAATTTCATATCCTGTATGAATATGCAAGGGTGCTGTAACCCCCACCATCCCCCCCCCCACCCCATAGAGTACTGCTCTTAGGCACTGTGAACAATAGTTCTATTGATATTCTTGAAAATTTAATAATTAAAGATATATACAGAGAGACTGAGCCGTTGTAACTCCCATTATAACCCCCTCCATCAATCCTTCCACCTGTTAAGTGGGAATTTATGGCTACTGTATACATATGATAAAATAGATAATTAGGTTTATTAAAATAATTGGATCTCATTAGACAAATGTGTAAACTGTTGAACTGTCAACAGCTAATCAAAAAGGTAACCAATGGTTACACATGGTCATCTCAAAATATTATTTGCAACAATTTTCTTCAATCATATCAACCAACCATGGCCAAGATAACCTTTTCCGATCAGACTTTATCTACTTTTCATAATACTTTAAATTTTAACCTTCTAGGTGTTTAAATACTGTTGAATGCTCCACCCCCCCCCCCCCTCTCTCTCTCTCTCCTCTTCTCTCTACATCCACCTCCTTGCTGCCCTCACTGTTCCTTTCTCCGAACCCAATCCCTATGTCAGCCTCAGTAAACAAGAACAAGATGAATCAGATATATTCATATTTTAATATTTTATATAACTATTCGTCCATAGGTACTTAAGTACATGCCAGAAATTATGTCAATATTGTGTAATATGTAGGCATAGTGGGCATCACAATAATGTACCTTGTCAAGACTGAAGAGATATTGTGTCATACAGTCACAAATTAATAAATCCCCTCATCAGCATAGTAAATCATAACATCATATCTGTCAAACTGAAATCTTGCTGACTTCCATACACTATAGATCCTTCAACAAATAGCCTTATCATTATTCTACTACTGCTTATTACTGCTGTCATTGCATTCATATTTGCTCAAATATATCGCAATTTTCAACCCCTCCTCAATAGATTAAAAAATAAACCGAGTGCTATATTTCACTCTATTAATCCATCAGTCAGGTTATTTCATTTATCATTTACTCACATATTACATTACGTTCCTTTATAATATAGCCCAACATGTCCATGATATTCATAAATTTTATCGACTCGATATAGTATCACAATGGAGAAACATTTATAGTCCAATCACAATCAGCTGACCGCCGTGACCCATGGGTCCCTTGTTATCAATTTTTTTAAGCATTTGCTGATTCTAGGTCAGGCTGCCTGAAATGAGCATCCCCTCTGTCTGTCACACACACACACACACACACAAACGCTGTCTCTCTTTCTTTCCCCACCCACCCCTTCCAGTTGACAGGTTAGTAAACAAGATGGATCTTATAATTTATTATTAGGGCCCCGCTTGACAAGAAACATCTCCTTGGAAACCTGAAATTAGATCTCTGTAACCCATTCCCTCCGAGCTATGGGCTAAGAAGTATCCCCCAGAATAATTAAAAATTTGATACAAAAGCTTCAGTATCCAGTATTACTAATGCATTAATCACCATGACTCTTTGTATGCATATTGATCCTGCAGACTGGTGGCCCAACCTGGATTTTTTTTATCAAATTTTTAAGCAGTTTTCTCTTCTATTTTGAGACCTTTAAAGATGCAGTCGTCTGTCAACAGGGCACAAATTATACCTATTGCACCTGGAATCTTCTTTCTTGACATCCAAGGAGGTCCATGAAAAATCTCCTTGGAAACCTGAAATTGGGTCTCTTACCAGTAATCTTAGAGAAATGAGCACGAACGACTTGTTGAAAATATAAGCGTTTAATAATAAAATACAAATTAACAGTATATAACAGAATATATATATATATATATATATATATATATATATATTATAAAGCCTTTTGAATCCTGGAAAGCTGTCCTTGGTATTACACATGGTTATCTTGAACGAGTAGTAGATTGGTTGTCAGTGTCCAGGCCCAGACGACAGACGCCTTTCCATGATAACATCATAGATCGGGCCTCACACTCATAGATCGGACCATGATAATATCAGTGATCGGGCCTCACACTCATAGATCGGACCATGATAACATCAGTGATCGGGCCTCACACTCATTGATCAGACCATGATAACATCAGTGAACGGGCCTCACACTCATAGATCAGACCATGATAATATCAGTGATCGGGCCTCACACTCATAGATCGTACCATGATAACATCAGTGATCGGGCCTCACACTCATAGATCAGACCATGATAACATCAGTGATCGGGCCTATTACTCATAGATCATACCATGATAACATCATAGATCGGGCCTCACACTCATAGATCGGACCAGGATAACATCAGTGATCGGGCCTCACACTCATAGATCGGACCAGGATAACATCAGTGATCGGGCCTGACACTCATAGATCGTACCATGATAAAATCAGTGATCGGGCCTCACACTCATAGATCAGACCATGATAACATCAGTGATCGGGCCTCATACTCAAAGATCGTATCATGATAACATCAGTCATCGGGCCTTACACTCATAGATCGTACCATGATAATATCAGTGATTAGGCCTCACACTCATTTATCGGACCATTGTAACGTCAGTGATCCGGCCTCACACTCATAGATCGTACCATTATAACATCAGTGATCGGGCCTCACACTCATAGATCAGACCATGATAACGTCCATGATCGGGCCTATCACTCATAGAGCATACCATTATAACATCATAGATCGGGCCTCACACTCATAGATCGGACGAGGATAACATCAGTGATCTGGTCTCAGACTCATAGATCGGACCATGATAACATCAGTGATCGGGCCTCACACTCATAGATCGTACCATGATAAAATCAGTGATCGGGCCTCACACTCATAGATCAGACCATGATAACATCAGTGATCGGGCCTCATACTCAAAGATCGTATCATGATAACATCAGTCATCGGGCCTCACACTCATAGATCAGACCATGATAACATCAGTGATCGGGCCTCATACTCAAAGATCGTATCATGATAACATCAGTGAACGGGCCTCACACTCATAGATCGGACCATGATAACATCAGTGGTAGGGCTTACACTCATAGATCGGACCATGATAACATCAGTGGTAGGGCTCACACTCATAGATCGGACCATGATAACATCGGTGATCGGGCCTCACACTCATAGAATGGGTACAAAAACGAATCACTGTGGACAAATATTATATCACTTTGCTAGTGAGGTAGTCATATATCTACATATATTGTATAAGCCATACACTGGTTCAACGAAAGGCATTCCATACGTCGTTCTTATAATGAGTATATCTTAAGATTACTTATCTTGAACGATTATAACAACATGTACACTATTTAAAGTCGTAGCTTCTGTCAGATACTGACCTTAATAGTCATACTCATATGGCTTTCATAATAATTAATAATAATTAATAATAATTAATAATATTTATTCTGTTAACAGTCGTATATCATGTGTTTAGGAGTAATCTTTACACATTTATTAATGTTATTTCTAATACGTGCTTACTATATTCCGATTACCACAAAAACTACTTAAGAGTCGTACATACCTCTTGACCAAGTTATCCGAATGACACATGAGAGACTACTAAGACAATATCTCGGCATGCTGTGTAGCTCTGATCTATAGGCTAGCAACACTCTTTTCTTTATGAAGCTTGGTTTTTTACCTCGCAATAGAGTTATATGATCATGCACAGTTTAAAACTTCGTGGTTATACAGGTGGGATAAAGCACAAAGTTTCGCAACAATAATCATTCACTACGACTCGTGTACATTACTCGTAGGTTCAATACAACTCAGGCCCGTACATTACTCGTATGTTCAGTACAGCTCGGGTTTTGTTACCCGTACATTACTCGTACGTACGTTCACCAAAGCTCAGGCCTGTTGCCCGTACATTCACTATGGTTGGGTTTATGCACTCATGATCGAGCTATGGGGCTTATAATAACCCCCCCCCCTGGAATAATTAATAATTTGATACCAAAGCATACACAACATAACCATTGGACCTAGAATCTTCCATCTTGACATCCGGAGAGTTCCTCAGAAGTTCTCTTCATAAACCTGAGATTAGGTCACTGTGACCTAAATTCTCCGAATTACAGGGCGTGTCTGAGCACCTGCAAAATTCACACATATTGCCAGATTTCACCAGAACGGCTGGATGGATTGTCATCAAGTTTGGTGTGCTTAAAGGTCTTAATGAACTGAACATGTGCTTATTTCCAATCCCCCGGGGAGTGGAAATAAGGGATGCTAATTTCCACTCCCCCTAGGAGTTACCATGCAATCCCCATGTTAGATGGAACAGATAAGTGTTTGTTAGATTAAATATTCATTTACAGCAGCTCTATAGGATAACGTTGATGAATACAAGTAATTATATAAAATAACAAATGAATGTTATTGGGCTTACCTTTGAGATGCAAATCTATCCAATCAGTATAGTGACAACAGTCTTAAAGTACACTATGTTGCATTTATAGTTTTAAATTTTCGTTTAATCAGTTCTAGTAATTTCCCCTATTTTGAAACCACAGTAACATCACTGAAAATGTTTAAGATGAAATCAGTGGTTTGGTAAATTACTGAAACAACCTACCAATGAACAGGTGTCAGTCCAGTTTAACTGTCTGGGCTTTACCTGGTATTCTGAGCCAAGAGCTGATAGCACCAGTGTGAGCTTATGGACACAAAACCAGAGCTCCCTAATTAGGTGCCAACAGCCGACTGATAAGGACTCGATCTTAGCCATTTATCAAGTAATGTTGAAATCTTCCTCACCCTTCATGTGCTACTTTAAGTGAGTTCTCACGATCCACACATAACTTTTCAAAATGAATAAACAACTAGACCAACAATATTTATTTGGCACTGCAGGAAAATATAAATATACCATGTCTTTGAAATTGTTTGGCAAATATATAAGTAATATGATTGTCAGGGGTTACTCTGCAAATCATTAATGTTTTAAACTTTGATGTTAAATGCATTAAAAATGAAATGCATTTCAATATAAAAACTGAAAAACTTACTTGTTTAAAAAACTTTTAGAAATGAGTAACTGTGTGTCCGTATTGCGTTTGTAGAAGTACTTGAGAGAGAATTTTGTAAAGAAAAGCAATTATTAAACTTCCTTTATCATATAAAGAGTGAACACTAAAGTTTTGGTTACTTATACTGCCAATTTCTTAAGAATTTACCAGTTTACCCCGGGGGACTGGAAATAAGGCCTTAGTAAATATGCATGAACGATGGTGCCACCTACATTATCTCAATTAGTTGCCCAAGCAAGGACGGCTAAGCGTCATGACCCATGGGTCACATATTTCCTGTAAGTACCGTGGATATAATTTTGTGTTTGTAAGTTTCTAATTGCATGTACACATTGCATTTAATCTGTTAAAATTTAATTTTGAAATAAGCTCCAAAATGTGACTTTTTTTTGGGGGGGGGGGGCTTTTATTGTATTCACTTGGATTGTCTGGCAGCCCACTTTGGGCACTATTGTTCATTCGGAACAGTTCTCTCTGCTTCCTGATCTGTTCCCCATGCACCCTGCTGGGCTTGTTATGTAAGGTACTTGGGCAGCTTGCTGATTCTAGGTCAGGCTGCCTGATATTGAGCACCCCCTCTGTCTGTCACACACACACACACACTCTGTCTCTCTCCACCCACCCCTTCCAGTAGTCAGGTTCAGTAAACAAGATGGATCTTATATTTTTTTATTAGGGCCCCACTTGACAAGCGGTGCCTGATTCCAAGGTGGACGTTCAAGTTAATTTAAAGGATTAAAAAAGCCAAAAATTTCAGTATGTGTAAACAGATTTACAGGCAAAGATCGTATCTGTATCTATAAATAGCTTGGCAGACTGCCAACGATTTCAGATTTGGTAACAGGCCAAAAGTCAGTCTGGGTCTATTTATAGCTTTGGCAGACTGCTAACTGTAGAAGATTAGGCTACAGGTCATGAGTTCACTCAGTGCAGCCAGGTATAGGTCAAGAGTTCACTCAATGCAATGGCTGCATTCTATTTATAGCTTTTCATACTGCCAACTGCATCAGAATTGGCACGGATCTATTTATAGCTATGGCAGACTGCCAGATATGTCAGATAATGCAACAGGTCTACAATAACTTTTGTGTTGTGTGCACCCATGCCAGAATTTCAGCAGTGATGTTGGTGTAATTGTTTCTTGTTCAAAGAAAGTACACATGTACTTGAAAAGTAATGGTCCAGCATTGAAGCATAATACCTGGTGTATATCCTTTTGCAAAGGTTCGCATGAGACCTGTAGGCCTTGCTTATTTCGTTGGCCTAAAAGTATTTTCTGCGTATGCATCCGAGGCATGTTTCAGCGAGTAATTCACAATAGGCGATACTTGTCCAGGTGTCGATAGGTTTCGGCTGCTATAGATTCGCCTTTCTTTCATTTTTACTTATTATGCCAATTTATGTTTCTTTCAAGAAACATATGTAATTTATGCTTGTAACAAATTCAACGGATTTTTACAACTAAACCCTCAAGTTCCTGTTTCGAATCATTGAGAAAATGGTCAAAAATACATGCAAAATTAATATTAATCTAATATCATAACGACTGCTTTTGACTGTATTTTTCCTGGCCCGTGCTTATTAAAAAGATGAATTAAGACGGGCTTAAAATTAATATATCATTCTTACTGTATCGTAAGCTTCATCCTTATCTAGTAGTCACTGCCACCGATGGGAACGGAACCCAAGATCTTTCGATTTCTTGTCGGCTGCTTTAACCACTAATGTATGACAGATCCCCAACCCTTTGTTACGTCATGGTGTGTGTCTGTTTAACTACCATGGGGCAGTGAACCGACTTTTCTGTGTAATCTACTTCCATCTCTCTATACATGAAAGAGCAGGGCTATTCATACATCTCTACATAATATATGGCCCACACCATGTAAGGCCATCAGTTCTCCCTGCTGCATGCAAAGTCGCCGTGCCCACACATGTAGTGGGCAGTACTCTGACGTCACTACCCTGATGTCCGTTGCTGGTTCCTATAAAAGTGTGCAAATACACAGAGGGGTTGGGGATCTGTCGTAGCTTAGTGGTTAAAGCAGCCGACCGGAAACTGGAAGGTCATGGGTAAGATTCCCTTTGGCAGTGAACTGACTTTTCTGTGTATTCTGCTTCTCTCTCTCTCTCTCTCTCTCTCTCTCTCTCTCTCTCTCTCTATATATATATATATATATATATATATATATATATATATAAGGGCTGTAACAATGCATTTGTTACAACCCTCAATTAACGATTATTATTAAACGATTAATTTCGATTATTATTAGTGTTGCTTGCACCATCCGCAGCTTCTCATATTTGAAGAAGCAGTTTGCGCGGTCGCAGCTCCATATCGCAAATGTGGCCTACATATACCTTAAAAGTTGTGGACACGACACTGCATATATATATATATATATATATATATATATATATATATATATATATATATATATATTTATATATATATATATATATATATATATATATATATATATATATATATATATATATATTATGTGTGTGTGTTTAATCAATGAAACCCAAAACGGTTGAGTGTGGACAATAACTGATAACAAAAAGTAATAGAAATGACCCTGATTGGATGAAATCAACATCATTAAGCAAATAACTTTACAGGCCAAACGCAGATGTGGCACTGAAACTTACAACTCATGTGTCAATATCAGGTTCTTAGACACCTGTATGTACTTACAAACAAGGTCAACTCGTCTGTCGAGTAATGACCTTGCATCAATTTGACAAACTTAAAAAATATTGATATTTTTTAAACCTGATCTACACAATAATTTGTCAATAAAATTGTTTATCCTTTTTTTTACAATCAAAATACAATATGAATATCATTAATTAAAATTATAGAATCGTTACTATGAAAATTTCAATGAATATAAGCCTGACGGGTAGACAGAATAAACCAGAGAAAAGATCACCCAGAAGAAATGGACCTCTGACACGCCTTTTCCTGTATTTGTAATTATGGCGTCATAGGTCATACGGTGCTCTGATAGAAATGTCGTAGGTCGACTGTGTCAGAGGTTAGCTTAGCAAAATATCCTATGCTTGAAACGGATGATAGCAGACATATTAAAACCAAAATTTCCACAATGATCAAATGAAATGTATCATTGAATTTCACTTTTAAGCAACACCAAAACAGGATGGACAAACAGAACGAAACATATACACATGAGTGAAAGTATAGTCAAGACTGGCAGCACCACGATAGCCACGTATTTTTAAAGCCAAAGAAAACATCCAAGCAATTTGAGGAACTCAACATTAGAATCTATGGAAAGTGTAAAACAGTCGATGCCTGATTTACAGGTTAACCTCTCTATTACGAGCAACTCTATAACAGACATCTCTTTATCACGGACACCTCCCTATATTAAAGACTCACTTTCTGGGACACCTCATCAGGCCCGCCTCTGTTTTACGGACACCTCCCATCAGACCCGCCTCTCTATTACGGACACCTCCCATCAGACCCGCTTCTCTATTTCCGGCACCTTCCATCAGGCCCGCCTTTCTAGTACGGACACCTCCCTGTTTGATGTAGAAAACTGTGAGCCTGAACGGCATATAAATCAGCAGGTTCGTCCCTTGGCTTTTACCTTTGACCTTGTGATGTCAAAATCAATCGGGCTGTAAAAAGGGACATATTGGTCACGTCGCTCATCTGAATTTTGGAAAAAAAAGCAAACGAAAATATACTTAATTTTTGTATATATACATTGCATTTAAAAGCTAAGAAGAAATAGTCCTGCCAACTGGTGATAATCGAATATTAAATATATATTTGGCAAACTAAAACTGTGCACATTTTATGGACTATATCAAAGGTGCTACTAGTGCTAGTCTCTCTCATGATCAAATATTTCTAGAAGTATCATTATTTCAGCTATGTGACAATAATATGTGCATAAAATTACCATGGGGAAGTATGAATACCTGTGAATTATAGAATAAGGTAGAAAGAAGAGATTAGCTTTAGTATAGTTATACACATTTAATTTATTAACTGAAATAAATTGCTATAAAAAATTCCATTTTCAAATGAGCATAAACTAAATCTGATAAGTATATATTTTACTGTATAATACACGACAATTGTGACCGAAAACCATTTATATAATGTGCTATGTGCCTAAGAGTTATATGGAAGGATACATTTGACCAACAAAAAATGTTAATGTTATTAATAAGTTTAGATGGATGAGGGAGGGAAAAGGAGGAGAGAGAAAGTGAGAAAGAAAGAGAGAGGGAGCATTCAATAGTGCCTATACGAAAAAAAAATGTTGGTTTATAATAACTATATAACTAATGATTAACAGATATGGACCGAGCTGATCACTTTGACTTATGTTTTGTGAGGCAAGAATATATTTTTCAATTAGATCCTAATTTTTATTATACTAGTTTTTTTTTCATGTAACAAATCCTTATACAGTTGCTATGCCACAGGTGCAGGGGCTTAACGGCAAGGGGTTGTTGGGTTGGTTAATGGTGAGATTTACGACACGTCTGCATATACGCACAGATTATGCAACAGTGTTTACAGATGGAAAATTAATTCATAATTATTAAAACTATAAAAAAAGAGAGATGGACAATCAAAGCCAAAAAATCAGTTTATTTCATATTCTGCTGAGGCAGGAAAATAATGATCAAATGTTTGCATAAGATTCTCATTTTTATGAAATCAGTGTTTTTTGATATTAATAAATTTAATACATTTGCAATATTACATATGTATCTGAATATATAAGCTGATTCACAATTGTAAATTGCATCATCATTTATTCCTAATTTGATCATATAACAACATATTATGCATACACATGTATTTATTTTGTTATTACATATTTACATATATATATATATATACATATATATATATATATATAATTTAAATTTGCAAACAATAATATCTAACTAGGGACCCATGGGTCTCGACGCTCAGCTGCATTTGTCTATAAGGATATATGTTTATGATGTTTTCCAAAATATTGGTCCTGGGATCAGTTTGAAGCCAACCTGTCTACCCGAACTGGAGTCATCATCCAAAAATAATTTGTGAATGGATGGGCACGGTGACCTTAACCCCTGACCTAGTGACCCCAAAATCAAAAGGGAACTTCCCTTATTGGCAGGTGCACCACATGTCGATGATGGAAGGACTGAGATGAAAAGTTTGGCTTTAAATGCATGCATAATCTTTTAAAAGTAGTGGGTCCTATGACCTTTGATCTCATGACCCTAGAATCAACAGTTCTTACTTTAGAGGTGGGCCATATATAAGTCAAGTTTGAAACAAATATTTCTAAACAAACTGGAATCATCTGGAAACTAATATGTGGACAGATGAGCCCCTGTGACCATGACCTTTCACCTTGTGAACCCCAACATCTGGAAGATGGAAGGTTTGGGACAGAAAGTTTGGCTAAAAATACATCAACAATCTTTTTAATGAAGTGGGTCCTGTGACCTTGACCTTTAGACTTATGACCCCAAAATCAAAAAGGGTTCTTACATTATTGGTGGTTCATATATAAGTTAAAATTGAAACCAATATATCAATCCAAATTAGAGTTATCATCCAGAAATAAATATGTGGACATATAGGCCCCTGTGACAATGACCTTTGACCTAGTGAATCCCAAATCAACCAGTTTCTTCCCCTATTGGGAGCTCAGCTATATATGCAAGATGGAAGGTTTGGTATGAAAAGTTTGGCTTAAAATGCATCCACAATCTTTCTAAATAAGTGGTTCTGTGAATTGGCCTTTGACCTCATGACCTAACAAATTGAACAGAATCATCCCCTATTGGTAGGTTAGCAATATCTTGAAGATGGAAGGTTTGCGATGATAAGTTTGGCTTCAAATGCATATGAATTCTTTTTAAAGAAATGAGTCCCCATGACCTTGACCTTTGACCATGTGACCCCAAATTTATTAATGCTCTCCCAATACTGGCAAGTCAGCTAAATGCGCAAAATGGATAATTTGGGATGAAAAGCTTGGCTTAAAATGCATCCACAATCTTTCTAAATAAGTGGGTTCTGTGAATTGGCCTTTGACCTCATGACCTAACAAATTGAACAGAATCATCCCCTATTGGTAGGTTAGCAATATCTTGAAGATGGAAGGTTTGCGATGATAAGTTTGGCTTCAAATGCATATGCATTCTGTTTAAAGAAATGAGTCCCCATGACCTTGACCTTTGACCATGTGACCCCAAATTTATTAATGCTCTCCCAATACTGGCAAGTCAGCTAAATGCGCAAAATGGATAATTTGGGATGAAAAGCTTGACTTAAAATGCAGCCGTAATCTTTTTAAATAAGTGAGTCCTGTGACCTTGACCTTTGACCTCGTGACCCAAAAAGCATATAGTTTCTCGCTTTAAGGATGGGCCATACGTAAGTTAAGTTTGAAATCCATATGTCAATACAACCTGGAGTTATCATCTGGAAACAAATTCGTGTGGATGGATGAACGGATGGACAGCAAACAGACAGACAGACAGGGTGATTACTATATGGCATCCACTTGTGATCAATAAAAACACCAGATTATTGGACACTAGATGTAATTACAACTGAGAAACTGACATGATTGTTGTCATTTTATAGTAAAAAAAGAAATAGAAAAATATTCGTTAAAATGACAAAAATACAGGTGGCGCCACCACTTTTCGGGAACTGACAACCTAGTCACGGTCAATATTCAATGCAAGATTCATGACAATCCATGCATAGAGTATCAAGATATTGGAGGTTTTGTATTATATTTTTGAATATTCTGGGGGGGGGGGGGGGGGGTACTTTCAAGCCACATAGCTCGCAGGATATAGATCACAGTGATCTTATTTCAGGTTTCCAAGGAGATTTTTTATTGACCTCCTTGGATGTTCACTTATAGAGGTTTCTAGGACCAGCAGTTACGACTTGTGCCCTGCTAACGGACGGACGGACGAAAAGTGGGCTTCTTGACAAAGCAAGTGAATACAAGAAGAACCTCTAAAAAATTAGCCTTATTTTGGAACTTTATTTTCAAATTTCAGATTTTAACAAATTGAATCCTTATTGTGTACATGCTGTGAAAATCAATCACAGAACCTATATGGAAAAATATGCGATGCTCAATTAGCTAAATTTTAGGCAGGGTACGAATACGGCTAAAATATTTTCATGCTCCAGGTTCACCCTTGAAATAACAAGTTACCCGTGGGGCATGACACTCAGCCGACTGACATGTTGACAATATGTCTTTGCACGGACAACTAATTAAGATAATGTAGGTAACATCATTGTTCATGCATATTAGCTTCAGTTCATCAAGAACAATAAGCACAACAGATTTGATGCATACAAAGAATAATGCCGATCGATGCACTAGTTGCTCAGGTAACAGCTTTTGTATCAAATTTTTAGTTATTCTGGGGGGTACTTCTTAGCCCCATATCTCGGACAATATGGGAAACAGAGACCTTATTTCAAGTTTCCAAGGAGACTTTTCATAGGCCTCCCATCATATCAAGAAAGAAGATTCTAGTTCTAGTGGTTACGATTTGTGCCCTGCTAACAGATCACCGCATCTTTAAGGTCTCAAAAAAAGATAAACAAAAAATAAAAAAAAAAATAACAGGTGGCGCCACCAGTCTGCAGAAACTGATAAAACACTCCATGATCAATATCCATGTCTATAACTTTCAGACTAGAGAATGGATAGCTATGATTCTTCAAAGAATGATAGAACAGGATTTACTCTATCAACAAACATTAAAATAATAGTGATGTAGTATCATTTTCTATATGCTTCATCGCTTTATCTAAAAAAAATCTTTGGCTTCGGACTTCCGGCTTCCGACTTCAGAGTTTTACACACAGCCTCGGAATCACACGTCTCCATAGTAAAAGCAGGAAAATTCTTGGAAAATCTCGGAAATGCGGTTATTCTGGGGAAAAGTTCGGAAATAAATATAAAAGCTCAGGAATGAGTTATTTGACCACTCAATTGGTCAAAACAATATGCCATCCGCCATATGTGTCTTATTAAACGGCATAATAAAAGACCAGCAAGGTGGTTCATAAAAGTGTGCACGCGTTCAGAATTATTTCATTCAGCAAACGCCTAAAACGCGTAACTAAGCGTCGTAGTGAGGTTTCGTGGCTTAAATTTAGGGCATGTTGTTGATTCGACAATTTAAAAAAAAAAATTATCAACGGAAAGAAACTGACGGCAGAGCATAAAGAATACATAAAACATTCTTTTGATTTTATACATTACATGCTAAAATGCAGGTTCATTGATGATGTTGATAAGGCGATGATATTGGCTGATTTTGGGATTGTTTTACATATTAATCACAACCACGTATTAGGGTCATGATAATTAAAGTATGATAAAGAATCATTAAGAACCGAGTGTCCGTATATATCTAATAAAAAGTAAAGCAGCAGGTAATATATGGTTACGGGTGAATATATTATTTTTATTATTATTATTTTTATTTTTTTTTGGTATTGTTCACAACAAAACAATCCTACAGTAATTTACAAGCAGTAGGCCTAAAACAGCAATGACAGATAACATCACTATCCTGAAATCATGTAACATTTGTATCACATATCATATATTACAAAAATTGACAAAAAGATCTATGATCATGTAATGAACATTTCAATTGTCTCCGATAATACTATATAACTTACCCCACAGAGTTTTTTGTACAGTTAATTTTCCTTTTGATATAGCTTCCTCGTGTTCAACACAATAATATCTTTAAATAAAGTGCACGGCACCGTTAATAGTCAAAGACTGTTTTTTACATTGTATAGTATCAACATAATATTTCATTTAGAGTATAAATTTGTTTCACAATTTATCTGTGAGTGTGCTGTTATTAAAATTATTTTACTCTTTCAAAAATCATTTGTATATTGAAACTCCTCAACCATAATGACCCTTTCTTCACAAATCACTTACAATTGTACGATCAACAAAAACATGATATTATGTTTCTTTGGTTTTTTTTTAAGTTTTTTTTTTCTTTTACAAAAAAGTACAACTAAACTTTACCCTGATCTAATGATCCCGCTCTTACGAGAAAATAATCTAATATATTAAATCCCATTTAAAAATATTACCAGTATGATCATCTTTATGATATTTTCTACATAAAAGTGCAGCAGTGGCCTTACTATTGTATTTAGTTACTGTTGTATCTCAAAAGAATATCAATATAAATAAGCAAGAACCAGTATACCAAAACCGTCATAATACATCCATATATAAAAATGTATTATATTTTTCGCCCTTGAAGTCGAATCATCGTAACTATATGATTAATATTGTATCTAAGTATACAAGGTTAATTAAGACCTTTAGCGCTATTGATCTATAATTTTGTCAAAAGACGGCATTTAAGTGCATAACTTTAAAGGCACGAACTTGATCCTAAAACTTAACTTAAAATTAACATAAACATCTTCATTTTTCGTTTCATAATAAAACACTTAATTTTAATATGATCCCATTATATGAATATACATGTATTATTCTTTGCTACACTGTAAGATATATGATTTTTGGCCTACCAATACAAATATAACTTAATCATATCTCAATGAGAAAGACGACAACGAATACTATTTCCGATTTGGCGTCCGTCCTCGGACTTTTGACTCAGGTTTATGTGCATGCCATATTTAATATACAAAATATATTGAAAAAATAAGGAAATCTTGGAAAATACCTTGACGATATATTTGGCTGATCAGTCTGAAAACGCCGATAACCGCATATTTATGTTTAGGATAACATATGTCAGTATATTTAACAATACACGCGTGTATGGATTGGAAATGCATGATTTTAACTCATTCCACTGATTTCGAATGAATGGGAAAAGATATAGATTAAATTAGATAAAATTAATAATAGATATAGATAAAAGCGCAGTTAATATTAATATACATAAATACATACACACATATATATATATATATATATATATATATATATAAACACTTCCTAAATAAATATTTATATATTGTACATTTCAAAGCGCTGATACAGAGAGTTAAGAAAATAGATGGTTTAAGTGTAAGTGCACGCTTAAATGAATTAGGTTCTGTACACGCTCCGGTAAGGAATTCCAGGCGATTGCAGCATACTTAGAAAAATTGTCTGTTACCTTAAACATTATGAGTTATGAATGCTAGGTCAGTACGTTATGCTTTTCCTAACTGCTGAGTTTAAGTACTGAGAATTACTAGCACTTGAGGACTGAGATCCTCCGGTTTAAGGGAAATAATCAGGAGCGATATTATGCCTATTCTTTCATACTATCAGTTAAGTTTAGCTTTATACAAAAGTTTCCAAGCAAACCCATCCCAGCATGGGATCCAAACTAGTCCATACATGGACCTTCTTGTCCTCTGATATATTGTCCTTCTTGTCCTGTGAATTCTGCTGGACAGACCATATTATATACGGTCCATGGGGCTGGTCCATCAGCTGGGTTGTTTAGCGAAATAGTCACTGGCAGTTACATCTGTTGAGTTTCATGTAGAATAATTAACACAATAAAAATATATTTATATATTTGAAAATATGTAATGCTGAAAGAAATTGTGCATTTTAATCATATTTAATCACAAAATAGTCGGAGGTTGCTATATGGGGGCTATTTTGCCTGAAATTAATGCTTTAATTGAAAGCTCGCTGATCAGCTGATCAGTAACATTCATGATGCTGTTTTCTTAAAATAATATTTTGTGGTCATATTTTTTTTCATTTTGTAAAACAACATAGTAATAATTGATTAATTAAAATGATAAATAGAATTAAAATTTGACAGAAACACAACGTCCTGGAAATGTTTCTAAAGGTTGTTTCGATAAAATGTTTTATGTTTCATGTAAAAATTGACCAACCTTTTCATGTTCCATTGATCAAAAATTTCATCAGGATTACGTATCTCTTAGACTCAAAAATCTTTTATGTAATATTTAAGCCATGTCTGTTAAATCACTCAAATAGAAATGTTTAGGTCTGCATGCATGCATTGTGGGTACCTTATTATTTTAAGAATACAAACAAATATGAGCTTCTTATAGAAACACGCTTTTTGTACAATTTCTTTCAGCTTTTGTTTTATTGAAATGGTGTGTTGTTTTATGGAACATGTATTAGACCATCATAAATTAAAATATGCTGAAACTGATAGCCTACTGGGGGGGGGGGGGGTCTCGGGGAGGGGCGTTGCTTCAGCCCCTAAAGCCCAAGTCTTGATCCACTATAGCTCTTACTATAGCTCAGATTAATTTAATCAACCTATCTTCATAAATGTTTTATATTCATAAATAAACGGTTTAAAATTTCGATCATCTCTCATCATGATTTTTCTCCAGCAAAATGCTCTGCTTTGGTCTTAAAGTCGCTATTCACCTGCCTTATTTATAGAATCTTTGTAATACAGGCTAACTTTTTTTTGCTTCCTAAAATTTTATTTTATGCTTCCTAAATTTTTTTTTTGCTTCCTAAAATTTTTTTTTTGCTTCCTAAAAATTTTTATTTGTTGCGAAATTCTATGTCGAGATCTCGAGATGATATCTCGAGATCTCGAGATAAATATTTTTTTTTTTTGTGTCCTAAATCAGCCACCGTAAAAACGGTTACATATACAAGTATAAATTTAATTATTATTATTTTTATTATTATTATTTTTACTATACTTTATATATTTCAGTGTATGAATATATATATATGTATTTTTATTTTCAATTATGAACCATGGTTTAATTGTTAGGGTTTCCCCCTCACATATTGGGACATTTTTTGTATATACAATGTAAAGAGGACATTTTGAGGCAATGTTCACAAAAAATGAGGATTTCCTGTTCCTGAAAAACTGTTCCCTTATGTCTTTGCGTTATGTAGTCAAACTGTAGAGAGGTTCAATAATAAATATTTATATTTCTTCAAAATTAGGATATAAAATTTCAAACGAGTCAATGGCGCAAAAGCGCAATCACGTTTGTAACTATCAAAATATTATCTTTTAAATGTAATGTTCGTGGTAAAATAACTGATAAGATAAATTATTTTGTTAAACTCTGCATTTACCGGGTTCCGTGGTCTCAACAGCACACAGGACTCGTAAAAGCTCAGCACAGATCGCGAGTTAGAGTACCGGTATCACCAGAGGAGCCGTAACCAGGGCCCGGTGCTCGATCGATCTGCAGTTGTTCTGAAGTTGTTCATAAATATCCTTATACTCAACTAATAAATTTGAAAGTAATTGTAACTGCAGATAACTTTAATAAAGTCTGATTGCTTATTTATAATTAGAAATATGAAAAAAAAAGAAAATTAATCACGAAAATCGGAAATAAGATAAAATTAGAGATTTTGCAGCTCAACGGGGGCCGCGCTCCGAAGGCGACCCTTCTGGATTCGCCACTGATAGCATATAATCGCCACTGATTTCATGCATATATATATATATATATATATATATATATATATATATATATATATATATATATATTATTTTAATATATTGTATTAGGTTAAGTGAAATTCCGAAAGGATGGCGAGTACAGGATGCGACCGGGGCGGGGGGGGGGGGGGGGAATGGCCCCCTGCGGCCCCCCCCCTTGGCTACGCCCCTGGGCACAAACATTAATACTTTTTATATACATATTGTAAATCGCGCCAAAAGAAAGAAATTCAACAACAAATATCAACAAAACATTTAGCTTGGCAAAAATTATTCAGTAAATGTTTGAAAATAAACTGTAACAGAGTAAAACGGCATTCTTTGTTAAGCAGTCTCTTATAGAATATAATCTCTTATAGGTTATAATTAGTTTTATAACAGAAGCTGGTACAAGCAACTATGAGGTCCGAAGGGAGTTAGGTCCGAAAACGCACGGCACTACTTTATAGAATTCTGACTATAGTTCAGTGATTACCATGCAGGCCTAAGAATAAGCTTCCTGTTAACTTGTTTTTTTTTTAATAAATTTAATTACGAAATGGGTATATATACTAGTATGTATCAAATAAAGATTGTGAGTATATAGATAATATTTATGTGCATGAAAAGGATTTTTTTATAAAGAGGTAAATATCCAACCAGATTTTCCACAGTAATTGATTTGATGAGCATTTGTCGAAAAATCATCGGAAAGGAAAGAGTTGAAAATATTTTATTTTTTGTTTAAAACCAACTTTATGCCTAAACATAAAAACATATTAGATTTTATAATCACACGCGTATAAGTATGTAATATATTACCTGTTCTGTTGTATCCCTTACTACGATATATCTTAATTAAAAAAAAATCGTAGAATTCTCACGTTATAAAACAAATTTAATTTACGTCTTATTTGGTACATATATGTTTGTTGCTGTTCCAGCGATGTCCTATTAGGATATATTAAATTTCCAATATATTATGATAACATTAAATATATTGGATATTTGCTCAACGTAAGGAAAACATATTAAAACTATTTAATATTTAATGATATAGTTATTTATAAATGTATTTTTAAAGTCGTATTCGGCTTTCTTTTTATCATATTTTAGTATGTACAATGTATTTTATTTTATACTCATTACAAGCACAATCATAAGCACTTTAAATATATGCATGCAATGAAATTGCATTTGCCATGTGGCTCTAAACTGACCATATGTTGACCAGTGCGTCTCCGTACTTCCTAGTTTAACACATTTGGACCGCATCCCGGCACTTCCGAGTGGCATCCGAGATGGCTTCCGAGCACAAAATCGTCTATAACTTTCAGATTACGGAATGGATAACTATGATTCTTCATGGAATTATAGAACAGACTTTATTCTATCAACAGAAATTAAAATGGTGTTGATCTATAGGTAATTTGTGCATGTTTTAGCACTTTATTTATGAAAAATCCTTGGCTTTCGACTTCTGGTTTTCGACTTCCGAGTTTTACACACAGCTTCAGCGCGCTGATCAGCGAAATATACCCTCCCATTAAATTCATTGTTTTATCGCTCATACTGCACAAAGGGCAGGGCTTCATACATCACTGCACATATGATATATTTCTTCCGTCTATCAAGTTTATGTATTTTATCAGGTAAGGAATTGACTTTGGCTTGTTGAGATAAAAACGTATAAGGTTTGTTGGTGGGGTCTAGGAACAAATGGTACGTGTTCATCAAACAATTGCTACGTAGCCTAGCCCGATTGAATCGGACTCTAAGATAAAAACTCTTTATCAAGAGTCCGATAACTATAGGGTGAGAGTTCCTGGTATATAACCCTGGCCCTGGCGTATAGATCTCTTACGCGTAAATCAACTGTTAAATACTGCTTAATGGAACGTCGCAAGCCTAATATCATAGTACAAGGCAGTTGGTATGCATTTTGTGGTTACAATGCTGACTAGTAATATAATGATAAATGTATTATTGACTAGTAACTGGCCTTCACATATCTCCACCGTAGTTCTCCTAGCTGCTCCGTCCGCTTGGCTTCAAGATGGTAGGTGAGACTGGAATGTATGCGCATGCGCAGAAAGAATAGGAAATAGGGAATCCTATGCTAATTTGCCAAAGTCAATAATACATTTATCATTATATTACTAGTCAGCATTGTAACCACAAAATGCATACCAACTGCCTTGTACTATGATATTAGGCTTGCGACGTTCCATTAAGCAGTATTTACCAGTTGATTTACGCGTAAGAGATCTATACGCCAGGGCCAGGGTTATATACCAGGAACTCTCACCCTATAGTTATCGGACTCTTGATAAAGAGTTTTTATCTTAGAGTCCGATTCAATCGGGCTATACGTAGCCGTGACAACCGGGTCCCCCAAAACACCAGTGTTTTGAGTATGTGTGACAAAACACCACTAAACACCCTTTTAAATTCAAATTTGAAGCAAAACACTGGCATAGGTTAATAAATTATCATCTGTTGCATATGTCAATGCAGAATTGTGCCACTTCTCTGTAAAATAAAAGAAGGCCGTCCTTCCTACGACGGGGGGGGGGGGAGGGGGGCGGGTCGCAGGACGCAGTCGCACCAGTGGACTTGCATCATGCGATGGGGGTCTAGGATTGTGGCCTATTAAGCCCGGTTATTTGGACAGAGGGATTAACCCGACGGCGGATATTAATAAGATTAACGTTAAAAGCCTTGCAGACGACCGTCATTAGCTTAATGAGATCAAAGTGATTAGATAGTGATTGGGATTATTTATTTCTGGTATTAATTGTGCATATATAATCACCAGAAAATGCTTTATAGCTTCTCATAGCATGATTGACAATTCATTTTTTAACTTGATGGGGAAGATTTTGTTCTAGTATAATAGTAAGCGCATATATGATCAACAGAAAAAAAACTCCTTTAGTTCATAATAACATCCATGGTGGGAGGAAAAATGGCTTCATTTTTAGAGTTCATTTTTTTGCCAGTTTTAGGATATGGTGTATCGAAGATGAACAATGGAGAATTTTATCTGATTTCTCTGAAAGGAACACACACACACTTATTGTTCATCTGGTCAGCACATACTTTGATAGCTAGGACATAAAATATCATTCACATCATACACACATCATCTTTTATGACAAGATAACAGAACAGGGTTCGTGTGCAGTCTTACAAAGTCTTACTTTTAATTTTGCAAAAATAAGGCCTTAAAAAGTCTTACTTTTCTTACATTTTGGAGGCTATGCCTTACAAAACTTTCTTTTGGTTTCACAGTAACTTAAATAAATTTTTTAATCGTGAAGGAGGCAAATAAATGGATACCATAAACCTGAAAGTAGCTAATTTTTCAAAGCTGGTTCCCATATTTAAATGCATTTCACACATCATCTGCATGTTCAGACTACCATGGGTCTCATGATCATGGAGGCACCTGCGGAGTATTTTCAATGCAGACAAGAGAATAAAAACTAATCAGAAGACACATGTTCACAAGTTTCGACGGTGTGAAAGGGGACTAAAAAGTTCCGCCAGTTCATCACCAATTTTTGTGGTATTTTCCTCTGCTGTACACTTCCCCTAAATCATGTAATCTCAGGAGTTTCTGCATGTCGGTGGATGCACATTAACTTTGTTGGAAACGGAAATTAACAACGCGCTGTGTGTTTGTCGGCAATGCAAATAAAGTAGGGTCCTAAAATATCACTCGAGCATCCTTTTTTCAGTTTCATGTTTGCTAAGCAGGTTCATGTATATTTATGTATGAATATTGATAGCATTTAAAAAGATAATTATTTTGCTTGACTCAGGCACACATGGGTGGCAGGGCTCGTACCAATAAAAGGTGTTTGAAAGTGTGATAGGTATATTTGGACACTTGCTTCAAACTGGAAGTTGAAATAAATATGTGTGTGAGTTGGTGTACAGAAGATGTAATTAACACCTATATATATTAGGTTTCTGATAACCATGCGAAAGTGGTCTTATTTTTCTCGAAAAAGTCTTACAAACTCTGAAAAGGGTCTTACTTTTTGAAATTGAAAAGGCGCAAGAACGCTGCAAAATAAATTCCAAACGAAAAAATATGATTCAACAACTTTATTCACACAAATATCAATGGAGCTAGACATTAATAATGCCAATATATTAACTGATGAAAGAGCAAACATAATAACTGATGACTTTAAGCACCTAAATTAACGGACCATGTAAACGCGATATTCTCGCGGGAAATTATGGCACGCAGTACGTGGGTTTTCACCGGGAGGTTGCATTTCTATGTTACACCGGAAGTCAGACCCCCGTCGCACGAAGCACTCCGATAAAAGAAAGCAATAGTGTTTTGTACAACTGACGAGTGCTCTGCTTGTTTGTGACTTGCGCCACTAGGGGGCAGCGTCATAGCTGCCGTAAATGGCTGCCGTGTCCCCTGTTGAATGGACCACAGCACAAAACACTCGTTTTTATCTTTATTTCATAAATTTATAACACAATATTGCAGAGATATATTCATCAGATGATTATTTATCGATTGGTGTTATGTTACTGGTTCAGGTTTTAACTTAAGTGGGTTTTCGTGGTGTTTCATCACAGATACACGAAACACCGGTGTTTTGGGTGTTTAGGGGGACCAGTGACAACCCGATCCTGAAGGCAATAAGAATATTGGGCTTGTAAGCCTACTCTAGCCGTGATACAAGTGTTGCCGTGGAATGTGACGCAATGGTCTTGCATCAGGTTGCGTTCATATTGTGGTAAACGGCCCATAATCTCAATATTATGCAAAGAATGATAAATTAACACAACAGTATACATGTGAGCTCACAACCCAAACTGAAACACCGTCTCCATGGACGCAGGTCATTTCCTGTATAGCCTGTAAGCTGCTTGCGTCCTGTAACCCGTGCGAGCAATGCTTGTGTTCATGCGGTCATAAATTCTACAAACATGCCGAGGGGTTTACCAATGGGCTGGGTTAAAAAGGAAATTTTCTCACTCATGTTTGGTATTATTAGAAAGTACACAAAAATGCTAACGATTAGTCTGGTTTATGTTGATTGACAGTGATGGGTGTACCTGTAGGCCATGAAGCGTTGTTAGAAATGACGGAAATATTTGAATCTTCATAAGGCCTTATAATGCGTTCCTCATACTTAGATGTAATGACACTTTGGTGCCAGTGATCTGGTCGTAATGCCAGAGGGTCGATATGACGGTAAGTGCTACGGTACTAATAAGTATTTTGTACAGACCTAGGTGGGGGCTATGTCCTTATCAGTTACTCATGTGTTTGATAGGCTGACCCTTTTTCTTTGTTTAAAACTAGTGTGTAACCAGAAGGGCCCAGTGTGCAAAACCAAGGTAAGACAAATCAGGGGTGGATCCAGGCTTTAGATAAAAGAGGAGTCCAACCTAGCCACAATGGTCGACTGAAATGATAAAATTTCATCAATATACCTTTATTTTAGTCACCACTCCATGTAAGTCCTTGGGTGGGATCCAAAGTTGAGCGTGTTCTGTTTCTATAAACGTAAGAAAACCTATCTGTGTATTGGGTATCTCATTTTTAAAAGACAAAATTGTGTTATTACAAGCTATTTGCATAAATTCCCAGTTTAAATATGCCTATAACCCTATGAAAATGGGACCAGTACACAAAGGATTATGGTCGCTGGCTACATATACATTCATACTGCTTCTGTTATGGCAGTTATAAGCAGTTATAAGATGTCTTCCTAAGTCCTGGACCAAAATTCACAATAACTAAAGTAAAATGCACTTACAGTTGCCAATATGCAGTGTTCTCCACTAGAAATTCTGATAGGCTGGTGGTAAGCGCGGTTGAACCAAGCCTGGTGCTTACCTGCTGCGCGTCAAGCATTTTTTATTGTCTGATTAAAAATTTAATCTGCATGGCTTTTTAGCTCAGCTGACTATAAGTCATCTGAGCTATAGTCGTGGTCCATTGTCCGTCGTCCGTCTGTCTGTCCGTCCGTCCGTCCGTCTGTCCGTCTGGATGTCCGCCCGTAAGACTGGCACGTTTCGACACCATTGGACCTACGAATCTGAAATTTGGCATACAGTTAGATGTCCCAAAAATCTCCTACCATGCCGAAAATTGGGTCAATAGGACTTCGTTCCTTCGAGATATTAAGGAAAAACCTCAATTTTTTATTAGAAATCTATTTTCACACTTCAGGACTGCCTAATATCAAAACCACTCATCTGGTTTTCTACATATTTACCATAAATGTTCCTCTATATAGTTCCTATGTACATGCCAGATATTAAGTCAGTATTATATAATTAAAAAAAGTTATGGGCCCAAACATAATGGACTTTGTAAAAAAATCAGGAAGATATTTGGTCACTTAAGACCAAAAGTGTTAAAGGTAGGGACTTTTTTCCAATAATACAACTTTAATTAATCAAAATTTAATTGTATACCAAAAATTAGATCAAAATCTGTTAAATTTTTTTAAATATTGGCAAAAATATAAAATTGGTACCTTAAATGTTGCCCAACTTTGGCCACGGCACATTTTTTTCCTGTAAGTACTGTGGATTTAATTTTCACAGCATGTATACATAAGGATTTAATCTGTTCAAATCTGAAATTTGAAAATAAAAGCTGCAAAATTAGGCTAGTTATTGAATTTTTTTGGAGGCTCTTGTTGTATTCCCTTACATTGTCAAGCAGTCCACTTCGATGACTGTAGGTCATTCAGTGCACATTTCTATGCTCCCCAGGCTGTTGGCATAATTTTAGATGTCCCCAAAATCTCCTACCATACCGAAAATTGGGTCATTAGGACTTCGTTCCTTCGAGATATTAAGGAAAAAAACTCATTTTCCATAAAAAAAGCCATTGTTACACTTCAAGGCTGCCTAATATCAAAACCACTGATCTGTTTTTGATCGTATATAGTATTCACATTCTTTCATACATTTTCTATGAACTTACCAAAAATTAGGTCAGTATTGGGTATTATTTTGAAGTTATGGGCCAAAACATAATGCAATTTTTAAAAAAATCAGGAAATATATTTACTCACCTAACATGAGAATTGCTGAACCTAGAGAATTTTTTTTCAGGAATATAACTTTATTTAATCAAGATTCAATTGTTTACCCAAAATTAGATCTGAATTTTGCATATTTTTCAAGTTATTAGCATAAATAAAAAATCAATACCTTAAATTTTGTCCAACTTTGGCACTGTTGATTTAATTTTCACAGCATATATACATTAGGATTTAATCTTTTAAAATCTGATATTTCAAAGAAATTGATTGGAAAGAATAGCTTTTATTCATGTTTTCATACACCATGTCAAGTGTTGTTTACATCTAGCCCACCTAGTAGTACAGCCTTCACTTGCATTATGTAACCCACCCCAGGCAGCTTGCCTTGGGTCAGCTTGGTCACTACCAGCAGGCTTCCCCTGTGCCCTGCACTCCCTCCCCCCCCCCCCCCCCCAGATGGTGCATAAACTAGATGAATGTTATTATTTTCTGTATTTGATTCATTCTTATTCCAGGCTATGCTACATTTTAGATTTTGTATGGTACCCCCAGGGTTACAATGATTAAAGTGTACATTTAATTGTGTCCACAAAGTGGTGTATTGCTATGAAAGTGTAGATGTTCATGAGATAAGTAATTCCTTACTTCAGAGGAGTAAAAACTTCACCAGGTGTGAAATTGACTATTAATTCCAGTAATAAATTAAAACTGGGATAGTAATCAGCACAATGATATTGTTTGTCCCTCATTCAACCAACAGTGTGTATACTTTATTTGAAAAGATGTTTTATTTTATCAAATTTACTGAATCTTTTATTTTATTTTGGTGAATAAAATTAAGCATGTACTGAAAACTCCAATGGGCAAAACTTTTTAATAGTGATTCAAGGAATATTCTTGTAGATGCCATGTTGTGGCATTATTTTCTTTTAAATTCAGTTTAAACATTTATGATTTAAAATAATAAAATATATGTGTATGCATAATATGACCCAATATGAGCTACACTCTGGATATATGATGATTGCAACTTTTGCGACAATTCTAATATTTTAACTTATAGTTTCAGTTTTTTACTCTGCATATATAATGATTGCAACTTTTGCAACAATTCTAATATTTTAACTTATATTTTCAGGTTTTTTTATTAAAAATTTATAAAACCTGTAAATAAAAAAAATGATTCAAATAAAAACTTCTTAATGGAAAAAGTGGATATGCTTAAAAAAATAGGCTTATATATAAACTTAAATGCATTATTCCCTTGAAAGTGAAATAAAGGTATTAGTCCATTCTGTCCACTTGCCTGTCCATCTGTAAATTTTCATATGCATTACAGTATCTCAAAACTTTTACTGTTTTTCTTCATGACAGTCTTGTCAGAATATTAGTTTGCAATCATATATTTAGAACTTTACTATAACCAAGTAGGAGGGCTCCTTTCCTCTTAGCTTTTCATATTCTTATATAAATGAAAAACATAACAATAGAATATTTCTACATCCACCTTCGTGCTGCCCTCACTTTTCCCTTCTCTGAACCCCATCCCAAAGTCAGCCTCAGTAAGCAAGAACAAGATGAATCAGATATATTCATACTTTAATATTTTGTATAACTATTCGTCCATAGGTACCTATGTACATGCCAGAAATTATGTCAATATTGTGTAATATGTAGACATAGTGGGCATCACAATAATGTACCTTGTCAAGACTAAAGAGATATTGTGTCATACAGTCACAAATTCATAAATCACTTCATCAGCATAGTTAATCATAACATCATATCTGTCAAATTGAAAGCTTGCATTTACTGTTTTTCTTCATGACAGTCTTGTCAGAGTATTAGTTTGCAATCATATATTTAGAACTTTACTATAACTAAGTAGGAGGGCCCCTTTCCTCTTAGCGTTTCATATTCTTATATAAATGAAAAACATTACAATAGAATATTTCTACATCCACCTTTGTGCTGCCCTCACTTTTCCCTTCTCCGAACCCCATCCAAAAGTCAGCCTCAGTAAGCAAGAACAAGATGAATCAGATATATTCATACTTTAATATTTTGTATAACTATTCGTCCATAGGTACCTATGTACATGCCAGAAATTATGTCAATATTGTGTAATATGTAGACATAGTGGGCATCACAATAATGTACCTTGTCAAGACTAAAGAGATATTGTGTCATACAGTCACAAATTCATAAATCACTTCATCAGCATAGTTAATCATAACATCATATCTGTCAAATTGAAAGCTTGCAGACTACCATACACTTTAGATCCTTCAACAAATAGCCTTATCATCATTCTACTACTGCTTATTACTGCTGTCATTGCATTCATATTTGCTCAAATATATCACAATTTTCAACTCCTCCTAAATAAATAAAAAATAAACCACTATATTTGACTCTATTAATCCATCAGTCAGGTAATTTCATTTATCATTTACTCACATATTACATTACATTCCTTTATAATAGCCGAACATGTACATGATATTCATAAGTTTTATCGACTCGATATAGTATCACAGTGGAGAAACATTTATAGTCCAATCACGATCAGCTGAGCGCCGTGACCCATGGGTCCCTTGTTTTATGCATGTAAGAACATTGAGAGCAAGAGGAAGGGCATGTGTAATTTGTTTGTATGAGCTGTCATACGAACAACAAATAGAATGCAAATATAGAAATTTATTGTATCAGCGACACTTAAAGGCCAGCTGTTATGACAGCACACTGAGCGAATATACCTTCCTAGAAGCCACAGTCAGAATATGTATCAATGTTAACCAATATCCATGCCAACAGGCATTGGGTAATTAAAATGCAATCAGGGAGCAAGGGAGTTGTGGCTTCTCTTACTCTACAGCAGTGGGCTGTCTTATATCCATCTAGTAACCTGATGTCACTGGCTGTGATGATAAGATCCCAGCACTGACACCAGCTTAATTACTCCAGGCTAACAATCACTCAGCAAGACCCCTTGCAGGGTCAGTCTGTAAGGCGAGTCCTTGTTACCCCTGACCACTGTGTCTGGCAGGGACAGGGAAAGGGTGGTGGGGACAGATGAAAGAGTGCCGGGTAACATTAAAGGCTGGCAGTGAGAAAGGAAAGGCTGGCGGTGCGCCAGGTTATATTGGCTAGTGGAGAACCCAGAATATGTTGCTGTTGTATTGCAAATAAGATACTTTTACCATGGGGAAGAAGTTTAAATGTCAGCCCCATCTGTGAAACTGATATCAAAACTGTTTTTTTTTTTTTAAAATATGATTCTAACGTGGCCAAATACCACTTATATCTACATATGGGGAGGCAAAGAAACAGTTGTCCGTCAACAGTGCAAGATGTTTCATTCCTGCAGGTGGCTGGGTCAAACCCAGCAGAACTTCTGACAAAACCTAAGAAAAGGTACCCAGGTCCGAAAGGTGGGTCTAGGCTGCAAAAATGGGTCTGTAACTCTTACAAAATTGTGGCAGCAGCTGAAAAAGGGGGGTCCGGACCTGTCCACCTGATCTGCTTCTGCTGGAACCACCCCTTTGGACTAAACCGTACCCCATTGGATCCTGTGCGAGAGCTCAAGGGCTGATAAGATCTTTTGAGACAGACCATCCTTTGTGTGTGTGCATTGGGTGGTTGCAGGAGGCTTCCACATCACTCACTCATACAGTGCCCCCCCCCCCCCCCCCCAACCACCTGCAACACAGTTCGAGCTCCTGGTCAGAGGAAGGGGACTGTTTGGTGCACCAGGGATCTTTATTCAACAACGCTGAATGACAGATTTACACTTAAGAGTGTAGCATAGTGAAGCTTAACTTAATCTCTAATTTAATTGGAGTACAGGGATCTAGGATCATAGTCAATTAATACTACTCCCTGTACATTAATCATAAAGATAAGGAACGACCAGAGTCATGTGTAATGCTTTATACCGGGTTGTCTTCTTATTTGCGGTGGTTTCAAATTCGCGAAATTCACGGTCGCTCTCCAACTGCAAAATTGAAACCATGCAGTTTTGAATGCATATTTACCAGGCCATGGTCATTAATTTCAGAAGCTGACGATAGTTGGCAAAAGTTGAAATTAATTTTCAGCTACGTAGTGATGTCCATGGAGCCTGGTGCATGTACTTTATGTGATTCAGGGAGAATAACGGGACCCATTTATAATAATATCGGTTGGATTAGATGCAAACACTTGACCCTTTGCAGGGATACGCTGATGCCAGCGGGCGCGCCTGGCAGACTGGAAAGTGTCAATGCCCGCCGGGCAGTAATATTTAAAAATTACGTGTATGTTTGCCAAGCTAGATGACATCCAGTGCTGCTTAAAATGAATATTTAGTAGAAGGTACTCTTTCACATTGTGCCGTATTTAGTTATTGCTAATGAATAAAATTTGTCATTAAGTAGTGAATGTAGCTGCTAGGGTAGCGCCACCTTGTAACTGTATAAAGGACTCGTGCTGTCACTTCCGAAATTATGACACGCCAAACGATGTTTGATTGGCTAGTGATCCAGTGAATATTTGAATATATTTGAAAGATCACAGTTCATGATGGGGCCAAATTGCTGTAGAACAGTGGAATATGATGTTTGGCTTTAGATTTTAACTGTAAAAACTGAATACGGTTCCTTCTTCCACCCATACGGAAGTGATTTGCAATATTAATGGCATATATTATTCTGGGCACATCCCTGCCTTTGATCCCGCAAGAAGGGGGCTACCTACAGGCGTCCCTTTTGATGGATGAGCATGTGATTATGACACGTCTGTTAATTAAGGAGGAAGATACCCTTATCAAGACAGTTTCCCTAAACAAACCTATTACACGGTTATGTAGTTACACGTTGGTTTCTCACACCTTAATGACATGTGAGTTGTTTGATTGCATGAGCTTTGGCCGGGAACTAATTACAGCCAGTGGGGTCAGTGCTTCCCGTACGCGTCGGCTGAGCCGTTCATGAGTGTTCTAACATGCGATATCCGGAGAGAGAAATAGCAGGCCTAGATAATAGTGAAATAGTGGTTTATGAAATAATATAGTCACAACAGTTTATAGTTTCATATTTGATAATAACATACTACTAGACTAATGATAGAGCGCGAAAAAGGAACCCCGTGAAACTTTTAAAAATACAAAAACCGCGAAAATTCAGCCCTGCTGATATAAAGGCAACCACAGTAATTGTTGTATCACATGAACACATTTGGTAATTCAGTTGGATGAAACATCTCACAAATAAAATAAATGGAAACACCATGCAGCTTAACCTAAACATATAAAAAATAATGTGTGCACATAGTGTTTATTTTTCTTAAAGAAAGTTTGCATTCCTATAAATTTCTGTCAAATGTGCCCATATACATAATAGCATAACCAGTTGCTTGAAAAAAAAACATTTGTGGTTATGGTTGAATTTCATATGTATAGGTCAGTATAATGGCAGTTGACAGTTGCATGAAGCACTCTTGGGACATTCCACTTAAACAATGAAATTTTGATATTTCAGCTTAAAGTGTCATATTCATCATAAAATAGAAATATTATTATCATCAAATGCATATGTAACATACCACTTTGACTGTGTTTTTAGTGGTGAAAAAAGTTCTGTTCTAAGTTTCCCTATGGATGGCAGGCTAGTAGCTACTGGGGTAAACTTGTTAAAATGTGTCAACTGCCAGCTGTGCAGCTCTATGAGCAAAGGTAACACAGATCATTGTTTCAGATTCAGAGACAGTTTCAAGTGTTGGAGCTGCAACATATTAAAAGCTAGTCATGAGTCATTCCTAAAGATAATATTTAGCTAAATTCCTTCCAAGGCTATTTTAAATATATTACTATTTCTGTCACAGATTTGAAATTTTTAACTCAGCTGACTATATGTCATCTGAGCTATAGTTGTGGTCAATTGTCCATCGTTCGTCCGTCCGTAGATGTGGCACGTTTTGATACCGTAAGACCTAGGAATCCAAAATTCAGCGTAATGTGAGATGTCGCCAAGATTGCCTACCAAGCCAAAAACTTGGTCTTTGTGACTTCATTCCTTTGAGAAATTAAGGAAAAACCTCAATTTTTAGCGAACCTGTGAGCTGATGCGATGGTGCATTGTCATCCGTCATTGCGCCGTGTGTCGTCTGTACATAAACCATAGCTAACTCAAAAATGGCAGGAGCTAGCATCACCAAATTTTTTGCAAATAATCAGTCATCTGAAAAACTTGATCGAATTTTGTTTATTTTTTCCTAACTCCATTTTCCTAGATTTTATAGGGAAAAGGCTAAAAAAGCTTTAAAAATCTTCTTCTCCAAAACTGTCCAGCCAAATTGTCCCATATTTCACAGAAATGATCCCTGGTACAATCTCTCTCAAGTTTGTTCAAATGGTTCCAGTTCGAAGATTTTGGCCGAGTTACAGGAGGTTGAACTTAGTCATCTGTCCAAAAAAGCACACTAAAATTTCAATCTGAGGAATGGCTAGAGATATCATCATCAAATTTTTATGCCAATTTTTGTCACATATGTCATATCAGAAATTTAGGTATTGGTGGCGCCACCTATATTGATCTGTTTTTTACAAGTGAAAATGTAATTTTAGACTCTTCTAGCTTATACACTGTTTTATGTTGAAACTGTTAAGCTGATTGGTTTAAACTTTACAAGAATTATTCTATGATAGGGTTCTGTCAGTTTTATAAGAATATAGATTTGGTAAATGCAGTTTTAAAAAAGTAGTGAAGCTAATTGAAAAAGGCTTTCTGTGTTTGAAAACAGATTTGACAACATGCTGAGTTTCAGCAGCCAAGTCAAGAGGTCACTCAGTACAACCAGGTGGGGTCCAGACATCACCATAGCAACTGACCTGGCTCTGCCTGGTGTCTAGACTATGTGTCTAGACATCTAGACACAGCGTCTAGATGTCTAGACACATCGTCTAAAAACACAGAATGCCAAGATAAGAACTATTGGACTATATATTTTAACTGTTTGAAAAAACTTGGTTTGCATTTTTAGCAATTCTGTGAGCTTATGCAATGGTGTGGCATCGTCCGTCTTCTGTCGTGCATCGTGCATCATAGCTATCTCAAAAAGGGCAGGAGCTAGCATCATATCTCTGCATTGGTTTGACTTATCCACCTGAAATTTTGCATGTTTATACATTCTGGAAAGCTTTCTTGATTTTATGACAGGTGGTGCCACCTACATTCAAGTTAAAGCTGCAGACATCCAAGCTCATATCTAGGGAACCTTCTGACCGATTTGGCCAAAATTTTGCATGTATATTGAACTCACATAGCTCTTAATCATACGCAAAACTGGTTGTGCCACCTGCAACCCTTTTTGCACAGCGTCCATCAGCCTTTGGATATAATCACTCATATATCAGCAGTGGTTTGACTTATCCACCTGAAATTTTGCATGTGTTGATATCCTGGATAGCTTTCTTGATTTTATGACAGGTGGCACCACCTACATTCCTGTTGAAGCTGCAGACATCCAAGTTCAAATTTCGGTAACCGTTTGACCGATTGGGCCAAAATTTTGCTTGTGTATAGATCTCACATAGCTCTTCATCATACGCAAAACTGGTGGTGCCACCTGCAACCATTTTGCACAGTGTCCATCTGTTCATCTGCCTTGGGATAAAATCACTCATATCTCGGCAGTGGTTTGACTTATCCACCTGAAATTTTGCAGGTTTATACATCCTGGACAGCTTTCTTGATTTTGTGGCAGGTGGCGCCACCTACATTTATGTTTACGCTGCAGACATTCAGGCTTATATGCAACACACCTCACTCTATTTCCCCTTGCCACTCAATCCATGCCCCACTTCACCTGTCCCACTCTGATTTCGGTGGATACACGTAGTCGCTTGTCAACTACCCGTATTCTAGTTTTAAAATGTCCTAGTCTGAAACTTGCAGGTCCAAAACGTCCATTTTGCTGAAATGATAATGACTAAGGAAGATATGCAGGACATAAGAGGATCAATATTAAATTTTAAAAATAAACCTCCATTCATACTCCCAAACTTTGCACAGGTTTGCATTAGGCCTGTAGGCCTTGTTAATTCTTAATGACAAAAAATGAAGACAATCTGAGATCCACTTTTTGTCTGTTTGATATGGAATGATCCCCAGGGGTCCCTTGTTGTGTTGCACACATCCATGCCCAAAGATCAGGAATGGTAGGACATATAGGCCAGAAAATGTGCATGTCAATAAACTTGATCAGTTTTCTGTTACACACACCTTTGTAGACTACTATCCCTTTGTGCATAGTGTACATCCTTGCATATATCTAAGATGTAGTTTGATATATTGGCCTGAAATTTAATGGCTTATAATCAGGTCAGGGTTAGGTTTCATCCAGATAAAACTTGTTTAATCCAGGACAATGGAAAAAACTGAGTTTTTTACCTGTTTAATGCAATTTTATCTGGATAATACAGGAATAAAGTAAATCAACTTGAGAATCACCTTGTAAAATTTAATAAAATAACATCAATGCCGATCTGGATAAATAAGTTCAGAAGGTTTATTGATATATTAACAATATATGTTTTATTTCAAATTGGCAATTTCCTCCAGGTTCATGTTTCCCTGCTGTCAGCAGCCACTGTAGCTTATGCTCAACAAACAACAGAATGGGGAGCAGTCCATTTGTCTTCTATGTAACTCTTCTGGCTAGTAGTCAGTTTTTCAGTAGGATGTGTCATCTTTATAGCATCAGCCTCAACCATCAAATCTTTACTCATAGTCACATGGCGCGCTTACAGGGTAAAATTGCAGTCCTATTGTCAACAACTTATATAGTCTCCCGGAAGTGGATGCCTGAATGACTTTGATCCTATGGAGGTTTCTCCTCTCAGGCTGCCCTGACTGGCTGGTAGTCAAATGGCATCCCACTGTTGCTGCTTGTGTAAACATGCCTTAAATTACCAGTGGCGAAAGGGATAATCACACTACTACCTCGTATTCAGAGAAACCAACTTGGGCAAGATAGCTTTTCAAGCATTTTATCTTTTGTGTCTGCACATCTGAGAGGTCACCCTAAAAAATTAACAACAGCTAATATCTTTGTATATCTTAAGTCATTTGTGCAATATATGACTGGATTATGTACATCTCTTTCAGATGTAAGAATAGATGTTTATCTGTAAATAAATATGATATTCTGTGGTACCACTGATTGTTTTACTAAACATGTGTGAACTGCAGTTGTTTAGCATTTTGATAGTGTAATGTACAAAATAGGTGATAATGTTTTTATATGTCTCACTCTGACTGACCTCTCTATTAAGTAGAATTAATTTCAAGTTCCAAAATTATGATTAAGATGATGGCATCACTATCTGAGACCAAAAATGTGTTTTATTTATAAATGTGTGGTCACATTATAATTCATTTAGCTAGACCCAAATTTTTTTTAATGGTATTATTGTACAGTAGAAACCCTGCATCGGATTCAATTATGATTACACACCAACAAAATTTGGGATTAGATGAGTAAAGACCTGAGATTTCTCTTTCTGCAAACAATATAGCGGTATATAATTTTCATAGCACTTGCTGAACAAAGTGTGGTAACACATCTGTGCAGGTTAGGCCCTGCAGTTATTTTCAGTACCTTTAAAAGAATAGTCAAATGTATTATGAGGGAATGATTGTACCTGATACCTGATGTATATTTCATTGCAGAGGTTTGCATTAAGCATGTTGATCTTGTTCATTATCTTTATTTCTGATTGCAGAGCAAGGTAAAAGGACAAATGGATCCTGCTGTACCCCCACCCTGTTTGGATATGTTCATAAAAAGAGAAAATGACCAAGGCAGCTCTCAGTGTGATTCAAACATTAGAGCCCAGGAGAATGGATTCAGTCAGGACACATCATGTGACTACCCAAGTAGAGAACCGGATGTACAGAAATTGCTACCCAATGTCAATGATTGTTTTGGAAATAACCAAGACACCAGGAGTACTTGTATGAGGAATGAGGACGAAGAAAGAAATCACTTTAACCACAAAGAGAATGATACTTCTGATGAGGAAACCCCAAGTTGTCCAGTAGAAATAAAGAATGATTTGTCAGGAGAGGAAGCACAGAGTTGCCCACAAAACAACCAAAATATATCAGGTAACAAACATTTACATAATACAGAATATTCTAATCAGATTACTATTCATGTGTCCTCTGTTGTATCTGAGGAGGACAATTTTGATTTGAGCAAAGTTATTAAAACAGAACAATGTGATAGCCTAAATGGACAAATCATGAAGCCTGAAAAACTATTTAAATGTGGTTTATGTGGCAAATCTTTCACTCAGCAGAGTAGCCTGAAGTATCATGTGAGGACACATACTGGAGAAAAACCATTTAAATGTGAACAGTGTGATCGATCTTTCTGTCAGAAGATTATCCTGACAAGACACGTCATGACACATACTGGAGAAAAACCATTTAAATGTGAACAGTGTGGTAAATCTTTTGCCCAGCAAAATAACCTTAAGTCTCACATCAGGACACATACTGGAGAAAGACCATTTACATGTGAACAGTGTGGTAAATCTTTCACTCAACTAAGTAGCCTGAAGACCCACATAATTCGACATACTGGAGAAAAACCATTTACATGTGAACAGTGTGGTAAATCTTTCGCTCTGCAGAGTGGTCTGAATACTCATTTAAAGAAGCATGCTGGAGAAAAACCATTTAGATGTGGACAGTGTGGTAAATATTTTTCTCATCAGATTAGCCTAGAGACTCACATCAGGACACACACTGGAGGAAAACCATTTATATGTGAACAGTGTGGCGAGTATTTCTCACGACAGAGGGATCTGAAGTCTCATGTCAAGATACATTCCGCAGAAAAATCATTTAAGTGTGGACATTGTGGTGAATCTTTCCCTCGACAGAGTGATCTGAAGTCTCATGTCAAGATACATACTGAAGAAAAACCATTTAAATGTGCACAATGTGATGAATCTTTCTGTCAGCTGAGTATCCTGAAAACACACATAAGTCAACATACTGGAGAAAAACCATTGAAATGTGCACAGTGTGGTAAATCTTTCGCAACACCTAGTGGTCTTATGTATCATGTCAGGACACACACTGGAGAGAAACCATTTAAATGTGGACAGTGTGGTAGAGCATTCTATCAGCAGAGTGATCTGAAGACTCATAACAGAACACATACAGGAGAAAAACCATTTAAATGTGAACAGTGTGGTAAATCATTCTCTCATCAGATAAGCCTTAAGACTCATATCAGGACACATACTAAAGAAAAAAATAATTAAATACGTGGAGAGTGGTAAATCTTTCTATCATCAGGGATGCTCCAAAGACTCGATCTGAAGACTCGTATCAGAACACAAACAGGAGAAAAACCATTTAAATGAGGACAGTGTGGTAAATTTTTTGCTTGGTAGAGTGATCTGAAGTCTCATGTCAAGATACTGGAGAAAAGTGTTCACAACGTGATCAGTCTTTTTGCCACCAGAGTAACTTGGACTCACAGATGGACACAAGTAGTATAAGGTGATGTTGTATTGTGACCCCCCTTTTTTGTTCAATATTGACTTGGGAGGGGAGTGTTTTGTGGAGTGTTTGAGTCGAGGGGAGTGTTTTAGGGAGTGTTTTACTTCACAGGGAGAGTTGACTACCGAGGGGTGAGTTTTCTGTGAGAGGTGAGTTTTGGGAGTGTAAACTTTGCAAGGGAGAGTTTTGGGGTGAGTTGACCACAAGGGGAGTTTTAGGTTTCATATAAGGTTATAGGATATGTAGATGCCATATTAGGGTATATGGTGTGATCTGTAAGCTAGCCTCGTTCGGGTAGAAACTGTGACCGTTAGTCACTATGGAAAGTAGGGGTGTGTAAACACAAAAGAAGCACAAACATTTTTCCGGCTGAATATTTTATTTAACATTTAAAAGCATTCTGTAGCTCCCGGCAACATCCACAAAAGATAACGTAAGAGTTCTGTATACAGAAGGGTCCTTTATTGTCACACAAACATCTTGAAGCTTGTAACTGTGTGTTACCATGTTATAGTGGATCCACTCTTTCTTCCTCTGAGCGGGTAGCTTTTAAACCACTATATACTTGAGACTTAAATTAGACCACTCAAACCATTCAAACCCATAAATCCTCAAATCTGTAAAACTGAAAAGACACATATATACTTTAAGTTACGCAGTAAACATACCTGAAGACTACAAAACCTTACAATAATAAACTTTTCCTCAAATGATAATATTCCTGCTTAAGCTAAGTGCCATTAAATCTTCTGTTATATACAACTTTAAGTTGACAAATAAAAGGCTATACTTACTGACAAATAATACTAATATATGTATGAATAAAACTAAATGCAGCAGCATTTCAGTGTTGTGTTTGTCTATATAAATATGTTTTGACAACGGTCTTGCAACTTTGTGAAGACAAACCGTATAGTAGCTCCATCTATGGAGCGATTAATAAACTATTTAGCAACATGTTTTAACGTAGAACGAACAGACTCGTAAGTACGGCTTAGTAAACAACTACGAATGGTGGATAAGTCAAGTTTACAACGAAGATGACATAATAATCGCTTCAATCAGTGCTGATAATACAGTTTACGTCTCCAGGAGTACGTCAACTTGTGTACTGAAAGGCGGGGGGGGGGATATACATGCAAACTGTTGAAATTGGAAACTGCGGAGTAAAGATCATAAATAACCTATCTAATATAGCTTACGAAGCAAGAAAACCATTTACCTCGTTGGTTACCCTGGATGTTCTTTACAGGAGTTATGTTCCTTTTAATCGTAGCAGCCCCTTACTTGTGGACTGCTGAAAAGGTAAAAAAAAAAAATAAATGGCGAACTGTCTAGCCAAAATGCCCACGTGACTTATCACGTGTACTACTCGTGGATATCAAGTAAACTTTTTCTTTTAAAATCCCCGCTAGGCTCGGCGGCAGCTACACTCCCCTTCTGTAATCATCTATGATTTCTTACCACTTACAACAACGAAACTAAAACTATACTTGTTAAACTATGTAAACGTGAACTGACGCAATGTACACTACCTCGGATCAATCATGACTCGACTTACATAAGGTCCAGGAAAATCTTTCGCAACGAGGAGCGTGAATTGTGAATAGACCGTTCCAAGAAGGTAGATTTTGCTAGTCTCTTACCATCCTTGCTGAGGTTAGATGTTTGCCATAAACAACTTAACCTTTCGAATCATCCAATCCTTACTTGATAAGAGTTCAATAATTCGGGCAAGATTCCAGAGTCCTCTGACCATATTCTCTTCCTTGAGAATTATAATGTCACCTACCTTGAGGGTTCTCCTGTGTCCTTGCCACTTCTTGCGACATTGTATAGCAAGGAGATACTTTCTCCACCTCTGCCTAAAATTCGTTGGCGAGAAACTGAACCTATCGCCATCATTACGTGCATAAATATCTGCTTGCACAAAATTTCCCGGCAGCGGAGCGACAACTGAGGACTTCATGGTTTGAAGATGGTTTGGTGTTAGAGGAGTTGGTGCTATAGGATCATTAATGGAGTCCACTGTCAAAGGTCTCCCATTGACTATCGCCATAGCCTCCTACATCAGTGTTGGAAGTGAAGAGGTGTCCAGGCGGGCAGCCGCATTCTCCCAAAAACCACCAAGGATCGTCTTAACACTCCTTATCTGGCGTTCCAGACGCCACCCTTGTAGCTTGCCGGTGGTGGGTTCAACAGTAATTCGAATTGATGTTCTTGAAGCCAGTTACGTAACTTGTCATTTTTGACTTCACGGAGAGATTCCTTAAGCTCTTGCTTTGCTCCTTTGAAATTGGTTTCTTGATCACAGCGCAGAAGCCTTACCTTTCCGCGTTTGGCAAAAAGACATCGCAAACCGTTGATCAAGGCATCTGTTGTCATATGATCTAGCACTTTGATATGTAGTACCTATGCAAGGCAGGTAAAGATGACACCGTAACTCTTCAGTTCTCTACGTCCGTCTGTGACCAAGAATGGTCCGAAGCAATATATTCCACATGGTGTGAATGGTGAATACGGTTCCACTCTTTCTTTGGGCAGATCAGCCATTGTCTGCTGTAACAAGGATCCTCTTTCCTTTCTGCAAGTGAAACATCGGTGAATCTCCGAAGCTACAGCAGAGTTGCACCCTAAAATCCAGTATCCAGCAGAACGAATGTGATTCATTGTCATCCCTCTTCCTTGATGAGGCATTTCATTGTGGAAATGTTGCATGACTAGTGATGTGACGTGACCTTTCCTCGGTAGGATGATTGGGTGTTTAACACTATACAACAGAGAAAACTGGCGCAGACGGCCACATACACGTAAAATATCATCATCCAATATTGGGTCCAGATTCAGTCTGCTGTTCCTTGGCAAATTTCCTTGTTTCAAACTGTCTATCTCGTCCGAGAAAGCAGACCTTTGCACCCAGTTGATAATCTGAAGCTCAGTAGCCTGTCTTCTGTGACTAAACCCAACGTGATGCCAGACCTTTCCGTGGCAAGCAGTCTCAGAGAAGTTAACTGCTTTAGACCAAACCGTAACTAGTACTGTTGTTCTCTTCACTTTTGGGTCATCCATATGGACTTCGTGTTCTACTGTCTCTAGTGTGAGGTCCTTGTCCAAGAGAAAAGCTGGTCCTTTCAGACAACTTGATGACACTTATTCACCTGCTTGTAGTCCGCGGGATGCGTGGTCCGCTGGATAATTCTTGGTTGACACATACCTCTACTGATCTGGATGTAAAGACTCTATGATCCTTTGCACTCGATTGGCAACGAACGTATGAAAACGCCTGGCATCTTTCTGTATGTAGCCCAGGACAATCTTGGAGTCGCACCGGAAATAGTTATCAATTGATGTATAATCCAACTCTGTGTTCAGAACTTTGCTAATTCTGACTGATGTAACAGCTGCTTGCAGTTCAAGTCTTTGAATTGTCATTGGTTTGCGAGAAGTTATCCTAGCCGTTCACATCACAAAGCAACAATATATTTTTTTGACTTCATTCTTGAGTCTTATGTAAGAACACTGGCCATAGCCCTCTGTACTGGCATTTGAAAAGTGATGGAGTTCTACCACGGATGATTCTCCAAAGTCTGTTGGTTTGAAACACCGTTGTATTCGTACATTCTTCAAGGCAAGTAGCTCTTGTCTCCACCTTTCCCATTTCACACGTATTTTATCTTTAACTGTATCATGCCAGTTTGATCCTTCCTTGCAGATCTGCTGAAAAATCTGTATTCCACGAAGGACAAAGGGTGCAAGAAACCCCGTTGGATCATACACGGAAGCCACCGTGGCGAGGATTCCTCGACGTGTGAGAGGGAGATCTTGTAAAGTGAGTCTAAAGCAGAACTCATCCAACTGAAGGCACCATTGAATTCCAAGGGTTCTTTCTGGTTAAGCATCTTGAAACGATAGACTTAGATCTTGCGAAGTATTCGCGCGTTCAGCTTTTGGAATTGAGTTGACAACTTTCTCAGAGTTTGAGACAATCTTGTGGAGCCTTAGATTACCCTTAGCGCAGATCTGAATTGCATCTCGCAGCAATTTGACGCCTTCTTCTGATGAAAGGGTGCTCCTTAGACCGTCGTCCACATAGAAGTCTCTTGCAAAGAATCTTGCAGCGTCTTGGTTGATGTGTCTATATCGTTGTGCAATTTCCATCAAGCCAAAATTTGCACAGGCTGGTGAGGAAACCGCTCCGAATAGGTGGACCCTCATCCGATAATCGTCAGGGTCCTTATCCAAGTTTCCATCCTTCCACCATAGGAAGCGTAAATAGTCTCTATCAGCTTTTTCGATTTGGAATCGGTGGTACATTCTTTCCACATCGCACATAATAGCGATTTGTTCTTGTCGAACCCTACACAATACACCGATCAATAGATTGATCATATCTGGTCCGGGTAAGAGATGATCGTTCAGACAAGTTCCCTGAAACTTCGCACTACAGTCGAAGACAACACGGTTTTTGTCCTTCTTCTTAGCGTGGTACACATCATGGTGAGGTATATACCAAGCCAATCTTTATCTTTGGGAACCATTTCCGCATCTCTTCTGTCCAATATCTGTTCCCAGTAATTCTTTTAGTGAGTGAAGTATTTCTTATCCTGAATCCAACGCCTCTGTAGACTGTTTACGTGTCGCATTGCAGCAGACTTGTTTGGCCAGGCTTTTCGATTATCTCTGTATGGAAGGGGCCTGGAGAAATACCTATCATCTTTCTGGTGTATTCCTTCCTGCATGACCTTCATGAACTTAATATCGTCCTGAGAGGTTACCTTATCATCTGACTGACGTTCAGAGAAATCTCATTCAAGGATCTTGGCGATGGACTTCATTGTCCCGAATGGAGGATCCTCCTTGACCAATGCCTTGAAAACAATCTTAACTTCTTTGCAATCATTTTCGGTCAAGAGGTTATCGTGAACCTTTTGCCTAACTGTGAGACTTGTTAGCCAAATCGTATCTCCGGAGTCGTCTGACAAACTTGCGTACCCTACGAAACTCCATCCAAGATCCGTGCACACAGCAAAGGGTTCCCTTCCAACGCCTGTAATGCAATGACGTGGTGCTAATGCCTGAGGGCAGTTGTACCCAATGAGAAGTCCGATCTCACAATTCAACAAAGACTATCTTTGATGCGATGTCTCTCAGGTGGGGCAACCTTTAAGCTTATAAGCTTACCCGTAGACGTCAAAGTTGTGAGCCGAAGTGGAATGGCTTCTTGATTTTCACTTTATAATCTGTCAGCTACTTGGCTTAGGACAAAAGTGGTGTCTGATTGTGCATCTGAAAGAGCATACACTCTTTGTTCCGAATCCGGTTTATTTCGTGTAGAGATCCATACAGGAACAACCATTGAGGAAATTGTCTCTGATTTTGATTCTGCATTACAGGTGCTACTTAATGGTTTAGTCTGTGATGAATTATCAGTCGGAGACACCATTGCAGCTCTTGCATGTCATTCTATTTTGACAGTTCTTGGACATGTATCCTGCAGATAATCAACCAAAGCACAGATTGTGCTTTCTGATGAAATCTCTTTTCTCTTCACCCTTCTTGCCCACAAACGATTTGCATGAAAGGAGTGAGTGGTTTGACTTCTTACAGAAAGTACAGAATTACCTTTGTACTTCCTCAGGCTGCGTATATGTGACAAGTGCGTTGGCACCGGGTCTCCGTCTTCTTTGCCTTTCATTTCCTTCTTTGGTTTCCTTCCTAGCTCTAATGGAGCCTAAGGAGGTTAAAGGGGTGCACGCAATATCAGCTTCGTCGTAAATAAAATTACTAAATGCTGCGAAACCAGGATAGCCACCCTTTTCTCTCCTGTGATGGGCAACCTTTTTATTCCATACTTTAACGTTGTGATCTGGAAGATGTTGCAATATCTTCGCGGTTTCTTGAGGATCATTTAGAATACTAAGCTCTTGAATTTCGTACAAGACTGCCTCGCACTGTGTGAGGAAATCGCCAACTTTTCTTAGACCTTGTCCATCAGTATCCACGACCTTTGACCAATTGGCCAATCTCGTTCTGAAATGTTAAGAAATAGTGAGGGGTCTCCAAAACTCTCTTCTAGAACCTTTCTTGCTTTCTGGTAAGCTGTCTTGGTACTCAGAAGGAAATACCTGCTGAAAGCTTACCTGGCTTCTCCTCCAAGGTATCTCTTCAAATAGTAAATCCTTTCTTGAGGTTGTAAGTGAACATGCGATTCCACTAGTGCAGTGAAAGATGCATTCCAATCTTGATATTCCAAAGGATCTCCTGTGAAGATGGTAGGCTCTGGCACTGACTGCAACAGAAGTCATGATTGCCTGTGATAACTGCCTGATGTCGTCGTTGCCAGGAGGGGTTGAGTAAAAATACGCGGCATTGGCACGAATTGTAGAGCCTAGGTGCCTTTCCTCTGCAGCAGGCCTCTCTGGCGTGGTCCTTTCTCCGGCAGAGTATACTTGAAACGAGGGTCCTCGGATGCCATGCATCTGAGGTGGCTGCTTCGTAACCGAACATGGTGCCTGGCGACTTGGCGATACAGGACGTCCAGTGGACGGTTTTTCATCTCCGTTTTGAGGGAGTTGTGAGGATATTTGATGAATTTGTGAATTCTGTGTCATGTGAGGTGGACACTGGAAGGTGAACCAGGTCGAGCTGTTCCCATGTCATCAGCAATTGGTTCACACGAAGGTCTGGATAGCAAACGTACCGAAGGCTCTTTCTCCCCATTGTTGACAGGCATTTTAAACCTTGAACTTATCGAACGTGACGATGTAGTATGACCTCAAGGGCCTCCTGGCCATAAACTTCCATCTTGGCTTTCTCTATACGTAATTGCTGCTCAATTGTCTTCCTTTCCAGGTTTCGACGACACTGACGAATTCTTGTCTCGGCTTGCCTCCTCCAGTTCCTCTTCTTCATGAGCTTCAGCAAGTCGGCCTCCAGCGCTGCTGCTTTGACAGCCACTTCTTGTCTTCTGGACGATGTCGATGAACACTTAGACTGTCTCGACATCTTAGAGGCTCAAGTGAAGTATGATCCTATTGATATGGTGCTCTGTGCATCATCCTTGTAGAGCAGTCTTTCAATTTGTTTGGTAATTTGGTCAATTAGTGAACAGGCACGATCAATGGCCGTCACATTGTCCTTTGATGGCTCATCATGAGAAAGGTCACGGATTTTCTCATACAGTCCTACCAGCTTATGTTTGTCAATCAGATTTTCCAAGAGGCCTATTGGCGGGTTCGCTTGTAAGACAGCGGTTTGCCTTTTGCATATGATCTCATTAAGTTCGCCATAGGCAATTTCAAATTGTCCTTCTAATTCTTGCAACTTACCTTCTCTTGCCTTCTCCGTTTGTTTTTCTTTCTGCTAGATCGCATAGTTCTTGCACTGACTTACCTTCAGCGTCAGGTACGTCCTCACTATCCATCGGTTCACTTTCCCAAGTCGTAATCCTATTTAAATTCAGTGATACGAGAACCTGGGATTGACCAAGATTGGCGAATAACTGCGTCTATGCAAACTACACAAATATGTGTAATGAATTCTAGATAAAGAGACGGTTAAGATTCCAAACAAGATGGATCCCCGACTAGAGGCACACGAGAGCAAGGTTATTGATGAGCAGAAAACAATTTAGGAATGATCTGCTCCTTGTTAATTATGGCTAGATAGGCAGTACCAACTCGGGGTAGCCAAGACTAAATTTCTTAACAGGTTATCTTTCATTAACAAATTAATCCAAGAGAAAAATGTGTTTTCTTGCTTTTACCTAGAAACTAACAATATACCTATCTACCTTTGGTATGAATTGCAAATGCTAAACACCACTAGCGCCACCTATTGCTGTATTTAAAAAGTTCAGTTAAATATGTTAGTAATGTTATTTTAAGTACCCTGGACCCCTTGGATCCCATTCATTGATGTTTATCTACTTACACCGAAAAAGACCTAACTGTAGATATACTGCTTCAACTTTACAATATTTAACTTTCAGATAGAAGTATTTACTGTCTATCTAATATGGCAAGGACCTGATAAGTTAAAGTACCTAATTGTCGCTTGTGACTACAATAAGTTCACTAGCATAGAATCAGGTAATACCCTGTACAGCGTATGATTTGTCAAGAATATGTATGTTACTAGTACTGTGAGTTTAGTGTCTTTGCTTTAACCACAGTGGTTTAAATATAGAAGTCTAAATGATGCAGTTAGAATGTCAACTAATTTCTTTCCTCTTACAGCTTTACTACAATTCTAGAAAGAAATGCAAAAAATCAAATTCAATCAAAATATGGTTGATAAAGGGCAATGGTACTTGGGATATTTTCTGTATTGTCAAGAGACAATGCACAAATACATTGTCTTGGTAGTTAAAAACTTGTATATCAAATTCAACTAGACTCAAAAACTTCAATATTAAGCTGCAGGGCCAGGGCTAAACATGAAATGTAGTCATTACTATTTCTCAGCCGTATCACATATGCCAGCGTGATTATTCAGTATGGAAAATGTCATCAGTTGAAAGAAGCACATGCACAATAATATATAAATATATGCAAAGATATCATATGCAATGGTATCAGCAAACTGGTTGCACAAGTCCGATTCTGATAGTGGCAGGTAAGTTCAGATAAACACAAAGTTCCAAGAAGAAATAGGTTTACTGTTGCAGGAAATCACTGTTATATATGTCTTTGATGTCACCAGTTGATACAGAAAAGAGTCATTGCTGAACTGTTTCCACAGACAGAAATCAAATGTCATATAATAGTTCAGATTGCATTAGATGTTGGCGTATCATGTGAATAGGTACACATGGTAACATGACAAAACAGTCCAACACGTAAGGCAGCTTGTCGAAAGATATCAGTCATTTTGCAAATATTGTTTTGATGGACAATAATTATTCATTTCTTGATTGGTATAAGTTGACAGGAAAGTGTTCATAATTAAATGGCATCACTGATCTTGAATATTAAAGTTCTTGTTTATCGATTGATGCACTAAGGAGCTGCCAACTCGGGTTTCAGTGACTGTTCTGTACTGGAAGATAAAGTCTGTTTGACTCTCACTCGAAAGCATATGGTTTAAAAGCATAAGTTTTGTTGACCTCTAGCCGGGTATAGAGATTTACTGTAGCTCCCGGCAACATACACAAAAATAACGTAAGAGTTCTGTATACAGAAGGCTCCTTTATTGTCATACAAACATCTTGAAGCTTGTAACTGTGTGTGTCCATGTAATAGTGGATCCACTCTTTCTTCCTCGGAGCGGGTTCTGACAACGTTTGTACAACGTTGTATACACGTTGTAAGACAAACTTTATAGTAGCACCATCTATGGAGCGAATCATAAACGATTGAGCAACATGTTTTTAACGTAGAAAGAACAGACTCGTAATTACGACTAAGAAAACAACTTGGGTGATTGATAAGTAGGAGATTTTGGGGACATCTAAAGGTATGCCGAATTTCAGATTCGTAGGTCCAACAGTTTCCAAACGTGCCAGTTTAACGGACGGACGGACAGCCGACGGACAAAGGACCACGACTTATAGTCAGCTGAGCTAAAAATTAAATAAGAAAAAACTTAAGAAAAGAAACAGAAAAAAACTTCAGTTTTCAATTAAAAACCCATTGTTACATTTCAAGACTGCCTAATATCAAAACCAATAATCTGTCTTTGATCATATATAATATACATGTTCTTCTATTCATACTTTATGCACATGCCAGAAATGATGTCAGTATTGCGAAATTGTTTTAAGTTATGGGCCCAAAACATAATGCTTTTTGTAAAAAATCAAGAAATATATTTACTCCCTTAACATGAGAATTGCTGAAGCTAGAGATTTTTTGTCATGGATATAACATTATTTAATCAAGATTCAATTGTATACGAAAAATAAGTTCTGAATTTTTCAAATTTTAAAAGTTATTAGCATAAATATAAAATCGGTACCTTAAATTTGCCTAACTTTGACCTTGGCATGTTTGTTTTATTTAAGCACTATTGATATAATTTTCTTATCATGCAGAAATAAGGAATTCAGCTTGTTAGATTTGAAACAATTTGGTCAAAAACTGTAGCTTTTATTATAGATTTTATGAGACCATGTCAGATCCTAGGCTCTACCCAGTCCCTCTTCAGTCACCTGTATGTCCCCTAGTTGACCTGTCAGGCCAATTATCATGCAGAAATAAGGATTTCAGCTTGTTATTTTTGAAAATATTTGTCTTAAATCTGAAGCTTTTATTATGGATTTTATGAGACCACGTCAGACACTTGGCTCTACCTAGTCCCTCTTCAGTCACCTGTATGTCCTCTAGTTGACCTCTCAGGCCAATTATGCACGCTTGAGGCGGGGCATATACTGGCAATAGCTTATGGCTGCCCTCAATGGATTCAGGTGTCCAACACAACTCATTTATTAGTTGTCTAGACCAACAGCATAACAATAAACAATAAATAAATTTTTATAGGTCTATAATAACGACTTTAAAAAAATCAATGGAAAAGGAATTTTATAGTTGATGAGTAAAAGGGAATTACTTTGCAGTTACTAATATTTTATGGATTTTGTATGGATGGATGAAAATGTAATCCAAATAACACCATTGAGTCACCTATGGTATTTTTCTTTTCAATTTTAATAATGAAAAAAAAAATAATTATATTATATTGTTCTATACTATTAGGGATTATATGAAGGAAATTAATGATAGACAAAGATGCAGTTGATAATATTAATCTAAATTTCCAGGTCTTTTCCAAGTGTTTCAGCTTGTTAATTTTTATTTATTTCAAAATAAAAAAAAAAATTTAATTATGTCAACATTTTAAAATTTTATTTAGACAAGTCCTGAATAAAGATGTCAATATGTTTCACTAATGACATTAAGACACGTGGCCGTAACAGCTGTCACAAGACTATGTAAATATCAAAATTTATATTACTGGTTCCTATATTTCAGTTAATAAATTTATTCTTGTTCTCTAGTTTTCTCCTTGTATAATTGATGGGGTATTCTTATCCTTGGGCTAATTTTTTCACATGTAATGGTTTCATAGCAGAGATTACTTCAAATTTTTTTTCTGATACAATTTTTTTTAAATAAAAAAAAAATATAAATATGATAATAAAATCAGATCTTAGACAAGTTCTCATTATGATTTCTGTAATGTTAATAAGTGTCATAAGACTCCTGCTTTGTCTATTGTGTAGATTGATGTGAAGGTAGTCCAAAGTGAATGTAATAGTTTTATTTTTTAATATAAATAAAATTCATTAAACCAGGTACTTATGATCTTAATTTAAATTGGTGATATTTGTTATTCTTGATTCTCAAGAACTTTTTTTTTGGCTGAAACTGAATAAAAACCAGACATGATGAAGTACTTTGCAAATATATTTGAATGCAAATATGAATATGTCCTCCATAATTTCATGCATAAGGATTGGAATACAGGTAAAAATGAAAGTATTTGAATACAAATGCATTCATGAATATATTCTATAATAATATTTTAATGATTTATTTCGATAATATTATTAAAAAATCTTTGATAAAAAAAAGATGATACTGTTATTAAATTTAATTTTAAATTATATTTGACACTATTTATTATTAATTTTTAATAAATAGTTTAACTTTTTAAATAATTCTGCTGCAATGTAGGTAATGTTTATGGCCAAGTCAAAACCTGTGTGATAATAGCACACCATTCCCAACTGTAAATAATATAAATGACATCAATCCTCTTCCCTGTCTCAAAGGGTATAATCAAAATCTTATATAACTTGAGTTAAACACTGTCAACTCATAATAGAGCTTATATTACCACACAAAACCAGCCTTTGCCTACCTCCTCTGCCAAATCATATTTTGTGATCATATATAACAGCTGAGCGCCGTGACCCATGGGTCCCTTGTTTCTTCTTGAGAGGGAGAGGAAAACAAGCATATGGTTTGGGTAAATCACTGAAAGCGAAGCGTTTGGGTTCCATTGTGAGTTGGTTGAGTTCTTTCTGTAGATTTAGTTGGTATGTTGCAGCTGCTTCCTTTTCATTTTCAGAGCTGATAAACAGTTCATCAATGAGGCTTTGGAATTTCCCGGAGGCTGAAGGATTGGCCGTTTGTTCCCTGTTACACCAGGGGTTTTAGTTGTTATTGTCTGAGAGTATCATCATTGAGAGTATACAGCTTGAAAACATGGGGAGATATGAAGAAAAGAAAGACATGACCACTGCCCACGGTCGTGAAACAAGAAATATTGGACATCAGTGACATTTATTGCTTTTAAGTATTAGTTATTTAACAGTGGACATTATTCTCCGCCCAGATCATACCATCCTAATGTTTGAAGTATTTATAGTATTCAAGTATTTAACTATGTTAAGCAGTGAACATTTTTGGTTTAAAACCGGTGCACTCTCCCGAATGTTATGATTAGTGCGCATTTCCCTGTACAGATTAGTCCATTGTCATCACCATGGAGGATGAGATACCTTCCACTTCCCCTAAGCCAAGGACAGCAAGGGAGATATTTGAGGACGGTACCTACAAATGTACCCGTTGTGTAAAAGTATGCACAAAACACAACGGGTATTTCAAGCACATAAAGCAACGTGTTTGTGCTTCAGATAAAACGGTTATTTTTCTGTTAAGAGATGACGAAAGCATCAAGCTATGCATGATCCTAAAATGAAAAAAAAAAATCGGTGAGAAAAAATATACTTAATTATCATTGAAAGGGAGGAATCAAGCGGTACCTACTGCTTCTACAAGTGCCGCTATTGATTCTATCTCTACTACAAGTGCTGCCACTGCTACTACTTATATTTCTATGCTACTCAAAATTTTTATGCACCAACCAAATGTGTCTGTTACTAGCCTTTTAACAGATGTATATGAATCTAGGTTACTCTGCAGTGCTATTTGCACAGCCAGATCATTCTTTTCAGCTTTATTACAATTAAATTATGTTACTATAATCGGGATAAATCCACGTCAAGCGATTCATAAAACGAGTATTCAGTAGCAGGCCTGCCTTCCTCAGGTATCAGCTTACCTGTGATATAGACATTGTGCACAAATATCTGAAACAGTTATCACCACTCAGTAGTTTTTCGCTGAGAAATCTCACACACAAGCTAGTAATGCTGTTAGCACTAATCCCTGGACAAAGTCCATACATCTTATGGATAACACTACTGTGGCTAGACACCGCTCAGGAATTGTATTTTATATTAACTGACTAGTAAAACAGTCTAGGCCAGCAAGGGAACCACTGATTCTTTTGCCTCTTTTTCCAAAGGATTGCAGACTTAGTGTGTTTTAACTGATACATGAATACTTAGTAAGGACTAGAGCACTAAGAAGTTGTGATAGTTCACTTTTTTCGTAGCTTTAGTAAACTTCACAAACCAGTCAACAAAAACTGTTATATGCACTATTTTCTTTTTCTGTGCTTGCCATTTACCTAATGATACTGGATAAATGCAAGATGCCAGATGGATTTGAACAGTAATGTCAGAAGCTGGAGTAGATGTGAATAATTTCAAGGCGCTTAATATAAGATCAGCATCAGCCAGTAAGGCTTTTGCTGCCAATGTACTCATCACCACAATAATACGGACTGGTGGTTTGACCAATAAGAATACACATGTTAAATACAACAACCAAGCCACAGCTTAAAAATATCAGTACTTCGTGGAGCTTGTAGCTTAATTTATCGCATCTGATTTCATATATATTTTTACTGACACTTTCGCATCTATTAATATTATGGGTTACATACAACCTTGCGCTTGTTAGTTACTAAATAAAGTTTTTAATTGATTCCGTGTGTTCGGGTTCATGACAGGTTTGAAATCCCTTAGAATCGGGAAGTACCAGATGAGAATTTAATTGTAAAATTAAACGAGACTTGCCTGTAAGTTGGAAGTTTAATTGTGATTAAACTCTCATCTGGACCATATAAGGATTATAACCGCTACCCTTGTCTCTCTCCCTGTGTAATCCCATGAACACTCATCTTTAAAGATTGATGTGCGCGCATGCGCACGCACATCTCGTTTAATTCCCAAATGTTCTAGACGACAGTTAAATCTCAATCAAATTTCAATTTACAAGTAAGTCTCGTTTAATTTTACAATTATCAATTTAGACTAACCTATATATAAAAGAGTATAAATCAATCCCAAGGTGTTCCGTAACTTTGCAGCACGTGTTAGGTTATGGAGTAGGTGAATCACTACGCTCTGAACACAGCGCGGGACCTCTGGTCCTGGTGACATTCCACTCACACCCTGTGAGAAATAGCAAGATTCTTCAGGTTTGGCAAGGGTCCAAACACCCAGTCAGTTTGCGTTGGATAAAGTAAAATCTGCTTGGCTCTGCCCTTAAAAATATCTGCAGAACTGGTAGAAGAAATCTGATTGGCTAAGCGTGTACACAAACATAGCTACGCCCGTGGCAAGGAAATATGCAGACTATGGGGGATACCTGACCTCAGGCCACACCAGCAAGTCAGTATGGGGACTGTGTCGAAAGTTGACGATTGCATCGTTGGTATTCCAACGGGGATGGAAAAAGTCTGTGCAACCAAGCGCTTTCAACCGGAGTCCAAAGTGACCGGTACCTCGAAGAACATCCGATTTTGCTGGTGGTACCTGGAATGTGATTAGTTAAATATTACGCAGGGGGAATACCACAGAGACACCACCGGCAAGCGCGGTTTAATGCAGCGGGAAGTGTAGCGAATAGATGGGCATAGCGCAACAGCATCTTGATATAAAATGCACGGGTTGCCATGAATCTTGTCTTGAATATTTACCAGGACTCTTTTTGTCCTTCCCGAAAAATGGTGGCGCCACATGTATTTTTTCTAATTTTTACGTTTATTTCCCCTGTTTTGAGACCATCAAATGACAGCGGTTATGTCAGTTTGTTAGCTGTGGTTTCAATCAGTGTCCTGCAGTCACCCAGTGTTTACTGATTGATATCTTCAGTTCCTGAAGACTTGTTGCGCCACCTGTATTGTTTTTATGCATTTTTCCTTCTTTGAGACTGCAAAATTATATTAATACTATCAGATATGCAAGTATGGTTTCATATGTGTTCTGTAACCTTGTGTGTTTATTAGGGCCCCCATGAATAAGCAGGTGCCTTATATTAATCACCCTGTCGATCCGTCCCTTCATCTGTTCGTCTTTCATTTGTACCGGTATATCCGGCAAATTTGTTTTCTGGCGATAACTCCAGTTTAGATGATATGGATTTCAAACTTGACTTATATATGGCCCACCTCTAATGCAAAAACTCTGCTGATTTTTAATGTCATGAGGTCAGATGTCATGGTCACAGGATCAACTTATTTAAAAAAAGTTGTGTATGTATTTTACAACAAACATTTCATCCTAAACATTCCATCTTTCATATATAGCTCACCTGCCAATAGGGGAAGATGCAAAGGGACATCTATCCACACATTTGTTTCCGGATTATAACTCCGATTTTGATGGATATATTGGTTTCAATCTTGACTTATATATGACCCACCAATAATGTAAGAACCCTTTTGATTTTTATATCACAAAGTCAAAGGTCAAAGTCACATGACTCATTATTTTAGAAAGGTTTAGGAAACATTTTCAGCCAAACTTTTCATCGCAAACCTTCCGTCTTCCACATGTGACCCGATTGCCAATAGGGGAAGTTTTTTTTAATGTGGAGTCACAATGTCAAAGATCAAGGTCACATGACCCATCCATTTACAAATTAGTTTATGGACGATAACTCCAGTTTTGGGAGACAGACTGGCTTCAAACTAATCACAGGACCCATATATTGAAAGTGCTCTTTAACATATCCTTATAGACATATTAAGCAGAGCGTCGATACCCATCGGTCGCTAGTTACGATTTGTTTTCTGTTCACTTGACAGCTGTTATGTCAGTTTTCTCAGCTGTGGTTTCATCCTGTAACTTCAATCCAGTGTGCTTTTTGATAATTATTGGTTTCTTCAGTTCATGAAGACTGGTGGTGCAACCTATATTTTTAGCTCAGCTGACTTTAAGTCAACTGAACTATAGTCATGGTCCTTTGTCCGTCGTCCGTAACAGGGCACGTTTTGAAACCGTTGGACTTACGAATCCAAAATTTTACATACAGTTAGATGTCCCCAAAATCTCCTTTCCTACCGAAAATTTGGTCACTAGGACTATCAAATTCGCAACTGTGGTTTCATCTGTATTCTTAAAGCTAGTGTGTTTATAAGGGCGTCGCTTGAATAAGCGGGTACCCTATATTAATCATCTTCTACGTCCGTCTGTTTGTCTGTTCATCTCTTGTATGTCTGTCCAAATTGTTTCTTGATGATTACTCAAGATTGACATAGCTTTCAGACATGACATGTATATGTTCTTCCAAAGGTCAAGGTCACGGGGCCATCTACGATCCCGATAGTAGTATCCACATGATAACAAAAGTTTGGATTGAAATATTGATTTCAGACATGTCTTATATATGGCCTACCACTAAAGTAAGAAGTATCTTGATTCCAGGGCCATAGGTCTAGGTCAAAGGTCAAGCTCCCAGGATCCACAACTTAAGGAAGATTGAAGATGCATTTTAAGCCACTTTTTCATAAAAAAAACCTTCCTGTTTTCCACATTTAGCACACCTGCCAATAGGGAATTTTTTTTATTTGTGGTCACTGGGTCAAAGGTCAAGGCCACAGGACCCATTCTTTTACAAATTAGTATGGGTATGGGTAGACATGATGGCTCAAAATTGGTCCCAGAACTTTTGGAAAAAGCTCATAAGCATATCCTTATAGACCAATTCAGCTGTGCGTCGAGACCCTTGGGTAACCTACCTAAGGCTCCAACGAGTGCATTGTACTCGCGACACAAATATAACGTAGTGTTCTGTACTCACTTCAAGGCGAGAATGATCTTTAATTATATATATATATATATATATATATATATATATATATATATATATATATGCATATATTTATATGTGGATATGTATATTTTTACACCCGAAGAAATGGAATTTCTTTAAAACGGGGGACTAAACCGGCTAAATATAACACATATTCTTTGAAAGACTGGGAAAGGCAGTTGAAATATAATCAATAAAAGTAATATAAAAACAGGGGGCAAGTTAATCTGTGGAACATATCAAGTATGTCCCCCTGCCTGAAAAAAAAACTGTATGAAATCTTAGAAAGGTCAATGTCACTCCACAAGATGACATCTGTGACCTTGATAACTGCATCAAGGTCATCCATTTTCGAAATTGAAGTAGCCGCTCAGGAGGCGCATAGATGCTGCAGCTTTACCGCTGACTGTACCTCGAATTTTTTTTTTGAGTTATTAAGTTAATATCATTTAAGCATATTTCCTGCTGTGAACTTAAAAATGTGTCAACCCATGTTCACATTTGATCTGGCCCCTGATAAGGTACATAAATGCTGCAGGTTTGGTGACTGTGCCTAATACTTGCCGAGTTATTGCGTAAAATTAAGTTTAGCATTATCGCAATTGTAACCTTGATAATTGTGTCGAGGTCATTTATATTCAATTTTAAGCTAGCCCTTCATGAGGCGCATCAATGCTGCAACTTTGGTGTCTGTACCTCGAATTCTTTTAGAGTTATTGCGTAAACATCATTTAAGCATTATCGATGACCTGATTTTGAAAATGTGTCTTAGGATATCCATGTTCAAATTTGACCTAGCCATTGATAAGGTGCAAAAAATCAGCACGTTTGGTGTCTGTACCACAAATCCTTTTAAGTAATTGCGTTCACTTAATTTTAGCAGTATATCCGCTATGACCTTGAAAATGAGTCAAGGTCATATTATTCAAACTTCACGAAGCCCTACTGAAGGTGCATCAGTGCTGCAAGTTTGGTGATTGTACTTCAAATTATTTTCGAGTTATTGCGTTAACGTGTGACGGACGGACGGACAGACGAACGGACGGAAACACGTAAGGCACTCACCATTTCTATGTCCCTGCCAACGACGCCTTCGGTGAACGCGGGGGACAATAAACTAACAGTTCTCTTGATCGGCTTTCTACGCATATGGTAAAAAAGTCCATAGAGTCTTTAGGTCCTGATTGCACACTGCACAGAAATTTGCCTGGCACCTCTGCCAAACGGTCGTCGCGCACTTGACTTAGAATGTACTCCCCAGGTCCTTGTGGTTTTATGCATATGATACACAAGCGCTTCTCGCCGTCAAACAAATTCAAAATGTTCTACTTTTGAGGTACTCGCTCCTCTGAATCTCACAGCCTTCTCTGTAACATTACTCAGTAGTATTATCTTGGATGTATCCAGCAATTTGTTCTCGATTATACCAACGCACACGACAATAATCGGTACCATTCACAATGATCGGCCTTTCATTTGACTTGATATTTTCGCTAGGCTCAACCACTGCCTAAAATACACCAGCTGTTTACAAGTCCTTTTGTAAACACAACTCACAAATCCATTCGTGTGATTACATTGGTCATCCGCAGACTATGAGATACAATACCACAGGGCAATCCTTCCTCAGCTGATCACTTTACAGACAACCTAGGACACTCCTCTGGAAGGACACATGCGAAGACTGCACCTTCTAGCTTGAGATCATGCCTTTACTGTCTCAACTTCAGCATATATACTGATGCTTTCGCCACACATCCTGACCGCTCTTGGTCTACCGTCTTACAATATTGTGGCCTGTCGTTCAATGCATGAACACTAAAAATATGCATGCCTCGAGTGACAAAGGTTTTGGAAAAATCAAGTATGCAGGCGCGTTGCCTTTCAAGTCTACAATAAAAAATGTTATTACAGGAAGACGCCTACACCAACGATGACGAATCTGACAAGAAACAATTCTCACAAAATTACGACTGAACTGAAACCAACATAAACAAGACACCTGGTTTTCTCGAACCTACATTCCCACGCTAACATCGATACATGATACGGCATGTTTATATACAATTTATACAAACAGTCATCTGGTTATACTCTTCTTACTTAAATGTGCAGTACCAAGATAACAATATAAAAAGTCACAGTGCTCTGGTGACATCTACGCATATGCACTGTGGATTTTTGATCAGGTACAAAAAAGGGAAATAGTAACGTATCATTACTGTAGAATATACTTTTATCCCAACGACGTGGACATCTTGCCTGCTTATCTTAAATATTAAGTAAGTAATAAAGAGATGGACCATAAAGTCCAAAAAAAGCTAGGAAAATGTCAGACAAGTAATGGTTATAGCACCTGAAATGACCAAGAAATCTACACTAATAGCAATCGTGTCGCCTGAGATTACACGGTTCACATGCATAACCTGTTAGTTTAGTCGTTACCATGTAGATGAAGTCCATTCTCGAATGAGGCCTTAGGATACAGAGGCTTTGCAGTAGTTTGTTAATACGCGTGTCGAGGCTTTAGAGGCCAAGCAGCGAGAAGATGCGCGATGAGATGGTCTGGAGGAAGCGTTAGTAAGGGTGAACAGTGTTAGTAAGGCGTGAACAGCGTGGGATAGTGCGTGAACGTAAAGCCAGAGCCCAGGAGAGAGTTGCTGAAGTTGAAAGCAGCATCCAGTGCGAGTGACGAGGGCGATAGTGCAGTTGAGGAATAAGGAAGCGGTCCTGAAACACATACTACCTCAGTTTGACGAGCAGCACGGTAAGCTGAACGCGTTTCTTGGGCATTTTGAGCGTTTAGCGCTGTGTCAGAACTACGATCGTGATAGCAGGGCTTTGTTTCTCAGTTCTTTGTAGCATGGTAAGGCGCTTTATACTTACGAGCAGTTAGCAGTCAGCGAAGCCATGAAATACGATAACCTAAAGGTAGCTCTCTTAAAGCGTTACCAGATGAATGAGGAGGGTTATCGTAACAAGTTTCGTACTTGTAAGCCAGAGCGTGGAAAACTCTTAGTCAGTTTAAGGCACTGCTTAGTAGATACCTTGACCATTGGATTGAGATGGCGGGTATAGGCGATGATTGCAACCTGTTACTTGACTTGCAGGTGCGTGAACAGTATTTGAATTGTTGCAGCAAGTGTCTCTCTGAATTCTTGAAAGAGAGTCAGTGTCGCGATATAGATAGCTACGGAGGCCCATGGCTTACACAGGTTTATGGCGAGTCCCACGAAGTTACATCTTTTTCCGACATTACCCCTCGCCCCCCCCCCCCTTATGACGCCGTGATTTAACAAACCGACAGTCTTATAATCCGACATAAATATCACACGCACAACTTGTGTCGGATAATCAAATCTATACTTAGTGATTCTTGGGTTTATTTCATTGATCAACCAAAAAAAAAACAACTATTCATTGAAACTGTGAATGTTTAAAGTAAAGTGTGGAATCAGTGATTGCAATGCGATTGGTATTACCAAAATAGTGAGTCTATAATTAGTATAGGGTAGAGGATTTTTTTCCAGAGACGAACAGTGTAGCATTAACTGCTTTATTTGGTATTATATCGATACAGAAGAAACTTGCCTATATGTCAATCTAGCAGATATGATGAAATTAATTTTTAGGGTAGTATAATGGTACACTTGAACATAGTGGAACATGTGGGTAATTGTGTACTGTTCTTGACAATGCATATACATAAATTGAGGTTGATTACCAGACAAATACTATAATATAAAGTGAAAAACCGTGCAAGGGCTCATTTTGGGAATAAATAATGACATGTCCAAGAGATCTGTGATTGGATAGGGTGTTTGCTGGTGGGCATGGGGGCACTATCCTCTTGTATTACCTGAATCATACACAACTTAGATCAAACAGGTTATGAGTGGTGGAGCCCGACAAATCCACTGTGATTGGATAGGGTGTTTTCTGGTGCGCATGGGGGCACTATCTCAGAAATTGAGATACTGCTATTGTTTTGTTGCTCGAATGATATGGGTAACAGAGACCTAATTTCAGGTTTCAAAGGAGAATTATCATTGGCCTCTCTGGATGTCAAGTTGGAAGATTCCAGGTCCAGCGTTTACGATTTGTGCCTGGTTAACGGACGGGCAGACGCCTTTAAGGTTTTTTTTTTGGGGTATACGGACCTTAGAGGGAGCTTCTTTAAGTGACCTAGCAAATTCAGGTTGCGGCTTTAAACAGAGGTGCGGCCGTAAAAAACAGGCTTTTCGGTACATACTTTTATTGCTTCATGTTCTTAAACCTATATACTGCTGAGGGAAAGGTTTGCCACCAACGTTTTTCACCAGCATTTTGTTATTCTTCAGTATTGGTCATAATGTGGGTTTTCAGGTGACCATGCACTGAGAAACATTTCCCACAATGCCCACATTTATATGGTTTTTCTCCAGTATGTGTCATCATACGAGTCTTGAGTTTACATGGAAGGGAAACAGATTTATTACACTGTCCACACTTAAATGGTTTCCCCCAGTATGTGTCCTGATGTGTATCTTCATGCTGTGCTGCCATGAGATAGATTTACCACATTGCTCACATTTAAAATGTTTTTCTCCAGTGTGTGACCTGATTTGCGACTTCAGTCTATACTTTTGAGTGAACGATTTGCCACACTGCTCAAATTTAAATGCTTTTTCACCAGTATGTGCCTTGACGTGTTCCTTCTTGTTACCATGTATAGTGAACGATTTCCCACACTCTTCACATTTATATGTTTTTTTTTCACCAGTGTGTACCATGATGTGGGTCTCCAGTTTACTTTGCTTTAAGAAAGATTTATCACATTGTCCACATTTAAATGGTTTTTCTTCAGTATGTGTAGTGATGTGTGCCTTTAGTCTATACATTATAGTGAAAGATTTGCCACATTGTTCACATTTAAATGGTTTTTCACCTGTGTGTGTCATGATGTGATACCTCAATTTACACTGCTTTGAGAAAGATTTATCACATTGTCCTCGTTTAAATGGGTTTTCTCCAGTATGTGTCCTGATGTGCTTCTTCAGAGCACTCTGCACTGGAAAGGAATTACCACACAGCTCACATTTAAAAGGTTTTTCTCCAGTTTGTTTAGTGGAGTGCCTCTACAGGCTAGACTGTAGAGAAAAAGATTTGCCACACTGCTCACATTTAACTGGTTTTTCTCCAGTATGTGTCCTGGTGTGTTTCTTCAGAGCACTCTGCACTGGAAAAGAATCACCACACAGCTCACATTTAAAAGGTTTTTCTCCAGTATGTGACATGATGTGAGCCTGCAGTATACTTCGTCTGGAGAAAGATTTATCACTCTGCTCACATTTAAATGGTTTTTCACCAGTGTGTGTCATCATATGGTACTTTAATATACTATTTTTTTAGAAAGATTTATCACATTGTCCACATTTAAATGGCTTTCCTCCAGTATGCATCATGGTGTCAGCTTTAAGGGATAGCCTATGAGAGAAAGACTGATCACTTCACATTTTATTGTTTTCTCTCTTGTAGGCGTCTTGATGTGTGGATTTAGATTATTAAGTGGTTTTATTTTAATTACTTTGCTTGAATTACCATTGTTCCCCTCAGATACAACTGTAGACACATGAACAGTAATCTGATTAGCATTTTCTGTACATTTGGAGCTGCATCACTTGGTAACTCCTGTTTTGAAGACAACTCTGTGCTTTCTCTGCTTGTAAATTCTGCTCTATTTTTGTGGGGGAAACGGTTTCCTCATCAGAAATATTATTCTTTATGTAGTGAAGGATATTTTTTACTTCACTCTCACTGCTGATACAGGTACCCCTAGTATCTTGTTTTTCTCTGACATTTGGTATTGCTTTCGGTACAATTAATTCATTCTTGTGGTAGTCACATGATGTAGTACCACTGTCCTGGACTCCAACACCTAAATCACTTTTGGAACTGCCTTCGTCATTTTCTTTCTTAAGGAAAATAACCAAACACGGTGGAAGCAGCATGCAAGGTTTCATCTTGTGTTCCTTTGTCCCGTTCTGCAAGAAAATTGAAAATGAGAGACAACATGAAACTTCTTTTACACAAATGACAATCTCAAAATATTTCACTCCTGTTACTTCGAGTTGCAAACAATTACTAAGGGTAAAAACTCAAAAGCTTAAGTTTGGGATAATTCATAGGTCACAACACTCAGTCATAATGACCAAAATAACTACTGGCATAAGTTATTATTTTCAGAAATGCTTTGCAAATGTTGTTTAGATTTATTAATATAACAAAAAAAAATTAAAAGTATCTGGCTATAACCTATTACTTTACACCAATGATAATCTTGAAATTATATCTTAAAATTATTTCTCTCCTGTAACTTCGAGAAGGTAATAAATCAAAAGGTTTAATCAATTTAGAATGACTCTATTGTTACAACACTCAGTCCACATCATGATCTATAGGATTTCTGACAGTCATTTTTTTAGAAATGCTTTGCAAATATTGTTTAAACTTATTTATATGACAAAACTAGAATACAGGTAGTCGACAAGCAACAACATGTATCCATCAAATCAAGGAAGCATTGGTAAAGTAACTTAAGTTAGGCATTGAATGTTCCTTACATGCAATATTTCTAGTTGACTGAATAATTATGTTACTATACAGTTATACATAAAACAAACAGTTCATGTCACAGATCTCCACTGAAAGTGATAATCTTGAAATTATATCTTAAAATTATTTCTCTCCTGTAACTTCGAGAAGGTAATAAATCAAAAGGTTGAATCAATTTAGAATGACTCTATTGTTACAACACTCAGTCCACATCATGATCTATAGGATTTCTGACATTAGTCATTTTTTTAGAAATGCTTTGCATATTTTGTTTAAACTTATTTATATGACAAAACTAGAATACAGGTAGTCGACAAGCAACAACATGTATCCATCAAATCAAGGAAGCATTGGTAAAGTAACTTAAGTTAGGCACTGAATGTTCCTTACATGCCATATTTCTAGTTGACTGAATAATAATGTTACTATACAGTTATATATAAAACAAACAGTTCATGTCACAGATCTCCACTGAAAGTGATGCCATGGTCTTAATAATATATCTTAGACTTTAAATTATTTCTCTTCTTTAGAGTGACCTTTTGAAACATCACATATTTTGTACATTACACTATAAAAAGCTAAACAACTGCAGTTCACACGTTTAGTTAAACTCCATAATCATTGGTACCATATAATATACTGTCAAATATTCACAGATTAACATATATTCTTACATCTGAGAGAGGTGTACATACTGCGGTCATTTATTGCATAAATGACTTAAGATATACAGTGAAATCAGTTATTACTATTACTATTGCTATTACCACATTTTCTCATCTATTACTATTACTATAACTTGGGTATCTATTACTTTTAATATTACTATCACTTATGCTGATTGGAGGATTCCAGATCTTGCGCAGAAAACAATGCCGTAATCTGGTACTGCAATCCCAAGTGTAAACTAATTACAAGCACCAATATCACCATGTTATATATTTTATTTTTATTATATTCTTAAAGTTAAATTGTGTCTTTAACAGAAGGCCTAAGGATACTTGGGATCATAATTATTTCCACATCTTTCAGCATCTTTAATTCTGTTCATTTATATATAGAAACTTACATAATCAATGTCTTCATTACATTGGTTTATTTGATATGTTAATATACACTATATAAATTACAAGACAATGCAATTTCCTTGCAAAGGGACTAATAAAGCACTATATCTTATATAATCATTCTGGGCTAGCATGCATTATACTGATACATTTATTATGACATATCAGTACTACATAAGATATAAAAATTAAAGGTCATAACTTGCATATTCATAAGTGTAACATATTACATAATGAAGTTCAGGTTTTATGGCTAACTTTTCGTCTTCATAGTATTTCCCCTGGGTTTTCCTCTTGTGGTGAATTAATATAGGGCTATGCCCTGTTTCCCAATCCTCATTGATATGTTCAATAAAAATACTGTTTACATCAACATTCTGCACAGAACCAAACTGGAGACAGGAATACCCTAACTTTGGGGTGAATATCTTCATTTGGATATGATGCCACATTTTATTCCATTGCAATGGACATCTTGTGTATGGACAAAAAGGTGGTAAATTTTACAATATCGGTAGCATGCATGGCCTTTTTTCCTTAGGCATTTCCTTTTTCACAGCAGTAATCTCTTTTATCATTTCCCATTCTTCAGATGTGAGAAATGTTCTTAGTGTGTTAATATCCAAAATTCTTGTGACAAAAACCAGCATAATAATATTGTGAAAACTAGATATTTCTTGGCACCTGAGGTGCCATAGTATCGCCAAACAATTAATCCCCCCCCCTTTAAGAATAGTCCCCCCATCTTCAGCAGCATATACTGACATTAGGCAAGCTAGTATGGTTTCTTCCATCTATCAACTTGACAAACAATATTTTTCACCAAATATCAGGGCCGATAAAGAGAATCACTCTGATAAAAAGGGGATAAATTTATACTAAAGAAAATGGTAAGGTAGGTGGTGCCCCCTGTCTGGTTGATGAGAAACCTCTCCAAGATGGATGTACATGCCAAATTGGAGACCAGCACTTTTGAGGACTCCTCAGATATGAGCAATATTCATCTAAAACAAATATACATATGGACGCCATGGCAAAACGATTGCAGATGGCGCCACCAGTCTTGCGTACAAGAGGCCAAATCACTCCTGAGAAAAGTGCATCAATTATTTCTACAAAAACAGGAAGGTAGGTGGCGCCACCTGTCTTGTTTACGAGAAAAATTTCCGAGATGGATCGATATGTCAAATTTCAGACCAATACCTTGCACCACTCCAAAAATATGAGCAATTTTCACCAAAAGCACGTGTACAGATGGACGCTACGGCAAAACGATTACAGATTGCGCCACCTGTCTTGCGTAAAAGATGGAGGAGTGCAAGATCTATGGATATGCACAATTTCAAGCCAATAGGGCAAATCACTCCTCAGAAAAGGGCATTAATTTTTTCTACAAAAACGGGAAGGTAGGTGGCGCCACCTGTCTAGTTAACGAGAAAAATTTCCGAGATGGATCGACATGTCCAATTTTAGACCAATACATTGCACCACTCCGAAGATATGAGCAATTTTCACCCAAAGCACATGTACAGATGGACGCCACGGCAAATGTTTGCAGAAGGCGCCACCAGTCTTGAATACAAGATGGAGGTATCCAAGATCAATTTACATGCACAATTTCAGCCCAATCTGTCAATAAGATTTAGACTTATAATGCTCAGTACTCAAGTGGCAATGATGGAGTATTAAAAGGCGCGAAAACAAGAAATGGACAGAAGGTGGCGCCACCTGCCTTCGGGCAGTAGACAAAGCCGACCAAGATCTTCGGTTAATTTGATTTTTGGACCAATGTATGCATCCTTTATTGAGATATTTATGATTTAGTGTGATTTTCACCATATATGGCAATATTCAAGGTCAAGGCCACTCTCATAGGAAAGGTCATGACCCAAATTAAAATATACATCATCCCATAACCCATTTCTATGTATATGCATAATATGAAAGAAATCTGTCCATTAGTTTTTTACTTATAATGCTAACAGTACTGTTAGGTGGCAATGATGGGGTTATTAAATGGCACAAAAACAAGAAAAGGGTAACAGGTGGCGCCACCAGTTCCCGGTACATGACAACACTATCTAAGATCTTAAGTCAAGTAAATTTTTGGATTAATCCATGCAAGATTTCTTGAGATATTTAAAAATTTGTTTGATTATCCCCCGAAATGGCCCTATTCAGGGTCAAGGTCACTCTCCTAGTAAAGGTCATGACCCCATTTTATATAGGTTTTGTCCTCTTACCCATATCTATGCACATGGCAAGTTTGGTAAAGATCCGTAAAATATTTTTATCATGTCCAAACGAAATCTCGGCGGCGGCGGCATTGTCCTGGATTAAATAAGCTTTATCCGGATAAAACCCAACCCTGATTTGGACCTGTACAAATTCAGCCCAATTATGACAAACCTCTCCCGAGAAAAGGGCATAACTTTATTCAATGAAAATAGGAAGGTAGGTGGCACCAACTGTTTTGTCTATGAGATGGATGGATATGCCAAATTTCAGACCAATACATTGAACCACTCATAAGATATGAGCAGTTTTTACCAAAAACAAAAGTACGAATGGACGCCATGCAAAAACTACTGCAGATGATACACCTAATCTTATTCACAGTTGTGGATTCCGCAACAACCCACGCATAAAACGTCATAACTGTTTCCAACCTCCAGCGCAGAGTTAAGATATGTTGTATTTTTCCTTGACATTCATGATATAGGTTCTGTATAGAGAATGATGCATCTTACGCGCCACCTGGTGATTGCCCCATCTTTAGGAACAACTGTCAAGCCAAGGGAAGCTAAATTTAAAGTACAGTTTAGGTACTAAACCAGGAATTTCAGCGAAATTTCTTGTTCATTCAAATATATTATTATTATCTCTCCCCCCCCCCCCCCCGGAATGCACAATTTTCCCTGTCACACCCACAATATTTGATTTTATAGGAATTTTTGTCCGGTACAGGATTTATGTTCTCCTGTTTTCTTGAAGATTTATATGATGTGGGAGTATTCATGAAATAAATACATAAATTGCATAATGCAGTTAAGAAGCCCCATGAGCCACTGACCCTCAGGGTACTCTATTATTAGTACAACTGAGGATCAGTGGCCTTGGGTACCTGTACTCCCATAACGATTCAGTTGATTTGACGGGTGCCCATGCTATTGCTAGACAGGGTCTGACTAATTACCCTGACGGACCTTAAGGCTTTAAACTCCAATAACGTCCGCCAGGGCGCGCAATTTGTCACAGGCGTAGAATTCAAGGCATCCGCTTCACGCCCGCTAAAGCTCATTTTACATACCCGTATTTGGGCAAGTTTTTTTGGGAAGGAATATCTATTGTCATCCATCATATTCGTACTTAAATGAAAGAGCGAAACGTCAAGAGTTGTAACATGTGACCAAGATTTAAACTGGCGCGAACGCCGACTTGTTGGAAAAAAATGACTGACTTTCCCTCACGTGGCCTTATTACGTGGGCCCTGGTAACATGCCGGCTTCGAGATTAAAATCAGACACTTGCGCTAAATTAATCAGAAATCGGTAAATCACTAAATGTTGGCAATCAATCCCTGTGACAAAACCAAGTGCAATCTGTTTACAGATTTAACTTCCGTTAAATATTTCCAAAATCATGTATTATCCCTTTTTTTATTGGTTTAACGTGTGACCAATGATCGCCGTCCGACTGATTGACGCGTCTGACAGACACCATGCACGTGATCTGCGTGACCTAACTGTGTCATGTATTGGAACTGGAAAACCATGTTTTACCGATATCATATGATAAGATGAATAATTATTTTAAATATTAACATATTTTCATTAACTAACAAGGCCTACAGGCCCAATGCAAACCTGCGCAAAGTTTGGGAGTATGAATAGAGGTTTATTTTTTAAATTTAATATTGATCCTCTTATGTCCTGCATATCTACCTTAGTCATTAGGGGTAGAGCAGGGCAAGACGCACCCCCGGGGTAAAATGCTCACCCCCTTTTACTATTTATGTTATATTAAACTGGCGTCACCAAGCGTTCACGTTGTTTCAAGCCATATGGTAGGCGTTTTGAGAACTTGAGGCGAACAACAGGGCGGCTGCTCGGCGTTTGGTGTCATCGAAAAGGTATGTGGTGTATTGCTTACAACATAGATGAGTTTTTAAATGTGGTCTGTGGTATACCTTTGGCATCTACTTACGATAAGTCTGAAATAAATGATACATAAAACCTTGAAATGATTAAAATGGACTGTTCAGAATGAAGATTACAGAAGTGGCAGCATGGCGCCGGTCAAATTGAATCACGTGATTTGAGGCAAAAAGCCCACGTAGTTGTTGAGGCGTGTTAACCCCTTTTAAGCAATAATAAGGAGGGAGTTAGATTTTTTTTCCAAAAACAAATTTTATTTTAAATTAAAAACGAGGTAGTACAAATATAATGAAAAAGCTAGGTTTACTTGATATTTGAATGCAATATTTTGGTGAATATTTATTTTTCAGATATATTGCTGATTTATTATGTTATACATAGATATGATATACCTGCATATACATATATATAATATAATATAAATATATATATATATATATATATATATATATTTATATAAATAAATAAATATGTATATATATGAATAAATAAATAAAAATGTATATAAATATAAATAATATATGAAAATACATATATATATATATATATTTATATATATACCCATACATAAGATATATATATATATATATATATATATATATATATATATATATATATATGTATATATATATATACAGTTTAACCTGTCTGAAAGATTACCTGTCTATTAAGACAACATTTGAGTGAACAAAAAGCATTGGTTTTAACTGACCTGTGTAATAAGACCACTTGTGAATTAAGACATGCGAATTGTCTTATAACACAGGTATATATATATATATATATGTGTGTGTGTGTGTGTGTGTGTGTGTGAGGGAGGGTGTGCGGTGTGTGTGAGGGAGGGTGTGTGTGTGTGTGTAATATGTATGATGGTGTGAGAGAGAGAGAGAGAGAGAGAAAGAGAGAGAAGAGAAAATGGTTAAAATGTTGTCTCACTTTTCAGATGGCTCTTACGTATACTTTGAAATCCACGCGAGGTGGCAGGGTGCATTAAGACTCTCTGTAAAAGCTGTTTTAGAAGGAGCAAGTTTTAAGAAGGCCTCCAGAGACTTCGGCGTTCCCCGAAACGCCAAAAAGACCTTAGCAGCGTCCAGCTTAAATTCTGAGGAGGAATCTATTTGGACTTGCAAGTTACCTGATGCTCAGCCTTGGTTTTTATCTAATTAAAGGGGTCTAATCACCTATAAAGCATGTTGAACAGCGTCTTCTCTTTGAAATCAATTGGTCACTGCCAAAATATTGCCCTAAAAGGATTGGCTTACTAGAGAGGACCTAGCGCGAGCACTAGCTGGCGCAAACCTAAACATAGCGAGAGGACTCCGTGTATCGCCCGGGCCTCAATACCTGTCAAACAGGAGATGCCCTGACTGACATTGCCCAAAAAATGTAATACATGTTCCCGCTGGCTGAAACATTGCGTGTTGCAGTGTATCAGGGACCCGATACATGGAGAAAAGGTGCGTGTCATTTAATCTGAGGTCCGTGTACCTATCGTACAAATCTGTTGAAATAGGTTCTACAATGAATTTACATTCGGCAGATGGGCCGTAATGTCCATTCAGGACCGTAATTTAAAGTCCATCCAGCAGAGATATATCAGAGGACATGAAAGTCCATGTATGGACTAGTTGGAACTACTCTTTGTTTGAGATCTGTCGCGGATGCACAAAATCGGACCTCTGGTTACGCGACCTGGTTATGGTAAACAAAAACACGTGGACCATGCTTACTCACACACAGAACCATAACAAGGTCCTAACAGGCAGCTGTATGGGAGGTAATGTGACTGTGCAGGGATGTTTTTGCTGGGAAACTTTTGTATGAAGCAAAACTGGACTGATGGAATGAAAGAATAGACAAAATATTTTTCCTGATTACATCATTCTAAGCGTTTCTTCATGAAGGCTTTGTGTTACTTTGTGAGTTACCGAATGAATGAGGCATGCATGTGTGAATTTTTATAGTTTTCCGCAAATTGGCCATCAAATAAAGTGTAACCCATTTTCTAGTATTTCAGCATAAAAAAATAACATACGATTCGATGTTGGGCTGTAATTTTTCTTAAATAAAGTACTATAGGCAAATGCGTTTGCACTGTGGTTATCAATAAATGGAAGCTCGAGAATGAATGAAGTCTGGGGTAAAACGCCAGTGGTCAGAAGATATAACTTTTCCTGATTTCGTCGAAAATATTCTGAATTGTGCCAAAATTCCCATCAGAATTTATTTTCTCTAATATATCTGAACTGTTAACAATAAAAAAATATGATTTAAAGATGTTTAAGAATCATCAGGAAACGTTTCCGCTTAAGGTGGGCGTCTTGCCCTGCCCTACCCTATTATTTCAGCAAAATGGACGTTTCGGACCTGCAAGTTTCGGACAAGTACATTTTAAAACTAGAATACGGGTAGCCGACAAGCGACTACGTCTACCACCGAGGTCAGAGTGGGACGGGTGAAGTGAGGCATGGATTGAGTGGCAAGGGGAAATAGAGCGATGTGTGTTGCATATTAGCATGGATGTCTGCAGCCCAAATATGTATGTAGGTTGTGCTACCTACCAAAAAAAAAAAAAAAAAAACAAGAAAGCTGTCCATGTTGTATACATATGCAAAATTTGAGGCAGATCAGTCAAACCACTACTTGTATATGAGTGATTTTATCGCACAGCACATAAACAGAAGGATGCTGTGCAAAAACGGTGGCGGGTGTTGCTACCAATCTTGTGTATGATTAAGAGCTATGTGAGATTTATACTCATGTTTTCCCACGTTTATAAACTTTGGTATTATGTGTATTATCCCCGATAGCACATTTTAAAAACACCTTTCCAACAATAAAAATTATTGATTTTTTGTTATTTTATATTTTGTTCATAACGACTTGTTTACATTAATGTGCATATACAGTTGGTCCCGTTTAATTGAATATCGTATTTGTCAATCGATTTTATTCTTTTAAGCGGGCTATTCAAATAAACGTGGTGTTAATCTTCAAGGTTGAAGCCATCACAAAAAATACTATAGATTGCTTACAGATAGATATTTTTCAGAGGGTTCTGAATTATCTGTTTTGGAATTTTTTTATTCAAAGTGTATGCGGAGCCGAGCGCATCTAGTATTAGGTCATCACGCATAAGATTATGATCAAACGATTGACACGGGTTAAAATCTTTGAAAGATTACGAAAAATAGTTAATTCTAAGGTTTTCTCCGCAAAATCGTATATAAACCGATGTCTGGCTTTGGCTATAGAGCACTCGGGTTTTTCTACGCTCCCGAGGCAGCGGAAATCTTGCGCTTCTAAAGAAGCAACTGATTTTCACGCTGCCAGCTTTGACCGTTTATGATATATTTAGACACCAGATGGCGGTTTGTTGTCCACTGAAATAAACGTGCGTACGATGTGACAAGAACCAATCAGATGCCAATAAACAAATACTCGACAGGCATCCTGGCTCCGCCCATTGCCACGCTTCAAGCGCCGTTTGATGAGTTTCCGGTCGAATTTAAATTGCTCCCTTTGCATTCTCGCATCATCGGCCGATTCGATTATGACATTATGACTGTGTTAGCGTAGCCATGTATCTGTTGTCTGCAGAACTGAAGCCAGCCAGCGAGGTGTGCACGCAGCCTTTATTGTTACGTTTCGTTTGAATTACAGCTCACCGGCCGAGCATCCTATGTGCCCAAGGCCCTAAGCAAACCACGTCAGGGGCAATCCTCTCTGAGCCTGTGGCCTGTTTAGACGGTTACGCTGGGGGATGAGCTGTCACTCAAAAAGAAATGAATATGATTCGCTCCGTGAATTCCTCGCTTGGCTTTGTCTTCCAGCACAAAGTTTCATCTGATTGGACAAAAATACAGTGCTCCCCTCTGGTGTTGCAAAGCAGGATACGAGGTCATAACAAACAGCGCCTTACGATATAGGAAGTAGCCCTATAGGTAAAGCGCTGTGTAAAGAGCGTAGGGTATTTCAGGAATCATGCGGATCTCTGACGTCACACTTGGCACTCTTCAACATGGCAGGCACCTCGTTGGTTGAAGACCACGACGTGGCTGACGAGAATTTTGCGTGGTCACGCAGTGAATCCGAGGTTATTCCGTCCAGCCAGAAAGGAGAAAGAAAGTTACAAACCAAGAGTTGTCGATCAACCAGGCTGGAGAAATCCAGCCATACGATTTAGAGCCAGAGGCGGACAGCACTGGCGAGGTTAATGGTGATACCCGGGGCCAGTGCTAATGGACATCTTAGCAGCATCTTATACAGAGCATTGGTGGCGAAGCGAAATATTCATGGGGGGGGGGGGGGGGGACTATAGTAGACATACATATTATATATGTATTTATAAATTATATAAGTATTTCTACCAACATGTGAATATGATAGGAAAAATATTTCTTTTCAGGAGGTACAGATACTCTGCCTACCGCTAGCTGGTGAGATGGTGCTTGGGCGTTCTTGAGAAGAAAATTTGTGTGATGTTACCATCCTGCTGTTATAATGAGATATGAGAGACTTGTGGCCTGGGACCAGGTGAAGAACATGTTGGGTTTATGCCAGCTTTATAAAATAAAATGATTTATACCATGCTTGGCTTAATACCATATTTATGCATGCTGTGTTCGAATGAAATGAATGTCAACTTTGTGTGATGTATTATTTATATATAATGCAGGCATACAGTTAAGAGTGCATAAAATAATTTTGCCCTTAAACTAATTAAAAAAGTTCATTAAAGACCAATGTTATTAAAGATGTGGAAAATCTTCCTATCACAAGTTATTTACAGAAATCATGTTAATATACCATATGCAAAAAGTAACAAATTAAATGAACAGCAGTGACGGATCCTGAAAGCACTTTGTACAGTCAGTCAGACATCAGGCAAAGACACGAGGAAAAAGAGATTGTCGCTGCTCTCAGGTATGTCAATGATGGCATCTTTTTCTGGTTTTTGATGTTACAGGCCTTCCCTTGGTCACCCTATTGTGAATTTGCAGCCAGTGGTGGAGGTATGCTGATGTCACATGTCATCAAGAAAGGTATTTTCCATTCTGGTTCAGCGAAGATTCTGTCCAGCAGAATGGAAGCATATCTGAAATTGTGTTATAAAAAAGTTACTATAGGTAAATAGAAGCCTTCAGAAAGTTTTTTTTTTGTATAGAACGAATCAGCTAATATTCATATATATTCATATAGTTTACATATCAAGACAGTAAGTTTAGTGTTTAAAATTAACTAAATGTATATGCTTTTCTCATGACACAACATATGAAACAGCAGAAAGAGTTAACTAATGTAATAAATTCTGCTTAAGAAAGTAATTTAAGCTACTCAAGTTCGGCCGTTGTTTTCAGGGCCCGTGCAGGACGCACCAACTTCACCCGTTGAACACAATGATACATACATAAGTGGCCAAGCATACATTCAGACAAAATATGACAAACTAAGAAATAACATTTTTACTATTTTCCTGATATTAATCATCAGTGTGCAGTTTAGAGTCAGTTTTTTATTCAATCCCGAACTTACCCCGTGCAGTGTCAGTCGGCTCCCGCTTGACCAGCTGAGGGCATATCACCTGGCTCTTTTCCTTGTAACATGAATTGTCGGAGGGGCATTATTTTTTAATTTAGGTGCCTATCTGACTGATATGTCTAAGAGTTCACGCTGAATATAATAGTGACACTGATACATATACAGTGATTATATTGCAGATTCGTCCATGGGCCTCTTGAAAGTTTTGTTGCATGTTGGTTGTTGTTTTGAAGTAACGTTAGGCCTACATCGCATCACCTTGTCAACTTTCTCCCACTGTACACATGTAACGGAATCATACTACGATTATTGCCGAATGTTGCCGAACGCGTTTTCAGTTTTGGGAGTTCTCGAATTTGGGCATAATTTGTATTGTAATTAAGGGTGTAATAGTGGTACAATGGGACAGAACTTACTTTCATCATATGGAATTATTTCTTTGTTGTATATACAACCGAAATATGGGCAGATTATTAATATTTAAAAGTGGGTCTTGGTACACTTTAATGATGGTTCAATTCATTAGTTTATTTTTTATAATTCTACACCTTCTTCGGTACTGTATATTCACCTGTTTACATTTATTATTGATGTAAATTGATCTAACTGTCAATGGCTGACAGCTTACCGATCACATGAACATATCAGATGTTGACAAAGGTTTAATACGATTCCTCAAGGATTTTGATTTATCATAAAACATTTTATTTGTTTCAACTAAAGAAATAGAAAATTACAGTGCATTCACCTGTTCGTGTATGTCATCTATAAAAAGATATGTTGCAAAATGGCTGACAGCTTAACGATCATGTGATTGTGTCAAAGGTCACGATGTTTAGCAAGATTCCTAAAAGATTTTGATAACACTTTTTTTGTCTTCCTTTTTTAACTTAAAAAAAATCTGCACGTTTACCTGTTCGTGTGTGGTCTTAAAAAAAGTTTCTGGAAAACGTCATCCTTCTGCCAGATATCGGTTCTACTCAAAACCATTGTGAGTACGATCCCATGCAGTGTGCGTGGCTGGCTGCAAACCGATCACGTGAATTTGTCAAACGTCATCATGGTGAGAGGCCACCTAAGGCCAGCAAAATACAAATTTATACCTCGAATAAACTATAAAAAAATTAATCCTTGCGGATTTTATTATGAATTACACAATTTATTCACCGATTGACCGTACAGGTAATTCTCTCAAATAAAAGGCTATGTTTATAGGGTATCCCGTGTTTATAATGCAACCACGCATCAAACACACATTAAATGAAGCATGTTATCAAGGAGGAAAACCACTTGAGCCGGTGGCTCGAGTCATATCAAAGGTTAATTTGAAGAAAGAGTGGTCAGTGGTCCATGAGGTAACCCGTCTAACTTGTCGGGCGAGCATATCAAAGGCTAATTAGCACACCGGGCGGTCAGTTGTCCGTGAGACCGTTGTCGCACATGAATATCCGGGATTGTCGTGCATGATTGACGGATTTTACTATACAATTACCCGATATATACATTTATCAGATATTCATTTAAACGTAGAATTTCATTAAGAAGACATCGGAAAAGATTATGGTTTTCATTATTTTATACAATTAAACGGGATATACAATTATACGATATACAATCAGCAGGACCGACTGTATATTATGTATGTAATAAATTATTGCTCTACTAGTACTACCTGTGTTCTCATTGTTTCTGATCCCTGCGGGTTATAATCCATTCTAATGCATATATGGCTTGACGTGAGGGGATGGTTCCAGGAAACTACAACTACCACTCCCCAGCCCCCCCCCCCCCAATAATAATTTGACCGCCAGTCGGCACCGCAACTCATGATGCCTTTTCATAATAAACACGCCAGACCCTGTCACGTGAACCTTGCCCATTTAAAAGACTACTTTTCAAAATAAACACGCCAGACCATATCACGTGAACCTTGCCGATGTAAAAGTAGATCCGATTGGGTGTGAAAAGTTTGCAGCGTCAGTGTGTCACCAATGGACAAGGGATGACGCGGTAGATTTGGACCGTTCAGGAAAACAGCCCAAACAGATATGTCGTCTTGCATCTTAATTGCCAAATAAATGTTTTATTTTTTTATTTTTTTCGTTATATTGACTTGATAGGATAATCCTGCGACTGAAGTCTGCAAACCGCCTCATTAATGTACCTTGTGTGCCATATATAGCCAATTCACTCATTATCGCTCAAACACCGTCGGCCGCGGAGAGGCGGGTATCACAAAAGAAAATTATATGGATACCCTCAATTAGGAAAATAACAGTTTTCACGAATGTAAGATATATTTGTTTTGATTTTTTTATTTAACATTTTAGTACATCAGCACACTTTCGAATGGAAAGATTTGGATATATCAACGTTTATTTAGGCTAATCGTTGATCGAACCGATTAAGTGCACAGCTGTCTACCTGTCGCACCTGGATTTTTACCTGTGCAGCATAAACGCGACAGACCAACTAAACAGAAATGTTATTATTGCATGAAATGTTTACAACCAGAGTAGACACAATTTTCCAGATTTTTATTTTAAAATCCATCAGCGATTTGTTTTTGCCTTCACATGTTAAAATATTTTAATTTGACATGAAAAAGTACATTACAGGTAACCAGATAATAAGTGCATTTTACACCCATAAATCATATATTTTGCACATTTCACAAAATTAAATAGTTTTTATTGCGATATCCCTTATAACAAGTATAAATATATAATTTAAATTAAAAAAAAAAAGAGAATTTACCTTTATTTACCTAATCTACCTGTGCTGGTGAGTATATTTTTACAGGTAGCAATTGTACTTGTTCAGTCCTGCGATATCAATGTGTACTCTCTGATATGGTCTCACTTTTCAAACCCATGGGCAGTTCTGCTTTGTGTATGTCTGTATATCCCCATTCAAGTTAGGTGCATGGAAAAGGTATACCTGATTTACCCTTGCGCGATTTTTTCAGAGCGCGCAAACGCGCGCATGGGAAAGGGGCCTTACTCTGAAGAACGCACTAAAAGGCCCCATGAGGGTACAAATATTTTCGTCATTTTTGACAACGCCTCATTGCTTACACGTATCCTGACTCTTCTAATAAAACCCAGTAGACCTTTTAATAAATTTCTTATCTCTCCAACGACACCTACCATGTGTGTGAAATATTCCGTAATAACCCAATATATTCGTATATTGTTCTGCATATTTGGGAGATTTCTGCCTGCGTTCTGCCTGCTGACTATGCGGAGATACGGTTATAAAGCGTGGCTTGGTCTTGCAGTGCGGAGTTCAATTTGGCTTGTGTCACGACTCGGTAGGAGAGCCCTAACTGAGTCGTGTTTGTCACGGCTAAGTGAGGTGCTGTACTACGGTCCATAACAGTGAAGTGTTCGTAGCAGTGAGGCTTTATATAACTTGCAAAAAGTAGAGTAGTCTTCATGTGGAAACACCACATGAAATGTCCTTGGTAGAAAAGAGCTGCTCTCATGTGTTCACGTGTTTTAAATAGAGAAGTGTTTCTAAATGAGAGATACCACAGTCAAAGATCTTAACATCAAATAAGGAAAAGCCACAATTCCATAAAAATTCCGTAAAGAGCTAAGAGTAGCTAAGCTTTCTTTCTATGTACTTTCTTTATACTTCTTTCTCCTTTCCCTCTTTCATTCCCCCTTCTCTACCAACTGTTTTCATTATTTCCCTTATGCCTTCATTTTCTCTTGCTAATCCGATTTCTTTTTCTTTCTTTCTCCTCCCTTTCTTCCTTTCGTTCTCGTTGTCCTATTTTATTTCACTCTTTGCTCTTCCTACTCTCATTGTTTTCTTTTTTCCCCTCTTCTGTTTGTCGTTCTTTTCTTTCATCCTTCTCCATCTGTCTTTAAACATTCTTTCCATCTCAAGCTTTTGCTTTAAAAATTCTGTCTTTTCTTCTCTCTAGATAATGATTAAGGATCTGCTCAGAGACGCTTCAGAGACACTATACAATCAAGACCATTGTTATTGCAGCAGTAACTTAGCATTGGACAGACACAGACTGCAGAGGGCCTTTAGTCCCAAGTAAATGCATAAGGTTCTTCTAAAGAGTTTTCTCTGTGTCACAATAAAATCATGCCAGGCATAAACATTAACACTCGTAATAAAATCCCTTCTAAATTCCGTCCTTTGTATTTGATGATGTCAATAATATAACCTGTGTTTATTGATTTTGCTTTGTATGTGTTTAAACACAGTGGCGATCCCGCTTAGCCTTGTGTACAGCAAAGGCGTCATGATGCATGACGACACCTGGAAGCGCACCCAGACAGACCGCCTACAAAGGACTTTCCCTGCAAAAAACACGTCGCATTTCGCCACAGCTTTCAATGAATGGAAGACCTGCTAATCAAGTTCTCTCCTAACAGTTTTAATAGTTTCAATTTCTTGTAGTAGCCCCTAGTCACGATAAGGGTGCCTTTCCATACATGCGGATTTTCACCCGCGCGGGTCCCCCCGCATGCGAAGAGTCCCTTTCCATATGTGCGGGTCCCCGCATGCGGGTGACCCATTAGTTTGGATAACCGCATGCACTTATAATCATAATTTCTAAAATTTTAGTGTAATATCTTAAGAAAATATTCAGTGTAAACATTTATACTAACTGATGAGGCAGATTGGAGCGGATTTATATCGTATCTCACCAGCCAGGCTTAAATGGTGGCTATTTCCTGTCACACTCTAACTAGAGCTGGTCCCGGGCCGTATCTCAATGAAGAATGGTCGTATATTTTTTAATGCAATTAAATAAGCTCTATCAGCTCCTTTTTCTTTTCAAATACAAGGACACATGCCTGCTACTGATATATACATGTAGCATCCGCCTGCGGGCCCCCGCAGAAATCCAACACTGCTTGATCCGCATGCGGGACCCGCGCGGGTGCCCGCACGTATGGAAAGGCGACAGTGATAACACACTTGTTGGATTTCAACCGTGCGGGACCCGCGCGGGGGCCCGCATGTATGGAAAGGCACCCTAACTCGATGGAAGTTCTAGGTCTACAAGACTTCATTTGATATGTTTTTCTTTCATATTTATCTTCTATTTTTCGTCATGGATAAAATAAATTGCACCTTTAAATGTTAACCATTTGTATTTGTGAGTTTACACATTAGAGTATTGTCTCTAACAAAACGGTACTTACTGTCAGCTGTTGGACTTTGTTTTGCTGTCCCACAAATGTGACCTGTTTTTGTCGTCTTTCTGTAGTTTCAGGAATTCCTCCGACTCGATACCTGTTATCCCGCTTGGTACTCTCAGAGGCTAAGTAGAGCTTTTACTCTTCTGCTTCATGAGTCTTGTCTCTACTGAAATTGTATCTAATAACGGGAAGTCAACAGTCTCTCTAGTACGCCTCGATTCAGATCCTTTTCCCTCTGTTCGGTTGACCCAGTTTTTATCTGGATCGCAAGGTTCGCGTGCATCTGCGACATTGCCTATTATCAGACCGTTAACTGGTTTAATCATGCACAGTATTTGTAAACTGGCAGTTAGATTCGGGAGGTCAACATTCACAACAGCTACTGGAAATGTTCTAATTGTCCCGTCAATTAGCACATACGTTTGCTATTTACCTGTGAATTGTTCCTGGGTCACAAGGCTACTTCTAATGACTGCACTACTACAACCCGAATCTCTTAGTACTGTAACAGTATGACTTCCAACTCTACCCTGACAAATGCACATTGGCATAGACTGGGAATTGGTATGAGGGCATGCCTATTTAAGAGGCTTGCCTTATGTCCGCAATGTAACCGCACACAATCTTTCTTTATTTTACAACAATCTTCCTACTGAGTAATGAAACATCCTATCTCTTTATCGTCAGCATCTTGCTAATGACCAGATGTCATATATGGCGGTGGATTCTGAGAGGATCCCCTTTGCTCGAGTCCTTCAGTATCACAGAGGTTTTCGACTGCAAAGCCACTAACTTTATTAGGTTTCGATACAGACTTTTTTCTCTTTACAGTCTTTTGCGAGATGGGATGGGTCATTACAAATGAAACAACAGCGTTTGTAGTTATTTGTGTTAGATACATTAAAGAGTTGCTTTGCGTCTTTAAGATTCTGAGATTTTAAACCGCTGTAACGCTGGCTCTGATTAGTGAATGTTCTGAACCCGTGAGCGTCCGTATAACGCTCTGCCGCATGAGCTAATTCAGAAATGTTCTTGTATTCTCTTTCATTCAGAAAAGCAGCCAGATCTTCGCTACAGGTTTGCAAGAATTGCTCGAGCAAAAGTAAGTCCACTAATGATTCAAATGAGATTTTGATACGAGAAAGGTCTACCCATCGAAAAAATAACTACTAAGACGTGATACGAATTGGGAGGGTGTTTCATACCGTTCTGGAAGACATGTTCTATACCTATCCTCAGTCATATGAAATGTTTTAAGAGCGTAACCTTTAGTTTCTCGTAGTCTAACGCTTCTGCAGGCGGCATACGTGAATAGACCTCTGAAGTTCATCACTCAAACTAATCGCCCACGTATCGCGCTTCCAACCCTGTCTGATCGCAAAACGTTTGTTTCCATTGTAATGACCCATCCCATCTCGCATAAGACTGTACAGAGAAAGCAAAATCTGTATCGAAACCTTATTAAGTACTAAGGTTAAATGTAGTATTCATAAATTACATGTACACCTGTGTTGTTTCAGGAGATATTTTATCGAACATCATAAACTAAACAAATGAAATATCTTGCCATTCAACATACAACATTCAACGCCTAGTTGCAAAAATTTAAAGGACACACAAAGCAATAACACATGTAGAACTTAATAAACCCTTTGTTAACGCGAGCAGTAATACTTCAGTCCCTATTCCTGAGTACTACACTGCTTCTATCTTTATAAAACAAATCATACACTGATTTCTTATAATCGGAGTCGAGACAGGTCTTGGTCTCAAGGCCGGGTTCCGCCGGTCTCGGACTTTTCTTCGGGAGGCTATTTCCTGGCCTCGAATTTTACAGCCCCGGTGACATTTCAAAGCCGCTTAAGTTTGATTTATTTTGTATACATGCATGTGGGCTCTAATTCGTAACAGAATTCAGACATTGAACCTTAGTTGTATGGAATCTAACTTGATGGGTGGTGCCTTGGGCTCAAAGGGTTTCGACTCTGACTGGGTCATGGCCTGTGAGGGTCGTGACTTGGCAACAACGCATTTTTATCCAATACAGTTTCTTTGATATAATCTTTTGTCGGCCTGAGATTCTTCAACGTCCATATTAGGGTTAGCACAGGAAACCCATAATGCTCATTATTAATGAAGAATATTATATTTGTATTGAATAATAACTTGACGGATATCATGTCATAAATATATAAATGAACACAAATATTTGTAATCGGTTTTATTTAACCATTGTTGTACCATGTGAAACGCCGTTTTGTAACTGGTTTCACAAAAAGACGTACAACTATCATGCTACGAATTTCTGCAGGCACCTAAATGCGGTTATTTGATAGATATCAGCAGATGTCAATCTTTTGTAAATTCAAAACTATGTTTTGAAAATTATATTGTTAATGGTGCTTCCAGGTAGCTTAAATAAAGATCCAGCCAGGAGCGTCAGCTCTAAGTATAATGGAAAAAGCCACCATGTTAGCCTGGCTGGTGAGACATGATATTAATCCGTTTAAATCTGCCTCACCAACTGGTATTAATGTTTACACTGAATATTGTATTAAAACATTATACTAAAATTTAAGAAATTATGATTTCTAGGTGCATGCGTTCATCAAAACTAATGGGTCATCTACATGTGGGATCCACACATATGGAAAGGCGCTCTCAGCATGCAGGGACACGTGGGTGAAAATCTGCATGTAATGGAAAGGTACCCTAACTCTCCTTGAAGAAAAATATAATTCCAAACTATCCAAATTTAAATTATTTTTTTCTCTCCAGTGTGTCATCCAAAACTTTACAAAGTAATATTTTATTCTACAGTATGTGTCCTGATGCGAGTCTTCAAGTTTCTTTGGTGACAGAAAAATCGATCACATTTTGCACAATTAAATGATTTTTCTCCAGTATGTGTTCTGGTGTGTTTCATAAGATCACTCTGCTGATAGAAAGAGTCCACATTTAAATGGTCTTTCTCCAGTATGTATCCTGATGTGAGTCATCAGGTTACTTTGGTGACAAAACGATCGAACACATTATGCACATTTAAATGGTTTTTCTCAAGTAAGTGTCCTGATGTGAGACTTCAGACTACTCTGACGATCATACGTTGTGATGTATCCTGATGTGAGTCTTCAGGTTACTCTGCCGAGCGAAAGATTTACCACACTGTGCACATTTAAATGGTTTTTCTCCAGTATGTGTCCAAATATGATTCTTCAGGCTAGTCTGATGAGAGAATGATTTACCACACTGGCCACATTTAAATGGTTTTTCTCCAGTATGTGTTCTGACGTGAGACTTCAGTTCCCTCTGCTGATAGAAAGATTTACCACATCGTTGACATTGAAATGGCTTTTCTCCAGTATGTCTCCTGACGTGAGACTTCAGATCACTATGCTGATAGAAAGATGTACTACACTGTTCACATTTAAATGGTTTTTCTCCAGTATGTGTCCTCATGTGAGTCTTCAGACTTCTCTGATGTTTATAGGATTTTCCACACTGTTCACATTTATATGGGTTTTCTCCAGTATGTGTCCTAATGTGTCTCCCTAGGGTACTTTCCAAACTGAAAGATTTATCACACTGTCCACATTTAAATGGTTTTTCTCCAGTATGTGCCCTAATATGATACATCAGACTACCATGATGTCCGAAAGATTTATCACACTGTGCACATTTAAATGGTTTTTCTCCAGTATGTATCCTGATGTGAGTCTTCAGGTTATACTGGTGACAGAAAGATCGATCACATTGAGCACATTTAAATGGTTTTTCTCCAGTATGTGTCATGATGTGAGACTTCAGAACACTCTGCTGATAGAAAGATTTATCACACTGGCCACATCTAAATGGTTTTTCTCCAGTATGTGTCCTGGTATGTTTCTTCAGATCACACTGCTGATAGTAAGATATACCACACTGTCCACATTTAAATGTTTTTTCTCGAGTATGTATTCTGATGTGAGTCTTCAGGCTACTCTGGTGACAGAAAGATCGATCACATTGTGCACATTTAAAAGGTTTTTCTCCAGTATGTGTCATGATGTGAGACTTCAGAACACTGTGCCGACGGAAAGATTTACCACACTGTTCACATTTAAATAGTTTTTCTCCAGAATGTGTCCTCCTGTGAGTCTTCAAACTACTCTGTTTGTCATAAGATTTATCACACTGTCCACATTTAAATGGGTTTTCTCCAGTATGTGTCCTTACATGATCCTTCATACTATTCTCCCGAGCGAAAGATTTACCACATTCAATCCATTTAAATAGTTTTTCAGGTGACTTGATATGATCAGTGAGACTATTAATTTGTTCAGTTTTAATTACTTGGCTCAAATCAACATTGTCTCCCTCAGATACAACAGAGGACACGTGAACAGTAATCTGTTTAGAATATTCTGTAGAATATATATTTTGGTGGATTTGTGGACAACTCTGTGCTTCCTCTCCTGATAACTTATTCTTTATTTCTTTTGGACAACTAAGATTTTCCTCATCAGAAGTATCATTCTTTATGTAGTGAAGATTTGGTAGTAATTTCTGTACACATGATGTGTCCTGGGTGAATCCACTGTCCTGGACTCTATCACCTGAATCACACTGGGAGCTGCCATGGTCATTTTCTTTTTTTATGGAAATACCCAAACAGGGAGGGGATAGAGCAGGATCCATATTTCCTTTTGCCTTGCTCTGCAATTAAAAATAAGAACCATGAACAAAACCTACATGCCTAATGGAAACCTGTGTATTGGAATATACACCAGAAATCATGTATACTCCCTCCCTATTAATATATTTTATTATTCTTTTAAAGCTACTGAAAAAAAAACTGCAAAGCCTCACCTACACAGAGGTGTTACAAGCCATTGTTCATCAAGTGCAATGACAAGACATACCACCATACTGTTTGCAGATTGGTTCAGAGACATCTTAGGTCATTAATTTACTGAAAAAGTCCCTAATTTTATTGGTGTTTAATCATTTTTAAATGGCTGATAGACCAACAAAATTTCAGGCAAAAACATCTCTCAACTTCTGAGATATTAGAAAATATGTACACAGTAGTGGTAGTAGGTTGTACTACCAAGGTTTGTGTATCAGAAACAATCCTAGTTTTCAACATGAAAATTTTCTGGCCTATATGATAAACCAGTCCTGACATTTGGGCATGGGAGCATGCAACAAAAAAATGAATCTAGGTGGTGCCACAAGTCTTGTTAAAGAAGGCTATCCTAAATGTATGGGCATGCTTAATTTCAGGCCAAAATGTCAAACCTTAGTATTACTACTCTAATTTGAGTAATTGGGAACTATGGGTCCTGACCCTCAGCTAAAATAGTCTGAAAGGATATTTTCATGAGATTTTTCTTTAAATGTGTGTCCTGTGAAGTTGAAAACCATGCATTTTCTAATGTTGAATAAAAAGCAGGTGAACAGCTCGTGAACATATGATTTATACTATGATGATCATTGGTGGGCTTTTTGACAAGCTTTAACAGTTCAGCAGTTTACACACTTGTTCAATTAGATCCTTTTTTATTATACCAAGGTTTTTTTATCAATTTTATAAAAGTTATACAGTTGCAATATAACTAACGTCCCCAGACCACAGGTGGAAGGACTTGGTGGTTGGGGGGGGGGGGGGAATAATGTAACTACATACAGGATATGAAACAGGAGATAAAGCTGATTCACAATAACTGAATATTTAAATATGGACAGACAGACTGGTAGGCAAACAAAGCTGAACACTTTATCTCACATTTTGCAGGGGCACAAATATAAAATGATTCAATTAGATATTATATTTTTATTATCATAATTTTCTTCATAAAATTTAATAAATTTTATACAGATGCAATAAAACTGATGTCCCCAGTGCACAGGTATAAGGACGTGATAGCAGGGGTTGGGGGCAATGTTGGGAGTTACAACACCTCTCCACATTTATAGAGTATATGAAATTTAATTCAATTGTACTTACAGGAATAAACATTTATTCATAATTGTTTTATGTTTTAAAATGGGCAGAGAGACGGAAAAATAAGCTAATCATTCTTTTTCCATTTCTCCTGAGGCAGGAATATAATGAACAAATGTTTGCATTAGATCCACATTAATTTTATCACTTTCTTTTTAAGATTAAAAAATTTATACATTAACAGTACAACATATATCTGAATCACAAATCTCAATAATTTCATTATTTACAGCTAATTTGGTCAGTAATATCACAATAAGCACACATTTTTTTCATAAAATGTATTTTATAATTTGCAAACAAGAAATATTTATGAAAATTACACTTGATCCAGAAGTCACAATTCGAAGGGCTGAACATAGAGTACACGGAAAGTGAGAGGTCTTTGGAGCATCGGAGGACTATTCTGAATCTGAATATCCAACCTCCTACATCCAATAATGTTTTTACTTCCTTGATGTAGTAAATGGCAGAAACTGAAAGTATAAAATGTCAATCATTTCGAAGCTCTGTCTGGTTGGGGGGGGGGGGGGGGGGGGAATAATGTAACTACATACAGGAAATGAAACAGGAGATAAAGCTGATTCACAATAACTGAATATTAAATATGGACAGACAGACTGGTAGGCAAACAAAGCTGAACACTTTATCTCACATTTTGCAGGGGCACAAATATAAAATGATTCAATTAGATATTATATTTTTATTATCATAATTTTCTTCATAAAATTTAATAAATTTTATACAGATGCAATAAAACTGATGTCCCCAGTGCACAGGTATAAGGACGTGATAGCAGGGGTTGGGGGCAATGTTGGGAGTTACAACACCTCTCCACATTTATAGAGTATATGAAATTTAATTCAATTGTACTTACAGGAATAAACATTTATTCATAATTGTTTTATGTTTTAAAATGGGCAGAGAGACGGAAAAATAAGCTAATCATTCTTTTTCCATTTCTACTGAGGCAGGAATATAATGAACAAATGTTTGCATTAGATCCACATTTATTTTATCACTTTCTTTTTAAGATTAAAAAATTTATACATTAACAGTACAACATATATCTGAATCACAAATCTCAATAATTTCATTATTTACAGCTAATTTGGTCAGTAATATCACAATAAGCACACATTTTTTTCATAAAATGTTTTTTATAATTTGCAAACAAGAAATATTTATGAAAATTACACTTGATCCAGAAGTCACAATTCTAAGGGCTGAACATAGAGTACACGGAAAGTGAGAGGTCTTTGGAGCATCGGAGGACTATTCTGAATCTGAATATCCAACCTCCTACATCCAATAATGTTTTTACTTCCTTGATGTAGTAAATGGCAGAAACTGAAAGTATAAAATGTCAATCATTTCGAAGCTCTGTCTGTTCATCATTCGGGTTCAGCTCTCGATTGGCATGGCTGGGTCTCTGCTGCTGAAATCAGAGAAGGGAATGTGCCCTGCTTCTGCCTTTGTGGTTGAGGGTGGTGTGGCTTAGCCGCCTGCAGCGACAAAACGTCTTGCACAGTAAACGGACATTTCATAGTCACCCTTGGTGGCTTTCCTCAAAGTCATCAGTACAGGAAAATATGGTCACAGTGGCAGACTCTCACAGCTTCCTGCTTGGCTTGCTGGCATTACGTCTATCGGCTCTCAAAATTATGCTTAAGGAGCCCACAGGGCTAGGGTCTTGACCACAGCAGCCTGTAGCTGCTCAATAAAGCGAAAACATCTTCAGTCAGTCAGCATTAACAGCTAGGGCCTTTACAGAATAGTTCTACATGCAGAAACAGGGAGCCACTATAGAATGAGGGCTACACTTCTATTGAGGAACATGAACATATAAACAAAACTGTCACTTCTCATTCCCTATTTAAACTCCTATTTTTCCTTGTGGATGTCCCTACGCTCATATCAACTATTCTAACATAAACAACTACTAAACATCAGAAGTGGCCTGAGTTGGGAATCGAACCTATGATCTCTAGACTAGGAGCCCTACATGCTACTTAGTGAGCCCTGAAGAAGAGATACCATCAGGGGTGATTTTTGTTCCTTTATATCTGCGATTGAAGCGCCATCTATCGCAAAAATGGGGAACCATTAACAATTTGACAAGGAGAATTAAGAGGTTCCCTGGCCCCCTCCTCTTCTAATATAATGGACTCCAGTTATCAGCAAAATGAAATACGGAAATTCTCGGGGAAAATAATATGTATCGGCCTTTGTCAGGAAACAATTTATTATGCTACACCCATAGTGCATATGGTACTGGTGGTAGGCTGCAGGTTTTTTTCCGGGTCCAGTCAGGGTCGGCCCAATTTGTGGTGTCAAGAGTGAGCAGGCATTAAATATTGCAGGGCAGCAGAAAATTTCAGGGGGAAAATATTTCAGGATGCATACAATTATGGGAGCCACTATAGAAACCGGGCTACGCTTCTATGAGGAACAAGGTAAAGAGGGCGATATATTTGATGGGGATAGAGAAAAAATGGGGTATAGTTTTTTTGGGGGTTACGTACATTATATGAATAAACATATTTATAAACACTGTGTTCTTGTCTCATTTGAGCCGTTATGTATGTCTGTTTACATAGGAATGTTGTCTGTGGACGTCTGAAATGTGAGAGAGAACCGATTATTATAAATACATAGTAACATACAATGACATGATCCTCGAACGGGTCTCGAACCACCGACCGCACTCCCAGAAGCCGTCTGCTTATCCAACTGCGCCAGGAAGTCAAGTTGCAGGGCAATGATTTGTCGAGGTATTTAAGTCAATTGTTGTAAAGTAATGTGGCAAAAATACAGAAGGTGTCGCCACCCTCTGTGATGTAAGCCAATAATATAAGGGAAAACTGTCCATTGAGAAATCTCTCATGAATATGCATAAATGAGGCTGTGACTTAAAGCGAGACGTAACGAAGTCCGGATCCGTGACCCCAGAAATAAATCAACAGATTATCCATGATTAATGCTAATAAATAAAACCGTGTTACTAGTGTATAGACGAAAATAAATGGAAATAAAAAGCAATGTGTGGTGTGTCTTTTTGACGTATAGTGTGAAATATTCAGCTAAACTATGAGCATGTGGGGTGCGCGAAATCGGTGAATGGCCGGGTTTTACCTAGCTCACAAATATCACAGTTAGGGGGGTTTTTACATTAAGCTGAGTTGAGTAGGTGTTCGTTAACTTTATAAATATATCTATAGATTAATAATGAATATTAGCATGTCTTATAATATAATAAGTGTCAGAAAATAGGTAAAATATCATTATTAACAATGAAAAAAAAAGTACACGTGCACATGAAGTAAATCATTAACATGTGGGTGAGCTTGTTATTGTTTTGGTAATTAAAATATCACATGACCTGTGTTAACTGTTTACTGAGATACCGTTGTAACTAATGAACAAGCATAGCAGCCATGGATAAACCTACAGGTAACACGTCTGTCAGGGACAAGATCCAAGGTGTTGTAAATGAAACGATGGCATCGATACCGTCTAAACGCAAGTGTGAGGATAATGAGGCCGAAAGAGCGAAAAAGTTTAAAGGTCCCCGAGCGATTAGACTCATGTTGCAGAAACGAAGATTGGAAAAAGCAACAGAAGAAAGCCAAACGAGGTGTTTGCCATCGTGTGGGGGCCCCTCCGTCAGGTATGTGGGTTTAAACACAGATGGGGTGAATCAGAAAGATAGTGCGACCCAATGTAGTTTTACTGTAGGAAGTTTCGGTAAAGGTGATGCAGTGACATCCTCATGTCACATTTCGCATACCTTCCTAGTGCGCAATGTACTGTCGTCAAAAGAGTCGTGTTTAACGTGGCTAATGGAGAAATGTTTAGTACCGAAAAGAAGAACCTGCCCTGTTTGTCAAAGTGAAATGAAACTTGTATCGGTGAACACAAAAGACTGTGGTGATGGCTACCAATGGCGCTGCCAAAAAAGACGGCCAAAGCATAACATGAAGTTATCAGTTCGACATGGCACCTGGTTTGCCATGTCGAAGCTCAGTATTGAGGAGATTCTGGACCTCACGTATTTTTGGACAATAGGGTTAACGCATAACCAAATCCGTTACCAGACTGGCTTGAGTCCTAATACCATTGTGGACTGGGCCAGCTTTAGTCGCGAGGTTTGCGAGGAGGTGTTGTTAAGAGAGACTGAGCAAGGTGCACAGATCGGAGGTCCTGGAATCATTGTAGAAATCGACGAAAGTAAATTTGCCCAAAGAAAGTATCACCGTGGCCATCAGGTGAGGGGCGGATGGGTTCTGGGAGGGCGAGAAAGAGAAAATAAATCGAAACTGTTCATGTGTACAGTTCCGGACAGGAGTGCAAATACCTTACTCCTGATTATAAAAAAACACGTCGCTCGAGGCTCGGTGATATACTCGGACTGTTGGAAAGCATACAGTCAATTGAAAGAGATGGGCTATGGTCATCTGACGGTGAACCATAGTGAAACATTTAAAGACCCGGTAACCGGCTGCCATACGAATGGTATTGAGGGGTGTTGGCAAAAGGTAAAGCATGGTCTAACGATGCCCAAATTGGGAGTGAAGCCTGAGATGTTGTCGGGATATTTAAGTGTGTACATGTGGAGGGAGCGGAATGTGAACAATGACATTTTTGTGGAATTCATGCGGGACGCGGCTGGTTTATACAACGGACAATGTTCAAACGCCGCGTGTAAATTTTGTACTAAATGAAGAATAATGACCAAGTGTACATAGTGTATTATATTGTAGATTAAGGTAAGTAAAAATAATACATGAAATGTACATGAAATAGATAATATGACAAGATAGTAATATAGTAGAAAAGGATGATAAATTAAGGTGATGCAATAAGACATGTCACATTTGACTTTCGACATCCATAATTTCGTGAGATGCACCCAGGGTACATAATGTAAATTAGAAATAATCTTGATAAGGGTGTAGCTATATTTCATAATAAAAGTGGTGTTTGACCGTAAAAATGGAAAGCACGGATGTATAGGTAAATGTGTTTTTTCATTATTTCTCGTTGATTCTTCAGATATTGGGTTGATGTTCCAAGTTGTTGCACGAGACTATGCTGCGCACTGTTGTTTCAAGATGGCGTCATGTGAGACAAGATCGGTGTTGACAGGATATTTGGAAGGATGTAACATGAACCATGAAGGTAGATGTGTATATGTTCTTCATTTATCATGTAATACATTTCAAAAGACCTAGTGACGTTATTTTTATGAATTAGCCTTGCATTAGTATGATTTTGGGTGTAGCCTGGTTTTTATAGTGGAGCCCAATTATGTATGGCAGGTGGGTGATAGGAGAAATTAAATAAATAAAAAAATAGCAGGGTTTGCCTTTTTTTGTTTATGCTGGAGGGGATTGAAAGTTGTATATGTGATTCCTGGAAATGTCTTGAGAGGTGGCGACATCTAATGGCCAGTTTTAGAAGCTGTAGCTTTCTGTCATATACCGCGAAAATGAGATACTGAACCCCCTGTTTTCCTGGAACAAAATAAAAGTGCAGGAGGTGAGCATGATTTTGATGTATCACATGACGCCAAACAATCGATAGAAAAAACTTTCTCAGAGACCCCAACATGTGCATCTTATATGATAATATATAGGGCCTGGAAATAGGTCCCTCTAACCTGCAGCCCGGTTTCTATAGTACTGCCGTCTGAGTAACTTCTTTACCTCTTCAAAACACATATATTTGATCTGGGGAAGAATTATATCAGATGCATGAAGCCCCGCCCGTCTTGCAGTGTGAGCGATAAAACATGAACTAAGTGTCCATTGACACACGGAGGTACCGGCTAAAACTTGGAGTTTCCGGCCAGGAGCCGGGAGGTGCCTGAGTAAAGGTCGGAGTTCCCGAATGGAAGCCGGAACTTTATTGTGAGAATAAGAGTAACACATTATTTATATAAGGTATATACATCAATTAGTTGTACAATATAATTTACAAACAACTACACCATAATATGATAATTTTTGATTATATATTTATTATAATATATAAACATATAAAGTTCTTAACAATATATATAAAATTACAAAAATATTTCTATAATTTACGTATAAAGTTATTAAGCTCCCATCAATTATATAATAATTTATGATATTACAATAAAATAATTATAATATAAATATATATAAAGTTCTTTATAATTTTTAAACAATTACACAAACATTTCTATAAATTATGTAAAAAGTTATTAATTATCCATATTTTACTTAATTTTTAACTGATGTCTATATATTTTACTTTTTTTCATATAAACAGTTTATTGTGATGATAGCTGTTCACTTTGTATTTTTATTGATTTCTGAATATTATATCATCCATCAAATTTAAATTTCATTGTTATGTCTGAAAAATAAAGCTAATAAGTAACCTTAATTGTTTTTTTTTTTATTTTGCTGACCCATTTTAGCAACACACATATCTGACGTGTCAAATATTTAACCCTGTAGAGCCTTAATCCGATTGGTGTCACGCCTCCTCAAAACACCGAAACCCGGGCCCAACTAGGAAAGACCCGGACCCAATTAAACACCCGAAAAATGACCCTTACATAAAAGAAACGATTCTAAAATTCCTTAAAACGGTACGTGAAGACTCGATACATTCCTCCTCCCCCCCCCTCTCCCCGCCAACAAAAAATAAATTTGTGGTGATAATTTGTATTTTAATGCTAAATTGTAACTTTTGATGAGGGTCAAATTACCTCAATTTCGGTAAATTTCGGACCGTCATAAAAAACCGGGCCCATGAAAATGATCTTATCATACGTGTTCTATGCGAATATTTCACATTTTCCAATTGATTTTAAAAGAATGGACAGTACTCCAACCATAAACACCAAAATGTTACAAAAATTCGGTACATCACGGCAATTCTGAACTATAACATATATGGTCCGACAGACGGTCAATTTTCCCGTAATACGCATTCCCAGGTGCGATATCCCCATGGACACTGCAGTGATGAAAACATTACCCTCTTGTGCTGACCTGGATATCGGATATCACACAGTTACTTCCAGAAGTTCAAGGTGCCAAGCAGAAAATGTACAACTTTCCTGGAAAAATGTCTGTAGCCCATACAGAGGAGATAGTTGAACGTGTCAAAACAGATATGAATTTGTGATTATTATGAACAGATATGATTTATAGATCAGCCAGTTAAGGTTAACAACCTCAGATAGGGATGTACTTTAAGTGAGAATGGCTGGTTTACATCGGAACATATCCTAGCAGCCACTCAGCTAATCAAAGTTAAGTATCCCCTGAAAGGGGGTTTACAAGATCCCATACTTGTGCCATTAAAATTATTCAGAGAACTGTGTCTATGTTAAACAATAAAAAAATATCTCTCATGGAGCAAAGGCGGTACAGGTTTTGCATAACGTTAAGTTGCAGACCACTGGGTATGCGCATTAAAGATGAACGAAGATGTTTTTAACTGGAAAAATTCACGTCTGCCAGATTAACAGCTAACAGAATTTCTAAAAATCCATATATCTTGTTTATAACCAAAGCAATAGAATATTGCACAACAGCTGAGGTGCCGATTCACGCTATGTATGAAGACAACAGTGTTAAAATGAGAAACCACCTAAAACAGTGTTATACGAAGGGCAAAGTCAAGGCTTTCCCAAAACAACCGAAGCAAAGGTTTAATATATCAGTGCCTATCTACAGGTTAAAATCATCTAGCTGATTTGTTCGAGGATTTGATTAAATGTGACGGTACATGTGAACGGAAATTTTACAGATCCTGTATCATACTCAAGTACAGACCGAGAATGGAGAATGGTAAATATTTTTGTTCAACCTGCAAATTTAAAATATAATTTATATATATAAATATAAATATATATATATATATATATGGTGTATATTTGTGTATATAGATGTATACAGATGTGTACAAATGTATATGGTTGTATATTTGTTTACTGGTTGTAATTACTTTTGCATGAATGACCGCTCTTTTGGGTTTATTTTCTTTTTATATTTCTTTGCTAACAAAATAAAATCTTATTTGGAACCCTGCTTGAACATTCACTATTTTTCGGTTGTTTGGTTGATCCTGTATGCAAGCCACTGAATGGACGCCTCAATGAATGGGTGGACTGTGGGCAATTATTGTGTGCCATCATGAGTGTATACATGAGTGAATACGAGACTAACTGTTTAAGTGATTAAGCGGGGGTGGTATCGAATACAGGGTCGTGCGCAGGGCAATTAATTAGGATGAAATTGGAAATTTATTATCGATAAAGCACCTCCAGTTATTTCCTAGGTTTTCTTTCACTTTGTAAAAAAAAAACCGATTCTATGAGAGTGTTATATTCATTTGTGGTCCAAACAATACCTAAATCATAAAATTTTAAGCAAATTCATTTCAAGATTATAATTTAAATTGAGGTTTACCATTTCATCAAAACTTTCCCCCGCACTGCTCACAAAATTCACAAAAACGTGTCGTATTGATCGATGTAATTTGGGTTGATGTATAATGGGGGCGTATATATCAGTTCAAATTTCATTAATATACTTTAAAGTAATTTCTTTAAAACAGTTCAAATAAAAACTAAAAACATTAAACAGTAACGGGAGTAACCATTCGGACTATTTTTATCTGAACATGTTAAAAACTGGACCTCTGTACCCAGTATAATGCATGACTATTTGGGACCTGCCATGGTAAACAGTGAGTAAATCAGCTTTTTAGGAGACCATCTGTCAAATTGAGGAAAGAATATGCTCTATGAGTACCTTGGTGTTACGGACCAGATAACCTTACCATACACAGCAGTGGTTACACGAAAAGGCCGTCTGGGACGACTGTAGTCTATAACCGCTGCGGGAGGAGTGTACTTTAAGCAATATTGACGGCGGAGTTGCTAATTAATTCGAGACATCTTTTCTTGAAGATTTTTTAGGTAACCGCCTCCATTTTTAATGCGCTCTTGTCTTATTCGTAACCTAAGTATGTACATCTGCGTGCATCTGTCGAGTTCCATTTTGGTTTGAGACCACGCGAAAGGGCCCTTCCTGGCATTCATTATATATCCTAGTGTCAACCAGGCCCCGTTTCTACTGCATCTGCAGGTCCTGGGTCATAAAACCGAGGAACAAACAAACAAGCACTCGTTTGTGAGTGATACACGGCTATGGGGCACAGCCTTCTAACAAAGCCTGCAGAGCGCTCACTCTGGGTTTGGGCCGAAAGTTAAAAATCGTTCCTCGTCTGAGATTTCAACGTGCGACCTCCCGGTGTTACCCCTAGTCCACAGAAACCGGTAATTTAACATTGGTATCATGCACCTCATAAAATTATAATTACTTCTGCCAAGCGGCGGGGGTTATGTTTTTGGTGACGTTGTGCTTATAGTACTGGGCCCTGATGCAATAAGAATGTAAATGACTTAAGACCCCATGGGTGATAGGCCGAAAACTCGACTTGGGCAAGTCCAAGATTTATTTTTTTTGCAGTGACGCTGTTTTAGCAAAGGCCGTCTTAAAATATGAAAGTCCCCTTTTTCAACGGCACCTATTGATGGACTAGTGACACCTTTCAAACGCACGTACATATCGACAAAGATCTTTCATTTTCATGCTGAGTGTATGCAGGTATTATCATATTCGTAAAATTACTTTGTAAACATCATCTTACAATAAAAAAAAATAGTCAATAAATATGTGGTCATACCTTGTTTCGCAACGAGACAGTGGGAAGCTAAAACGCAACCTTTGGCAATAAACATAAACATTGATACAGCCAGCCAAAAAATAGCCCATACATAAACATAACTGAAACAACGGACATTTCATAATTTTAGTTAAACATAAATTTTAACATAATATGGTCAATTTTTTTATGTCCTGATAACTGATAGAAGTGGCATATCAAGCTCTGCCTTTAATATTTTAAATATTTGTTGCCTTCGTCTATGCTTCGAGGGCTCATTTTCATCAGTTTTTTCAGTAGTAACGTGTTAGTCTGCATGTATGTTATGTTTATTATTTTATCAGAACCTTAACGTGGAGTTGATGTGAGAAATCATCTCCCTGTCTATCTTAAATATACTATAAACAGTACCTGTATATCGATAGGTATATTCCGTTCTTGCAAAACACAAATCTATGGAACACGCCGTCTTATCATTCCAAAGACAAGAATGCAACGGGCTGCCTTTTCCCTGACCATGTTTTGTGACACATTGCGCCTAGGTTCCAAAATATATATAATACATCAAAATACGCCATATTACCTCTGCCAAGGGGGTTATGTTTTTGTTTTGCCGGCGTTGGTTTCTTTGTCTGTCTGTTAGCAATATTACACAAAAGCTATATTGATAGATTTTGATGAAATTTTCAGGATATATCGGCAATGATACAGGGAACCATTGATTATATTTTGAGGTAATATGGATCCATGATTTTTACAGGTAACAAGGTGCTTTTCTGACTATGCCAAATGGGGGAAATGAGCTGCCTTGGTGGAGGTATGCGCTGTCTGTAGAGCTTTTCTAGTTAATACTTATAATTAATTCATATATAGACAATCAGGTGAAAATACTAATGAAGTAATCACTGGAATAATAAAGCAATAATAAAGGAACATAATATAATTATCGTCGATGGTTCTTTGAAAGTGAGGAAATACGTAATTTTTGGGGAACCCTGGTAGCTCAGTTGTGAGAACATCAGGTTTGATTTCTTAACATACCATCGACCACCATGACTATACATACGTGCAAAGGCGGCGTAAGTACCTCTAAACCAAACAACGTGCCATTCTAGGATATATCAAATTTTGATTTGTATTCGAAAGCTTGCATGACACAATTGAGTTAAACCAATAATGTTCATTTTGCTCGATAAATTAAGATATAACATAAGGAATTAGGTTATTGTTGATTATATGTCTCACAATGACCTTGATGACCTTCCTACGAGTATGTCCCTGGGAAATGTGCAATATTAAGTATTACATAAGTTTCAGGAACTATACTGGTATGCACATTAACTCAAGTAGAGGGCTTGAGGGAAAAGTCCTTCATGTATGCAATCGCAATAATAATGGAAATGACATTTAATTTTTTTTACGCTGCTTCTTTAGAAGTATGTAAATATACCTTATATTTGGCATTTCCTGAAACTCAACGGTGAAAACATCACGTTCCATCTCTAAACCGACAAATGACTTTCATGCCTATACATTGATCCATACAAAATTGCAGGAACGCGTAAACAGGGCATATCAATTATCGCAATTTATTCAAAAACAGGTTTGATGCTATTATTATTATTGCTCTTTTTCATCCCATGCCGATAAAATGATAACAAAAAACATGATACGAGGTACTTTTTATCTAGGATATGGCTGCACATTATGCCCCCAAATAATTTCTTCATGTAAATTCCGGTAATTGGATATAGGGCAGAATATTAATTATAAAGAAAGCGGATGAAAAAAAAACTTAATCCCAATATAGACTTGTTTAAAAACAAACAGAAATTCAGGAATAAATGGGATTGTATTGAAAATAATTACACAGGGATCAAATCGCCATGAATTATTAGGAAAATGGCATTCAGTGAGCAGAAGTATAGAATACTATGCAAAGTCACGCATAACATCTGAAATGGCATTCCAGAGAAAGAGATTAAGTGTATGTTTATGGACCATTACGCATCTCCTTGATCAACATCTACATTTGCGGTAAAATAGTATACTTGCAAACACTTACCTGTTAGTAAGGAATGGTCACTGTTTGTTTCAGGTAACAGTCTGACTTTTAACACTCCTGAACATGGCAGTTGAGATGAAAGTCGCTTTAGTCAGAGGCAAGTTGTCATTTAAATCTCTGACATTAACAGATTTAAAATATAACCTTTATATTCCGGTGATGATTGTCCCTATTTTCTCTAAATGAAGTTTAAACTAGCATTCTAACCTTGAGCGTTGGAAACGTGTTGCGTACCTGTACGAATATACGCATATATATATATATATATATATATATATATATATATATATATATAAATATATACATTGTATATGTATGGCATTACTGCAAGAGAATATAATTAGTGTTATTCCAAGCTGCATACACATACGTAACGCAAACGTACATTATACGTACAAACGTACACATTGCTACCTTTTCCTGTAGCCAAAATGTAGTTCAAATGGTTCATACTCCACCTAAAGCACATTTTTTGACTGCGCACTACATTTTCAATAATTCATTCATTCATTTATCCATTTATCATTCATTCATATACCATTATGCAATATCGTATGTCTGTCCATATTCAATTGCCGTGAAAATATCAGGAGAATTAAGTCATTGGAAGGTATATTTTCCTCATCGCACATATTTATCAATTAATACGATCTATGATTACGAGATACAAGTAAAATCATGCTTGGATATAATCTTGGAAATTATTTATAATGTTCATTCAGGAGGAGAGGCGGATGGAAGGGTTTGGGAGTCCAGGTGGACCCCCCCCCCCCTCCCTCCTTTCAGGGTTTCAGACCAATTTTTGTGGCATGGATCCTCCTTTCCGGACTTTGGGACCTTTTTTTAGGTTTCTTATCTCAAAAATTCTTTCAGTCATCCACCACATCCACTGTTAAATTGGAAACCATATGGTGCTATTAGATTAATTTGATGACATTTATTTTCATACTCGTCTCCTCACCAACTTTTGTTTCTACACTGCAATCCATTTTGTTGTAGTATTGTATTGTATAATTTATTTGTTGTAATACCTTTTTATACATTTGGATCTTTGAGGTATAAAATGAGCATTGGAAACCTTTTTATTCTGTAGCGACCACTACAATATATGTATAAATTCCATTTGCATATTAAAAGCTATGAAATTTGAAGTATGTGTGAAATAATATTCAGGAAATGTGCTTTGTATAAACTGTATACATTGTATTTGATGTAATTTTGTAAAAAAAAATTGTGAAATTTGTATTGTATATTACAAATATGAAAGAAAAAATTACATTTAACATACGCTTAACACTTTCAACCTCCCTGACCTCTAATGAGTTCTTTTTATAGGCATTGTCAGTCTATATGTAAGATACTCAAACTGTTGCAGCATTAAATGAATCCATGTCTAGTATTACCAATACTGTAAAAATATGTTGATTGGTTTAAGGTGCAAGCTCTGGCATCAGCGCAGGGACGGCCGTTCATCTTGCTGTGAAGGGATATAGACTGGCACTGAATGGAAGGAATCCAGAACGACTCGAAGAAACTGCTCGTCGATGCTATGATGCTGGTCTCTCTACCGATGAGGGGAATTTCCGATAAAAATGACATTTCGACATTGTGATACTATGCTTTTTAGGTGGATGTTACTATTACCATTTTATAAATTGTAATTTTAGCTAAGTTTATGTACATCTGTAGAATTCCACTTGAGTCAAGGACTAGTTGACAGTCAGTTGCACTTGTTTCCTCACATTTTATTTTCCGATGATAAACAGGGGCGATGACCACCGCACCTTCGAATCCTGGGCTTGTATGATCCCCATTGCGGAGTCAAACAACCGAAGACCCGTTGTGGTGCGCTCGTTTGTGGGGTTCAACTTTCAGTGGGGTACAGCTTTCTCCTTTAGCCTTCACAGAAACACATGAGAAGTTTAAACTCGTCATCTTGAGAAGTTTTACTAAATAACTCTTTCCCCAGACACAGACTCAATCTGAGGAGTTTTGTACTCAGTTGTCTTCTTGATCAGAAACCTATCATGCTCTTTACGTTTTTCGCGAAGGGACACCACCAGCGATTGTTGTCATGGTACCATAACCGTCGAGACAGTCCTTCAAATATGGGGCGTGCGCAGACAGCTAAGTGCAAGAGTAAGTTTATATTAATTGTCTCTATCTTCTGTTTTGAAATATTATATTATGTAAAACCATTACAAGCATTATCGGCATTAATTTACTGAGATAGAGAAAAGGTAGTGGAAGCCTATTAAGCTCTCAGAACAGAGGCGTAAGATGCAGATAAAAAGTGTGTGTGGAGGGGGGGGGGGGATTGATATTAAGGAATGTGAAAGATGATTGTGGATGCAATTAATACGTATATATACATATGTATATATATATATATATATATATATATATTTATATATATATATATATATATATATATATATATATATATACACCAATTATAGGCTTTTAAGCGTTGATTAAAGTTTGTCTGGGCGTATCCGGCGCCTATTTAGCTCTCAGAACAGAGGCCTAAGATGCAGATAAAAAGTGTGTGTGGAAAGGGGGGGGGGGATTGATATTAAGGAATGTGAAAGATGATTGTAGATGCAATTAATATATATATATATATATATATATATATATATATATATATATACACACACCAATTATAGGCTTTTAAGCGTTGATTAAAGTTTGTGGGGGCGCATCCGGCGGAGGGGGTGCATATATATATATATATAGCCAAGGATTATTTTGTAACCCCCCCCCCCCACACACACACACGCTTTGGAAATTTAAAAAAAAATTAAAAACATAATAAAATAAAATAAAACTTTTTATTACCTGCTGCACGACACAAAAACATTACCAAATATCAAATGTTGAATTCACAGAATCGTGTGCCAACTTAATGATATTCAAACCCTGTATATTCTTTCCTCCACACCTTTTTAACATTTGCAGATCCGTTATCTGGTTTTTAATATTACTCAAAACCGTGCATCGGCGTGCATGAAAGAAATGTATAGGCCCACTGATGGGAAAGGATATACCATTTTGAGACTTACATGAAGTTTCAAGTTTTAATTATCAAATAAATATTATCATGAACAATTACTTTACAGAAAACTGGCTGGATTTTACTCATTGATAAAAAATGTTATATTCCAAATCAGACCCCTCTATAAGGTTATCAGTTTAAATATCAAGTATATTTCCAACCATATTCACTAAAATGAGTTGTATTACATATAATAAGCTTACCTTTAAAAAATACAGAATACTCTCCTATATATAACTAAACAAAGTCAATTAAGAAATGAGTCCCAGTTGTTTTCACGTACGGCTCGCTGACTGAGAAGACATATACTGGATATCCATGCAAATTGATGGAATTATTATTTCTCAAAGAAGGGTCACACTGACCTCATGCCTTTTATATATATATATATATATATATATATATATATATATATATATATATTTATATATATATATATATATATTACACAGGCGGCGTAACCAAATATTGAAGGTCGCAATAGTAGATCAATTTGATTTATAAAAAATTGACATCAATGCAGTTATCTATAAAATTGGTTATTCCGTTTATTATCAAGTAATGCTTCCCATAATTCTAAGGAAGGGAACTCGAGTAATTTTATAACGGATTTAAGAGCTGATTAGAGATATTTAAATCAGGTTGATGTTCGAGGTCCAGTTTTCCCCCAAAACTATCATTTAATTATGCATACATAAAAGAAGAGGGGGGGGGGGGGGGCTAATCGCCTCCACTCCCCCGGACCCAAACTTCCTATGCCACTGCAGAATAACGTATACTGCCATAATTTGTAACAACCGGGAGTGAATATGTATCCATAACAGTGTTCAACCGCTGCAGCCGGCAGTGCACAGCCAGGTCACACATTTGACCTTGGAAGCTGTGTGTACATACATACATATATACACATATGTTGGTTTGAGGGTGTGTATTTATGTATGTATATATGCAGGGCTAGGTTTAAGGCTACCCAAAATCTGTATTACGGCAGGGGAGGGCCTAAAACCTACTATAAACTGCCTAAAATAGGTTATAACCTGCCTAAATCTGGCTTTAACTGCCAAAAACCTTACATACCCACACCTATGACTTGCAGTTTTCCTTTATCTTATTGACATTATTGATATACAGCTAAATGCATTAAAGAAATATGCTTTAAACGAATTAAAAGCGAGGAGCACTTTATTCAAACTAAATAAATGAAATAATTATATGAAAAAAAAAACAAAAAAAAGAAAACAATACTACTTCAGAGCGTCCATATAAACACAGTTCTCTGCCAGTTTTAGCTTGTATCCCTAAGTCATGTTCTGAGGTCTCCCACCTCTGCCTGCTATTATTGCCCAAAAAAAAAGAATGATCATACTGGAAGCTTATAACCAGATACAGTAATCAGCTTTTTGACCACAAGGGATTAAATTTTGTGATATATACAAGAAAAGATTTCCCAACAGTAAAAAGTTTTTCCATTTACACTGATGGCTAGTCATTTATACTGTAGTTTCATTAACATTGCATGTAGATTTTTGTATGCCTGTAGCTTCAAATGGCAAAAAGCAAAAGATTGATTTTATAAATTATAACAGACCTTTTATGTTAGCCAAAAATTGAAATTATGGTAATATATTTTACATTATCTGATAACCAACAAGAAATTCAGCTAGTTGTTTATTCCCTTAGGTAATTCGTTTAAGAAATTTTAAGATTTTGTGCCCATACTTATTCTCTATATGATGATGGATATCCGCTGTGCACGTAACTGTATGGTGAAATTGTTAATATGAAACCCTCCTGAAACACTATCATTAGAATAAAACTAGAAAAATGCGAAAATATATTGTATTGAATATGTCGCAAACTAAAGAGCTGTCCATAATCACTTTTGGGCCGTTTTCAACTAAATGGCCGGCGAAACCAACATTTCATGGTTAGGGGCCCAGAATACATCACTCTGTCAGTAAAAAGTTTGAATCAAGAAAAGATTGCCGAGTTTGATTGCATCATCCTATCCATGTATGAAAGTTCACATGAACATCTACTAGAAAACAGCAGTAGGATTTATGACCATTGGGTCTTATGATGCCATCGCCCTGATAAAGAGTAATCAGTCTCATCAAGCATGGCCTCCTCTTCTGATACCCTGCTTTACTAGATAATTACTTTAGGCTAAACTACATCGATCCAGATAGCATGGCACTCAACAGGAATCCTAAAGGGTCCTGATTATGACTTTACCTATGAAACCATGTGCCACATAAACATGGTCGTATATTAAGAAATCTATTCAGAGTCTTAAGAATACTAAATGATCCCAGTCAACTGTAAATCATGCATAAAAATACCTGAAACCTTCCACGAGCCCAGCAAAGCCTTGTGACTGCATCACCCCAGCCAGTTTGGTAGTTTTATAGATGAATGAGTCATAAATTTAAGCAAAAATAGATTTTGGTGCCTAAAACCTGTTTTAGGCGGGGCAATTTTAACCAGGTTATAATCTAATGTTAAAATCTTCGTGCCTAAAACCTGCTAACCATTCAGATATGTATGTATTCCTATATATACACTTGGAAATAGTGATAAAGTGATATGTAATATCATCAATATTTTTATACTGTTAATATTTAAATTTGTGTCTTATTACAGATTCCGCTATATTGCGTTGGTTGATGTTGACCCACAATTATTTAGTGTGCTGTAAAGTCTTGAACAACAAGGCTGAACAGAAGAGTTGGCAGCAGATTCCTGTGATAACTGAAGCAGTATGCGTATCACCTTTCTCAACCATTGCTCAATTTAATTAAGCATGTTTTGATTTGCACAGATATAGTATATTTGATCTTATCTAAAATTAATTCTAAATTCCCTCAGTATCCTTTTCTTGTTATTATTTTATTGATACAATTCATTTTTTTTTCAAAGAGCGCAACCACTGAGTATTAAAGTATCTAACTATATATGGTTATCTTGTCCAAGGAAATAGGTTTAATATTTATTTTTGCGCAATCCTACTAACAAACAAACCGGAAAGACAACAGGTAAACATCCAAATATAGTGCCACCCATTAACCTAAATATTTTACTTCTCCATATGAGTATATTATCTCCCCTAAACAGTGCTCAGTGTGAATAATTTTCCTGTTAACTCCTCATAAGCTCTTCAATCCGAGTCTAACCATCATTTTCCTCAAGTTAAGACAAAAAGTGACGTTACTCTGTTGGGAAGAATAATAAATATATTCTTGGTTGACTTACGTGTGTTCATGCAGCAGTTTCAATAAAGAGGCCGGTTTGTCTCTCCGTCCGTCATGACGGCTTTACAGCGGAAAGTGCAGTAGCCACTGTTAGAAAATTTCAGTCCACGCCGCCAGGGTAAGCACCACAAATCTTGTGTTAAACATTTTTTTCCATATTTTTAAACAAATTAAATACGACCATATGAGCCTCTGATGTCCAATACCACCGCACAGCAAATATCTTGATCCGACCCTAGGGAAGAGTGTTCTATTATATAATATGAATCACAGGCCCATATCAGTTTATTATAAAACGGCCTGAATATCATGTTGTCATGGCTAACGAACTCCTGGATTTGTGTCGTGTGCTCTGCCCCTGGACCATACAATTTGGGACTTTTACCGATTACTTGACATGCAGAATATTATATTATAAAATCAGAATATTATATCTTGATAATGTAGATATGTTATATCAAAACATCGCGATGCCGAAGTATTTGTCGTTTACCGAACCCGTAATTGATAACTCAATTGATAACGGAGTTAATTGAGTTATTTTAAACATTGTGATGCAGTATAGGATCTGTCAATAGCAAAACTAATAAGTATTATTGCTGAATTCCTCATAATTATTTCTTTATATACTTACAATTGAGGATAGCGGAAGTTTGGTCCTTTGACTAGAGAAAGTCCACTATGCCTATTTTAACTTATGTAAAATTAATCGTGTATTTACCAGGTTTTACTGGTGCCTGGTGACGTCAGAGACCCGGCCGTCGTCAGCTCTGCAGTGCAACAGACAATCGACACGTTTGGACGACTAGATTTACTGGTATGTGTACACAAGTTCATGTAAAACTCATTAACGCAATTCTTATTATTTATCTACGCAAATGTATCAATCCTATTTTCATTTCCCCAATATCTAGGGATAAAGTTTCAACTTTGCACACGCCAATCTGCGCGTGTTCATATACTGGTAATAGTTATAAGTATACATTAATTTATATATATATATGTATATATGTATATATATATATATATATATATATTAAACATTGCTATAGTTTATACTTATATATTTATACTTTTATCATATAAAACAGTGAGAAATGTAAAATGGTCTAAATTTATTTTAAAAAATCATGAATGTACAAGGTAAAACCTGTCATGAAAATAGGCCTATATATTTTCATTTTGAATAACATATCTTGTATCATTCTGTCGTAAGCCACTTTTATAATATTATCAATGTTCATAGTATTTTACATGATTTTATATTGTATACACTGTATTTTCAACAAGGGCCCCGTGACATATCAGATGATATTGTCTAAACGGGTTACCCTGTATGTTTGATGAATTGAATAAATGAAACCGTTACCATTACAACTACTTTCTAAATTTAATACATCTACCCATTTGAACATTAATTTCAACAACGACAGAAATAAATAAACAAAATTGTGACGAATTACTTCCAGGTTGTTTTAAGAATAAATATATATTTTACTTTTGATTTGTTTTCAATTTACCGTCCTTTTTTATGTAGGGGTTACAAATTGAATTCCTCAGTCCAACTCAAAGCTATTGAATTGTTGATTGGCAGATCCGGGAATCAGTAAATGTACAATCAGTCTCATACTGTTTGACTCCGGATCAAAGGGGAGCAATTATCAAACCTTTAGTTTTCTTTCAAAACTGTATGCATATAATCGGTAGACTTTCATCGTATATATTTCCAAGGTCTGACTTATCTCAATCTTAAGAACGGCAACCAAATAATATCCGATCGGTTATCGGATCTTTTTAAAGAACATCCACCATTTCCTGCCATTATCTACTGTCGTGTTTAATTTCCAACGGTGTGCTGCTAGAAAAATCTCTTTCGTAACGGCTCTCTCACGCTCGGACAGTCTCTAAAATTCCCTAATATATAGACTGGAATAAAAAAGATGGAGAATCGAGCCAAGCTTTATACGTAAAGAGATAGGTAGACATCAAGACACATACCCACAAACCAAGCCAAATCGATTATATATTTTTATACATGTATTGATTGTAGAAAAATAAACAAATTAGATCATTAAACATGTAAAATAAACAGACACGGATGTAAACATATAACATCCTTCTAACTTGTTACATATTATATATATATATAATATATATAAGGGAGGATGTGAACTGTAATATTGGTGAAATCTTAAGTATTTTCATTTACATCTCATTTTATGGGGTTATTTTCTTATATGCTGAATACTTATCAGGTTAACAACGCCGGTACAACCGTGTTTAAAGACGTCCTCGACTCGACCATGGATGATTATAATCTAGTGATGGATACGAACGTAAAAGCTATAGTAATGTGGTCACATGAGGCGGCATCACATTTGATCAGGACAAAGGGTATGTTAAAGAGTACATTTGGTGGTATGTGGGTTAGATTCTTATTTACATATACTCTAACACTCCTGAGCTATAAGTCGGCTGGAAGATGTTAAGACACATAATTTTTATATAATATATAATAATATAATATATTTCTTTTTGCATAATGTTTCTTTTATGATTTGTATACAAGGGAGGACTCAGACAATGATATGATAGAAATATGAATATAGTTGTCATACTTCTAGAACCGTTGGCCTCACGAAGTTCATTCATCATAAGCAAGAGTTTGCAAAACCTCAGAATGGAAAAAGAGCCATATAATACTATTATTTTATTCTGAGATCATGGCATATATATATATATATATATATATATATATATATATATATATATATATATATAAATATATATATATATATATATATATATATATATATATAAAATATGGGCTGTTCCATCTGTAGTTCTATGATCCATGAATGAAACCAGTTAACTGAACCAATTATGTCACTACTATTTGCTGAAGACTAATGATCAGTAATAAAGCTTTTCGAGCTTTAATGACTCTTATGAATATTAATTTCACACCGTGATTCGGAAAGTGTCTTCTGGCGTGAAGTTTACTATCAACAATCTGGAATTATGATCTCATTCTGACCTTCCAATGCCAAAAAAAAAAAAAAAAAAAAATCAGCAATTGGAAAGTAAAAATGTTCTTTTGAATTACTAAAACAAAAATGCCATTTAGTTATTTTGCGTAACGGTCCCCTGCTTTGAGCCAGCATTTTCATTTGACTAACCCTAAGAGTCAATATTGTTATATTTTCACACTTTTACATTTGAGTTGTATTAATATATTTTATCAGAATTAAACCATCTGCCAACTTCACACATTTCATTCTATTTAAGAAAAATCTTCCTGACAACACTAATTTTTGTTTGCTGTTTGAAACCAAAATGGTTCCTCATTATGACAGACGTTATAAATGTTTTATCGTTATTCCTTATATTTCGTGGATAAGTGACTTTGTTTTAAAGGTTAACTGAGTACAGCGCAGTTCAACTTTTATTTTAATTTTTTTTTCAGGCAACATTGTCAACGTGTCATCACAGTGCTCCGACCGCTCGGTTCGTGTGTTATTTGTAGTTCTGCTAGTTAAACTGAATTCAGGAAGTTCAGTTGTTGATGTTTTAACCCTTATGTATACTTTCCACTATACTTTGTTTAGAGTCTCCCGAACACTGTGAATATCCCAATTATTATCCATTCACTGGTCCAATCTTTCCATATTTTATAATAAAATACCGGACTGATGTTACCACATACATAATTCCTATTGTATTCTTAAAGCATAGTATTGTGTTTCCCTGCCCCCTGGTGTGCCCATTTTTGCAATGGCGTATGAGGTAAACTTAATTCCTTTCTGTTTTTGAATGAAACTCTTGAATGCCCACTTTTTTATTTCAAAAGCAAATGCAGATTCTTATTAATACTGAGTAAGGATTCTGAAATACATTACACTTCAAATACAAATGGTAACTTGTTAAATCTATAAACAGCGGTTTTGAAATAATGAGATGGATTGTTTAAATGAGACAGGAGAGCACATGGGTCAAATAGTGTGATAATCTAATCACGTCAGGCGGGGTCTCAATTACGTCGTATGCACAAGTACCGGTGTGGCTCGCTCGTGCCTAACTAACCATTCATCGTCATATTATATATTTGCAGTACGACGGGTGTACGTTTTACATTATGAGCAAGGCCGCCGTCGACATGTTTACAAGATGCCTTTCAAACGGTATAAACTTATTATATATTGTCAATAACGTAAAGTTATAATCTAAATAAACAAATAAATAAATAAAAATAATGAATTAAAGCATTGTCCTCAATATAAATAAGTATGCCGAAGTTGAGTTGTCAGTTTAAAAAGCTTGGTTATACCATGAATAAGAACACATGATATATACTTTACAATAATTTCTATATTTACTTTTTTTTTGTAAATTAGACCGTTATTCATACTATATGGTAATTTTGTATGTTTTTTAGAAAGGGTATTTGGACCTGATATTTTAACATTTTAAAACTTTATACATTGATCAGTTTAAATTTTGAGATTGAAATATTACGGTATCAGAGCCTCATATTTTTTACAAATATAGAGGAATATAAATTTTTCAGACATTTTTACTACTACATATTTGCCGAGTTTTGCAACATGTTGCAGCTGTTTATTGCAGAAAATCTGTAGAATAATTATATATATATATATATATATATATATATATATAATCAATAACAAATGTGTATCCAGAATTAGGTCCGAAAGGCGTCAGAGTAAATTCAGTCAAGTAAGTCCTTATTTATATTTGCTTTTAAATTACTTTTAAATAATAATTTAAAATAATTTAACAACGATTTTTCCATTGAGTGCACTCTTATTTTGCGTTGTCACTAAGATTCTAAGCCTTATACGTATGTCATTGTTGTTATTTATTGCTAGTGACCTTTATTTTTCCTTTATTCAGTGATGCTTCGTGTATTAGTTATTTGCAACATGTGTATATCTATTAGGTTCGGATTTCAAGTCTTTCTCTATTATGACACGAATGCATCGGTACCAAAGCATTTATATTGATGTATACAAACGTCATTCCTAACCGAACCTTTTCAATACATATTTATATATATCGTTAGAATTAATGCTATATCATAGTCTAGCTGAGCATCGCCAACAATGCACCTCTTCCGAATGTAAGTTATAATACTTTTTTAGTATTACCATTTTATAATATTTTTTTTAACAAATTAATTTGGCACGAGATGTAATTTTGAACTGTATATACATGGAGATGTATTTATAAACAATGTTTTTTTATATCCATATCAGCCCTGGATACGTTCATACCCGTATATTTGAGAGAGCAGGAATGAAGGAAGAGTCAGTTACAAAGGTATAAAAAAGAACAAACCAGATCATACACTCTTTAGAAACCACATCATGCACTGTATAAACCACATAATACACTCTGAATAAACCGCACCATATACCGTATAAACGACATCATGCACTCTGTATAAACCATACCATAAATTTTGTATAAACCACATTATACACTTTGAATTAACCACATCATACACTGTATAAACTACATCATTGACTCTGTTTAACCACATCATATATTCTGTATAATACACATCATACAATGTATAAACCACATTATACACTCTGGATAAAACCCATCATACACTCTGTACATACCACATCATACACTCTATATAAACCATTGTGCATTCTGTATAAACCACACCATCCTCTCTGTATTAGCCACACCATTCACTGTATAAACCAAGCAGAGGAATAAATCTAATTAGGTACTCAGTTGAGTTGTCGCAGTACCCAAACTTTGCAACCCTGATGACAAAGTATGTCATCCCCAGGAGGTCATGACCCAAATCTTTATTCATGTTTTTATATCATTAAAATAATATTCATAATACCTTTAGTTCTACCGGAAACAAACATTCTTAATGAACCTGGGATATAAAATCATTCTGAAGGGAAAATTTACCTACCATTAAAATTGATATGACGTTTTGTATCGCATTTATAATCCGATGGTAAGTTTT